>CM070640.1:24026577-24626577 GCA_036346255.1 Ampelocalamus luodianensis
TCGATGTAATGCTCGAGCCACTCTGCTTGATCCATCAACTAATCGCACTGCCTCTTTTTAAAAGCGCGTCCAATCACGAGCCGTTGGATCCTAATCGCATGGACCAGCTCTGCGAGAACATTCGGACCGCAGCGAATTCACTATTCGATTTGAACTGGATCTCAATCCAACCGCCCATATTTCGAGCATTCGGACCGTCCCGAGGACTTATTTAATCATGGCCGCTCGTTCTAATCCAAGGGCTCCCGATCTATTCCTTTATTTCAAATCTCGGCGTGTGGCGTTATTAGCAAATCCGATCAAAATCCAAGGGTTCAAGATCGCGAGCTTTTCTCTGGTCATCTTCAACCTCCGCCGTGCGAACAAGTGTAGGGCATGGCGCAGCCAAATCTTGTTCCACTCGCAACGCCTCCCTGCCTGCATTAAGTGTTTGCAGGTGCTTTCGGCCGAGAGGCATGCCCTACTCCTACATCTCCATCATTTTGCTTTTCGGTCCATGTGTAACACCCTGGCTATTCGGAAGCCAAGATGTCACCTAAAACATCTAACATACATCCATATTATGAAGAATTCGAATAAAATCAACTAATGATAGTATCAAAACAACCAAGACATGATGAAGGTATCCTTCCTTCACCATCTAATCTATTTATTTCAGTTCATTGATAATGAAAGTTCATATGCGATAATAAATCACCTCAATGTGGAGAAGGTATCCTTCCTTCACCAATTATAATTTAATTATTACAGTTCATCATTAACGAATGTAAGATAGAACTAAATTTAATCTTGAACATGAATAGGATGATGTGAACGAGTAGTATGCGTGTCTACTCCCTCCCAAGTGAGCCAACATCGGGGTTACCTAAAATAAACAAACAACGCAAGAGTGAGTCCATGACTCGAAAGTACATATATCAATAAGATAATCATTCAATATGAATAAGACAAACTCATCATCGTGTTCGATCACATCACAATCGACTACATATGAAGACATGATATGAATGCTCAAAATCAAAGGAATGGATCGCACACATGCATATACCGCAGATAGCGGTGAAACACCCGCGGTGTTCACTCAAGCCCGCATCTTAACAAAAATGCGGATCCACTTCCCGTATGAAGAACGTTTCTCATACGGGTGTCCAACATTGCCCATCTTGGAGTTAATGGGTCTTACATGCCCATTCGGAATTAATGGGTCTTTCAAATCCACTCCCGTGGACGGGACATGACAATGTCCAACACCGCCACACCGAATGGTGGGACTTGCAATCCACTTCGTGGATGAAACATGCATAATGAATGCATAGAATGAAATACTGAATATTGAAAGACATGATAACAAAACATGGATTCAACACATATGAAAGAACATAGACAATCCATCTTCTCGTATCATACAAAATCACAAAGATGACCATATAAACATTCATCAATCACAATCATTAAGGGTGGCAATGTACTTGCCTTCGCGATGCGACGCGTTGGTCGGCAAATGTGATACTCCTAAACCCGAGGCTTCACCTCCTAAACAAGTAAAATAATTTCAATAAGGACATAATATACCCAACACTACTAATCGGCGTTCTACCGCTTTCACGATGACTCAAGTCATTCTTACAAAGCCTAAATCGAAAACAACGATTTCGCCATAAACTGTATCTCGACAGCAGCACGAAATTAACATAACTCAATGTCTAGAAGTCGAAAATGGTAAACCCAACTGCTGTAGCTTCTTAACTGACTAATCTACAATACTCTAGTTGACGTGATAAACCAATTTGGCCAATTTAATGGGTTAATAAATGCTTGAACTTTCAGTACAGAAACTGTCAACAGAATGAACAGCAGAATTAAAAGATCATAACTTTCATTAGGTAACTCCAAATTGAACGTTCTTTACCAATCTGAAAAGTTCATCGAATCCTCTACAATAACCTAGTTGGGTGAACTTTCAGTTTCGACCAATTTCCCTTTCAAAATTTAGGAAATAACTGACAGTTTATTCTCGTCATTTCTCGCAGCGGTACTAAAACATCCATAACTTTTGACTCGGACTGAATCAAGTAAACTTGGTACACCGAAACTTAAGAACGAGGCCTACATATATCTCTAGGAGACCAAACCTTCAGATTCTGCCTAAAATAACCAAACAACCCTCCAACATACTCGGACAAAACCAACGAAACGCGACAGATGGAATTTAACAAAACTACTCGCCACTTAACGAAGACATCTAGAAATCCCAAGAACACATCGTTACCCTTGACGACGTGGAGATGACGCCAGTGAGCCTCAAGAAGAAGTTGGTGGTGATTTCTCTTCTTGTTCCACACCCACGATCGTCGTCCCCGATCCTCGCGAAGACCAGAACGGAAGGAGACCAACACCGCAGCTGGGAAGAAGTCTTGAGGGGCAGCACCATGGAGGAAAGACCAGGGAGGGAGGAGGCAAGGCGCATGTGAGGGGGAGGCCAAAGGCGGCGGCCAAAGGGAGAGGGAGAGGGAGAAGTGGGGAAAATTAGGGTTTTCCCACCCTTTATGTTGGTCGGCCACTAGATGGGCCTATGGGCCTCTAGCCTGAGCCCAGTTGTCCAAAAACACGTGAAAACCCTTCTAATCTCCCGATTAAACGTTTTTCCAAAAGAAACCTTCTACCGATTAATTATTCTCTCAGAAAATTAATTCTAGCACTATCGGAGAATTACACTAATTCTCTCTCAATTTGTATTGCACTCTCAAATGAAACTCGGGATATTACACCATGTTTGTGCCGTGGACTTAGCTCACCTGAGAGGCTTCTTTCATCCAAACCCTAATCCTTTGGCTATTTAAGCTCTCCAAGACCTTCCTGGTGTTCCGTTACACCATCCTAAGCTCCTTATTCATTTTTGGAGCTTAACACACCAAGAACACTCAATCACCATTGTTGACCCATGGAGCTCCATTGAGGATCATGAAGCTCCAGTGGTTCTTCTTAAAATATTCTTGTACCCTTTTCAACTCCTTTTTATCCTAATCATTTCCACTCACTCAATTTTGGGTTTCATTCACAGGAGTTGACAAATTTGGGGTCTGTTCTAATTCAGCCGAATTTGCCCTTTTTCTTCCTCAGCTCCGGTGAGTGCTCCATTTCTCAATTGCTTGCTCTTGAAGCTTCTATGGGGCTATATTGTAGCAATTTTGACCACCAATGGTGTTCATTTTGGCTCAGGTCTCTAATTCCATATCTTCTTCCTCGGGTCCGACGAGCTCCATCGTGGTCAGACCTTCTCCGACCATCTTTGAAGCTCATCTCGGTCAAGGTAGCTTCTTATTAGTCCCTAGAGGCCTTGGCACTTGTGATGGAGGCGGGTACCGATCTTCGATGAGATTGATAACTATCAATTTTGGTGGAGGTGACTCTGCAATCCGACTACAACCAGATTTACGACGCTTGCGCTTTAGCAATCGTTGAACCAACTCCGAGATGTTATTGGCCATGCTAGAAGCGCGATCAACTGAACACGAGGTTCAATTCCTGCGAGCAATCGAAGAACTAGCAAGAATAAAATATAGGCAACTGATATTGCGAATAAGAATGTAGCGTAGATGGTATTGAAAATCAAAGGTGGGATCCCGAAGGTCGTCTTGACAGTGGTCGTCCGACACAATCAAGAATGCAGTTTGCACAATGGCTAAACCTAAACTCAACGAAATGAAGTTCGGCAAGGAACAGCGCTCCTATATGGGAATACGATCAGGTGGTGGCTGTAATGTACCCTAACTTAGGGTTTGTATTTCATGTGTAAAATTTTGAGGAGAAATAAAAACTTTTGTTGTCTCATCAAATCATTTGGAAGTTTTCCAAATTTTCCCTAGCAACTTCCATTTTCTAGAATTGAATTCTTGTGAATGGAAATTGTTGTCAGCAAATTCTTAGCTTTCAAACTTGTGATCATCCTCTGAAATTATTTTTCCTATCATCTTGACCATCCTAGCTACCTCCTGAATTATTTCACAATTTTTAGATTTTGTTTGATATTTCAAAAGAGCAAGTCAAACTATTCCAAATTCGGTCAAACCCTTAGGCAGCAGCTAGTGAATTTTCTTGGGAGAAATCTAATGCATAAAAATTCCTGGAAAATTTACACAAGGGTGTCCTCTGTCCCAGGAAGCTACCATAAAAATTTCAAAATTTTGGAGCCCTGGGCTATCTCTAAAATTTCCCAAACTTTCTTTGTCTTTCTAATTCAAATCGAAACACCGCTTGTCTGCTCGAACTCAACCCGCCTCGAGTCCGACCGCACTACTTGACTCGGCCGCGTCAACTAACCGCACCGCCGAGTCCAATCGATCGTGACCGTCCGTTGTGCATCGCGACGGTCCGCGTTCGCGTCGCAATCGACCGTCCGAATGCATACAGAGATCTCGACCGCCCATCTCGGATCCAACGGTCGACACAATATTGATCGAGTTAAACCCACTCGCCGCACCGCACTGCACTCGACCGAGTCGCACTCTTTCTTCGACGAGGCGGTCCCACTCCGCAGTTATCCCGCCACGTCGCGCGCCGCTCTCTTCGCACGCGCCGCAAGACGCTCGCCGGCCGCCGCGCATGCATGCACGCCACCTCGCCTCACCTGTCTTTTCACCGCCCCACGCCTCACCTCGCGCCTCCGCTGCTCCTACAAAAGCCTCCAGGGCTTTCCCTACCTCGTTTTCTTCTCCTTCGTCTTTCTTCTCCACCGAGCTCAGAGCCGAGAGCGTCGCCGCGCCGCTTCAGCGTTTTGCCACCGCGGTGAGCTCCGGCCATCGCCGAGAAGCGTCACGGTGTGCCTAGCATCCCGTGGAAGCGAACCTCAAGAGATTCGGAGTTTCCGTCACCGTGGAGCGCGCGCCCCTTCTTCTCCAAGTCCGCCGAAACCGCTTTTCACGCCGCCACGATTCTCAGATGAGCTCGGCTCGATTCTTCGCTCGGTGAGCATCGCTCGACTCCACCTTCCTTCTCCGCTCATTCACTTGTCCTCTCGCTCGCCTCGTGCCTCTGTAAACGCGTTAACGCCTTGCGCGCCGCAGCTCGCCGCCGCCATCTCCGGCAGCCACTTGAGTTCGCGTCATCCGGTGAGTTCTCGGTAACCCATCGATGCTCATGCGCGCGCTAGTTTTCGCCTTATTCTTCTCTGCGCGCGATGCCCTTGTCGCCCCATCGCGGCGGCCGTGCCGTTGCTGCGCGCCGCCGTGCTTCTCCGCAAACCCACGACCAACCTTAGCTTCGAAGAACCCCTTGGCGACCCATTTTGCCATCGCACACTCGCGCCACCTTCGCGGTGGCAAGTTCAGTCCAGAGCGGCCCGAGCCTCTCGTTTTCTTGGTTTTCTCTCTGTTTCATCGACAATTGGACCCACCTCCCTTAAGCTTTGTAGTTAGCCGCTAATCATGCTTATGAATGTTCATTAGTTCTCTCATTGCATGATCAAAATTGGTAATGGGAGTTTGAAAGTATTTTAGTCTTTATTCTCGCAATTGTCTCTGTTGTCGTTTACATTTGTCGTTAACTAGATTCTAGTTTCATGCTCATGCTTTGGATTCTTGTTTAGTGCTGGATGACTCCCTTTCGTTGTAGTGGTTAGCATGAAATCATTTAGTTAGTATCTTTAAGTCTCAAAGCTCTTGTTGTCACGATTGATCAAAGGGATAGTTACTTGATCATGTTGTTTGTCTCTGTACTTTTGATTTATCAGTGCAGTAAGATTTGGAGTAGTAGCATGCTGAATTGTGATAACCTTAAATATGGGGGTGTGATGCTTAGGTGTGTTAGTAGCTGAATTTTATTAAAGCCCAACCCTAATTAAAAAAAAATTGGTTAGCATCTAATAGTTGGCTAATTAACTGGTTAGTGTTTCAATAGTTTCTTGTAGGTTTTGGTGACCTTATCACTAATGTTGGTTGTTTAGAGTAACTAGTTGTTTAAATGTGTTAATTTGATGCTTGGTTAATAGATGTGCACACAATCACCATCAAAGTCTGTAGAAAGAGTAAAACCTATAAGAGGATTGATTTTGTGGTTAACCTGGTAAATAAGTGAGTGGGTAGATCAATCACTTGAAAACATGTCTATTTGAAACATCTCTGTAGCAGTTATTCTATTTTTTTCTTTTGTGGTGGTCTAGTTTCTGTGTATGAATTTGTGTTTGTATTGGAATGCTGAGTTTTTCCGGTGTTATTCGTTCTTATTCGCTGTTATTTGTTCAATCGTTAGGATTCGACATTTGCGGTAACCCTGAGAGCGATCCTCTGCAGCAAAGTTGAGCGCTTACGAGCAAATGTGCAGCCTGCCAGCAAGCGGTTTGATCATGTTAATCCCAAGATTTTAAAGTCTAATATTTTGTTTCAATCTGTATGTATGCATCGCTTAATTTGTGTTAAATTGGTTAGGTAATCCTTTAGATGCATAAGCGTAGGCAAATGATATTCCTCTACTACCGAGCCTAGGTTATTTGTCTTTGTGATTAGAAATCATTGGATGATCTCTTGTCACTTAGTAGATCCGGTCAATTTGCTTAGACATGCTTAGCTATCAGTGAGAATCGAAGCGGTTATCGACTTTAGTCGTAACCTTGATCACACAAAATTTTCTATAACTTTATGTTTGACATTTCTGCTATGTTTAATTGCAAAATTAAAAATGAAAACAAAAATGATTTAGACTTGGGCACAATGGTAAGGCTGGTGTGATCTGTGGGTGTGTATCGAAAGGTGCCCAGTCGATTAAGGACCGAAAGTTACTTACGCCACCGTCGAGCATTTTGCGTGCTAACCACACTAGAGTATATGGGACCTCTCTTGACCTAGTACTTTGGCGTGTATTGGCTCCGGTCGCAGGAGGTCGCAGGAGGATGGAGGTGGGAGCATGGTAGTTGTCCAAAAGCTTTATCGTGAGTGGGTAGTTGCCTTTTCGACTTTACCATGTAAGCGTATGGATTTCTATCCATACGAGCGCTCGTAGTTAATACACAATATTGGAAAAAGTCTCGTAGGACTTAGCCGTGCAGCATACCTTCGAAGTGTGCTTTGGCTTAAAGCGATGTCCAAGTGTGGGTACATTGGTACACCTGCGGGTTAAAACTATTCGAATAGCCTCGTCCCTAGGTTATGGACACGCTGGATCGCCCCAAGAACTAGACTACAATATTTAAATTAAAACTTGGTGGGTGAGTGCAGATGCGGGATTCGTGCTATTGTTGTGGTGACTATTGGGATAGTCACTTCTAGGATGTTTTATCTTTATTCTTTTGTATTATTATCTTTCTTGTTAGTTCAACATTAAAAACGAATTACAAACTTGCCTTCAAACTGTATTTGTAACATCCCAAATTTTGGGCTTGTGTTTCAAATGTAAGAAAATGAGTAGAAATTAAAACTTTTTCTTACATCATGTATTTCCTTTGTGTACTGAACAAGTATTGTACAAAAGGTTATGGAAGTACAAAGTCACAAGTCCTTGATCCAAATCTTGTTCCTTCAAAAACATTCTTGTCAAATGTTGTGATCATCTCACAGGAATATTTTTCCTAAGTTCTTGGGATGGTATGTGACCCCTCCAAAAATTTCACAATTTTAGAAATTATTTGAATATTTTAGAGGGCGATCAAACTGTTTGGTGGACGCTTGTGGTCTGATTTGGTTGCTTGAAACTTCGTGGTCTTTGGATTTGAAGTAGCAGGCGCGGCTTGTTAAAGGGTGGCGGTGGGGGTGCACTGATGGCCGGGGCAGTAGAGATGCGTGGTGTCAATGAGTTTGTGCGACCTGTAGAAGAGTTAGATCGTGTCCTCGTCTGGCGTCCCTGCACTTCACGTTCAACTTTGCAAGCAAGATACAATTTAGTAATGGAGTTGTATTCTTTATAATCAAGGATGTCTTGAATTTCTCGATTCAACCTCCCAAAACCTAGCCATTGATGCCTCCTCATTCTCATCTAAACCACAACGCAACATACCAATTTGTAATTCATGATAGTAGTCTTCCACAGACTTTGTACCTTGTCTTAAGTGTTGTAATTTATTTAATAAATCACGAGCATAATATGAGGGAACAAATCAATGCCGCATAAGCAATTTTAAAGCCTCCCAAGTGTTAGATATGTTATTGGGATGTTGACGGTAATGTTCTTTCCACCAAATAGAAGCAAAATCAGTAAATTCACTAGTAGCACCCTAACTCGTCTAATCTCGGGAACTTCATGGCAAACAAATTTTTATCAACACTAGTTCCCAATTAAGATAACCATCGGGATCATATTTACCATTAAAAGAGGAATAGTGAATTTAACCTTAGCAAAAGAATCATCATGGTCACGTACCTCACGTGCGTGGGGATCTCGTCGCATACCTTGTCGGTTAAAATGCAAGCGTCGATGAGCTCGATCGTTGTTATTATTACCCATGTCATTGGCCTCGGTATCAATCACATAGTCGAATTCATCTTGTCCCTCTACCACAAGGCGGCGAACAGCGGTGGATGCATGGGCCATCTCGTCAAGGCGCCCATAATACCGCCAAATAAGTGTTAGTGACGCCTTGCGCTCTCTCCATCGCGGTGAGCGTGGCGTTTGTCTCAATTTGGGCACCCTCAAGTTGAGCAAGTCGCTCATTGTGACCACGCATCTTCCTCAAGACCCTCCGCACAAAGGTTCATGAGGCGCCGAAAATGTTGTACGATTCCTTAAATGCGAGGAGTATGAGATGTATCCTCATCCGAATGCTCTGCAGAACTCGCCATTGTTAGCAAATCACAAGTATATGTCCCTAACAACTACTAGGATGTGGTGGTTCAAAAGTCGCTCACACTCAAGCCTTCTATCAATTCTTACCAATTCTTACCAAGCAAGCAGGGTTATCGGCAATCACGTGTCAATGTATCTCAGAAGATTGGATGGAGCGATTGCCGTGAAGTTCAGCACTGCGGTTGTAGAAAAGGTGTAGTAGGAAGGCTCAAGTATGGTAGCAATGGATTAGCAACTATCAAATTAGAGAAAACAAGTGAAAAATCGTTCAACGCCGGTTAGTCTTTGGTCCTAGGCTAGACCGTACTAGAGACGCGAGCCTAGAACACAAACAGAAAGCACGATGTGGCGAGCTCGAAGAAGGATGCCGTCTTCACGGGAACCTTAGAATCACTTACAAAGGGCTCTGTCAATTTTGAGCAAATTTTGAGAATTTTTTTGCAAATATGCACCTCACTCAAAACTCTTCAAAGTCCTCTTCCAAGCCTAGGGAGGTATATGGGTCTCTCTCTCTCTCTCTAAACTTTGATTTTTTTATCGCGTTAAAGTCGGATGAATCTTATGTTTCCTTTTGGCACACGAAAACAACCTCTCTTTTTTTCTCTTTTTTCTCTCACACGAACCGAAGCGAACTTTTGTTCTTGGTTAGGGTTTCCCTTGGTGTGGCGGTGGCGGGAGGATGGTGGCTTGCCGCGCGGAGGATGGTGGCTACGGTGAGGCGCAACAAGGGATGGTGGCGTGGCGGTGGTCGCGACAACGACTCGTGGTCGTGGCGGCGTGAAGGCAAAGACACAGCCGCGCCCTGCCGCGCGTAAGGACCGCAACGATGGAGGTGGCGGCAGATTGAACCCAAGCGCAGCGGTGCGACCAGCGTGTGCGTAACTTCGAAACTCTAAAGGGACTAGACACTAAGATCGGCCAAAGACACGACGATGCACTCGAAGGTTCAACAATGCAATGCACTAAAAAGAAAGATGCAATGGCGCAATTGGTCTTGGACAGATAGGTGATCTAATCCTATAAATTTTTTTGGCTTTTTCTGGACTTTCGGAATTAAGCAACCTAACTACGAAAAATAGTAAATTCTCACCGAGCAACCTTGAGATCTGATACCACTTGATGGAGGCGGGGTACCCGATCTTTCGATGAGATTGATAACTATCGATTTTGGTGGAGGTGACTCTCGCGATCCGACTACAACCGTACGACGACGCTTGCGCCTTAGCAATCGTTGAACCAACGTCGAGATGTTATTGACCGTGCTAGAAGCGCGATCAAGCTGAACTCGAGGTTCAATTCCTACGAGCAATCGAAGAACTAGCAAGAATAAAATATAGGCAATCTGATATTACGAATAAGAATGTAGCATAGATGGTATTGAAAATCAAAGGTGCGATCCCGAAGGTTGTCTTGACGGTGGTCGTCAAACACAATGGCGAAGAAACAGTTTGCACAATTGCTAAACCTAAACTCAACGAAATCTGAGTTCTGGCCAGGGGAACGGTGGCTCCTATGTGGAAATACGACCAGAGGTGGCGGCCAGGGAAGTGGACGCACGCCCCTAGGGTTACAAGGCCCATGGGCCCAAGAGGAGGTGGCGCAGCACCCTTTTTGACTCGGACAAAAAAACAGACGTAAATTGTTTTATTTATTGTGGCCAGCTCGGTTGGAATTTAAAGCTGAGGTTGGATCCATTAAAAAGTAGACTTGATAAGCTTTCAATGAAGTCCAAGAACATCCCAAACGGAGTCCGTATGAAGAAGTTACGTCCGTTTGAACTTAGTGCTGTTGCAGCAGTCCGAACTCGAATCCAGAACGAGCCCAACTCGAATTCTTGCTTGCTCGGACCCAAAGTGACGTGATGACCTCCATTATGCCTCCTATTCTTGTCCATGACTCCACATACCTCTCCTTGGTCCTTTCCCATATTCCTAAGCACAATTAAATCACTTGCATTAGGTAGCGATCTATTCTTAGTAATATATATAAACCTATGAACGAATTCACCTGGTTATTAAGATGGCGAGCACGAGCTCGAGTAATTGGTCCATGTAACATTTGTTGTGGATCAGCTGTGTGTGTAGACACGGTTGTATCCAAGTTAGGGATGTCCTCATCAACTCGCTTCTTTGGACTGCAGCGGAGGATTTTGCTATTTTCACGTTTAGCAGTAAAGGCCTCCATCTTCGTTTACCGGCTCGCCGGCGTTCTGGGCCAACACCGCCGGCGAAGTCACCACCTTTGGGTCCGCAAGCCTATTGCAAATCCATTTTAATCTTAGGGTTGCGCCGCCGTGGCCGGAGCCGCCGGCGACAAGCCGCAGTTCTCGCTCGGGTTTTGTCGGGCGTGATCCCCCTGTTTTCGGTCGTCATTAGGACATCTTTAATGATTTAATCATTGCTAATTATTAGTGGTTTTAATTGTGTCTTAAGTCGGCCCACTGTGCCACTGACCAGTGGGCTCAGCCTCTTTAAAACCCCCCCGTCGGCCTAATCAACACCGTTAGGGCATCATTAATGCTTAATGATTGATAATCGGAGGAAACCGAAACCAAATAAAGAAGGAGGGGAACCTAGGGTGCTACCGCACGCCGCCACCAGCTGTAGCATGGCATCAGTAGCAACCTCTCTCCTCCGATGCCTCTTCATTGTGGTGGTCGGCCAAGAAAAAGGAAGAAGAAGGAAGAAGGGATAAGGAAGAAGAGAGTGAAGGGAAGGTTCGGGCTGCATCATGGTCTCTGACAATGTTCGTCAAGGGTAACCCCAGGTTGTCCCGAATAGATGCATATTTGATTGTTGTAGCAATGTCGGTATTTCTGTCTCCTTAGGACAAATCGCATTAGATGAGACGTTTTGTTGTAGTTAAACGGATTCAGTCTTGGGCTTCTCCTAGAGAGTCATAAAGGACGTCAATAGCTTTCTATGAAGTGCTAGATTGTACTATTTGGACCTCTATAGAAAAGGTATGAATTTATTGGTGCGACTGCTGCGAATATGTCGATTTTGACAGTTTTAGTAATCTGACTTGAGAGATCAGTTAAAGGGAGAATTAGAGGATCTTAGTATAACGACAGTTGTAGATAATGGTCGTAGCTTTCAGAAGCCCAAGAACGTGAAATTTGGACAAATGAGCTGAAAGTTATGATTGTTTTAGTGTACTATCCGAGAACGACGTGAAATCGATATTTTGTTAATCAGTATAAAAGGGATATTATATGGCCGAATCAGGAAGGCCCACCAACTAGGTTTAGTTGGGGAATTTGATAACGTTTGAATGAAGTCCAAGAACACCTCATTTGGACTCCTGTACTAAAAGATACGAATTTTAGAACATGACTGTTTCTAGAGGGGGCAGATCAGTATTTAGGAAAATTGGAGTTGGGATTGCATTACAAGCTTTTGCTAGTTCGTGTTGCTTGTATAGTTTATTTGGTCCAATACTGTTGTCTTAGTAAGCCTTTAAAATGAATTTTAGGTTGGGACTGGTCCCGGTGCAATGTCGTCTTCACATTCTCCGTTCTCACGCGGTTAAGGCAAGTGCTTGTTTGTTGGTTTTGTGAATAAATGTGATATCTATGGTTACTTGAGTGTTATGGATGTTGATGACTATTACTTTATTTGGCGTTGTGAATATACATATCATGCATGGATGTTGGAGTGTATGGATGCTTATGATATGAATGATAGAAGTATGAATGAGTTGAATTCATATGTGATATTCTTCAAGAGGTATGACTATGATGATTTTTGATTTGTGCATATGCATCATGTTGACAAAATGAAAACTTGGTAACATGGTGACCAAGTATTTGTTGAGATCCCGTCATGTACATGACGGGCTTGAGGTCCCCACACTTGTGGAGTGTGGGCTTGAGTCCCATTTACTTGCGGAGTATTGGGCAATTGGTCCACTGGGCTTGCGAGCACAGTGCATGGTATGTGGCGACGGTCACATATCTCGCATTACGGTGAAATGCAACAAAGAGTGAAAGAGAAAGGTTGCATTGCATAGCGCATTCATACATTGTGAGACATGATTTGAGTAATGCTTGGAAATGGAATGTTGATGTTGTACATGTGAATTTAATGTTTAGTTATTGGTACTTGCGAGTCTTTGGGCTCACCCTTGCTTTTGTTGTGTTTTAGGTACCTTTTTCGAGCGGCATGCATGGGGGAGTAGACATGAATTGGATTCACACTGCGCCATCCACTTTTATAGTTGATAAATTTCTAGATCGTACCTTAAAAAAGAGCAAACTTCTTAAGGATTGATTATGATTATGTTTCAAGCTTTGGATTAAGTGTAATAATGTTGAGTAGTGACTTTTGGATATCTCTGAATAGGCTAGATGCTTACATGTTCGAATGCCTATTAATGATTCCGAGTATTGGTTTATTTAGACATGTTTTATTCAAAGGCTGGAACCTCCTAGTAGTAAACCATATATAGGAGGATTTGTCGGAATCTGATAGAATGTTTTGGCTTAGATTTGTTAATTGGGTAGCATTCCAGGCTCATGTGGGCTGGGGTGTTACAGTTCTTTGCAAAAAGGACACGAGGTGGTCGTGACTAAGGGTGGTCCAACGCGTGGGAGGTCTAAGAGCTCCCGAGATCGTGTGATGAGACCGGAGATGTAACGGCTAAAGCTGATCGCACATAAAGGATTGAGCTGAGGTGCTCTAAGAGGTTGGGTTCAACCTAGATCTCGAGTCCGACTCGAACCTAAACTAAGAGTTTGACTTAGGGCTACAATTGAGCTGAAATCTTGGAGGAATTTTTAGAGGTAGCAAACTAACTCCAAACCTTCTGCAATTTTACAGAGCTTACTAAATTTGAGATGGACCTTATATAAAATTTCCAGAGGTTTTATCTTGAGCATTTTCCCTATAAATTTCTCAAGGTGCTAGCCTAGGTTTGTGACCTCCAAAATTTTCAAACAATTTCTAAAAATTGTGAAATTTTTCAGAGGGATCACACAACTTCTTTAGAACCCAGGAAGATTATTTCCAGTGGATGATCACTAGATTTGATAAGGGTTGGAAAAGAAGGGTCATGACTTTAGTCAATTTGGAGGTTTGGATTTTTGATTTCCCACAATTCCTTTACAAGAATTACAGAAAAACTCAAAAACTTCAAGATGCAAGAAAAGTTTTTAATTTCTACTCATTTTCTTACATTTGAAACACAAACCCAGATTTGGGTTGTTACAAAACCTCCCCCCCCCCCCTTACAAAAATCTCATCCCGAGATTTGGCTCAAATGGAAAGGAAAGATGGGTAGTCCGAACACAAGCACGGAGCATGCCTTCCAGAACTTGGTTGACTCGTTAGACCGCCATCGGTTTGAGGTGATAAGTCAAATTTGGAAGAAAGCGAGTTCCATAGCCTTTGCGCACTATGCCAAAATCAAGAAGTAAATAGAGAACCACGATCCAAACGATCGCCTTAGGTACCTTGCAAGCTTACGATCCTTGAGACATAAAGCTCGGCCAAGTGACCTGTACAAACCTTGGTTTTGACTACGAGAAGATGTGTCGCTTTAGTCGACACGGAAACTTACAGTCCGGATATAACAAGGATTGTGATCGAGAGATCTTTCTTGATTCTATGGTTGATGGAGCAAAGGTCGTTATTAGTGGTGGAGCGATTTGTCACGGTCAATTCCGCCAACAACGGGATCTCGACCTACTAACCAGACTATGCGAGTCATCCCTCCACAACTAGCTTCTTAGAGAAAACATGGCGTTCTCGGTTGGTGGAGCAATTTGTGCGGTTACTCCACTATGAACGTGACCTCGGCTGATAACTAACTATCTGAGTCATCCTCCACAGCTAGTATCTTAGAGGGATTATGTGTGAGGACCCCCGGTTATTGGAAATGTTACTAATTAAATTTATACTTTGTAGCACAATTGTTAATGAAGGAACAAGATCGCTCTTTATTAAAAACCATGCTAAAGATATAAATTTAACAAGTGACAGATCCAAAGAAACAGATTCGGATATATATGATTCTCAATGGTTCCCGGGATCAATGACCATTGCATATATATCCTTCATCAACATTGCATCAAACACATACAAGTCATACATTGATATAATTAAACATAAGGTTACATCATTCGTTGATACTACAATATTAAGTGACTTGGTCACTTTAACGATATCTGACGGAAGCAAAATAAGCGGAAAATGTCCACCAATGGCCCCATTCACCCGCGAGCAATTGCGTGGAGGAAAGAAGTAGCGTTACTCGTTAGCGTCACTGCGATCGGCGCTAACGGTACTTCATCTGAAAACCGTCCTCACTGCAACAATAGGTGGTAGCACCTTGAGTACGGAAGGTACTCAACAAGTCTTACACAAACTAATAAAATAAAGTGGTGATTAGAGCCTAATCAAAGGAGTAGAGTTTTACATGCATAAGGTTACAACAGGAAGGCATAAAGGTTCAAATTTGCATAAGCGATATATCTTAACCTACAAAGATTAAACTTTGATAAAGCAATTTAATAAATCAAAGTTTGCTTAAAACAGTAAGTAAATGACATAAAAGTAAACAGTACATTGCATGATTCCCTCATGCCATCCGAAATTAAACCAAAACCAGATTTTTGAAAATCAAAACTTCTATCTGAGATGACACCAATTCAAGTTGTCGTCCATGACCGTGGACACGCTATTCAACGTTTATACCCTGCAGGTGTACATCTTTACCCACATGACTTAGTTAGCTCGTTGCCTTCGGATGCCTCCGAATGATGACACACTTCCTTTGGTATGCCGATCGGGAAACTAAGATTTGGTATTTTCAACAAGTTAACACTATTGAGTTGGACCCCATGTGTGAACTAATCCCATAGTGTAGGCTACACCACCTACTAACCACGGGCACACATGTTGTGTCGATGAATGCCGATCCAAACAATTTAAAACCAATAGGGCTCACCCGCCCATAATAGAATGCTATCGGCACCATTAAGGTATCGTATATGCGACGAAACACATATCGCCTCACCCTCCTAAGAACATCGACTTGACATACAAAGCTCACATGGCATAAAACGCAGTCCTCAGACCAAAGCATCTATGCCATGCAAGGCCAATACACATATCCTTACTCTCCTGTTTCCAACTCAATAGTCTCAACATTTTACTTAACCAAACAGCGCCCATACACTGCATGTGGAAGTACGTGGGGGACTTGAATTGAATAGTCAGAGTTCGGTCCTTATTTAACCCGGACAAGTCCACCACAAAACCCAATCTCGTGCACGAAAGCACCATCACTAGCTTCCTCTTGTCCAGATCAATTTGAATTTCAAATACAAGACTGATTTAAAGAAACTGGACAAAGAGTTTGGAAATGACAATAGTTCAGTTGTGATTCCCATGTTTGACAAGATATGCTTGCCAAACTATAAAATCTCTAGACTGCATGTCTAAGCCAAATCTGAAAATAGACCATATAGTATACAGTACTACCCTAGAGTGGAGTGTATGGTTATCATTAAGGTAATCCATCATGTCAGGTCATAGCTAGCTACTACAAGTCACATTTTGTATTTTCAGAAAAATAGCATGCACAGTTATCACTGGATTTGTAAAGACTATTGTACAAAATCTGGGTTCAATATGGTGCAAAGAGGATGCTTGCCTTGGTAATAATAGACTTACATTGCAGGCTCAGTTGCTCGAAAAAGATTCGATGGCTTCAACTGACCATTCTAAAGAAACAATAAGATCCAATAAATACCAAAGCGACAATAAGTCCAACATGGAAGAAATATGCATGATCAATCTAGAAATGCATGATTACAGTATGCTTAAGCCATAACTACCCATAATAATGATAATATCCCCTTATATAGCTCACTGTTTTCAAAAGACAGAAATTAGATTTTAGTGCAAAGTTCGGTTTGAGTTTGATAAGAGTCGAAACAGACAGATTGCAAATTTTCGGAAATAGAAGTATAGATCATGCAAAAGTTCATAAACGAATCTTAGCATGATCTTTTTAGGGTAATTAACATCCCAAACCAACCTTAGTCTAACCCTAACTAGTCAGATTACAAAAGCTAAAGTAAAGACCTATTTTGTCGGTTGAGCCGACAAGAGACAGAGACAGATTTCAACTAAGAGTCAAAATAGAGGATGACAAGAATTGAAAGATCAACTTGTCATGCTGCTAGGGTTTAGTCAAAACCTAAATAAGATGATAGGTTGACAGGAAGAAACCTAGGTCTTGAAAATGACATGAAAAACCGAAAAGGTATAATATTAACTTTTAGGTTTAAAGCCGCTGAAGATACTGATGCTTAAAAGAATGATTCACAGAGCTTTTAAGTTCTTAAGATGCTTAAGATATCGAAACTAGGGCTTTTGGCTTACAAGATGGAAAAACACCAAGAACCCCAGAAAATTTGAGGTTGCTTGTGAGAGATCAAATCGATTTAACTCCGCAAAGACATCAAATCTTTAATGCAAGGTAAGACCGGGGCTTAAGGATGGATAAGCAAGGATAGGAGTAAGAACTCCACTCACGAAGGAAGAAAATGAGCTTGAGTGGTCAACAATGGCTGCCACTCAAAAGGCTAGGGTTTATATATGGATGTTGAGCTACGGGGCAATTGGGAAAAGTCTAGAGCTTGATGAGGTGTCCATTTAGGCTAATTATCCCAAAAATTAGTTGCAAAAACTTTGGGATAATCCTCTCCTTGATTTCCAGAGAAATCATGCACGAGAGAGAGGAAGAAGATAAGAGCCAACCGACATGTGGGCCCCATTGTCATCCTCACCAAGCACCTCGTAAAGGCTCAAACAAATGTCACCGTCCGATTGGAAATGGCGCTACGATAAATAGAGAGATTAAATGATTTGAATCGGTATCATTTAATATGGACCGCACGATCTAGATCGGAGGATCGAGATCTAATTGAAATCCAGAAGAATGCGGAACTCCACTTTCAAAGATAGACGCGTTGGATCAAAATCCAACGATCAATTAAAGGATATACACGTCACCCTTTTAGATCGATGGTTTAACACCGTTGGATTTGATTTCTACGGTCGGGATGTAAAGGGAACCGGATGGTCCGATTGCATACACCCATGTGGTCCGCATACGATTGAAATCCAACGATCCACCTATTTTGGGCTTTAAAGGCCCACGGTCTAAATGGAGTGCCGTAGGATTGAAATCCAAAGGCCCACCTTAACGCGCGCCTCTGGTTTCAAATAGAGATAAACGATGCCATTGGATCAGGATGGGCGGCCACGATTGTGCGGGGATCCGAGTCGTCGAATGCATACACAAATCGGGCCACGATGAAGATCCAATGGTCGGAGGAGTCACGAGCTTTATAACACGCGGAAAAAGGGAAAAGCCGTGAGGATTTGAATCTAACGGCGAGATAAAAGCGCACCTTTAAGTTTAAAGCGAAAAGGGCGTCACGGTTGGATTAGAAACGAGCGGTGGAGATTGATTAAGGATCGGAGTTGTCAGGTTGCATACACCGATCTCGCGCGTTAGATCAATATCAACGGTGGAGATTAAAGTGTACACGTGGACAATACGCGTGACCGTGAGCTCGCCTGCTCGATTGAAAATCGACGCCCGCATCACGCGTGAGCTTTGGGCTCGCGTTGGGGCGTGACCGAGCGGACCAAATGATTCGATTGGACCAAGTCCACATGAGGCCGGTCGCTCAGTTGATTAGACTTGGGTTTGGACGGTTTGGTTGACCAAACCTTATTCATATATTTAAAGGTTTGATGGGACTTTAAAAATAGCAAATAAATTTATAAAATCATGAAATTTTTATCAGAAACTACTGGGATGATATATTTCCGGATAAATTTCATAAACCACATTTTCACTTTATAAAATACATAAATATCTATTTCGGTCGAAAATGTTTATTTAAAGACCATAAATTTTCTTTAAGTCCAAATAATTTCTAAAAATGCAACGAAAATATTTTTAGCCAAGATAATTTATCTAGGCTTTAATAAAAATACTTCCAGTCATAATACAAGTGTTACCTTGTATTCCTTTAAATATTCTAAGTAGGTTTTGGACTTTGGCAAAAAGAAGGTTTTATTTGGTAACACAACTCCCAAGCGAGATTAAGAATAAAGAATGATATGAGCAGTAGTCTATTCTTGTTCATAATACTGATTATTATGTTGATAAAATTGGAGTCATTACATTATGGCCGCTTTCGCCACATAAGTTAAGGCAATAACTAGCATGTGATGCCCTTGGATGAAAAGGGAAGGAAACGTGCCACTCAAGTCAGCCTATCAAAGACAACCCAAATGGTACACAAATTACAAAGCACCCATTAGTTTAGGACGTTATCACCTCCTTTTCAGTTGATCGAGGAAGGAAAAGGCTCGCCCCAAAGCAGTCTTACACAACATACCCAACTAAGCAGTGCTATCCTATCACATTTCCAAAGGACGACTATTAGCTTGATACAACCCCACGGTAGTTCCCACACACCTAGATGTGGTCATCCCTGTTGAAGTTCACAGGGAACTTGTAACACCCTGGCTATTCGGAAGCCAAAATGCTACCTAAAGACCTAACATATAACCATAGAGCGGAATAATTTCAACAATAATTCATCAGCTAAGCTGAGCAGATCATCAACAATTGGAATATAAGCAGGAATGCAATAATGGATCCACTAAGATAATCCTATCAACGAATAATCAATGAACATAAACATTATTTAAACAAACTCAACGTTAAGTAAGGTATCACCCAAGTCCAAGTTTATTTAATAGAATCCAACAATTGTCGAATGAAAGGTAGTAACAATTCTTTTATTGAGACTAGTGTAAAGTGAACTGAATGGGCAGTGCATGTCTACTCCCTCCCAACAGATTCATCACCAACGTTCACCTAAAAAATAAATAAACAAAGCAAGAGTGAGTCCAAGACTCAGTAAGTACATTGAATAAATGAACAGACAACCAATTTGAACAAGACAACCTCTTCACAGTTTCTGAACATACAACGAATGAATACTTATGAATGTATGAGATGAATATAAATAATCAAAGGAATGGACTGCACACGTGCTTATACCGGTATAGCTAGTGACACACCCGTTGGTGTTCACTTAAACCCGCATCTTAACCAAAATGCGGGGATCCAAATCCCGTATGAAGAACGTTTCATACGGGTGTCCAAAACTGCCCACATTGGAATGGTGGGACTTCACATGCAAATACTGGAATTGATGGGACTTTAGACCCCACTCTCGTGGAGCTCCACTCCTGTGGACGGAACATGAACATGGATGCATGAATGATCGTATGTATTATGACTACCATCATATCCACACGTATGAAAAGAATATATCATTGAAGCTTGACACATATCAAATGAAGATACAACACGAACAATAGGCATCCAAAATTCACAAAATATATGCTTGTCGTTGTACTTATGAGTAAGGACTAGCATCACCTCCAACAGTATTAGACTCCACTCCCATGGAGCTCCACTCCCGTGGACGGAACATGAACATGATCATCGGAACTTCTCACGTATCAAATGAAAACACAGCATGAACCTCAAGCATCCAACATACACAATTCATACAAACGTGAGTGTACTTGCCTTTAGCGTTGCGATGCGTTGGAGGCAACAATGATGCCGCTATCCTCGGCGTCTCACCCCCTACACCAAAGTTACTCAATAAGAACCAAGACATCATGACACTACTCGCATCGCTCCTAACACATACCCAACCCCGTCAATTAATTGTGCACATTTGTTCGAATTAAACCACATTCTAAGAGGGAACCTTGGCAGACAGCAACAGTAAAAGTAACATAACTTTTGCTATAAAACTCTAAAAGGGGTATTCTCAGGCTTGTTTGAAAGGTAACAAGATTATCTACAATAACCTAGTTGAGCGAAAGCGTTGAATCTGCCATTAACTTGATCATATATCAAAAGGAAAACTAATATTTTATTCTCGTTAGGATTTTGGACAGTCAACTTAAAACATGCATAACTTTTGTTCTACAAATCCAAATGGGGTGTTCTTTATCAATCCTGAAAGCTAATGAGGTCACGTACAAAAGTCCTTATGGGCAAGTCTTCTGAATCAATAACTAACTAGGTCATATTTTATCAATTACAGAGACTGCTATTTCTCGTCAGAGTTCTGGACAGCAGAAACTAAAACGATCATAACTTTTGATCCGTACGTCGGAATCAGGTGTTCTTGGCGGCCACCGAAAGCTAAGAACATCATCTAAATAACTCTAGGAGATCAAAACTTTTTATTCGGTCTCAAAGAATTCGAAACATCCCACGCAATATACTGGACAGATTCGAATCTACTGCAGACTGACTTTGATGCAAACGATTCTAATCGGTTTCGCATCTAAACAACATCAAAACAGTGGGGAAACGAATAGATACCCTTGGAGACGCATGAAACGCTGAACAAAAACCCACGAAGAGGATCTTCTTCTTCTTCTCCCTTCTTCTCCTTCCACCATGGCCAGCGACACCTCGAAGCGTCTTCCTCATCTTGGTTGAGCAGCACGGAGGGGGCTCTGATACCACGTGCTACAGTGCTGTGCGATGCAGAGCAGAGGGTAGGTTTTGGGGAAGGGACCCCTTCTGACTCCACTACAAGGCCGACCCACTTGGCTAGGACGCCTTGGGCTGAAAGCCCAAGGTCCAATCCTCCCTCAAATCCTGAATTTTCTTTTAATTTTTCTCTAAACTTTAGTGCATTCAAATTTGAATAAATTTCTCTTCCGAATAATATGTTCTCTCTATTTGATATTCAAGGTATTACATTCTACCCCCCTTAATAGAATTCGACCTCGAATTCTAACCGTCGAAATAAACGAAAGAACAATTGCCACAGAAAAGAAACATCTATTAACATATGCCCGGAGCAAACATGTCTGGATAATACTCGCGCATGTGAGACTCCAGGTCCCAAATGACCTATCTCTCAGACCGACAAGACCACAAGACATTGACGTAAACTACATCTGACCTAACACTCAATCCGACATTGCTAAGTACACTCATCAGAAGAGATTCAAAGGTAAGATCCTACTCGGTGGTCAATGATGTTAACGAAACTCAACTCCAGATCTCCCAAGAGATCAATCGGTGTCAGAACAAACCAAAAGTTGCATACCCACGTGTGGCCCGAGTCAGTCAAAGCGATACACCAACTTCCTAATCCCTGCATCTGTCGAAAACGAACCAGTGTACCTAGACCAACTTCCCTTTTTGGTACAAAAGTACACAACATGCTCAACACACACGAAACCCTTCTTCCTTTCTAATTCGAACTCTTCATCTACAAGGAGCACCTCCTTTAATAAAAAAAATGCACAACATAACTCGCTTTTTAACAACTGTATTATAAAGAGAATCCAACTAAAAATAAAGAGTTCTCATCGCATCCACGCAATGCTAACTCCCCACCCAAAAGGGTCAAATCCAAAATTGACAATTCATCACGAAAACTTTCCACCTTCAAATTAGGAAATTTGCAAAAAAAACACCACGTCCACCAAAAAGGAAGTCACTCAAATGCACAAGTCATAAATTTCTTTCATTCTTTCCGAACTGATAAGAACCATACATGCCAACATAAATGCCGAGCTCAACTTGAGAAGGACATCTGTCTTAAACACATAGCTTAAACAAGAATTAAGAAAACGTGTCACTACTCAAGGAAGCATCAACTTTCTCAGTTTCTCTTTTAGGAATAAACTTTCTCTCAAACATTGGAATCCAATTCATCGCATAACACACTAACTCATCTCTCTTATCTTGGCATTCTCAACGCTATGCTCAAGCCGAAGTACATCATTCACACCTTTGTAGAGAAGCTCTATTGACTCCACCAAACATACCCTAGTCAACTTTTGTACCGATAGAAATACTTTGATAGATGACTTCCAATATATCTCAAAATAGCCCTCACATGCAGCCACATCACCTAAATCTTTTAAGAATAAACAACTCGGAATACTCAGCATACACATTCATATACTCCATCAAAAGGGTTCTATCAATGATCATCTCACTGTTCGGAATCCACCCTTATTCTACTTCTTCTACACAAAATCATTGGGTGACTCAAAGTCCTAGCATACAATGCGAAACCCGAATTTAAACTCCAAGACTCCTACAATGAACTTATCATATAGAGGATAGGGGAAATCTCAAACATACTCGCGCATTAACATCAACACGAAAACATTTCCTCGATCCAATTATCTTTATAAAGATTCTAACTCTTAGTGAGTTACTTACTAAGTCCAAGTCATTTATGTCAATAATCCAACAATCTCGGCTATCTCAAAATCGCTTTAACGATTAGATCACTTCGCTAATCTTACTCTCATTACAACACCATCATAGTTTAACTGCACAACCATGCAAGGTACTCAATCGCGACACTCTAAAACATTGATCAAGATTCCCATCCTTTTCGAAAATTCTAATGTTCCACCCGAATTGAACAAAGCATCTTGGATCACAAATTCCCATAGGTTCTAATGGTTGTAATAATGCAACCAGTTTAGCCTCAAAGGCAAACATTCGGTATAAATAAAATTTTCTCCAATAATTATACACGAAATCAGTTCATCCTTCAACGCTCCTCGAATAACTTACAACCCAATGTCTCACAATCACATTGAATAAACACTTCGAAAGACCCCTGTGAAATGAATTGATGAATCCTTACTTAGAAGAAAAACAAATGAAAACAATTGTCACCACATAGAAAAAAATTTACCACTCGCAGTGAACAGAGGACCAATGGATTAGTCAGTTTGGCAAAAAACTCAGGCAACAAAAGGAAAAAACAACAGTTGAGGGCACAAGTCCCGCACGAAGGGAAGGTCAAACCCCAAATAAGAAGAAGGTATAGCCTTTGAAAATTGATAAACTCTTATGGAACAAATGCATAAGGTTTAAGCACACTCAAATAAACTGCAAGTTGCGAAATAACTTAAATATCAAATACTTATACTTCACTCCTTCCTTTAACAAGGAAAGTTATTTCTCAGTGATTACTACATCACTTTGCCACTTAAACCGATAAGCTCTTAAAACCCAAATCACGGGAACCCCTTAGGAACCAATCAAATCTTTTAACATGCCACTTTGCTCGAAACAAACTCAATCACCACATAACTCTAGAGGTCCAAATGATCACAAACGCAAAACTCGAAACACTTTTACTAAATCAAAATTACGAAAGATGATCAAATTACTTTATTTCTAAAAGAATCATCACCACACACACAAGTCGCAATCTCTAGTAGAATAACCTTACTAACATCAAGAATAATACACTCTGAACATAAATCTTTATCATCAACTATGCCATTAGAAAGCCCCCAAAGTTTCACCAAATTGTTCCATACTACCTTTTCATCCCATCTTCAAAACGAGAGTATACCAAAACCATACAACCTCACTACATCAACCTCTTAAGTTTAGAAGGGGTCTACTACACAACTAAAAAAGTCCTACCAAAATCCTTTCATCAAGGACACATTATCATCCGATGATTTCACAATCATGTGGGTATAAGCCCCCTATTATATCATATCAGTTCAACTTTTAGTGATGCTCAACATCAAACTTCAACACGCAACAGTTATACTCCAACCATTGTTGTTATCAACTGGCTTCATTATGAAATCTAGTTGCTACCTACTTTTCTTCCCAAATCACATGGATATTTACAAACACATATTCAACTGCTCCTCCTCGTATTTGGATTTCGGCAAAAATACACTAAAACTTCAAAAATCGAAATCTTCTTTCGATCAAAAGTCTCAACAACACTACAACCAAATTCATCGTATCATTCTATATAGAAGAACTATATAGAACTCCTCCCATAAATTCTAGATCCACCGGTATTCAATCACTTCAACCGGTTGTACACAATTCTAATAATTAATCATACTAAGGAATATGCAAATCTAGCATTTCCTCTAGTTTCTCTTTCCACACACTTAAATTAATCCATTGGAACCAAAGAACCCAACAAGCGTAGTGACATAAACAATTTTAATGACCAGTTTAATTCATCAATGTTCCGTACTTCTTAATATCTCTTTTGACTCTAAATAAGTATGGACATACTCTCAGTCACTACTCATATATACAGTTTATCAAGAACTAGTAGAAGACAACATCAACTTAATCAATTTCACTCCCAAGGTGACTAATTAATATTAATGATGCACCACACCAAAGACTCGACTTGATACCCATAACATATCAAGTTATCACAAAAGGTTTTTAACAATTTCCATCAAAAAAGAGATACATTAAACTTCAACCCTCGGAATAATCCAAAAGAAATACATAGAGCCAAAGTTTTCTCATGTTAACATACTTGCAACATTAAAACTCTCATTACCCAAACTATCAAATGAATACATGAGCTATTCTTTTTCAATGAGAAAGAAGGAACAACCATGGCAATATCAATATTGCCAATTGTGAGATCACGAGTAGTAAAAGCAACTCAACAAATATAAAACAATAATTATTTTAGAGAACCATTAGAGACCCATTGAAACTCAGCAACTACCAAGAACCACGAACCCAAGAGAAATTTATCATCTACCACGGAATAAGAATATGCCAAGTTCAGAGATCAAGGAAGAAAACAAGTTTCTAAAGTAACTCACGCTCAACACCTGCAACTATGGTATTCGGGGTAACTACTCTATTCGTCTACCACGAACGGTGTTGTAACCTCACAAAGTCCAAGGCCACAACCACGACCTCCACAGCTTAACATCCGTTATCGACACCCATAAACAATATAATCAATTATGAATATACATAATCATCTCATGACAATCATAGAATAGATTCATAGATATAGAATATCATAACTGTAACAGCCCTAACTTAGGGTTTGTATTTCCAATGTAAAATTTTGAGGAGAAATAAAAACTTTTGTTGTCTCATCAAATCATTTGGAAGTTTTTCAAATTTTCCCTAG
The DNA here is from genome assembly GCA_036346255.1 of Ampelocalamus luodianensis. NCBI lineage: Eukaryota > Viridiplantae > Streptophyta > Magnoliopsida > Poales > Poaceae > Ampelocalamus > Ampelocalamus luodianensis. The sequence goes on from CM070640.1 coordinate 24,052,388, forward strand.
CAATTTCCATTTTCTAGAATTAAATTCTTGTGAATAGAAATTGTTATCAGCAAATTCTTAGCTTTCAAACTTGTGATCATCTTCTGAAATTATTTTTCCTATCATCTTGATCATCCTATCTACCTCCCTGAATTATTTCACAATTTTTAGATTTTAGTTGCTATTTCAAATGCCCAAGTCAAAATAGTTTAGAAATCTGGTCAAACCCTTAGGCAGCAGCTTGTGAATTTTCTTGGGAGAAATCTAATGCATGAGAACTCCTGGAAAAATTACACAAGGGAGTCCTCTGTTCCAGTTAGCTACCATAAAAATTTCGGAATTTTTGGAGCTCAGGAGCTACGTCTAAAAATTCCTCAAACCTTATCAGCCTTTTGAAATCTAACCTGGAATCGCTGTTCCTCGGGCTCGGACCCAACCTCCGACTCGAGTCCGACCGCACCTAAATGGCTCGGTCGCACCGCATAATCGCATGCATGAGCCCGATCATTGTCGCATCGTCCGATGCAGATCGTGCGGCGCGTCGAATCAACCGACTGTCAGAATGCATACATCAATCTCGACCGTTCATTTTAGATCCAACGGTCGATACATTCGGTCGAGTCAAACCACCGGTTCGCACCGCGCCGACTCGGCTCGCATCCGCCGCGCTATCAGCGACAAGTGGACCCTACCTGTCGGTCCGCCTCGTCTTCTCCGCACTCACCGGAGCTCGCGCGTGCGCGCGCATGCGCCACACACTCGTCGCCGCCACGTCGTGGACGCGTGTCCGTCCATAGCGCATCGCCGAGCCTTCATAACCTCACCGCATACGATCCATTCATCGCTTCTTCGCTCTCGCTTTCTCGCCCACTTCTCCGCTTCGGTAGGAGAAGAGAACGGCGCGCCGCCGCGTTGAAGCCGCACTCGAGCTCGCGATCGCACCATCGTGATCCACTCTCCTCACCGCGTCCATTTTGCCCATCCCGAGCCTCTGGCATCCAGTGTATCGCCGGGAGCTAGTTCGTCGTCTCCGCCTCCGGTGATCTCGGCTCCGCGAGCTCATTTGCGCTCTGGTGAGTCCCTCGCCTCGGCGCTTGGTCCCTCGTAATCGCAATCCCTTTCTGAGTCTAACCGTGAGCTCCTTTCTGGCCTTGGTACATCATGGTGGGCGTGCGGGCGTTTCTTCCCCGCGACGGTGATTCGCCGCGCGGCAATTTCGGCGCCGCGAGCTCCATCGTTGTCGTGGTCGTGGGCTTATCCTTCACGAGTCAAGGCGGCCGGCGCGCACCTTCGAAGCTTCTCTTACGCGTGGCGTCTTCTCCGCCGGCGCGCACTTTCTTCTCCGCCTCAGTTCGCGCCATCGCCGCATCTCATCTCGGTCGATCGGCCGCGCCGTCATCGGGTTCGCAAAGTCTCTGTGAACCGAAGGTATCACTCGCTCACTTTGAAACCCGCCGTTCGCGAGATCCATCTGCGCGGCGCGCCGCCGTCCGTCGCATCGGCGAGCCCGGTGGCATTCGATTAGCACTAATCCATGTTTAGTTCGATCCATCGCCATGTGGGTCCCTCTCGGGTTAATCGTGTTTAGTAAACTCTAATCCAACCGTTATATTTCCCTCTGAGTCGCTGCCATCTGGGTCCGTGCTTGTCGCTTAGGGTTGTGTAGCTCTGTAATGCGTTTTCTCTTGCGGTAGCGTATTTCTGTGTGAGAGTATGTTAGGTTTGCACTTTGGTAAGCCAAGGCGTATTCTCGAATCACGCCGACGTCACCTTCGTGAGCGATCTGTCTGGTCAAGACCTTCATTGGGCCCATTGTCGATGTCCGGGGCTAGATAGCTGTGGGTAGAAAAAGATTTAAATGCTTTAGTATTTCTGAAATGCTTTTCTGTTGCGCTGTTAATTCAATTAAACTTAGAAAATGCATAACTAATTCAATTTTTATCCTAATTGCGTGAAACCAGTGCTGTTAATTTTCACTTTAAATGTACTATTTACTAAAATTATTTCCAACCTTGTCCCTGTATCAAAAATCTGTTTATTAATTTAATGTTGTAGAATGTAATCTCCAAATTAGAAAATGTATATCTCTTTCAATAATTGTCCAAATCCAATGAACCCAATTCTGTAAAATTTCATTTTTAGTATACTAATTATCAGGATCGGTTTTAGATACTGTTTCTGTTCATCAAAATTTGTTAATTATTTAACTAGTGCTTTGATGTGTTTTTAGTTTAGAAAATTCATGGGAAAAATTCATAATATCTTAAAATAAATTATTCTCTGTTTCTAAAAATTTTGTTATTTCCTGCTTAGGTTGCTGTGTGAGTTTTGGTATGTTTTGTTGTTGTTATATGTTTGAGTTTGGTCGGTGTTATTCATTCTTATTCGCTGTTATTTGTTCAATCGTTAGGCTTCGACATTTGCGGTAACTCTGAGGACGATCCTCTGCAACAGGTTGAGCATTCTGAGCAACAGCAGCCAGGCAAGCAGTTTGATCATAATAATCCCAGTATTTCAAAATCTAATATTTTGTTTCAGCTGTATGTATGCATTGCTTAATTTGTGTTAAATTGATTAGTTCAATCCGTAGTTGCATATCCTGTAGACAAAATATTGATCTCTACTACCTGAGCCTAGGTTATTTGCTGTGATTAGAGGTCGCTGGATGATCTCTTGTCACTTAGTAGATCCGGGTCAATTTGCTTAGACATGCTTAGCTTCCGGTAGAATTGGGCGATCATCGACTTAGTCGATGATTTTGATCACATAAAATTATTATTGTTCTTATGATCCATCGTGTGCTTTGTTCATTGCAAAACTAAAGCTGAAAACAAAAACGATTTAAGACGGGCACAATGGTAAGATTGGTGTGATCTGTTGGGTGTGATGGAAAGGTGCCCGGTCAATTAAGGACCAAACATCTTGTGAGTGAATTTTTATCCGGGCATTTCGCGTGCTAACCACACTAGAGTATATGGGAACTCTCTTGACCTAGTACTTTGGCGTGTATTGGCTCGGTCGCAGGAGGTCGCAAGAGGATGGTGTTGGGAGCATGGTAGTTGTCAGAAAAGCTTTATCCTGAGTGGGTAGTTGTCTTTCGGCTTTACCATGTAAGCGTATGGACTTCTATCCATACGAGCGGCTCGTAGTTAATACACAATATTGGAAAAAGTCTCGTAGGACTTAGCCGTACAAAGATACCTTCTAAGTGTGCTTTGGCTTAAAGGCGATGCAAGTGTGGGTACGATGGTACACCTGCGAGGTTAAAAACTATTCGAATAGCCTCGTCCTAGGTGATGGACACGCTTGGGTAAGCTTTTCAAGAGTTAGACTACAACATTTAAATTAAAACTTGATGGGTGGTACGAATCAGGATTCATGCTATTGTTGTGGTATTGTTGGGATAGTCACTTCTAGGTGGTTTATCTTTCGCTTTTGTTATTAATATCCTTATCATTATTTCAATCTTAAAAATGAATTGCAAACTTGCCTTTAAAATCAGATTACCTTATTGCAAATGAAAATTGGCTTTATGCAAATGAAACATATGGCCTCCACCAAATAAGCTCGCATGTAGCTTACAGTGCCTTTAGTTCACACGTCGGTCTTGCGGGTACAAAGACAATCTTTGTACTCGTGTGCTTTGCTTAATGTTTTTGTTGCAGAGGTGGAAGGTGAGCCCCAAGGGCCTCACTTCGTGAGTGTGTTGCCGTTTCGTGGGCGACTAGACTTGGCGGTCGGTCCGATGCCTTGTGGGTTGGAGGCACGCCGATTGGCTTTGTTTATAGCCATCTTATGACACTTTGCTTCATTGTCGTTCTTGTTATTTGTGTACCTCGTGGCACATCGGCCTTTATGCGTAATAACTCTACTATTTGTTTATCTTCCGTTAGTAGTGTAGTGTTTGGACTCTATGTTTGGAATGGAGTTGATGTCTAATTTTGTACCGAGGTGTGTATACTGCTTTCTCGGAAGTATACATATCTCGAGGATCAGTTTATTTGATCTGTGATGCTAGGACCGGTGGTTGGTTAAGCATTACAAGCCAAATAAACGGGTCCTCACAAAGTTGGTATCGAGCCATTCGACCGTAGCAACCAAGCTTAGTCGTCTTTAGGATATTTTGAAAAAGCTTAATTTCAAAGTATAAACAGGGTTCATGAAAACCTATGCAGATTCTCAGATTTACTCCTTACCTATCTTAGCCTTCTACTCTCATCTTACTCTAATTTGAGTTTAAAACTTGGTTTCTCTCTTTCCTTTCAAAAGATAGTTACTACCGGTAGAATTAGTCTTTGGGAGAACCATAGAGAATTAGTCTAATTAAAAATTTGTGGGGGCATAAGGGTAAGATATGAGTTTGCTAAATGTCTGATTTTTGTCAATTGGTTTTGTAACTTAAAAGTCTTGTGTTTGTTTTGTGTTGTTAGTAAGTTATTTGCAGTGGGTTGTCGACTTCGTGTTTTCCGGCTATTGTTAACTTGTCTTAGTGAAACAGGATGGCCGGGAGAACGCGTGGCAGTCAGCAGGCTGGTCATGATGAGGAGCTTCCCCCTCCTCCGACCATGGCTGAGGTGCTCGCTCAGATCGAGCGGAACCGCATGGACCAGACGCGCATCTTGGAGGTTATTGCTAGGAATACCTCCACTCGCGGTGGTGGTGGCCACCGCACTCGCGGGGACTTGCGGAGTTCCTCGCACGCAGCCACCGACTTTCGCGCGCTCGAGGACCCTCTCGATGCGGATGATTGGGCTGCGCATGATTGGCGAAAGCTCAACATAGCTCGATGCGAGCACGGGATAAGGCACTCTTCGCGTTCCACCACCTTGAGGGCGGCACTCTCATGGTGGGAGAACTATCTCGCCATGCAGCCGCGCGCCATGTGGTCGCGTGGGAGGAGTTGAATCGACTTTTATCGGGCCCACATCCCGGATGGCCTGATGAAGTCAAGAAGAAAGAGTTCCTCGCGCTCAAGCAAGGCGCAAATCGTGACGGAGCACTGCATGCGAGTTCAATCATTTGGCTCGTTATGCTCGGAGGTGGCCTCGGATGAGGCTAAGCGGGGAGAAGTTTATGGATGGCTTGTCCGAGGAGCTGCGGACAAGCTATCTATTGTGGACTTCTCGACTTTCGTGCCTTGGTAGATAAGGTCATTGTTCTTGAGCATAAGGCAAAGGCGCTGGCGAGTCCCGCAGCGCAAATGGGAGCGCGATCGATCGCTCACACCACCTCACTCGTCCTCCGGTGCCAGGCGGCACGATGGCCCGTTCTTTTGCTCCACGGCGCCGAGGCCATCCGCACCAGCTCCTCATCCACCGCAGGGTGTGTTTGACCACGTGCGCTGCGATCCAAGGCCAGAGCGGCCTCCGCAATCCGGCGGCGAGGTTACTTGTTTTGCCGCCACAACAAGGGCCACTACGCCAACGCTTGTCCTCGAGTGTTGCGGTAGCCCCTCGTCCTAATGGAGGACGTGGGCGGGAGTGGTCATCCACGACGGAAGATGATCCAGAAGCCCGAGTGCGGCGAGCAATGGTCGAGTCAACCACCTTTCACCGAGGAGGCTCGGGAGCGCGGATGTCGTGATGGGTACACTTCTTGTTAACTCGTCCCATCTGCAGTATTATTTGATTCTGAGCATCGCATTCTTTTATTTCAAGATCATTTGCTGCTGCTAGTGGTCTTCACCGTGTTCCTTTGGGAGTTCCTTTGCTCATCCGCTCTCGGGTGGAAATGAGGTGATTCTGATGTCGGGATATTCCTATCATAGTCAAAGGAGTGGGATTTTTGGCAAATCTTATTCGCTTTCGGTTCAGTGATGCGGATGTGATTCTTGGCATGGATTGGTTGTCCCAACACTTGGGACAAATCGATTGTGCCGGAAGATTGTCTATCTCACCACCCTTCAGGCGGCGGTCGGATTTTCGCGCGGCAGTGGGGGCGCATCTATGTGCATTAGAAGCGAAGCCACCTTACGATTCGTGGATGTTCCCATAGTATCCGACTTTGTGGATGTCTTTCTGAAGATTTTCCCGGGATGCCTCGGTTCGAGATCTGAGTTTGTCATCGAGTTCTTTGCCGTGCATCGCCCGATTTCAAGCGCCGTGTCGGATGCCTCCCAATGAGCTAGAAGAATTGAAGAAGCGGCTTGGCGAGCTCCAGCGAAGGGTTTCATCCGTCCAGTTCCTCTCCTTGGGGTTGTCCGGTGATCTTTGTGAAGAAGAAGGACAAGACTTTGCGCATGTGCGTTGATTACCGAATCCTCTCAATGAGGTGACGGTGAAGAACAAATATCCTTTGCCCGCATCGATGATCTGCTCGATCGCTTGATCAGAGCCAGTGTTCTCAAAGATTGATTTGAGAATGGGGTATCATCAGGTCAGGATCAGATCTGAGGATATTCCGAAGACGGCTTTCACTACTCGTTATGGGTTGTACGAGTACACCGTCATGTCTTTCGGTCTAACCAATGCTCCAGCTTTGTTCATGAACCTTATGAATTCAGTATTCATGGAGTATTTGGATAAATTGGTGGTGGTCTTTATTGATGATATTCTTATCTATTCCAAGATCAAGAAGAGCATCTTGAGCATCCAAGATTGTTTTGGGCAAATTCATGGAGCACCAATATATGCGAAGTTCAAAGAAATGCGAGTTCTCGTTGAAGGAAGTGGCATTTTGGGCCATGTTCTTTCACCGAGGCATAGTCGTGGATCCCAAAGAAGGTCGGTGATGTTCTATCTTGGGGCAGCCCAAGTCGATCCACGATGTGCGGAGTTTTCTTGGTTTAGCGGGCTACTACCGCGCTTTATCGAGAACTTCTCCAAGATCGCAAAGCCAATGACCGAATTGCTCAAGAAGGACAAGAAGTTTGTGTGGACTCTGCTTGTGATGAGAGCTTTCGTGAGCTCAAACAACATTGACTTCACTCCGCATCTTACTCTTCCTGATATCCACAAGAGCTTCGATATTTATTGCGATGCCTCTCGTGAGGGACTTGGATGTGTTCTTATGCAGGAAGGCAAGGCAGTTGCCTATGCATCCAAGCAGTTGAGACCTCATGAGCTCAACTATCCCACCCATGATTTAGAGCTTGCTGCTGTGGTTCATGCACTCATGATTTGGCGGCATTACGATCGGTAATCACTGAGGTGTATTCCGACCACAAGAGTTTGAAATACTTGTTCACTCAGCCAGATCTGAACCTCAAGCAGAGGAGATGGCTAGAATTGATCAAAGATTATGACATGGGTATTCAGTATCACCCTGGCAAGGCCAATGTGGTTGCTGATGCACTTAGCCGAAAGGTATACTGCAATACTTTAATGATCCAAGAGCAACAGCCTGCACTTCTTGCAGAGTTTCAGCGTCTCAACTTGGGTTTGGTTGAGCATGGCTCCCTTGCTACCTTGGTTGTGCTACCGACCTTGGTGGATCAAATCAAGGCAGCACAACAATCAGATGATGGTGTGGGAAAAATCAAGCAGAACATCAGGAATGGATCAGCCAAGTGTTTCACAGAAGATGAGCACGGTGTTGTGGGTTTGGGCAGCGTCTTGTGGTCCCAAAGGTCCCAGAGTTGCGGGATTTGATTCTTCAGGAGGCCCATGATTCGCCTTTGTCCATCCATCCCGGGGCCACTAAAATGTACCAAGATCTGCGTCAGAGATTCTGGTGGACTCGCATGAAGCGCTAGATTGCCAGGTTCGTGGCCAGATGTGACATATGTTGTCGCGTCAAGGCCGAGCATCAGCGTCCAGCAGGTCTCCTCCAGCCCTTGCCTATACCAGAGTGGAAGTGGGATTCTGTAGGCATGGATTTTATCACTAGTCTGCCCCCGTACTTTTTCAGGGAAGGATGCTATCTGGGTTGTTATCGATCGATTGACGAAGGTAGCGCACTTCCCGCCGATTTACCACTCTCGGTGTCGATCGATTGGCGATCTCTATATCTCCGCATTGTGAGCTTGCATGGTGTGCCACGAACGATTGTGTCGATCGTGGCTTTCTTTTCACTTCTCGCTATGGCACGCTTTTCTGAGGAGGCCATGGGGACCCGTCTTTCTTTCAGCTCACCTATCATCCTCGTGTCGATGGTCGACGGAGCGAGTCAACCAAGTTCTTGAAAATATGCTCCGTGCTTGTGTTCTTTCCTATGGGAAGAATTGGGAGAAGTGCCTACCGCTTGCCGAGTTCTCCTACAACAACAGACTTCCAGCTAGTCTCGGTATGGCACCGTTTGAGGCCTTGTATGGGAGGCGTCACGAGAACCCCATTGAACCCAGTCGAGACTGGGAGAGCAGTTCTTTGGCCCGATTCCATCAATGAGGCCGAAAGTCAAGTGCGATTGATTCGTGAGCACTTGCGCGTAGCTCACCGAGCGTAAGAGCTATGCGGATCGTCGCCGTCGTGAGTGAGTTTCACCCAATGACTTTGTGTATCTCAAAGTCTCACCTTTGAAGGGCCATCGGCGTTTTGGTGTCAAGGGCAAATTGGCTCCTCGGTATGTCGGGCCTTATCGCGTCGTCAAGAAAGTGGGAGCCGTTGCATACCAGTTGGAGTTGCCAGCTACACTTGAAGGGGTGCATGATGTTTTCCATGTGTCACAATTGAGAAAGTGCCTCCGTGTTCCCGTTGAGGAAACACCATTGGAAAATATCGATGTGCAGGAAGATCTGTCTTATCGTGAGCGCCCCGTTCGTATCCTCGAAGAAGCTGAACGCAGAACAAGGAACCGTGTGATCAAGTTCCTTAAAGTTCAGTGGTCAAACCACTCCGAGGATGAAGCCACTTGGGAGCGGGAAGATCGTCTCCGAGCAGATTACCCATCCTTCTTCTCCAGTTGATCGAATCTCAAGTAGATTCTGTAAGGGGGATTTGTAACAGCCCTAACTTAGGGTTTGTATTTCCAATGTAAAATTTTGAGGAGAAATAAAAACTTTTGTTGTCTCATCAAATCATTTGGAAGTTTTCCAAATTTTCCCTAGCAATTTCCATTTTCTAGAATTAAATTCTTGTGAATAGAAATTGTTATCAAGAAATTCTTAGCTTTCAAACTTGTGATCATCTTCTGAAATTATTTTTCCTATCATCTTGATCATCCTATCTACCTCCCTGAATTATTTCACAATTTTTAGATTTTAGTTGCTATTTCAAATGCCCAAGTCAAACCAGTTTAGAAATCTGGTCAAACCCTTAGGCAGCAGCTTGTGAATTTTCTTGGGAGAAATCTAATGCATGAGAACTCCTGAAAAAATTAAACAAGGGAGTCCTCTGTTCCAGTTAGCTACCATAAAAATTTCGGAATTTTTGGAGCTCAGGAGCTACGTCTAAAAATTCCTCAAACCTTATCAGCCTTTTGAAATCTAACCTGGAATCGCTGTTCCTCGGGCTCGGACCCAACCTCCGACTCGAGTCCGACCGCACCTAAATGGCTCGGTCGCACCGCCTAACTGCACAGCGCGAGCCCGATCATTGTCGACCGTCCGATGCAGATCGTGCGGCCCGCGTCGAATCAACCGACCTGTCCGAATGCATACATCAATCTCGACCGTTCATTTTAGATCCAACGGTCGATACATTCTGGGTCGAGTCAAACCACCGGTTCGCACCGCACTTGACTCCGGCTCGCACCGCTTCGCCGCTATCACTGACAAGTGGACCCTACCTGTCAGGTCCGTCCTCGTCTTCTCCGCACCTCACCGGAGCTCGCGCGCCGCGCGCAGCGCGTGCCACACGCACTCGTCGCCGCCACGTCGTGGACGCGCGTGTCCGTCCATAGCGCATCGCCAGGCCTTCATAACCTCACCGCCCTGATCCATTCATCGTTTCCTTCGCTCTCTCGCTTTCTCCGCCCACTTCTCCGTTTCTGCCGGAGAAGAGAACGAAGGCAGCGCCGCCGCGTTGAAGCCGCACTCGAGCTTGCGACCGCACCATCGTGATCCACTCTCCTCACCGCGTCCATTTTGCCCATCCCGAGCCTCTGGCATCCAGTGTATCGCTAGGAGCTAGTTCGTCGTCTCCGCCTCCGGTGATCTCGGCTCCGCGAGCTCATTTGCGCTCTGGTGAGTCCCTCGCCTCGGCGCTTGGTCCCTCGTAATCGCAATCCCTTTCTGAGTCTAACCGTGAGCTCCTTTCTGGCCTTGGTACATCATGGTGGGCGTGCGGGCGTTTCTTCCCCGCGCACGGTGATTCGCCGCCGCAGCAATTTCGGCCGCCGCGGAGCTCCATCGTCGTCGTGGTCGTGGGCTTATCCTTCCTGGAGTCAAGGCGAAGCTGGTGCGCACCTTCTCGAAGCTTCTCTTCGCCTGTGGCGTCTTCTCCGCGGCGCGCACTTTCTTCTCCGCCTCCGTTCGCGCCACTCATCGCCGGCATCTCCGTGGGTCGACCCGCCGCCGGGTTCGCAAAGTCTCTGTGAACCCGAAGGTATCACTCGCCACTTTGAAACCCGCCGTTCGTGAGATCCACCGCGCGCGCCGCGCCGCCCCCGTCGCGGCGCATCGGCGAGCCGCGGTGGCATTCGGGCTAGCACTAATCCATGTTTAGTTCGATCCATCGCCATGTGGGTCCTCTCGGGTTAATCGTGTTTAGTAAACTCTAATCCAACCGTTATATTTCCCTCCGAGTCGCGCCATCCGGTCCGTCTTTGCCGATTAGGGTTGTGTAGCTCGTAATGCGTTTTCTTTGTCGGTGGCGTATTTCTGCGTGAGAGTATGTTAGGTTTGCACTTTGGTAAGCGAAGACGTATTCTCGAATACGCCGACGTCACCTTCGGCGCGATGCATCACTGCCGCACCTTTCGCCCATTGCCGTTGTCCGGGGCTAGATAGCCGTGGGTAGAAAAAGATTTAAATGCTTTAGTATTTCAAATGCTTTTACATTATTTGTTAATTCAATTAAACTTAGAAAATGCATAACTAATTCAATTTTTATCCTAATTGCGTGAAACCAGTCCTGTTAATTTTCACTTTAAATGTACTATTTACTAAAATTATTTCCAACCTTGTCCCTGTATCAAAAATCTGTTTATTAATTTAATGTTGTAGAATGTAATCTCCAAATTAGAAAATGTATATCTCTTTCAATAATTGTCCAAATCCAATGAACCCAATTCTGTAAAATTTCATTTTTAGTATACTAATTATCAGGATCGGTTTTAGATACTGTTTCTGTTCATCAAAATTTGTTAATTATTTAACTAGTGCTTTGATGTGTTTTTAGTTTAGAAAATTCATGGGAAAAATTCATAATATCTTAAAATAAATTATTCTCTGTTTCTAAAAATTTTGTTATTTCCTGCTTAGGTTGCTGTGTGAGTTTTGGTATGTTTTGTTGTTGTTATATGTTTGAGTTTGGTCGGTGTTATTCGTTCTTATTCGCTGTTATTTGTTCAATCGTTAGGGTTCGACATTTGCGGTAACCCTGAGGACGATCCTCTGCAACAGGTTGAGCATTCTGAGCAACAGCAGCCAGGCAAGCAGTTTGATCATAATAATCCTAGTATTTTAAAATCTAATATTTTGTTTCAGCTGTATGTATGCATTGCTTAATTTGTGTTAAATTGATTAGTTAAATCCGTAGTTGCATATCCTGTACACAAAATATTGATCTCTACTACCGAGCCTAGGTTATTTCTTTGTGATTAGAGGTCACGGATGATCTCTTGTCACTTAGTAGATCCGGTCAATTTACTTAGACATGCTTAGCTTCCGTAGAATTGGGCGATCATCGACTTAGTCGATGATTTTGATCACATAAAATTATTATTGTTCTTATGATCCATCGTGTGCTTTGTTCATTGCAAAACTAAAACTGAAAACAAAACGATTTAGACGCGCACAATGGTAAGATTGGTGTGATCTGCTGGGTGTGATCGAAAGGTGCCCGTCAATTAAGAACCGAACATCTTGTGAGTGAATTTTTATCCGAGCATTTCGGCGTGCTAACCACACTAGAGTATATGGGACCTCTCTTGACCTAGTACTTTGGCGTGTATTGGCTCGGTCGCAGGAGGTCGCAGGAGGGATGGTGTTGGGAGCATGGTAGTTGTCCAAAAGCTTTATCCCGAGTGGGTAGTTGTCTTTCGGCTTTACCATGTAGCGTATGGATTTCTATCCATACGAGCGGCTCGTAGTTAATACACAATATTGGAAAAAGTCTCGTAGGACTTAGCCGTACAAGATACCTTCTAAGTGTGCTTTGGCTTAAAGCGATCGAAGTGTGGATGCAGATGGTACACCCTGCGAGGTTAAAAACTATTCGAATAGCCTCGTCCTAGGTGATGGACACGCTTGGGTAAGCTTTTCAAGAGTTAGACTACAACATTTAAATTAAAACTTGATGGGTGGTACGAATCGGGATTCGTGCTATTGTTAATGGTGACTATTGGGATAGTCACTTCTAGGTGGTTTATCTTTCGCTTTTTTATTAATATCCTTACTGTTATTTCAATCTTAAAATGAATTGCAAACTTGCCTTTAAAATCAGTATTACCTTATTGCAAATGAAAATTGGCTTTATGCAAATGAAACATATGGCCTCCACCAAATAAGCTGCATGTAGCTTATGGGCAGTGCGCTAGTTCACACGTCGGTCTTGCGGGTACAAAGACAATCTTTGTACTCGTGTGCTTTGCTTAATGTTTTTGTTGCGAGAGGAGGAAGGTGAGCCCCAAGGGCCTCACTTACGTGAGTCATGTTGCCGTTTCGTGGACGACTAGACTTGGCGGTCCGGTCAGATGCCTTGTGGGTTGGAGGCACGCTGATTGGCTTTGTTTATAGCCATCTTATGGCACTTTTGCTTCCGCTGTCGTTCTTGTTATTTGTGTACCTCGTGGCCTGTCGGCCTTTGTCTGTAATAACTCTACTATTTGTTTATCTTCCGTTAGTAGTGTAGTGTTTGGACTCTATGTTTGGAATGGAGTTGATGTCTAATTTTGTACCGAGGTGTGTATACTGCTTTCTGGGAAGTATACATATCTCAAGGATCAGTTTATTTGATCTGTGATGCTAGGACCAGGTGGTTGGTTAAGCATTACAAGCCAAATAAACTGGGGTCCTCACAATAACATATCATAAATTAACAACAAAAAGATAGTACAGAAGCAATTCAACAATTGCTCAACAAATGAAACATAACAATAGAAATGTGGAAACAATGGATTCCCAACCCCACCTACTGTGCACAGTGTGTCATTTTAATAACTTAATTACCACGGACCTAAAGCCCGCTCTCATACCAACTGTAACACCCTGGCTATTTGGAAGCCAAAATACTACCTAAAGACCTAACATATAACCATACAACGGAATAATTTCAACAATAATTCATCAGCTAAGCTAGACAGATCATCAACAATTGGAATATAAACAGGAATGCAATAATGGATCCACTAAGATAATCCTATCAACGAATAATCAATGAACATAAACAGTTATTTAAACAAACTCAACGTTAAGTAAGGTATCACCCAAGTCTAAGTTTATTTAATATAATCCAACAATTGACGAATGAAAGGTAGTAACAATTCTTTTATTGAGACTAGTGTAAAGTGAACTGAATGGGCAGTGCATGTCTACTCCCTCCCAAGAGATTCATCACCAACGTTCACCTAAAAAATAAATAAACAAAGCAAAAGTGAGTCCAAAACTCAGCATGTACATTGAATAAATGAATAGACAACCAATTTGAACAAGACAACCTCTTCACAGTTTCTGAACATACAACGAATGAATACTTATGAATGTATGAGATGAATTTAAATAATCAAAGGAATGGACTGCACACGTGCTTATATCGGTATAGCTAGTGACACACCCGTTGGTGTTCACTTAAACACGCATCTTAAAAAAAATGCGGGGATCCAAATCCCGTATGAAGAATGTTTCATACGGGTGTCGAAAACTGCCCACATTGGAATGGTGGGACTTCACATGCCCATACTTGAATTGATGGAACTTTAGACCCCCACTCTCGTGGAGCTCCACTCCCGTGGACGGAGCATGAACATGGATGCATGAATGATCTTATGTATTATGACTACCATCATATCCACACATATGAAAAGAATATATCATTGAACCTTGACACATATCAAATGAAGATACAACACGAACAATAGGCATCCAAAATTCACAAAATATATGCTTGTCGTTGTACTTATGAATAAGGACTAGCATCACCTCCAACAGTATTAGACTCCACTCCCGTGGACGGAACATGAACATGATTATCGGAACTTCTCACGTATCAAATGAAAACACAGCATGAACCTCAAGCATCCAACATACACAATTCATACAAACGTGAGTGTACTTGCCTTTAGCGTTGCGATGCGTTGGAGGCAACAATGATGCCGCTAACCTCGGCGTCTCACCCCCTACACCAAAGTTACTCAATAAGAACCAAGACATCATGACACTACTCGCATCGCTCCTAACACATACCCCAACCCCGTCAATTAATTGTGCACATTTGTTCGAATTAAACCACATTCTAACAGGAATCTTGGCGACGACAACAGTAAAAGTAACATAACTTTTGCTATAAAACTCTAAAAGGGGTATTCTCAGGCTTGTTTGAAAGGTAACAAGATTATCTACAATAACCTAGTTGAGCGATAGCGTTGAATCTGCCATTAACTTGATCATATATCAAAAGGAAAACTAATATTTTATTCTCGTCAGGATTTTGGACAGTCAACTTAAAACATGCATAACTTTTTTTCTACAAATCCAAATGGGGTGTTCTTTATCAATACTGAAGGATAATGAGGTCACGTACAAAAGTCCTTATGGGCAAGTCTTCTGAATCAATAACTAACTAGGTCATATTTCATCAATTACAGAGACTGCTATTTCTCGTCAGAGTTCTGGACAGCAGAAACTAAAACGATCATAACCTTTGATCCGTAGGTCGGAATCAGGTGTTCTTGGCGGCCACCGAAAGCTAAGAACATCATATAAATAACTCTAGGAGATCAAAACTTTTGATTCGGACTCTAAGATGTCAAAACAGCCCGCGCAATATACTGGACAGATTCGAATCTACTGCAGACTGACTTTGATCCAAACGATTCTAATCGGTTTCACATCTAAACAACATCAAAACAGCGGGGAAACGAATTGATACCCTTGGAGACGCATGAAACGCTGAACAAAAACCCACGAAGAGGATCTTCTTCTTTTTCTCCCTTCTTCTCCTTCCACCATGGCCAGCAGCACCTCGGAGCGTCTTCCTCATCTTGGTAGAGCAGCACGGAGGGGGCTGCTCATGATCACACGTGCTACATTGCGGTGGCATGCATGTAGCAGGGTAGGGTTTTGGGAAGGGACCCCCTTCTTGACTCCACTACAAGGCCGGCCCACTTGGCTAGGACGCCTTGGGCTGAAAGCCCAAGGTCCAATCCTCCCTCAAATCCTGAATTTTCTTTTAATTTTCCTCTAAACTTTAGTGCATTCAAATTTGAATAAATTTCTCTTCCGAATAATATGTTCTCTCTATTTGATATTCGAGGTATTACAGAACTCGTCCAGAAGATGAGCTCCAGGCGATCCGGTGTCCAGTGGGGGGTTGAAGAGACGCCTCAGGGATCCTAATAAAGAAACATGACCTTCCGGAGGATCGGGCCTCCAATTGTGAGGAAATCCTGCTGTCTTGTGGACTTGGCAGTGCGGTCCATATACAGGCACCGGCCCTGTCACTTCTGGAAGTCGAAATCCGGGTGGTGCCACAGCAGCTGGGGAGGTCTCATTGGCACCAAAAAGTACATTGCGAGGAACGCGGTTCATGCTGACCTCGATCCTGAGGTACTCCTGGGCCTCCCTGAGACGACATCGAGTTTCTGACAGCTCAAACAAATTGCAGCGATGAACTTGGTCCATGATGCGGACCAATCTCGCCAACTGTCGTACTTGAGGGTCTTCCCCGAACTGAATCTCTGCGAACATGTTTACGTCCGCTTCAAAACCTCTTTGTGGGAAATGGTCGAAGGGTGGTTGAGACAATTCCGTCAAGTCATCACGAAGTTGACTCATAACCCTGCTGGCAGCTGTTGGAAATATGCCCTAGAGGCAATCATAGAGATGATTATATTATATTATGTTCATAACATTGGATAATGTGTTATCTTGTTCCTAGAATTATATCGTTAATATTTGTCATCAAGTATGTGACTTGATTGTGAAACTCTGTATTTCTGCGATAATTATTCTTAAACGTTCCCTGGTCGGAAAAATATGAGGACACATATGAATAGACTAGCATATGTATTGGTTGATGACCATGTTTCACAGGTCATAGATATGGAGATATCAAATCAATAATATGGACACATGTTATAGAACATGGTGTTGGATAAGACCCACCTTGAGATACTATTGAGATTGTTATGATTCTATGTGTCGTTAGTTGGTCTCAACCAATGATGATGTATAATCTTTAGACCTGAGATCAGCATGGTTTCCTACATGTGTAATGGCACTCTTAGGGGTTACCAAACGCTACTCCGTAACTGGGTAGTTATAAAGGTAGCTTTCGGGTATGCTATGAAACAAGCGGAGAAATGTGACTGGTTGGATATGGGATTTTCCCTTCTTAACATAACAGGAGAGATGTCTCTAGGCCCCTCATTGTGGACGAATAAAGAAAGTGCATGGCCCCGCTAGTAGTGGTCGAAGTGTCGATCACATGAAGTTATTCGACACTTGATCGAGAAAGTTTTGAATAGTCCATGGATGACATGTTATCTCACCTGGAGTTCAACCAGATGTCGTGAGGCAAAGGGAGAATACACAAGCAGGTCGTTAAGTTCCCGAAGTCATAGACTGGCTAAAGTCGTAGACTGGTCGAAGTCGTATGGAGATGCGACCTAGTCGAAGACTACTCGAACATAATCACCAACTGGTCGTATGGAGTTGCAAACTGGTCGTAGTTAGGTACTAACTGGTCGTAAAGAGTTACGATGTAATACCCCAAAAGTGTGTTAAGCCTTAATCGGGGGAGATTAAATATTCGGGAGAGAATTCAATGGTTTTCGGAAAGGACCTTTTGGTTAATTTCGCAGTTCAATAGTTGAAAAGGGGGAAATCAGTGTTTTTAGTCACTCCTGGGCTTGGGCCCAGCCCATGGGAGCCCAAGGGGCAGCCGGCCAAAGGGGGGGCACCACTCCCCCCCAAACCCTAACCGCAGCCCCTCCTCCCCACTTCCCCCACGCCCCCACCCCTCTTCCCCTTGGTGGCCGCCACTCCCCCTCTCTCACGCCTCCCCTCCCTGGTTACCTCCCCCTTCCACCCCTCCCAAGCATCCCTCAAAGTCCCCCTACTGCTGCTGTCCAAAGGAAGAAGAAGGACACCCCCCCCATTGCGGCTGGCTAAGGAGGAAGAGAAGGAGGAGGAGAAGAGGGAAGGAAGAGGGGAGAAGAGAAGGGAGAAGAGAAGAAAGCGGGATCCCATCCGGAGTTCGTGATCTTCAGCTGCGCCAAGGGTAACTAGCTTCGTTTGTTGTTGTGTGTTTAGTCGTAGAACCGAAATCGAGTAGTTTTGGCAAGATTGAAGTCGGTCTGTTAAAGTTGCAATTCTGTCCAGAATGTTGCGCGGCCAATTTCATCTGTTTAGAGGCAGAATTAGGAGTTTGGATCTCCTAGAGAGTTGTAGGTTATGTTCTTAGCTTTCGTTGGCCGCCAAAATCGCCCAAATCCGATTAACGGTCTGGGAGATATGATTTTTCTAATGCTGCTGTCCCGTGGTTCTGTCAGTTTCTGGCAGTCCGTAGTAATTTGGTTAAAACTGCTATTTAAAAGAAGAATCAGGGGATCTCAGTATAACGAAAAATGTGGGTAATTTCTGTACCTTTTCATAGAGATAAAGAACATGAGATTTGGACTTTCGTAGCAAAAGTTACGGTGGTTTTAGCGTACTGTCCAGAGAACCCGATGAGAATTCTGTCGTCTGATGTTTGGTTTGATAGGGGAAATTAAGGGCAGAATCAAGAGGGCTCCTCAACTAGGTTTATTTAGGTAATCCAATTACCTTTTAAGAAAGTCTAAGAGCATCTTAATTGGACTCTTGAGCAGGAAGTTGTGTATTTTAGAATTTGGCTGTTTTCAGTAAGCACCAAAACGATCGCTAGAAATTGGGGGGTTTTTGTTAACACTTGAGAGTTAGCGAGTTTTGTTGTGTTATCATTTATGCTCTTGGTCCAGCGTGTTGGCCTTAGATTGGGATACCTTTATGTTCAGGTGGGAGCGCGGTTCGAGGGCAGCACCCTCTTGCGTCCACCGCTCTCGCCTGATTGAGGCAAGTATTCGGGCTATTGTATATTTATGCTTGTATCTTTGTGGATTGTTTGTGTTTGGCTCATAATAGCTATGCATGGATGTTATGGTGATGAGTTCCAATTTATCTTGGTGAATGCAAGTACTCTGTTTGAGTGACTAATTATGACTGTTTGATAGAGGATGCTAATACTTTGATGCGTAATAACCATGCAAGGTTGATAGTATGGTAAGTAAGATTAAGGATAAAGGATACTAGAGAAATGATTAATTGATATTCATGAGTGATTGTTCAAGTGTGCTAGTATTATGATTAAATGTGCTATTCATGGATGCTAGAATGCTATGAATATCAATGATGTGGTATGCTAGAAGTATGAATAAGTTTATTCATGTATGATGTTGTTGTTAATGCTTACATGTTAATGATAATATGTTGAGTTCTGCATATGAAGAACGTTATCATGGTGCATATGCATGTTGAGAGCATCACAGTGCCTTGGTCACGTGGTGACCAAGCACATCGATTGAGTCCCGTCATGTAAATGACGGGCTTGAGGTCCCCACATTCGTGGAATGTGGGCTATGAGCAAAGAGGTCCCCATCATTAAGATGATGGGCAATGGTCCATATACATGTGGTGTATAGGCTCTTGGTCCCTGTGCCGGTGGAGCACGAGCACACATACTGCGACGGTTGTATACCCTCATTACTGGGTAAAATGCGAAAAGAGATAAAGTTGAGAAAGGTGCATTGTATTGGTTGCATACACATGAGCATGAAGGCTTTACTTTGGTGCATTGTTTATCTTGGATTGTTGATGCTATGAATGATAACTTGCTTAGCCTTGTTGGTACTTGCTGAGTCTTTGGGCTCACTCTTGCTTTGATGTGTTTTAGTTACAACTGGCAAGACCCGCATGCATGGGAGGGAGAAGATGTTTGGATGCACGCACTACCACTCAACCATAAGAATTACTTATAATGGTTTGAGTTTCAGATTAACTGTAATAATGAGAATAGCAAATTTTGGTTATGTTTATGAGATTATCCTGCATGCTTGAATGAACCTGATTATGAAGACATTGATAAATGCCATGATTAATTGTTGGAACCTCGGTATAGCTGACTATACAAAGGAGGTTTTGCCAAAAATTTGTAATTGATCTTAGTTTAGTTTAGTTTAATTTAATTTTAGTAGCATTCCGTGCTCAATCTTTGAAATTGGGTGTTCTGATTGGTATCAGAGCGGGCTTTAGGTCCGTGGATAATAGAAAAATATTAAATTGACACACTGTGCACAGTAGGTGGGATTGGGAATTACATTACTTCCGCATTATCTATTGCTATGTTTCATTTGTTGGGCAGTTGTTGAATTGCCTCTGTGCTGTCTTTCTTGTTGTTAATCTATGAAATGAGATGTTATGATATTCTATATCTATTAATCTATTCCATGATTGCCATGAGATGATCATGTATAATCATATTTGATTATATTGTTTTTGCGTGTCGATAATGGTTGTTAAGAATGTGGAGACCGTGGTTGTGACCTTGGACTTTGTCAGGTTATACCACCATTCGTGGTAGACGAATAGAGTAGTTACCCCGATTACCCTAGTTGCAGGAGTTGAGCGTGAGCCGCTTTGGAAAGTTGTTTTCCTTCTTGACCTCAATCTTGGTAAATTCTTGATCTGTGGTGGATGATGAATTTCTCTGGGGTTCTTGGTTTATGGGGGTTGTTGAGTGTCAATGGTCTGTAATGGTTCTCTGAAACAATTATTGTTTTCCAGCTGTTGAGTCGCTTTTGCTATTTGTGATCTTTCTCAATTGGCAATTATTGATAATTTCTTGGTTGTTCCTTCTTTCTCTTTAGCAAAGAATGACTCATTTATTCGTTTGATAGTTGGGTATTGAGAGTTTGAAGTTGCAAGTTTGTTAGCATGAGAAAGCTTCGGCTCTACGTGTTCCTTTTGGATTATTCCGAGTGTTGAAGTTTAAGGCATCTCTTTTCTGTTGGAAATTGTTAAAATCTTTTTGTGATGCCTCGTTATGGTAAATCAGAGATTGTAATCAAATAACTTGATATGGTATGGGTATCAAGATGAGTCATTGGTATGGTGCACAATTAATATTAATTAGTAACCTTGGAAGTGAAATTGATTAAGTTGATGTTGTCTTTTCCTAGTTTTTGATGAACGATATATATGAGTAGTGATTGAGAGATATCAAGAAGTATGGAACCTTGATGAACTAGTCTGGTCATTAAAATTTTTTAGGTTGCTAAACTTGTTGGGTTCTTTGGTTCCCATGGATTAATTTAATTGTGTGGAAAGAAAAAATTAGAGGGAATACCAGATTTACGTATTCCTTAGTATGATTGGTTCTTTGGGCTGTATAATCGGTTGATGGATTGAATATCGGTGGATCTAGAATCTATGAGAAGAGTTCTATGTAGTTCTTCTGTATAGAATGACGCGATGAATTTGGTTGTAACGTTGTTAAGACTTTTGATCGATAGAAGATTTCGACTTTTGAAGTTTTAGCGTATTTTTGCTGAAATCCAAATATGAGGAGGAACAGTTGGATACGTGTTTGTTAATATCCATGTGATTTGGGAATAAAAGTAGGTAGCAACTAGATTTCATAATGAAGCCAGTTGATAACAACAATGGTTGTAGTATAACGGTTATGTGTTGCGCCAAGTTAAGCATCGCTAAAAGTTGAACTGATATGATATAATAGGTGGCTTATGCCCACATGATTGTGAAATAACCGGATGAAATTGTGTCCATGATGAAAGGGTTTTGGTAGGAGCTTTTCAATTATATAGTAGACCCCTTCTAAACTTAAGAGGTTGATGTAGTGATGTTGTCTGGTTTTGGTATAATCTCATTTTGAAGATGGGATAAAAAGGTAGTATGGAATAATTTGGTGAAACTTTGGGGGTTTTCTAATGGAATAGTCGATGATAAATATTCATGTTCAGAGTATATTATTCTTGATGTTAGTAAAATTATCTGCAAGAAATGGTGACTTGTGTGTGTGGTGACTGAGTTGCTTTGAGTAAAGTGACATGTTGAAAAAATTTTATTGGTTCTTAAGTGGTTCCTATGACTTGGTCTTAAGAGCTTATTCTGTTTAAGCTAGCAAGGTGATGTAGTAATCACCGAAAATAACCTTCCTTGTTAAAGGAATGAGTCAAGTATAAGTAATTGAGCTTTAAGTCTCGTTTCGCATCTTGCAGTCTATTTGAGAGTGCTTAAACCTTGTGCAGTTGTTCCTTAAGAGTATATCATTTTTTTTTCAAAGGGCTTTACCTTCTTCTCATTTGTGGTTTGGTATTCGCTTTCAGTAGGGATTGAGCCCTCGACTGTTGACATTCCCTTATGTTTTTCGAGTACTTTGCTTAAGTGACAGTTTTCCTTGGTCTTGTGTTCACTGCGGGTGGCACATGTTTTCCAAGTTGTCGAAAAATTGATTCCATTCGCTCTTTCTTTTGAGGAAGAATCAACCAATTCGTTTCACCTGAGTCTTTTGAGGTGTTGAATAATTGTAGTGGTGAAACTATGGGTTGTAAGTTATTCCATGTGCGCTGGAGGATGAAATAATTTCGTAATATAGTTCTTTGAAAGAAGTCTAACTCAATGGAATTTTATCTTATGAGGTTAAACTGATTGCATTGTTACAGCTAGTAGAACCTATAGTGAGTGTGATCCAAGATCTTCGGTTCACTTGGTGGAACATTAGAATTCGAAAGTATAGAAATATTGATCAATTTTATAGAGTATTGCAATTTGGTAGTATTGCAAGGCTATGAGAGTTAAACTTGATGATGTGATTTAATGAGAGTGGGATTATAAAGTAATCGAATCGTCATGTCAATTAATGGGATAATGGAAGATGTTGAGTAATGTCAAGAGTGATTTGGCTCTAAATGAGTAACACTCTGAGAGTTATAATCCTTGTAATGGTTAACTGGTCAAGAAAATATTTTCATGATGATTTTAATGAGTGAGTATGTTGGAATTGTGGATTTTTAGGGATTTAATCTGAGGAATTCCCTATACTTTATATGAGAATTTCGTTGCAAAAGTCTTGGAGGTTAAATTTGGGCTTTGCATTGTTATGCTAGAACTTTGAACGCCCATTGATAATGTGAAAAAGTAGTAAAAGGGTGGATTTCGAACAGTGGGATGATCATTGATAGAAATATTTTTTTTATGAAATACATGAGAAAATGTGATGTGAATTCCGAGTTGTCCATTCTTGAGGATTGAGGTAACGTGATTACGTGTGAAGATCCATTTTGGGATGCATCAGAAGTTATCTATTAAAGTAATTCTGTCAGTAAAGGAAATCGGTTAGAGAATATTTTGTAAGAACATCAGAGTCCCGTTTCAAAGGTGTGGACAAGGTGTTTCGATTTGGGTTGGCATTGAGATCGCCAAGTTAAGAGTAACAGGTTAGTGTGTTGTCCGATGAATTGGGATTCCAAAAAGTTGAGAGAAACTTTATTTCTAAAGGAGAAATTGAGAAAAGATTATTTCCTCGAGTACTGAATCACTCTCTTGATCTTGTTTGAGCTATGAGTTTATGACGGGTGTCTTTCACAATTTGGGCTTGACTTTATGTTGGCTTGTGTGGTTCTTATCTATTCAGAAAGAATAAAAGAAATGATGGAATTGGATATTCGAGTGATTTCTCTTTTGGCGATCGTGGTGTTTATTTGCAGATTTTCTAATTTAAAGGTGGAAAGATTTTCGTGATAAATCTTCGATTCTGAATTTGACTCTTTTTAGTACCAAGTTGGTAACGTTTGGTCGCGATGAGAGTCCTTCATTTTCAGTTGGGCTATGTTGGTAAAAGAGTGTGTTTAAAGTGAGTTACGTCGTGTGGTTGGTATCTTTGGGAAGTTTAACCCAAGATACATTGGCTTGTTCTCGCTAGTTGGCGTATCGCGAGTTTGTCTCGAGTCCGTCGCGAGTATGTAACGTCTTGTATGTTGGTGTTGAGTGAGTACAGGAGATCCGAGTTTGAGGTTTCGTTTGCGTCGTTGACCATCGAGTGAGGTCTTACCTCGAGTCTTGTCCGATGAGTGTACCGGAATGTCGAGTTGAGCGTTAGTATAGCGTCGATTTACGTCCCGGTGTTGTGGTCTCTTCGTTGGAGAGATAGGCCACTTGAGAGTTGAAGTCTCGCGTGGCGAAGTTTAGTAAGAGTTGATCGCGTTGGTATCATTGTTAAGTTCTAGTCGCGGTTTTCTTTCGTAGATTGGCGTTTAGATTCGGGTCGAATCTCATTAAGGGGTAGAATGTAATACCCGAAAGTGTGTTAAGCCTTAATCGGGAGATTAAATATTCGGAGAGAATTCAATGGTTTTGGAAAGGACCTTTTGGTTAATTTCGCAGTTCAATAGTTGAAAAGGGGGAAATCGGTGTTTTAGTCACTCCTGGCTTGGGCCCACCATGGGAGCCCAAGGGCAGCCGGCCAAAGGGGGGGCACCACTCCCCCCCAAACCCTAACCGCAGCCCCTCCTCCCCACTTCCCCACGCCCCACCCCTCTCCCCCTTGGTGGCCGCCACTCCCCCTCTCTCACGCCTCCCCTCCCTGGTTACCTCCCCCTTCCACCCCTCCCAAGCATCCCTCAAAGTCCCCCCATTGCTGCTGTCCAAAGGAAGAAGAAGGACACCCCCCCATTGCGGCTGGCTAAGGAGGAAGAGAAGGAGGAGGAGAAGAGGGAAGGAAGAGGGGAGAAGAGAAGGGAGAAGAGAAGAAAGTGGGATCCCATCCGGAGTTCGTGATCTTCAGCTGCGCCAAGGGTAACTAGCTACGTTTGTTGTTGTGTGTTTAGTCGTAGAACCGAAATCGAGTAGTTTTGGCAAGATTGAAGTCGGTCTGTTAAAGTTGCAATTCTATCCAGAATGTTGCGCGGCCAATTTCATGTGGTTAGAGGCATAATTAGGAGTTTGGATCTCCTAGAGAGTTGTAGGTTATGTTCTTAGCTTTCGTTGGCCGCCAAGATCGCCCAAATCCGATTAACGGTCTAGGAGATATGATTTTTCTAATGCTGCTATCCCGTGGTTCTGTCAGTTTCTGGCAGTCCGTAGTAATTTGGTTAAAACTGCTATTTAAAAGGAGAATCAGGAGATCTCAGTATAACGAACAATGTGGGTAATTTCTGTACCTTTTCATAGAGATAAAGAACATGAGATTTGGACTTTCGTAGCAAAAGTTATGGTGGTTTTAGCGTACTGTCCAGAGAACCCGACGAGAATTCTGTCGTCTGATGTTTGGTTTGATAGGGGAAATTAAGGGCAGAATCAAGAGGGCTCCTCAACTAGGTTTATTTAGGTAATCCAATTACCTTTTAAGAAAGTCTAAGAGCATCTTAATTGGACTCTTGAGCAGGAAGTTGTGTATTTTAGAATTTGGCTGTTTTCAGTAAGCACCAAAACGATCGCTAGAAATTGGGGGTTTTTGTTAACACTTGAGAGTTAGCGAGTTTTCTTGTGTTATCATTTATGCTCTTGGTCCAGCGTGTTGGCCTTAGATTGGGATACCTTTATGTTCAGGTGAGAGCGTGGTTCCAGGGGCAGCACCCTCTTCGCGTCCACCGTTCTCGCCTGCGAGTTTGGCAAGTATTCGGCTATTGTATATTTATGCTTGTATGCTGTCACTGTTTGTGTTTGGCTCATAATAGCTATGCATGGATGTTATGGTGATGAGTTCCAATTTATCTTGGTGAATGCAAGTACTCTGTTTGAGTGACTAATTATGACTGTTTGATAGAGGATGCTAATACTTTGATGCGTAATAACCATGCAAGGTTGATAG
Organism: Ampelocalamus luodianensis; assembly: GCA_036346255.1. Lineage (NCBI taxonomy): Eukaryota > Viridiplantae > Streptophyta > Magnoliopsida > Poales > Poaceae > Ampelocalamus > Ampelocalamus luodianensis. Next base: position 24,077,467 of record CM070640.1, read on the forward strand.
TATGGTAAGTAAGATTAAGGATGAAGGATACTAGAGAAATGATTAATTGATATTCATGAGTGATTGTTCAAGTGTGCTAGTATTATGATTAAATGTGCTATTCATGGATGCTAGAATGCTATGAATATCAATGATGTGGTATGCTAGAAGTATGAATAAGTTTATTCATGTATGATGTTGTTGTTAATGCTTACATGTTAATGATAATATGTTGAGTTCCTGCATATGAAGAACGTTATCATGGTGCATATGCATGTTGAGAGCATACAGGTGCCTTGGTCACGTGGTGACCAAGCACATACAGTTGAGGTCCCCGTCATGTAAATGACGGGCTTGAGGTCCCCACATTCGTGGAATGTGGGCTATGAGCAAAGAGGTCCCCATCATTAAGATGATGGGCAATGGTCCCTATACATGTGGTGTATAGGCTCTTGGTCCCCGTGCGGTGGGCATAGGCAAGGTACACACGCGACGGTTGTATACCCGCATTCACCTGTAAAATGCGAAAAGAGATAAAGTTGAGAAAGGTGCATTGCATTGGTTGCATACACAAGAGCATGAAGGCTTTACTTTGGTGCATTGTTTATCTTGGATTGTTGATGCTATGAATGATAACTTGCTTAGCCTTGTTGGTACTTGCTGAGTCTTTGGGCTCACTCTTGCTTTGATGTGTTTTAGGTACAACTGCCAAGACCCGCATGCATGGGAGGGAGTAGATGTTTGGATGCACACACTACCACTCAACCATAAGAATTACTTATAGATGGTTTGAGTTTCAGATTAACTGTAATAATGAGAATAGCAAATTTTGGTTATGTTTATGAGATTATCTGCATGCTTGAATGAACTCGATTATGAAGACATTGATAAATGCCATGATTAATTGTTGGAACCTCGGTATAGTGACTATACAAAGGAGGTTTTGCGAAAATTTGTAATTGGTCTTAGTTTAGTTTAGTTTAATTTAATTTTAGTAGCATTCCGTGCTCAATGCTTTGAAATGGGGTGTTACATACTGAATCGGTTGTAACTAATTATGAACTGGTCGTGACTAAGTCGAGCCGGTCGTAAGTGATAAGGACCGGTCGTAGATCATATTGCATTCGTTTGTCCGGAATATTCGTGTGTGTTCGGGAATCGTTATGTGCTGCTAGGTACCGCTGACGACTCGTGATCGGGAAAGAGTTTTCGAGTCACAATCGATTACACACGAACCTATAGTGTCACACACTTAAAGGGCTAGGATTTGATTTGGATGGAGATCCGAATTCTTATAGGCCACGAGTGTAATGCCCCTAAAGTGAGATAAGCAGATAGTCGGAAGAGACTAATTAATCGGGTGGGACTTAAATGGATTTACGGGAAAGACCAAGAAGCTATTGCTCAAATTAACAGTTAGAGAGGAGGGGGGAACGCTGATTTAACCCAACTTGGGCCTGGGCCAAGGCCCATGTGGGTGGCCGGCCAAGGGAGGGGGGTGCCTCATCCCCCAAACCCTAACCGCAGCCCCTCCCCCCACTCTCCCACGCCTCCACCCCTCTCCCCTTTGTGTGGCGCCACCTTCCTCCTCCCACGTCCTCCACCTGGTTGCCTCCTCCTTGCGCCTCCCAGGTCCCTCCAAGTTCCCCATGGCTGCCGGCCAAGGAAAGAAGAAGGAAAGTCCCCATTGCGGCCGGCCAAGGAGGAAGAGAAGAGGGAAGGAAGAGGGGAGAAGAGAAGGAAGAGGGATTCCATCCGGAGTCGCGATCTTCAGCTGCCCCAAGGGTAACTAGTATCGTTTGTTGTTGTGTGATTAGTCGTAGAAGACGAATCGGGTAGTTTTGGCTAGGTTGCAATCTGCCCGCTGTAATCGCAGATTCGTCCAGTAGCTTGCGGGGTTAATTTCTTGTGTTTAGAGGCCGAATCAGGAGTTTTAGTCTCCTGGAGAGTTGTAGGTTATGTTCTTAGATTTCAGTGGCCACCAAGATCACCCAAATCAGATTAACGGTCAGGAAGTTATGATTTATTTAGTATCGCTGCCCGGCAAATCTGTCAGTTTCTGGCAGTCTGTAGGAATCTGGTTAAAACTGATATTTAAATGGAGCATCAGGGGATCTTAATATAACGAAAAATGTAGGTAATTTCCATACCTTTTCAGAGAGATAAAGAACGGAAGATTTGGACTTTCGTAGCAAAAGTTATGGTGGTTTTAGTGTACTATCCAGAGGAGCTGACGTGAAAATTGTTGCTCTGTAGATTGGCTTGGCAGGGGCAGTAGTTGGCATAATCAAAAGGGCTCCCCAACTAAGTTTATTTAGGTAATTTAATTACCTTTCCAGAAACTCTGAGAACACCTCATTTGGACTCCTGAGCAGAAATTTATGTATTTTAGTAGTTGACTGTCCGCAGTGAACACCAAATCGATCGTTAGAAATTGGAAGATTGGAAACGCTTGGGAGTTTAGCGAGTTCGTTTGTGTTGTTTTTATGCTTTTGGGTCCAGTATGTTGGTCTTAGATTGGGATATCTTTATGTTCAGGTGGGAGCGTGATCCGAGGCGGCGCTGCTCGCGCCCACCGTTCTCGCAAAGTTGAGGCAAGTATTCGGGTTATGGCATATTTATGTTTGTATGCTGAGAATGTTGTGTTTTGCTTGCAATAGCCATGTATGAATGTTAATATGATGAGTTTCCATTTATATTGATGAATGCAAGTTATGGTTAAGGTTGATGTTAGTGTGACGAGTTTCAATTTATCTTGATGAATGCAAGAACCCTGATTAAGTGAATACTTGAGAAATGATTAAATGTTATTCATGAAGGATTGTTCATGTTTGCTAGTTTAATGAATATATGTGTTATTCATGGATGCTGGAATGCTACAAATGTCAATGGTGATGAATGCTAGAAGTATGAATAAGTTTATTCATGCATGTCGTTGTTGTGAATCCATATGTATGATGGTTTAAAGTTTGTTCATCTGCATCATGCAATCATGTTGGAGGATTGGTCACGTGGTAACTATGCATGTTCGAGGTCCCCGTCATGTAGATGACGGGCTTGAGGCCCCCACATTCGTGGAATGTGGGCAATGAGAAAAGAGGTCCCCATCATTAAGTTGATGGGCAAAGGTCCCTATACGTGTGGTGTATAGACTCTTGGTCCCTGTGTCAGAGGGCACAAGCAAGGGTATACAGCGACGGTTGTATACCCCGTATTACCGGTAAAATGCGAAAAGAGATAAAGTTGAAAAGGTGCATTGCATTGGTTGCATTCACATGAGCATGAAGGCTATACTTTGGTGCATTGTTTATCTTGGATTATTGATGCTATGAATGATAACTTGCGTAGCCTTGTTGGTACTTGTTGAGTCTTTGGGCTCACTCTTGCTTTGTTGTGTTTTAGGTACAACTGCAAGACCCGCATGCATGGGAGGAGTAGATGTTTGCATGCACGCACTACCACTCAATCTTAGGAATTACTTATGGATGGTTTGAGTTTGATTAAGCGTAATAATGAGAATAGCAAATTTTGGTTATGTTTATGAGATTATCCTGCATGCTTGAATGAACTCGAATAAGGAGTTTATTGTTAAGTGTCATGATTAATTGTTGAGACCTCGGTATAGTTAACTATCGAAGGAGGTTATGCGAAAATTGGTAATTAGTTTTAGTTTAATTTTTAATTCGGTAGCATTCCGGGCTCATTGTGAGTCAATTGTTCTGATTGGTATCGAGAGCGGTCAGAGGTCCGTGGTGACTAGAACATTTAAAAAAAATTGCTAATGTTAAACAACTTAAAAGTTTGACACACTGGTGCACAGTAGGATGTGGATGGGCCAATCATTGCATTTACGTTTCCGTTATATCGTTTTGATGATTGTTGTCATGAATTGAGTTTGCCTGCTTAATTAATTAATTATTATGATTATTATGAGTGGGAATAATCGATGTGGAGAGGTTAAGGTCGTGGTTGTGACATTGGACTTTGTCCGGTTATACCACCGTTCGTGGTATACGAATAGTGTAGTTACCCCGAATACCATAGTTGCAGGAGTTGAGCGTAAGCTGCTTTGGAAAGTTGTTTTCTTTCTTGACCTCAAATCCTGGCAAATTCTTGTTTTGTGGTGGATGATGATTTTCTCTTGGGTTCGTGGTTCATGGTAGATGTTGTGTTTCATTGGTCTCTAATGGTTCTCTGAAACAAGTATTGTTTTTTCCGACTGTTGAGTTGCTTTTGCTACTTGTGATCTTTCTCAATTGACAATTATTGATAATTCCTTGGTTGTTCCCTCTTTCTCTTTAGCAAAGAACGACTCATTTATTCGTTTGATAGTTGGGTATTGAGAGTTTTCTGTTGCAAGTTTGTTAGCATGAGGAAGCTTTGGATCTATGTGTTCCTTTTGGATTATACCGAGTGTTGAAATTTAAGGTATCTTTTTTCTGTTGGAAATTGCTAGAATCCTGTTGTGATACCTTGTTATGGTTAAATCCGAGATTGTAATCAAATAACTTGATTTGGTATGGGTATCAAGTTGAGACGGTGGTATGGTGCATAACTAATATCAACTAGTGACCTTGGAAGTGAAATTGATTAAGTTCATGTTGTATTCTACTAGTTCTTGATGAACTGTATATATGAGTAGTGACTGAGAGTATGTCCATACCTTTTTGGAGTCAAAAGAGATATTAAGAAGTATGGAACCTAGATGAACTAGTTTGATCATTAAAACTGTTTAGGTTGTTAAGCTTGTTGGGTTCTTTGGTTCCTATGGATTAATTTAATTGTGTGGAAAGAAAAAAATTAGAGGGAATACCAGATTTACGTATTCCTTAGTATGATTAATTATCGGAATTGTGTTTAATCGGTTGAAGAGAATGAATATCGGTGGTTCTAGAATTTATGGGAGGAGTTCTACGTAGTTCTTCCATATAGAATGATGCGATGAATTTGGTGGAAATGTTGATGAGACTTTTGATCGATAAAAGATTTCGATTTTTGATGTTTTAGTGTATTTCTCTGTCGAAATCCAAATGTGAGGAGAAACAGTTGAATATGTGTGTGTTAATATCCATATGATTTGGTAATAAAAGTAGGTAGCAACTAGATTTCATAATGAAGCGCTTGATAACAACAATGGTTGTGGTATAAGCTGTTGTGTGTTGAAGTTTGATGATGAGCATCGCTAAGAGTTGAACGATATGGGCTTATGCCCACATGATTGTGAAATAATCGGATGATAATGTGTCCTTGATGAAAGAGTTTTGGTAGGAGCTTTTCAATTGTGTAGTAGACCCTTCTAAACATAAGAGGTCGATGTAGTGAGGTTGTATGGTTCTGGTATACTCTCATTTCAAGATGGGATGCAAAGGTAGTATGGAACAATTTGGTGAAACTCGGGCCTTTCTAGTGGAATAGTTGATGATAAATATTCGTGTTCGAGTATATTATTCGATGTTAGTAAGATTATTTGCAAGAGTTGGTGACTTGAGTGTGTGGTGATGATTCTTTTAGAAGTAAAGTAATTTGATCATCTTTCGTAAATGGGATTTTGTAAGAGTGTTTCGAGTTTTGCGATGGGCATCATTTGGACCTCTTGAGTTATGTGGTGATTGAGTTGCTTTGAGCAAAGTGATATGTTGAAAGATTTTATTGGTTCTCAAGTTGTTCCTATGATTTGGTCATAAGAGCTTATCTTATTTAAGCTGGCAAGGTGATGTAATAATCACCGAAAATAACTATCCTTGTTGAAGGAAGGAGAGAAGTTAAGTGTTTGAGATTTAATTCGTTTCGCATCTTGCAGTTTATTTGGGAGTACTCAAACCTTATGCAGTTGTTCCATAAGAGTTTATCAATGTTCAAAGGGTATTACGTTCTTCTCTTTTGTGGTTTGGTTTCAGTAGGGCTTGAGCCCTTGACTGTTGACTTTCCCTTATGTTTTTTTCGAGTTCTTGGCCTAAGTGACAGTTTCCTTGGTCTTGTGTTCACTGCAGTGGCACATGTTTTCCAAGTTGATGAAAAATTGATTCCATTCGCTCTTTCTTTTGAGGAAGAATCAACCTATTCGTTTCACCTGAGTCTTTTGAGGTGTTGAATAATTGTAGTAGTGAAACTGTGGGTTGTAAGTTATTCTATGAGCATTGGAGGATGAAATAATTTTGTAATATAGTTCTTTGAGAGAAGTCTAACTCAATGGAAGTTTGTCTTATGAGGTTAAACTGATTGCATTGTTACAGCTAGTAGAACCTATAGTGATTGTGATCCAAGATCTTCAGTTCACTTGGTGGAACATTATAATTACTGAAAGTATAGAAATATTGATCAATTTTATAGAGTATCGCAATTTGGTAGTATTGCGAGGCTATGAAAGTTATTCTTGATGATGTGATTTAATGAGAGTGGGATTACAAAGTAATCGAATCGTCATGTCAATTAATGGGATAATGGAAGATGTTGTGTAATGTCAAGAGTGATTTGGTTTTAAATGAGTAACCTTCTGAGAGTTATAATCTTTGTAAAGGTAAACTGGTCAAGAAAATATTTTCATGATAATGTTATTGAGTGAGTATGTGGGAAATGTGGGTTTTTAGGGATTTAATCTGAGGATTTCCCTATCTTTTATATGAGAAGTTAGTTGCAAGAGTCTTGGATGTTGAATATGGACTTTGCAATGCTATGCTAGAACTTTGAGTCGCCCAAAGATTATGTGTAGAAGAAGTAGAATAAGGGTGGATTGCGAACATTGGGATGATCGTTGATAACACCCTTCTGATGTAGTACATGAGAGTGTGTGATGTGAATTCTGAGTAGTTTGTTCTTAAAAAGGGTTGAGGTGATATGATTGTGTGAGAGATCTAATTTGGGGATACTTTAAAGTGTCTTTCATCAAATGAGTTACATCGATAAAGGAAATCGGTTAGAGAATATTTTGTGAGATCATTAGAGTCCCTATTCAAAAGGTGTAGACAAAGGTGTTGCTATTTGGGTTTGGCGTCGAGATCGCCAAGTTAAGAGTAACAAGTTAGTGTGTTGTGCGATGATTGAGATTCCATAGCTTGAAGGAAATTTTGGTCCTAAAAGAGAAACTGTTAAATTAATGCTTCCTCAAGAAAGGAATCAATTTTCCTGATTCTCGTTTGAGTTATGAGCTGTCGACCATTGTCTTTCGTAAGTTGAGCTCGGCATTTAGCGTGTGTGATTCTTTCCAGTTCTGATGGAATAAAAGAAATATTTGATTTGGTCATTCGAGTGACTTCTCATTTGATTTCCTGACGCTTATTCGCAACTACCACTTGAAAAAAAAATGGAAATGGTTTATGCGATGAATTCCTATTTCTGGATTTGACTTTTCAGTACTGAGTTGGTAACGTTTGGTTGCGACGAGAGTCCTTTTTTTCAGTTGGGCTATGTCGGTAAAAGAGTGTGTTTAAAGTGAGTTCTGTTGTGTGTTTCCGGTTAAAGGAGGTGATCCTGGCTTTAGAGAGGAATTTATTTGAGAGGTGGAACACGAGTTCTGTGTTCTTTGTGCATGTCGTGTGGTTATGTATCTTTGGGAAGTTTAACCCAAGATACATTGGGTTGTTCTCGCTAGTTGGCGTATCGCTAGGACTGTCTCGAGTCCGTGCGCGGAGTACGTAACGTCTTGTATGTTCTGATGTTGAGTGTATCTGGGAGATCCAGTTTAAGGTTCGCTTTGTTTGACCGCCGAGTGAGATCTCACCTTCAGTCTTGTCCGATGAGTGTACCGGAATGTTGGGTCGAGTGTTAGATCGGGCGGCGTTTCACGTCATTGTGTTGTGGTCCTCTGTCCAGAGAGAGGCCACTTGGGAAGTTGAGTTTTACGTGCGTGAGCTTTAACCGGTGTTGTTCACAACAGGTACGTAGTTACCGTTATTCGTTTCCAGTCGTAGTTGTTCTTTCGCTTAAGCGTATTTAGATTCGGGGTCGAATCCTGTTAAGGGAGGTAGAATGTAATGCCCCTAAAGTGAGATAAGCAGATAGTCGGGAGAGACTAATTAATCGGGTGGGACTTAAATTGATTTACGGGAAAGACCAAGAAGCTATTGCTCAAATTAACAGTTAGAGAGGGGGGGAAACGCTGATTTAACCCAACTTGGGCCTGGGCCAAGGCCCATGTGGGTGGTCGACCAAGGGAGGGGGGTGCCTCATCCCCCAAACCCTAACCGCAGCCCCTCCCCCCACTCTCCCACGCCTCCACCCCTCTCCCCTTTGTGTGGTCGCCACCTTCCTCCCCTCCCACGTCCTCCACCCTGGTTGACTCCTCCCTTGCGCCCTCCCAAGGTCCCATCCAAGTTCCCCATGGCTGCCGGCCAAGGAAAGAAGAAGGAAAGTCCCCATTGCGGCCGGCCAAGGAGGAAGAGAAGAGGGAAGGAAGAGGGGAGAAGAGAAGGAAGAGGGATCCCATCCGGAGTCGCGATCTTCAGCTGCACCAAGGGTAACTAGTATCGTTTGTTGTTGTGTGATTAGTCGTAGAAGAGGAATCGGGTAGTTTTGGCTAGGTTGCAATCTGCCCGCTGTAATCGCAGATTCATCTAGTAGCTTGCGGGGTCAATTTCTTGTGTTTAGATGCCGAATCAGGAGTTTTGATCTACTGGAGAGTTGTAGGTTATGTTCTTAGCTTTCAGTGGCCACCAAGATCACCCAAATCCGATTAATGGTCAGGAAGTTATGATTTATTTAGTATCGCTGCCCGGCAAATCTGTCAGTTTCTGGCAGTCTGTAGGAATCTGGTTAAAACTGATATTTAAATGGAGAATCAGGGGATCTTAATATAACGAAAAATGTAGGTAATTTCCATACCTTTTCAGAGAGATAAAGAACGTAAGATTTGGACTTTCGTAGCAAAAGTTATGGTGGTTTTATTGTACTATCCAGAGGAGCCGACGTGAAAATTATTGCTCTGTAGATTGGCTTGGCAGGGGCAGTAGTTGGCATAATCAAAAGGGATCCCCAACTAAGTTTATTTAGGTAATTTAATTACCTTTCCAGAAACTCTGAGAACACCTCATTTGGACTCCTGAGCAGAAATTTATGTATTTTAGTAGTTGACTGTCCGCAGTGAACACCAAATCGATCGTTAGAAATTTATGTATTTTAGTAGTTTAGCGAGTTCGTTTGTGTTGTTTTTATGCTTTTGGGTCCAGTATGTTGGTCTTAGATTGGGATATCTTTATGTTCAGGTGGGAGCGTGATCCCAGGGGCAGCGTCCTCTTCGCGTCCACCGTTCTCGCAAAGTTGAGGCAAGTATTCGGGTTATGGCATATTTATGTTTGTATGCTGAGAATGTTGTGTTTTGCTTGCAATAGCCATGTATGAATGTTAATGTGATGAGTTTCCATTTATCTTGATGAATGCAAGTTATGGTTAAGGTTGATGTTAGTGTGACGAGTTTCAATTTATCTTGATGAATGCAAGAACCCTGATTAAGTGAATACTTGAGAAATGATTAAATGTTATTCATGAAGGATTGTTCATGTTTGCTAGTTTAATGAATATATGTGCTATTCATGGATCTTTGGAATGCTACAAATGTCAATGGTGATGAATGCTAGAAGTATGAATAAGTTTATTCATGCATGTCGTTGTTGTGAATCCATATGTATGATGGTTTAAAGTTTGTTCATCTGCATCATGCAATCATGTTGGAGGATTGGTCACGTGGTAACTATGCATGTTCGAGGTCCCCGTCATGTAGATGACGGGCTTGAGGCCCCCACATTCGTGGAATGTGGGCAATGAGAAAAGAGGTCCCCATCATTAAGATGATGGGCAAAGGTCCCTATACATGTGGTGTATAGACTCTTGGTCCCTGTGTCAGAGGGCACAGGAAAGGGTATACAGCGACGGTTGTATACCCCGCATTACTGGTAAAATGCGAAAAGAGATAAAGTTGAAAAGGTGCATTGCATTGGTTGTATTCACATGAGCATGAAGGCTATACTTTGGTGCATTGTTTATCTTGGATTATTGATGCTATGAATGATAACTTGCTTAGCCTTGTTGGTACTTGTTGAGTCTTTGGGCTCACTCTTGCTTTGTTGTGTTTTAGGTACAACTGGCAAGACCCGCATGCATGGGAGGGAGTAAATGTTTGCATGCACGCACTACCACTCAATCTTAGGAATTACTTATGGATGGTTTGAGTTTCAGATTAACTGTAATAATGAGAATAGCAAATTTTGGTTATGTTTATGAGATTATCCTGCATGCTTGAATGAACCTGAATAAGGAGTTTATTGTTAAGTGCCATGATTAATTGTTGAGACCTCGGTATAGTTAACTATACGAAGGAGGTTATGCCGAAAATTGGTAATTAGTTTTAGTTTAATTTTTAATTCCAGTAGCATTCCAGGCTCATTGTGAGCTGTGGTGTTACAACGAGTTCCTAATAGGCCACAGGTTGAGGACCCAATATGGATGCCTATATATAGAGGGGCGGTGGTATGGGGTATGATTGATCAATCTTTCTGGAAGAAATCCTGAAACCCTAATAGCCACGCTCTCCTCAACCACACCGCCGGCGCTAGCACTCCTGCGCGTGGTGTCCCTGTCCCGTACGTGTGGATACCTTGGAGGTGTTGTTGCGAAGCATCAGCACTAGGACGATCTGTGACTCACGACATTCATCGGAGTAGGAGGAGAAGGCGCACGACAAGTACGACTACGACTGCTTCAACTTGCTACATCGACTCTACTTCCGCTACGAGTCGGCGCGTCTAGTGGTAATCTCGTGATCTATTACTAGCGGAGGTTCCTTGGTTGCGCGGTAAAATTTTTGTTTGTGCTATAGTAGCCTTCCCGCGATCCTTCAGTGGTATCAGAGCCATCCCGTCTAGTTTTAGATTCGGATTAGATGCATATTGTGTTATGCGGGGGTCATAGATGTGATCTCTTTTTGTTTCTGTTGGTCATTCTATGTGATAGGTCGTTTTTGGCGATGGTCGATATGATCGTCCATGCGCGATGGTCGTAATATGGGTTCATGATTGTTATTCTGTGACCGTGTCTTCATGGTCGTATCACGACTTGCCTCTACTGGTCGGATTTCCGCCATCGGGGTAGACAGTGATCGTAAATCCATGGAGCACGTGAAGATCAATCTGATTGATCGAATCGGAGTTGCGATCGAAAAGGGTTAATATGATTAATCCAATGCGATTTACAAGGACGAAGTAGTAGATTGGATCTACGTAGTCCAAAAAATTTCGTATACAGGGGCTGCCGCCCCTGTGACCCTGCTCCTTGGAATATAGATAGGGTTTTCGCCCTTCTAGTGCGGATTGCCACCCCTGTGGATTAGGACCTTAACTTGTGTTTGGTATCACTAATTAACGTCATTCGTTAGATAGAATGCGATTCTATATCTAACTTGTTTTTGCAGGATTTTGTGAATAGTATGACCCATAATGTATGAGATGCATGTATGAGTGTAATGTTCATGACCTACGTGTCATGCTTGTTGCAGCCCAAGGCTGTTATATTTGTATAACGACCTGCGTGTTGACTTGTGATGCCTTTTCACTCTTCGTATTTTATCACTAGTGCTAATTATCAGTAATGGTTTAGTCGGAGTACTTGGAGGTTTTGGCTACATGGAGACATGGCCCACAGGAAACACGACGATGGAGATCACAATACAATATGATTGTCTGCGAATGCCTTTATTTTGTTCTTTTATTTCTATGCATGTTATTTAATTGCTTTGAATGCTCTTGACATGGTAGAAGTAAAATTCCCTCACTTAATATTGAGTTAAAATTGATGCCGTCCCAATTTGCTGCACCATCCAAAGTCTTGTATTTTATTGGTAGGTCTTGCCAAAGCAGAGTGTCATTAACTCTCCTTGACTAGATGGGTTTGTGTCAGACACTTACACGCTTAGCATTGGTCTAACTTGACAAGGTCATCATAACGGTTGTGGACCTTGGGGTATAGCATTGGGTGCCGGAGCATAGAGATGCTGCCCAACAACAAGAGTCATATAGAGATATGATTAGCAAAGGGTTGCTTACCATATTCACTAATCTTCTAGCAGTGATGCCAAAGCTCACTAGGAGATTAATTAATTATGGATCTTGAATTACTAGAATGTCATAAGAGGGATATGGTATTTAGTAGGAGTATCTTTATTAAATTGTTTAATACAAGTTACTTTTTGAACATATGTCTTTGTTTTGCATATTTTATGTTATAGATCATGGCACCAATCTTTGTACCAACATCCGCTTTTGCTTTACGTTGGTACTTGATAAGGAAAAGCTGAATGGAACAAATTTTGCAGATTGGTCCCGCAACCTAAGAATTGTTCTTAGGCAAGATAAAAAGGAACATGTTCTAGAGGAACCAATTCCAGATGTGCCTGCTGAAAATGTTGCTGCTGCTCTTAAAAGCGCCCATAAAAAGGCATGTGATGAGTCCCTTGATGTTAGTTGTCTCATGCTTGCTGCTATGAACTCGACCTTGAGCGGTTGAGAACATTGAGGCCTATGATATGATCGTGGCGCTCAAAGGCATGTTTGAGACACAAGCAAGAACCGAGAGATATGAGATCTCAAAGAAATTGTTTGGGTGTAAGATAGTGAGGTAGTCCGTGAGCCCACATGTGATCAAGATGGTTGGTTACACACGAGCTTGGAAAAACTTGGTTTTCCACTTAGTCAAGAGTTGGCTCTGATTTGATTCTTGTTTCGCTTCACGCAAGCTATGGGTCGTTCATTCGAACTTCCATATGAATAGTTTAGACAAGAATCTCACCGAACTGCATATGATGCTCAAGACTGCGGAAGACAGCATTAAGAAAAGCAACAGTCATGTGATGATGGTGCAAAAGAGTACGAGCTTCAAGAAGAAGGCTAAGACTAGGGTCAATGGAAAGGGCAAGGCTAAAGCTTCGGATAGGATCCAAACCTATAATCCTAAGCCCAAGACTAAGTCTGGTCCGACACAAAAGAATGAATGCTTTTACTGCAAAGAGCTAGGCCATTGGAAGAGGAACTACAAGAAATACCCGGCTGATCGGAAAAAGAATGGTGGGACTAAACCCTCCACTTCAGGTATTAATGTTATAGATGTTTTTCTTGTTGATTCTTCTGTTAACTCATCGGTATTTGATACCGGATCGGTTGCTCATATTTGCAATTCGATGCAGAGTCTAACAAGGATTAGGAGCGTTGCAAGAGGCGAGATGGATCTTCGCGTCAGGAAGAAAGCAAGGGTTGTTGCATTAGCCGTCAGGACCTTGCCATTACTTTTGCCTTCAGGATTTATTATGTAATTAAATAATTGTTATTAGGTTCCAGCCATGAGTAGAAACATTATCTCTGCCTCCTGTTTGATGGCAGAAGGTTATAAATTCTTTATTGAGAACAATGGTTGTTCTATATTTTTGAATGAAGTGTTTTATGGCTATGCACCTGTTTTGAATGAGGTTGTTTATTTTGAATCTTGATGTTGCACCCGTCTATAATATTAATGCGAAAAGGCTTTGGCCTAATAATATGAATTCCACTTTTATTTGGCATTGTCGTTTGGGTCACATAAGTGAGAAACGTATGAAGAAGCTCCATGATGATGGAATTCTAAACTCATTTGATTTAGAATCACTTGAAACGTGCGAATCTTGCCTACTCGGAAAGATGACCAAGACTCCTTTCACTGGTCGAGCTGAGAGGGCGTCCGACCTGTTGGCACTCGTACATACTGATGTATGTGGATCAATGAGCACGACAGCTAGAGTTGGTTTTCAGTACTTCATTACCTTCACCGATGACTATAGTAGATATGGATATGTCTATTTAATGAAGCACAAGTCGGAATCCTTTGAAAAGTTCAAGGAGTTCCAGAGTGAGGTACAGAATCAACTTGGCAAGACAATCAAATCTTTACGATCTGATCGTGGAGGTGAATTTTTGAGCCATGAATTTGGTGATCATTTGTGATGAGGACATGACCCTTATAGATACAATCAAATTTGCTATGCTTGCTGTTCCAAATATAAGAGCTCGTACACTTCACTTAAATTATCAGGTGAGCTCGTTTTTAATAGTGTCTTATATTATATGAACTATATGATGCTACCTAATGATGAAATATATATATATATATATCTATATCTATATATATATATATGTGTGCAGCACCATGTCCTTTTTGGTCCAAGACAAGCAAGCAGTTCGAGCTGGACTCGTTTTGGAATCTAGTTCGGCCACCGGAATCAGCTTGACAACACCAACTTAAAATAGGCATAACTTTCACATACGGAGTCCGTTGGAGGTCCACGAGTTTTAGTCCCACCCCACTATTTCTTTTAGATTTGTGGCTCCTCGTCCCCTATTTAAGGAGGACGCACCCCCTCTAGTTTCCTTGGATTTCGTTGAGTTAAGGTTTAGCTATTGTGCAAACTTCTGTTCTTCAGTTGTGTCGGATGACCACCTGTCAAGACAGCTTTCGGAATCCCAACTTATAAATATTTCAATCCATATTTGCAATTTCAGATTGTGTTTTATCTTGTTCTTGCGTGTTCTTCGATTGCATGCAGGAATAGGCCTTCGTGGTCAGGTTGATCGTGCTTCCAGCAAAATCAATAACATCTCGGAGTTGGTTTAACGATTGCTAAGGCGCAAGCATCGTCGTACGGTTGTAGTCGGACCGCGAGAGTCACCTCCACTAAATTGATATTTATCAATCTCATCGAAAGATCGAGAAACCCTGCCTCCATCAGGTGGTATCAGAGCTACAGTTGATCGGTGAGAGTTTCCAGTCTTCTAGTATTAGGTTCATTTTTCATACCTAGAGTCCAAAAAAATTGCCTAAAAAAAATTATTGCATTTATCATCCATACCGAACCCCTTTGAGCTATTGCAATTTTCTTTTCAGTATTTTGCTTGTTGAATCATTGCTTGCATCGTCGTGTCTAGTTGCTGATCTTTAGTTCTAGTTATTGTCTAGTTGTTCGTTTTCTATATTACTTCTCGTGTTTTCCTTCGCGTTGCTTGATCGTTCTTTTAGGGTTCTTAGTTTTCGCATCTAAAATAGAAAATTCATGGGTTAGAACTCCTCTAATCCGCACCAAAAATAGAAAATTCGTCCTGTTGTTAATCCAAAAAAAGATGAGGTTTTGCTGTGATCTTTTGGGAGATTTGATATTATTTGCGACTTACAGTAAACCGTAGGGCCGGCCAGATAGAAGGCGAAAGAGGCAACCGCTAGAACAAAAGCCGCGGTAAAAAAAAAAAAAGAAAAGAAAAGCGTGTAAAAAATTATTAGAGACCTTCTACATATAGCCCAAAGTTTCTACAAAAAATTTCAGAAAGTTTGGCCGACGGATTTGAAAGATATAGCAGTTTTAAATTTGAACCCAGGACGTTTTCGAGTGTGAGTAGGATTTCGTTTCCGAGACACCTTCAGTAAAACGGGCATAACTTTTGCATACGGTGTCTGTTTTTGACGTTCCGGTGCTCTTTTCGAAGCTAATGACGAGGCGCATCATTTCAACCTAAGCCATTTGTCGCCATCCATGTGCCCCAAAATCGGCCATCTTCGGCTCCAAATTCGCGTTGCAAGTTTTCGGTTTCTGTTTTTGCCATTTCTTTCAATCTTCCCTTCGGAATTTGGGCTTCGCCTCAACTGAAAAGTTGTAGATCGCATTGAAACCTTTTCAAAGAGTATATATAAGCCATATAAAACTTTGAGTTTTCATCTCTTGAGACTAGTTATTGTTTACTTCTTAAACTAGAGGGTTGTTCGCATTGCACGTTATTGCATCTTTGTGCTCTACATCGTGTGAACAATCTTGTGCCCCTACACAAAGGTTTGAGTAGTTGGCTAGCGTCTCTCCTAGCACTTGGTGTGAGAATTTCCTTTGCTTGCATCAAGTCATATTAATCTTTGCGTGTGCGTGCATACACTTCTCTTGATAGGCTTTGATTAGCTAGCTTTGATTAGGCTAGGCTCAGCAAAATTGACTAGTACTTTGAACATTTATTCAACTTGCATTTGCTGAATTGATTGTTGCTAATCTTTGCTACCATACTTGAGCCTTCCCAGCTACACCTCTTCTACACCGTATAGGCTGAACTTCTCCTAGCAATCGCTCCATCCAATCTTCGAAGATACGTTGATACCGCTAGTTGCCGATCACCCCTGTTTGCTTGGTAAGAATTCGATAGAAGGCTTGAGTGTGAGCGACTTTGGAACCACCACATCCTAGTAGTTGCTAGGGACATATGTTTGTTTTCTACTAACCATGACAGGTTCAAGATCACATAGAAGGGAGTTTCGTGAGATCAACAACACCATTGAATCATCTCCTATGCCTGAACGCGGTAAATTTAAGTATGCATTTCCATCATTTGCTAGTAAATTTGATCCTAATGCCTATGTTGACTGGGAAATAGTATTAGAGAAAGAATTTGAATATTATGATTGGTCAGATAGGCAAAAGATTAGAGCTGTCACTAGTGTTTTTGTTGAGGATGCAATACTTTGGTGGAAGTATTTAAATAGACATGGAAGAGTGCCTCAAACTTAGAATGCATTAAAGAAACTTTTGAGAGATGAATTCGTTCCTAAATATCATGCTGATTATTTACTGGCTAGATTGCAACGTTTAAATCAAGGTAGTAGAATTGTAAGGGAATACTATTATGAATTGAAAACTTGTTTGTTGCGTTGTGGTTTAGAGGAACAAGCTGAAGCTATAGAAAATAGATTCTTAAGTGGGCTTAATCTGGAAATTCAGGACCTTCTTGTTCATAAAGAATATAATTCTCTCTCATTTGTTTATACTTGCCTGTAAGGTTGAAAGTCATATTAAGGAGAAATTAAGAATACATGATGATAGAAAACATGAGAACAAGCCTATGTTTGTGTCTTTTTCTGTGACTAACGACTTGCAGGAAGTTGAGAACCATGCCGAAGAGGAGAATGAGTTGATTGAACCACCGACTCCATTGGTTGAGAAGGAAGATGAGGAGATGGAAGCACCTACATCATCTGAGGAGAGCCAAAGAGGTAAAGATCATGGTGCTATCATCACTCAAGGTGAGTATGCTTGTGAAGAACTACATTTGTCCACTGTTCATTCTGTTTTAGAGCAAAAATTAGTAGAAAACAATTCTGATATGCACATATTTCAAGTAGAGAATACAGACTGCATTGATTTGATTGCACCATCTGATGAAATAATTAAATTGCCTACTGTTTTGAGTGATTCATGTGATGAGTTAATCGCATATAATGATCATGTGGAATTAGTTAGACATAAAGAAGTTTTGACTAGAATTTCTCCTGCTGATTCTTTGTGTTACATTATGTTGGATTCACCTATGAAATTGTCACATGCTATGGAGAAAGTTTCTGAAATCGTATGTTCAAAATGCTTGTCTAGTGCCTACACCCCTGGGTATAAGTTTAATTTGATTGGAGATTATGGTGTAGACAATCAATTTCTTGTTTATCAAATATGCATAACTTGTGATTACATGGATGAATTGAAGCTTGCTGTTTTGAACAACAATTCTTATGTGCCGAATCTTATTCATTATGAGAGAAAATTAAAATTTAGTGATCATTCAATGCCCATGTGTTCATCTCTTATTGCACCATCTAGTATGGACAATCTGCATAATGATATTGAAGTATGGAAGAATTTACACATCCATTCACCCTTGCTAGATGGATTTCCTATTGCTCGATTGAAATATGATAGTATGGATAAACTTTGTTTGATTCCAAAAGTTGTAGATTTGCCCACATGTGCTACCACTGCAAGTTTACAACTTCGGAGAGTTGAATTGCATAAATACTTCACTTATATTTGTAAAACTAGTTGTAATAATTGCTATGTGAGAAATTTTGTTTTGCTCATTAACATATATGATTATTCTTGGGGTAATAATACAATGAGGTTTTACGATCGCTGCTGTTTTCTAACATTAATTGTGTAACAACGAAGAACTGTTAAAACGGATGACATATACATATACCATGCATACACCTTGCCTTCTTTGTTACCCTATTTTCAGTCTATCAAAAGCCGAGGACGGCTTTGTTTTCAAGAAGGAGAGGATGATGAGGACATGACCCTTATAGATACAATCAAATTTGCTATGCATGCTGTTCCAAATATAAGAGCTCGTACACTTCACTTAAATTATCAGGTGAGCTCGTTTTTAGGAGTGTCTTTATATTATATGAACTATATGATGCTACCTAATGATGAAATATATATATGTGCAGCACCATGTCATTTTTGGTCCAAGACAAACAAGCAGTTCGAGCTGGACTCGTTTTGGAATCCAGTTCGGCCTCCGGAATCTGCCTCACAACACCAACTTAAAACAGGCATAACTTTCACATACAGAGTCCGTTGGAGGTCCACGAGTTTTAGTCCCACCCCACTATTTCTTTTAGATTTGTGGCTCCTCGTCCCCTATTTAAGGAGGACGCACTCCCTCTAGCCTTTGTGCAAATTTTTGTTCTTCAGTTGTGTTGAATGACCACCTATCAAGACAGCTTTCGGAATCCCAACTTATAAATATTTCAATCCATATTTACAATTTAAGATTGCGTTTTATCTTGTTCTTGCGTGTTCTTCGATTGCATGCAGGAATAGGCCTTCGTGGTCAGGTTGATCGCGCTTCCAGCAAAGTCAATAACATCTCGGAGTTGGTTCAACGATTGCTAAGGCGCAAGCGTCGTCGTACGGTTGTAGTCGGATCGCGAGAGTCACCTCCACCAAAATCGATATTTATCAATCTCATCGAAATATCGAGAAGCCCCGCCTCCATCAATTTGAAGCATTGTGGAATTGATCCACAGCTTACACCACCGGGCACTTCACAATGGAATGGGGTGTCTGAGCGACGTAATCGGACCTTGTTGGACATGGTTCGGTCGATGATGAGCCAATCTGATCTGCCATTTATTTTTGGGGCTACGCTCTTGAAACTGTCGCTTTCACTTTAAATAAGTTACCATCAAAATCAATACATAAGACACCGTATGAGATATGGATTGGGAAGAGTCCTAGTTTGTCTTTTATAAGGATTTGGGGATGTGATGCCTACGTTAAACTGTAACATCCCAATTTTGGACTAGTGTTTCAAATGTAAGAAAATGAGTAGAAATTAAAACTTTTTCTTACATCATGTAATTCCTGTATGTACTAAACAGTTCATGTACAAGAATTATGGAAATACAAAGTCACAAGTCTCTGGATCCAAATCTTGATCTTTCAAAAACAATCTTGTCGAATCTTTTGATCATCTCCTGGAAATATTTTTCCTACTCTCTTGGGATGGTATGTGACCCCTCTGAAAAATTTCACAATTTTTAGAAATTGTTTGAATATTTTTAGAGGGCAGTCAAACCTGTTTGACTTTTAGTCAAACCTTAAACCAGAACCTTGCAGAATTTTTGGAGAAAAATGCATAGCACAAAAACCTCTGCAAATTTTACACAAGGTCAATAACTCATCTAGCAAGCTCCTGTAAAAATTTCAGAATTTTTGGAGTTATTTTGCTACCCCTAATAAATCCTCAAAAGTCTCTTTCCAATTTTAATCAAACCTGGTTCACTGTTCCTTGGGTTTGAGCCGGACTCGGGCTCGAGTCACTCGGTTGGACCCAACCAACTCAATGCACTAGATCCCCTTTTTAAAATGCGCAGTCGATATCGGCCGTGGGATCTAAATCAAACGACCCGCGTTGATTGTGTCGTTCGGACCGCCGTGAAGAGCCCATCCATTTGAGCTGTTGGATTAAGATCTGGCCGTCCTTATTGAATGGGTTGATCGGGTCACCCGAATGTCTCATTTGATCTCAACCGTTCGTTTTTGATCGGGCCGCCCTGATTGTTTAGAATGTTAGAAACCCTCAGCTGGCGCCATTTAATCGCAGTGGTCCATCTCAGATCCGACAGACACGATCCCTTTTTGCTGTTCTTCTTCCTCCTCTATTTTCTTCATGCGGCGTATGCAGGCAATGGTAGGAAGAGAGAGAGAGGGCGGCTTCGCTTTGTCAATTCGAGCTCACTCTCGTCAACATCTCTCTGTGGGGCATTAAATGCGCCCCAGGCTTTCGGCTCTCCCATCCTGAGTCTCACTTGCCCCCATCATTTCTTGGTCCATGACCGTAGCATGAGCCGAGCCCACCATGGACTCTTGTTCTTGCTCAAAACCCTAATCCTTCCTCTATATATTGCCCCCTTCGCTCCTCCTGGTGTTCCTTTACACCACCATTAGCTCCTTCTTCACTTTTGGGAGCTCAAAGCCTCAAAAACAGCAAGACACCGTTGTTGACCCGAGAAGCTCCATTGGCGATCTTGGTGTCCAGTGGTTCATCTTTGATCTTTCTTGTACCCTTTTGAGCTCCTCAACTTCCTTTGCATTTCCCCTAACTTAATTTTGGGTTGCATTCACAGGAATCACTCAATATTAAGTTTGGAGATTTTCGGCCGATTTCACCCCCTTTCTTCTCCAACTCTGGTAAGTGGTTCTTTTTGCAATTACTTACTTGTGGAGCTTCTGGGAGCCACAATGTAGCTATTTTGATCACCCATCGGTGTTCATTTTGCTCAGAATCTTATTTTCACATCTTCTTCCTTGGCTCCGGCGAACTCCATCGTGTTCAAGTCTCCCCCGGCCATCTTTGAAGCTTATCTCAGTTAAGGTAGCTTCTATTTAGTCCCTAGAAGTGTTGGCACTCGCTTTCTTGGACTACAGCGGAGCTTTTTGCCGTTTTTATTTTTGGTCGTAAAAGCCCCATCCTTGTTTTCCGTCTCGTCGGCGTTCTAGACCTCCACCTTCGGCGAGGTCATCACCATCGGGTCTGCAACACTATTGCGAACCCATTTTGGTATTTTGTGGGCGCCGCCGCGGCCAAAGTCACCGGCGACAAGCCGTGGTTTGCACTGGTTTTGCCACAAGCGCCTGCTACGTGATATTTAGGACACAGTTAATGCCTAATCGTAATCAATCATTAGAAGTATTAATTGTGTCTTAATGTGGCCTTAATATCTCACTAACATGTGGGCCCAAACCCCTGTAATCCCCTCCGCTGGCGCTAATCAGTGCGGTTAGGACATCATTAATGTCTAATCATTGGTTAGCTAAGTGTCGGCATTAATGGCTGTCGGGGATAACCCCTGTGCCACTACCAGGTGGGCCCTCAGTCCCTAAGTCCACCTCTATGAAAATCTTTAGGACACATTAATTACTAATCATCACTAATCATTGGTCATTAGTATTTAATTAGCTGTCCTAAAATCTCCGGCTGTCTCGCTGCCATGTGGGCCTTGAGCCCTGTGCACGTGTGTTAAAGCTCGCGTATGTGACTCACAGTCACTGACATGCGGCCCCACGTGTCAGCGCTTCAATTTGAACTTCGATCTAAGTTCGCCGTCCATTTTGCGATCTGCGGTCCAGATCAAATGGGCCGTTCGGGTCACCCGAACTCCCCATCCACGTGAGCCGTCCATTCTCATATCTGCGGCTGAGATCGATGTTTCGTTCGCGAGGTCCGAACAGCCCCCACTCGTGGCCTTCCGATCTCAAATCGACGATAGAGATGAATTAGGCCGTTCGGGTCGCCTTCGCGCCCCCTTCACCTCGGCCGTTTGATTCCAAATCAAGGGCCCATAGTTGTCCACGTCGATTCCCTTCTGATGAGTGTTGTTTATTTCCGTAAATAGTTATTTATCAACTGAAAAATTCTATAAAAACTTTAGAAATTCATATCTAATTCAAAATAGATCCTTTTTAAATGAATCCAACTGTAATGAATTTGTATTTCACTAAAGTTTAATATAAAAATACTTCTAGCTATGCTTTTGTGGTAGAAAATTCTGTAATCTTCAATAGCTTGTCTTCAGCCATTTTTGTATATTCTAGAATTGAATTAAAACTTGGAAAATGCATATCTTTTTCTGTATATCTGCAAATTGAATGGTTTCAACTTTGTTAATTTTGTTATTTACTAAACTTTAATCTAAAAATGGTTGTAGGCCTAAATCAGCACCAGAAAAATATGTTGATAGATTTAACCTGATTGGTAGCATTTAAGAATTCATTTAATGTTGTAAAAGACACAAGTAATTCCTGAATTTCTAAAGTGTGTGAACTCAATGTTGTTAAATCCTCCTATTAACAGACTTTAATATGAAATAGGTTTTAAACATATTTATGTTTCTGGAAAATGTAATGTGCTTACAACTTAGAAAAATCATAAGTAAATCATTATGACTCCAAATTTAGTAAACTCCACTTTACTGTTCTTAGGATAACCTTATCTACCCACCATAAAAATTTCAGGTTCCAAATCATTCTAGAAATTTTTGCCATGAACAGTAACCAAAATTAATTTAATTAGGAGTTTTCCTGGCTGAGAGACCTTGTTTCGGCCATAACTTTTTCATACTTAGTCCAAATGAAGTAATTCTTGTTCCTAAAATTGTCTAAAATCAACCTCTAGCTGTTGTGTAAATTTCATGGGGTTTGGATGTCTTTTCCTGTTGAGTTTGGTTTGGTGTTCTTCGTTCTTATTGGTTTCACGCATTTTCGCGTTAGGTTCCGAAGATTATATTGAACCTGAGAATCCTCCTCTGCAGCAAGAGCAATTCCAGCAAGGCAAGCAGTTTGATCATGTTAATCTCTATATTTTCAAGTATTTATGTTGTTTACAAATTCTATGTATGCATTGCTAGTTTGTGTCAAACTATTGTCGTTAGTTGACCTAGTAGATGCATTTCCCTAGACAAATGATCATCCTTTACTACCATGAGCCTAGGTTATTGCTGTGATTTAGAGTTCGTGTATGAGCTCTTGTCACTTAGTAGTCTTGCGGATTAATTGCTTAGCCATGCTTAGCTTCCGGTAGAAATGGGCGTTTTTGGCTTGTGTGGCATTTATTTCTAAACTACCTATTTCAAAAGTGGAAAAAAAATTTCATGGTAAATCCATTGATCTTGGATTGGGCTCTTCTAAGGGAAGATGGCTTTGAGTTGGATGCATTTTGACTCCTTTGTTCTCAGTTAAGTTCTTCGGATAAGTGAGTTGGTAGGCGAGTTCTTTGTGCATCCCTCGGTAAAGGAGATGCTGCTTGCATAGGTAAGGTGATCGACTGAGAGTTGGAACAAGAGTTAAATGTGTTTTGTGTAGACGGTGTACTTCGGTACCGAAAGGAAGTTTAACCAAAGGTGTGTTGGATAGATTCCCTATCACGGGAATTTGTAGATTGGCGTATCACTAGGACCGTCTCGAGTACTTGCGCGGAGTACGCAATGTCTTGTGTTTTTCGGTGCTGAGAGAGCACATGAGAGGTCCAGAGCTTGAGATTTTGTTAGAGCTGTTGGCTAAGAAGTAAGACCTTACCTTTGAGTCCCGTGTGTTGAGTGTACCTGTAAAGGTCGATACTAGTGTTGAGGTGAAAGACGTGATATCCGTCAAGGTGATATGATCCCATAAGCCCAAGAGGGAAGCGACCTGTGAATTGCGGTCTCGCATGTGCGAGCAGCACTCGGAGTGGTTCACGTTGGGTATACGTTAAAGATTGTTGATTTCAGTTCCTTTCAAATAGATTGGTGAAAGTAGAATTCGGGGTCGAATTCTTCTTAAGGGGGTTAGAATGTAATATCCCATTTGTCGTTAGTGGATGTAATAAAAAAAATTAGAGAGGGAATTAAGATAATTAAAAGAGAAAAAAATCAGAAATTGAGAGAGAAATGGACCACGCAGCCCATAGTCAAGTGGAGGAAAAACAGCTTAGTGGCCCATGGCCCATGAGGAAACCAGAAACCAACTAAAGAAGGAGGGGGACCTAGGGTGCTACAGACTGCATACGCCATCAGTAGCACGATCAGAGCAACCCATCTCCTCCATGGTGGTGCCTCTCCTCCGATGCCTCTTCATTGTGGTGGCGGCCAAGAAAAAGGAAGAAGAAGGAAGAAAGGAGAAGGGAAGAAGAGAGGGAAGGGGAAGATTCACGGATTGCATCGCGGTCTACAGCGGTTCGTCAAAGGTAACCCCGGTTTGCCCCTGAATAGATGCATATTTGATTGTTGTAGCAATGTCGGTATTTCTGTCTCCTCAGGACAGACCGCGTTAGACAGACGTTTTGATATAGTTAAGTGCGAATTCGGTCTTGGGATTCTCCTAAAGAGTTGTAGAAGACGTCAATAGCTTTCGACGAAGTGCTAGATCGTATTATTTGGACCTCTGTAGCAAAAGTTATGAATTTTTTGTGCGATTGTTCTGCGAATCACAAGATTCGACAGGTTTTAGTAATCTGACTTTAGAGATCAGTTAAAGGGAGAATTAGAGGATCTCAGTATAACGACAGTTGTAGATAATTGTCGTAGGTTTCAGGGAAGCCCAAGAACGTGACATTTGGACAAACGAGCTAAAATTTATATTAGTTTTAGTGCTCTGTCCAGAAAGGGTGACGTGAAATCGATGTTTTGTTAGTCAGCTTAAAAGTGATTTTAGATGGCCGAATCAGGGAGGCTCACCAACTAGGTTTAGTTGTGAAATTTGAATACCTTTCAATGAAGTCCAAGAACACCTAATTTGGACCACTGTACGGAAAGATATGAATTTTAGAACTTGACTGTTCACAGAGGGCATTTCAGTACTTAAGAAAGCGGAGTCGGGATCACGTTGCAATTTGCTACTTGATGAATTCGCTTATTTAATTCATGTTTTTCGTTACTATGGTCTTAGTTTATATTCATAATGTATTAGGTGGGGGATTGGTAGCGGAGGCAGCACCGTCTTCACGTTCTCCATTCGCACGCGGTTAAGGCAAGTGCATTGTTTGATTCGTGGTTACGATTGATTGGTGTTTGTGTGCTTTTTCGATATGTGATAGTATAGTGAGATTGATGACATGATGTTGGTTTAAGATTGGTGGATGCTCCAAATATGTTTATGCTCTGTTGTGGTATGATGTTATCGTTTTGTGGTAAATTGATGATGATTAAATGATGACCATGTGCATATTGAGATCATGTTGAGGCTTGGTCACGTGGTGACCAAGTATGTTTCCCTTTGAGATTCCCGTCATGAATGTGACGGGCCCGAGATCCCCACACTCGTGGAGTGTGGGCATGAGGTCCCCAATACTTGCGGAGTATTGGGCAATTGGTCCCTGTGCGTGCGCGCAGACAGCATGGGTATATGCGGCGGCGGTTGCATACTTTGCATTACCGTGTAATGCACAAAGAAAGATAAAGAGAAAGGACCCTTGAGCATTGCATTTGCATATGAGATGTTCTATTGTTGATCTCCTTTACATGGATGCTCATGTTATAGTTTCTTTATGTACTTGCTGAGTCTATGGACTCACTCTTGGTTTTATTGTTGTTTTAGGTACCCGAGCCAAGAACGAGATGCATGGGGGGAAGTAGTCTGCTAGTCACACACTTGCCACATGAACTAAATAAAGATGAAGGATCTTTAGAACGTAATTGTTTTAGTAATTGGGCGAGATGCCCAAAGATTTATTATGTTTCGTCTCATGCAATGGATTAAATGTAATAATGATGAGTAGTAGAAATTCATATCTCTCTAGTTATGTTAGATACTTAGCATGTCTTTGATTATCTTTTGATGTCTTTGGAAGAAGGTTTTAGTTAATATTTGAATTGTTCATGTGTTGGAACCTTCGTGTAATTAACTTTACAAGGAGGTTCACTAAATTTATTAAGATTGTCTAGTTTGGAATTATTAGAGTTTGTTTAGTAGCATTCCAGGCTCATGTCGGGCTGGGGTGTTACAATGAGAGCTTTAAATTGAGTCTTGGTTGTTTTGGAGCGAAGATTAGGAGATGCTGGAAGTGAAGATTTCGGCCAAGAGCTTGGAGAAAGAAATCTGGACAACAAGCAAGAAATTCTGGACAGCTAGTCTTTAATTAGTAAATAGTGTTAAAAATGAGAGGTTAATCCAACTAAAACTTGTGGGAATAAAAGGGTAAGAAGTGATATGAGTTAGCTAAGTGTCTGACCCTCATTTAGGTGATTTTACCTTGCTTTTTAGTTGTGTTAAGCCAAGGGATGATTTCTGAAATTTTACCTTCCTAAATTGATTGCTCGTTCTTCCATACGAGTGAGTCATACTGGGAAGTTGATTCTGTAAATTGAGATCTTGCATTGATTTTGTGCTGGTTTTAAGCTTTTGGCATTCATTTCGTAGAGATGTTAATGGTTTTTCCTTGCCTTCAGTTTTCAGACTTGTCCCTTATCCATCTTAGTATCTGCTTCCACCCAACTTTCGGTTAGATTCCCCTAGCTAATCACTCACCTACCTTGTTCTTAGATGCGATAAATGGGCAGCTGGTATTTGGTCAAGGAGACGCGTGCGGAGTACGTGGACGGGTATCCCGCACTGCTGCGAGATATGATGTGGCGCGCCAATTTCACCTATCAACCGGAGTATGCCATCTACCGTCGGGACCGAGGACCTGGAATGGAAGAGTATCGATGCGTAGTCAACGTCATCGCAAGACAAGTGACCGGCAGTGTTCCGTACAGCTTTCGGGTTCACGCCACCACTGAAGCCATGGCCATTCAGGAAGCCGCCAGCAGGGTTATGAGTCAACTTCGTCATGACTTGACGGAATTGTCTCAGCCGCCCTACGACCATTTCCCCCAAAGAGGTTATGAAGCGGACGTAAACACATTCGCTAAAATCCAGTTCGGAGAAGACCCTCAAGTGCGCCAGTTGGCGAGGTTGGTCCACATCATGGACCAAGTTCATCGCTGCAATCTTTTTGAATTGTCAAAAACTCGACGCCGTCTCAAGGAGGCCCAGGAGTACCTCAGGATCGTGGTTAGCATGAACCGCGTTCCTCGCAATGTGCTTTATGGTGCCAATGAGACATCCCCAGCTGCTGCGGCACCACCCGAGTTTCGACTTCCGGAAGTGACAGGGCCAGTGCCTGTCTATGGGCCGCGCCGCCAAGTCCGCATGACAGGAGGATTTCCTAGCAATCGGAGGCCCAATCCTCCGGAAGGTCATGTATCTTTATTAGGATCCCCGAGGCGTCTCATCAACCCTTTGTCTCCCCTGCACACCGGATCACCTGGTGCTCATCTTCTGGATGAATTCCCTGTGAACTTCAACAGGGATGACCACATCTAGGTGTATGGGAACTACCATGGAAGTTGTGTCCAGCTAATAGCTGTCCTTTGGAAAAATGTAATAGGATAGCACCATTCAGTTATGTATGTTGTGTAAGACTCTATTGTGGGGGCAGTAGCCTTTTCCCTTCCTCAATTAACTAAAAAAGAGTCTTTTATGCCGGGACTAATTGGTGCTCTTTAATTTGAATGACGCTTCTCCTTCCCTATACGTCCAAGGGCATCTTATACCTGTTATTGCCTTAAATTTCTTTGGCCTAAAGGGCCATAGCTCCTCTAAGAAGCTAGCTGCAGAGGGATGACTCCGTATAGCTATTGATCAATCTGAGGTCTCATTCGTTGGTGGAATAACCAGACAAATTGCTCCACCAACTGAGTATGGCCTTGGTTCCTCCAAGAAGCTAGCTGTGAAGGGATGACTCTGCATACCTAGCTAGCAGGCTGAGATCCCGTTGTTGGCGGGATTGACCAGACAAATCGCTCCACCAGCTAACAACGGCCTTGCACCATCAACCATAGAACCTAGAAAGATCTCTCACCACAATCCTTGGTATATCCGACTGCTAAGTTTCCTGCGTCGGATAAAGTGACACGCTTTCAATGGTCAAAACCAAGATTCGTGCGGTCGCTGGCTGGCTGCACGCCTCAAGAATCGTAAGCTTGCAAGGCATCGATGGTGCTCTGTGCCGTGTTCGACTACCCTCTTTCTTTTCCGAGTGAGCCAAATCTCGTGATCGAGATTTTTGTAAGGGGGAGGTTTGTAACATCTCAATTTTGGACTTGTGTTTCAAATGTAAGAAAATGAGTAGAAATTAAAACTTTTCTTACATCATGTAATTCCAGTATGTACTAAATACCATGTACAAGAATTATGGAATACAAAGTCACAAGTCTCTGGATCCAAATCTTGATATTTCAAAAACAATCTTGTCGAATCTTTTGATCATCTCCTGGAAATATTTTTCCTAAGTTCTTGGGATGGTATGTGACCCTCTGAAAAATTTCATAATTTTTAGAAATTGTTTGAATATTTTTAGAGGGTAGTCAAACCTGTTTAACTTTCAGTCAAACCTTAAACCAGAAACTTGCACAATTTTTGGAGACAAATGCATAGCACAAAAACCTCTGCAAATTTTACACAAGGTTAATAACTCATCTAGTGTGAGGACCCCGGTTTATTCGGCTTGTACTGTTTAA
Organism: Ampelocalamus luodianensis; assembly: GCA_036346255.1. Lineage (NCBI taxonomy): Eukaryota > Viridiplantae > Streptophyta > Magnoliopsida > Poales > Poaceae > Ampelocalamus > Ampelocalamus luodianensis. The sequence continues at coordinate 24,105,793 of CM070640.1, forward strand.
CCATCCACTTGGTCCTAACAGTACAAATCAAATAAACTAAGCCTCGAGATATGTATACTTCCTAAATGCAGATATACACACCCGCTACAAAATCATGCATCAATTCCATTCATACACATAGAGCCAAGCAAAAGCAACAACCGAAAGACATAGATAATATAAAGAGAGTTATTACAAAAGAGAGGCCGACTGCCAAAATTCATAAAGATAAGTAAATACACAATGAAGCAAATGGCCATAAGATGGCGATAAACAAAAGCCAATCGGTGTGCCTTTACCACAAGGCAACCAACCGGACCGCCAAGCTAATCGCCCCAAACAATGCGCAACACAGCTCACAAAAGTGAGGCCCTTGGGGCTCACCTTCTTCCTCTCGCAATGCTTAATATTAAGCAAGCGGATGAGTACAAAACTTGTTTTTGTACTGCAAGACCGACGTGTGAGATAACGAACTATAATTAACTACATGCAAGCTTTATTTAAGTGGATGAGGCTTTGGACTTATTTTCAAGATAAATCAAGTTTTCATTTACAATAAGGTAATAGATTCAAAGCAAGTTTGCAATTAACTTTTATTGTTCAAATAAAAGAGAGACAATAATAACATAGCTAGAGAACAACACCAACCTAGAAGTGACTAACCCATAGTCACCACAACAATAGCATGAAGTACCCTTCATACCACCCATGTCAAGTTTAAGTTTTTAAAAGGTTGTAGTCTAGTTCTTGTGGGAAATAACCAAGCGTGTCCATAACCTAGACGAGGCTATTCGAATAGTTTTAACCTGCAGGGTGTACCAATGTACCCACACGATAGACCGCCTTTCCACCACCACGGTTAGCACACTTCCTTTGGTATGCGAGCATGGCTAAGTCTAACAAGACGCTTTCCAATGGACGATGCTAATTAAGAGCCGCAACCCACGGGAGAAAGACACATTAAACAGCCTAACCGGTCCGCTAATGCCCCCTCCAACACCACAAACACACACACACAGAACACACCCACCGACCACTCATAATTAACACCTCCCAAAGTACTTAGTCAAGAGAGGTTCCATATCCCCTCGTGTGGTTAGCACGCAATAATTGCTTGGATCAATGGCACAAGTAACTCGGTCCTTAGGGACTTAGGCACCATTCCAGTCACACCCAACAGATCACCCAACATACCATTGTGCCCAAGCCAAGATATAATTTTTGTTTTCAGTTTTGATTTGCAAAATGGTAAAACACAAGGGTTGGACATAATGGAATAATATAAGTATTTAGGTGATCAAGATCACCGACTAAGTCGATGATCGCCCAATACTACCGACGCTAGGCATGGCTAAGCAATATTTATTCGAATCTACTAAGTGACAAGAGCTCATCCAACGAACTCTAATCACAAAGAAATAACCTAGGCTCGTAGTAGAGGATAATTATTTACCTACAGATTCTGCAACTAGAGGTCTAACTAATCAATTTAACAACAAAATAGCAATGCATACATAGAAGTTAAACAAAATATTAGACTTTAAAAGTAATGGGATTAATGGGAAATGATCAAACCGCTTGCTCGCTTGTTGTTGCTCAATTTGTTGGAGGGTCGTTCTGGTTACCGCAAATATCGAATCCTAAGTGAAAGAACGAAAACAACCAATAAGACGAGCAACACTTAAATGAAAAAGCAAGCAACAATTATCCAAATGCGACTAAATTTACACACAAGGTAGAATATGGATATACCTAGACATAGAAACTGGAAAAACCTAATTTGGATTTGTGGTGCAAAAGATATCCCTAAAAACCTATTTTCTACCATAATTAGCAATCAGTAGCAAAAATATTTTCTAGAAAGGTTTTGAAGCTGAAATTTTTATGGTAGCTACCCACTGGTATAGTGGTAACCTATATAAAATTTCAGGTCATTTGGAGTTATATTGAAAGAGTTACGATTTGTCTAAATTGTTTTAGGTATTAAACTAAAATATGACCCTTATGATTTTTAAAAACAGTAAAATTTGTGAAACCAATTTTCCTAGCAAATACACTAGCAGTGGAAGCTAATCCAATTGGATTCATACAAAAATGAGCTATAGACTAAAAGTTATGCATTTTACAAGTTTGCTAAAAGTTCTGAAAACAGTATTAAGTTCACTTGTTTATTATTTTTGAAAATGGTTTTCCAGATTTGATCATGGTCTACAATTATTTTTCTGTTTAAGTGCAAGTTATAAGGAAGCTAACAAAACTGGAATCATCTAATTTGGATCTAAGATGACAAAGATATGAAAATGACAAGACCCTAATGTGACACTGATTTCTGGACTTAGCACTTTCGGGACTTCACTAACACCCAGAGACGTGGCGAATGAGAGCCGCCGATCTCAGATCCAACGGACGACATTGAACCAGACCAAACACTCCTCACGCCGCGAACAGAGGGCCGACGTGGAGGCTCCGAGGTCGTTGATCTGGATCCAACGGCCGAAGACCCGACCACGCCGCTCGCGCAACGCGTTGTCGTCCGGACAACGCGGCCGGCTTCGCCGCACAACGCCGCGACCAAAGGCACGGCGGGCGCGAGTGAATGCCGTGAATGGGTGCGCATTAGCATTGCGCACCTGCCGTACCACCCACACCGACGGTGGTGGACTGAGCGGCGCGCGACGGCGAGGAGCGCACGGGAAAATGACAACGACGACAACAAAGAATAGCTCCGCAATGACCATCTGGCGGTGCCCGAGCATCTAGGGGCTACCAGGAGCTACCGACGGACGCGAGGTGCAGAGGCGGTCGAGCACTCCGCGATTTAAACTCCGCGACGGACCGAGGAAGATGACGCGAGGAAGACGGTGCAGGCAAAATCAACCATGCCGCGTCATCACGATGGGTTCTAAAGAGCACGAGAAGCTCCCCGAGAAAGGAATTAGAAAAGGAGCACTCACCGCTACCGAGACGAAGAAGGATGCTCGCGCCGATTTGGGGAAATCCAAAATCCCGTGCTCCCGCTGAAGCAACCTGAAATTGAGCAGTTGTTACACCACCGAGGTGAGAGGAGGTGCGAGGAGCAAGAAGGAGCAGAGGAACCACCGAGCACGGCCTTCACCGAGAAGCTCCGCGGCAACAATGGCGCGAGAAAAAAGTGGCGTTTGGGAGCTCCACAAATGCAGGTGGGTGCAAGGGAGAGCTCACGGGTGCGTAAAGGAAGGCGGGGAGGAAGATGGGAGCTTAAGTAGCCGAGGGAAAGCGAGAGCAACGGCAACAAGCCTCGATGCCGCCTCACGGCCGTGGACGAGCGACGGAGCAGTGAGCGTGGACTTTCGGGCGGCTCACGACGCGCATTTAATGCACCCGCCGCTGGCGCCGAGGGTGAGTGGACGCGACGCTCATCGCCCACGAGCCTCTCGCCATGGCGCAGAGCGAGCGCGAGCGGCCGGGCGGCGAGCGCGACGAGGACGACGATGGCTACCGTCCGACGCATCCAGGGCTAGCGCGATCACGTTGAAACGGCATCGGATGAACGCCGACCGCCCGATTGAAATCCAACGGCTGCGAATCCGGCAACCGAGTTGTCCGAATGCATACATGAACGCGAGCCGTCCGATGGAGATCCAACGGTCCAGAGCGCGCGCCGATCGATCGCGCTACAGAGTTAGTTGACTCGACCGAGTCGGTTGGCTCGAGCCCAGTCCGACTCGAGTCCAATGAACAAAGGCAAACCCATTAGGTTTTGATTTTTGAACTGAAACTTTGAGGATTTAATTGAGGCATCAAATCAACTCCAAACTTTATGAAATTTTAACTGAGCTTGCTTACCTTGGGGTTAACCTTCCATAAAATTTCCAGAGGGTTTGTGCACCGGAATTTTCTCAAAAATTCCAGAAGGTTAAAACAGAGGTTGACCAAGGTTTGACTTGCTCTAAAATATTTCAAATAATTTCCCAAAATTAGGAAATAATTCAGAGGTGTTACCAAGCAACCCTAGAACCAGGAAAATTATTTCCAAGGGTTTGACAAAATATTTGACCAAGGAGGTTGTTGACTTGATAATTGAGGCTTTTGATTTTGAATTCCCAAAATTCCTTTACAAGAATTTCAGAAAAGTTTCAAGAGTAAAAGGATGAAGGAAAAGTTTTAATTTACCCTCAATTTCTTACATTTGAAACACAAGCCAAAATTTGGGATGTTACAAACCTCCCCCTTACAAAAATCTCGTCCCGAGATTTGGTTCACTCGAAAAGAAAGAGGGTAGTCTGCACGAGACGATCTTCTCGCTCCCAAGTAGCCTCATCCTCTGAATGATTCACCACCAACCTTAAGGAACTTGATGGTCTTATTCCTCGTTCTTCGCTCACTTCCTCGAGTATGCGAACAGACGCCGCTGTAGGTCAAATCTTCCCGACATCAAGAGTTTCCAACTGAGCTTCCTCGCTTGGAACACGGAGGCACTTCTTTAGCCGGGACACATGGAACACATCATGTACCCCGCCTGGTCAAAGCAAAGGTAACTCCAACTTGTAGGCAACAGCTCCTTCTTCTCGATAACACGGTATGGACCGACATATCGAGGAGCTAACTTTCCTTGACACCAAAACGCTGGTGACCTTTCGAGGAGAAACCTTGAGGTAAACGGTCATTGGGCTCAAAGCTCAACTCACGACGATGACGATCCGCATAGCTCTTCTCGCTGGATTGAGCCATGCGCAAGCGATCACGAATGAGTCGGACTTGACCCTCGCCTCATTAATTGAGTCCGCCAAAGAAAGGTCTTTCACCGGCCTCGCACCAGTTCAACGGGTTCTACACTTTCTCCCGTATAAGGCCTCGAATGGTGCCATGCCGAGACCGCTTGAAACCGTTGTTGTAAGAAAACTCGCGAATGGCAAGCACTTCTCCCAAGTGCTTCCCATAGGAAAGAACACAAGCTCGCAAAGATGTCCTCCAAAACTTGGTTGACCCTCTGGCCCGACCATCCGCTTGGGGTGATATGTCTCTTTGAAAAGACGAGTTCCCATAGCTTCTTGCAAGCTATGCCGAATCGAAGTGAAGATGGAACCACGATCGAAATGATCGCCTTCGCACCCCATGCAAGCTCACTATCCTCGGCGAGATAGAGCTCCGCAAGGTGACCGATCTGAATCTTGGTCTTGATCGAAGAAAGTGTGCCACTTTCGTCAACCGTCAATGATGACCCAAATGGCATCATTGCCCCTCGGTGACTGGGTAGGCCGTGATAAAATCCATCCCGACCGAATCCCACTTCCACCGAATGGGCAAGGGTGAAGCAATCCACCGACGATGCTCGGCCTTGACACGACGACACACGCCGCACTCGGCAACGAACCTCGCGATCTCCTCTTCATTCGGTCCACCAAAATCTCTCGCGAAGATCCCGTACATCTTCGTGGCCCGGATGAATGGATAACGGGAATCGTGGGCTTCGCGGAGGATCAAATTCGCAACTCTATGTCCTTTGGAACCACGAGGCGTTGTTCGAACCTCAAGACACCAAGCTCATCTACGGAGAAGCACTTGGCTGTTCCGTTCTTGACATTTTCCTTGATGCGGTTTACCCCAACATCCGATCGCCGAGCGCACTGATCCGATCCACCAAGGTTGGTCAGACAACCAAGGCAATGAGGAACCATGCTCAACCAAACCTGTGTTGAGACGCTTGAAACTCCTCTAGAAGAGGGGCTGATGCTCTGAAGCAACAATGCATTGCAATGCGCTGCGACTAAGCGCATCCGCAACGACATTGGCCTTGCCTGATGGTAGTGAATACCCATGTCATAGTCCTGATCAACTCCAACCATCTCCTTTGCCGAGGTTCAGGTCCGGTTGGGTGAACAAATACTTCAAGCTTTTGTGATCCGAATACACTTCACAACGATTCCGATTAGGTAATGTCGCCAAATCTTAAGTGCATGGATCACACGGCTAACTCCAAGTCATGGGTAGGATAGTTAAGTTCATGAGGTCTCAATTGCCTTGATGCATAGGCCACTACCTTGCCTTCTTGCATAAGGACACAACCGAGGCCTCGACGAAGCGCCGCAAAGATATCAAGCTTCGCGACATCGGGAGAACAAGAACGGAGCGGTGGTCAATCGCTTCTTGCGCTTGAAACTTTCCTGCAATCAGCGGACCACGAGAACTTCTTGTCCTTCTTGAGCAACTCCGTCATCGGCCGCTATCTTGGAGAAGTTCTCGATAAAGCGACGATAATATCCCGCTAAACCAAGAAAACTCCGAACTTCGGTGACCGGTAGGTCGACTCGAGAAAGCACATCGCCGATCTTGCTAGGATCCACGCCACGCCTCCCGCCGAAAGAATATGGCCTAAGAAGGCTACTTCCTTCAACCAACGCGCACTTGCTGAACTTCGCATACGACTTGTGCTCATGAGCTTGCCCAACACAAGCTTCAAATGCTCGGTGTGTTCCTCCTCGCTCTTAGAGTAGATAAGGATATCATCGATGAAGACCACAACGAACCTATCCAAATACTCCATGAACACCGAATTCATGAGGTTCATGAACAAGGTCGGAGCATTGGTTAAGCGAATGACATGACGGTATACTCGCATAAGCCAAAACGAGTAGAAAAGCCGCTCTTTGGGATATCCTCGTCGAATCCGAACTTGATGATATCCCACTCTCAAATCAATCTTGAGAAGACTCGAGCTCCGCTTAATTGATCGAAGAGGTCATCGATACGGGCAAAGGGTACTTGTTCTTTACCGTTACTTCATTAAGTGGACGGTAATCAACGACATGCGCAGCGTCTTGTCCTTTTTCGACAAAGATTGCCGAGCATCCTCGAGAGACGAAGCTAGGGCGGATGAAACCCTTCTCTTGAAGCTCACCACCGCTTCTTCAACTCCACCAACTCAATTGGGTCCATCCGTAAGGCCTCTTTGAAATCGGGCGATGCAGGAACCAACTCAATGACAAACTAGAGGTCTCGAATCGTGGCATCCTGGAAGGTCGCTTGGGAAGACATCAACAAAGTCACATACCACCGACTTCACTAATATCTAGAGTCGGCTTCGCCGGCGCGAAGAGATGCGACCGCACCTTCTGCGAAAAGCTTAACCTGCCGCTTAAGGACCGTGAGGTAGATGAGCCTCCTAGCGCAATCAATTTGTCCCATGTCTTTGAGACAACCAATCCGTGCCTAGGATTACATCTAAGCTCGCCGATCGAAGGAGGATAAGGTTTGCCAAGAATCCTACCCTTCTATCTCAACAGGACATCCTACACTCGATTCAGCTCTCAACTCCAACCGGAGCGCGAATGAGCAGCGGACCAACAATGGAGTAAAAGAAGACCTCCCACAGCAAAGAAAAGACTCGAAACAAAAGAATGAGATGCGCTCAATCAAACAAAATCAGAAAGCAGGAAAGAGTTAACAGAAGGGTACCCAACACGACGTCGGTGCCTCTGTGCCTCCTCCGCGAGATGAGGTTGACGCCACTACCCACGCCTTGGGTAGCGGGACAACCTTCGATCTCGAGAAGAACCACCTCCCCGCCCGCGTCCTCCATTAGGACGAGGCCGCCCAGCCTGTTAGGGCAACTATTGGCATAATGCCCTTCCGTTGCACGAAAAGCAAGTGACCCGGCACTGGATTGCGGGGCCACCTGCTGGTTCGCAGCGCACGGATCGGGGCAACGCTCGCGAGGGCGAGGAATCGTGCGGCCTCGGTGGTAGGGAAGCCGCGCAACGGCCCCGGGTAGGCCCGACACGAGGACGAGAGGCCGGCTGTGCGGACATCGCTGGCCTCCCACTTGCGCTGCGACTCGCCAGCCGCCTTGGCCTTGTGCTCAGCAACAATGGCCTTGTCCACCAAGGCACGGAAGTCCGCAAAGTCCACAATGGAGAGCCTGTCTTGCAGCTCTCGCACAAACCCTCCATGAACTTCTCCTCGCTTGGCCTCATCTGGCCACCTCGGATGGAGCATAACGAGCCAAGTGGTTGAACTCGCATGTACTCCATCATCGACTTACGCCTGCTTGAGCGCGAGAAACTCCTTCTTCTTCAGCTTCATCGCGGCAGGATGTGAGCTCGACGAACGCCGTCCGAACTCATCCTAAGAGACGCATGGCCGGCGGGCTGCATGGCCAAGAAGTTCTCCCACCAGAGAGTGCCGCTCAAGCCGATGGGAGGCAAAGAGTGCCCTGCCCCGTCCAGCATCGAGCAACGCCGAAGCACGCTCAACTCGACGCAGCCGGGCCATCTCGCGCCCAATGGGTCCTTAGACACGGAGAACGTGGGGCTGAGTGCGAAGAAACTCAGAAGGCCCCCACGGATCGATGTCCACCCCTGCCGGATCCCGAGGCACCGGAAGGGCGGAGGTGTTGCGCGCAATAACATCCAGCAGACCTCCTGCCCTCCGAGCGGTTGCGCCGACCGAGAAGGACCTCACCATGGTCTGAGGAGGCGAAGCTCCTCATCTAAACCAGTCACGACCACGGCCGCCACGAGTACCTCCACCATCCTCGCTTAAGAAACTTAGGTTAGAAACCAAAGCACTAACATTAGAAGTTGATGAAAGCGAAAGCTAACGATTAGGGAATGAGACATCACCCTAACCGAAAGCCAAAACAGCAAGTAACAACTTTAAATGTTTCCAAAGAAGCTCCAAAACAGCAAGGAAACTCCAAACCAAGCTCAACTTCTCAATGCCATTAACCCGTATTGAATGAACGAGTAATAGTGTGAGAAGATAAAAATTTCAGCACACTACAACCAGCCTAACACTACTCAAGAACAAGGTTAAGGCGATAAAATAACGTTAGATACTTAGCTAACTAGTATCACATCTTACCCTTTTATTCCCACAAGTTTTACTTGGTTAATTTCTTATTTTCTACCCTGGTTAGAACCTTTGAGCCTGCTGTCCGGAAATTGAATGATCGCTGTCCAGATTTCGCATCCAAGCCTCCTAATTGAAATCTTCAACTTCGGAAGCTTCAAAACCTTGTAGAGGGCGGCTAACATTTCAATTTGCCAAGCTCATTGGTCCCAAAACCCAATTAATCGATAATGACTATCTTTTGAGAGAAGGAAAGGGGAAAACACTTTTTAAAACTCAAATTAGAGCAAGACGAGAGAAGAAAGCTAAGATAGGTAAGGAATAAAATCCGAGAACTTACTTAAGCTTTTCAAATCATTTGACCCTTTGAAAATAAGGTTTTCAAAATATCCTAAGGACGACCAAGCTTGGGTTACTACGGTCGGAATGGCTCTGATACCAACTTTGTGAGGACCCCGGTTTATTCGGCTTGTACTGTTTAACCATCCACTTGGTCCTAACAGTACAAATCAAATAAACCAAGCCTCGAGATATGTATACTTCCCAGAAATGCAGTATACACACCCCGCTACAAAATCATGCATCAATTCCATTCATACACATAGAGCCGAAGCAAAAGCAACAACTCGAAAGACATAGATAATATAAAGAGAGTTATTACAAAGAGAGGCCGACTGCCAAAATTCATAAAGATAAGTAAATACACAGCTGAAGCAAAATGGCCATAAGATGGCGATAAACAAAAGCCAATCGGTGTGCCTTTACCCACAAGGCAACCAACCGACCGCCAAGCTAATCGCCCCAAACAGCGCACAAGAACACGACTCACAAAAGTGAGGCCCTTGGGGCTCACCTTCTTCCTCTCGCAACAGATTAATATTAAGCAAGCGTATGAGTACAAAACTTGTTTTTGTACTGCAAGACCGACGTGTGAGATAATGTAACTATAATTAACTACATGCAAGCTTTATTTAAGTGGATGAGGCTTTGGACTTATTTTCAAGATAAAGCAAGTTTTCATTTACAATAAGGTAATAGATTCAAAGCAAGTTTGCAATTAACTTTTATTGTTCAAATAAAAGAGAGACAATAATAACATAGCTAGAGAACAACACCAACCTAGAAGTGACTAACCCATAGTCACCACAACAATAGCATGAAGTACCCTTCATACCACCCATGTCAAGTTTAAGTTTTTAAAAGGTTGTAGTCTAGTTCTTGTGGGAAATAACCAAGCGTGTCCATAACCTAGGACGAGGCTATTCGAATAGTTTTAACCCTGCAGGGGTGTACCAATGTACCCACACGATAGACCGCCTTTCCACCACCCACTGTTAGCACACTTCCTTTGGTATGCGTGCATGGCTAAGTCTAACAAGACGCTTTCCAATGGACGATGCTAATTAAGAGCCGCAACCCACGGAGAAAGACACATTAAACAGCCCTAACCGGTCCGCTAATGCTCCTCCAACACCACAAACACACACACACAGGAACACACCCACCGACCAGCTCATAATTAACACCTCCCAAAGTACTTAGTCAAGAGAGGTTCCATATCCCCCTCGTGTGGTTAGCACGCAACAATTGCTTGGATCAATGGCACAAGTAACTCGGTCCTTAGGGACTTAGGCACCATTCCAGTCACACCCAACAGATCACCCAACATACCATTGTGCCCAAGCCAAGATATAATTTTTGTTTTCAGTTTTTGATTTGCAAAATGGTAAAACACAAGGGTTGGACATAATGGAATAATATAAGTATTTGTGTGATCAAGATCACCGACTAAGTCGATGATCGCCCAATACTACCGACGCTAGGCATGGCTAAGCAATATTTATTCGAATCTACTAAGTGACAAGAGCTCATCCAACGAACTCTAATCACAGCAAATAACCTAGGCTCAGGTAGTAGAGGATAATTATTTACCTACAGATTATGCAACTAGAGGTCTAACTAATCAATTTAACAACAAAATAGCAATGCATACATAGAAGTTAAACAAAATATTAGACTTTAAAAGTAATGGGATTAATGGGAAATGATCAAACTGCTTGCCTGCTTGCTGTTGCTCAATTTGTTGCGGAGGGTCGTTCTCGGGGTTACCGCAAATATCGAATCCTAAGCGAAAGAACGAAAACAACCAATAAGACGAGCAACACTTAAATGAAAAAGCAAGCAACAATTATCCAAATGCGACGAAATTTACACACAAGGTAGAATATGGATATACCTAGACATAGAAACTGGAAAAACCTAATTTGGATTTGTGGTGCAAAAGATATCCCCTAAAAACCTATTTTCTACCATAATTAGCACTGTAGCAAAAATATTTTCTAGAAAGGTTTTGAAGCTGAAATTTTTATGGTAGCTACCCACTGGTATAGTGGTAACCTATATAAAATTTCAGGTCATTTGGAGTTATATTGAAAGAGTTACGATTTGTCTAAATTGTTTTAGGTATTAAACTAAAATATGACCCTTATGATTTTTAAAAACAGTAAAATTTGTGAAACCAATTTTCCTAGCAAATACACTAGCAGTGGAAGCTAATCCAATTGGATTCATACAAAATGAGCTATAGACTAAAAGTTATGCATTTTACAAGTTTGCTAAAAGTTCTGAAAACAGTATTAAGTTCACTTGTTTATTATTTTTGAAAATGGTTTTCCAGATTTGATCATGGTCTACAATTATTTTTCTATTTAAGTGCAAGTTATAAGGAAGCTAACAAAACTGGAATCATCTAATTTGGATCTAAGATGACAAAGATATGAAATGACAAGACCCTAATGTGACACTGATTTCTGACTTAGCACTTTCGGGACTTCACTAACACCTAGCGACGTGGCGAATGAGAGCCGTCGATCTCAGATCCAACGGACGACATTGAACCAGACCAAACACTCCTCACGCGGCGAAGCGGAGGGCCGACGTGGAGGCTCCAGGTCGCTGATCTCGATCCAACGGCGGAAGACCACCACGCCGCTTCCCGCAACGTTGTCGTCCGGCAACGCGCCGAAACCTTCGCCGCCGACAACGCCGCGACCAAAGGCACGGTGGCGCGAGTGAATGCCGAGAATGGGTGCGCAATAGCATTGCGCACCCTCTGTACCACCCACACCGACGGTGGTGGACCAGAGCTGGCGGCGACGGCGCAGGAGCGGCACGGAAAATGACAACGACGACAACAGCAAATAGCTCGCGGCGGACTATCTGGCAGGTGCCCGAGCATCTAGGGGCTACCAGGAGCTACCCGACGGACGCGAGGTGCAGAGGCGGTCGAGCGACTCGGCGACGAAACTCCGCGACGGACCGAGGAAGATGACGCGAGGAAGACGGTGCGGGCAAAATCAACCATGCCGCGTCATCACGATGGGTTCTAAAGAGCACGAGAAGCTCCCCGAGAAAGGAATTAGAAAAGGAGCACTCACCGTACCGAGACGAAGAAGGATGCTCGCGCCGATTTGGGGAAATCAAAATCCCGGTGCTCCCGTTGAAGCAACCTGAAATTGAGCGATTGTTAAGCACCACCGAGGTGAGAGGAGGTGCAGAGCAAGAAGGGAGCCGAGGAACCACCGAGCACGGCCTTCACCGAAGCTCCGCGGCAACAATGGCGGGCGAGAAAACAGGGCGTTGGGAGCTCCACAAATGCAAAGGGTGCAAGAGAGCTCACGGGTGCGTAAAGGAAGGCAGGGGAGGAAGATGGGAGCTTAAGTAGCCGAGGGAAAGCCGTGAGCAACGGCAACAAGCCTCGATGCCGCTCTCACGGCCGTGACGAGCGACGGAGCGGTGAGCGGACTTTGGGGCGGCACGACGCGCATTTAATGCACCCGCCCGTTGGCGTCGAGGTGAGTGGACGCGACGCCATCGCCCACGAGCCTCTCGCCATGGCGCAGCGCGAGCGCGAGCGGCCGGCGCGAAGCGCGAGGAGGACGACGATGGCCACCGTCCGATTTGCATCCAAGGGCTAGCGCGATCACGTTGAAACGGCATCGGATGAACGCCGACCGCCGATTGAAATCCAACGGCCGCGAATCCGGGCAACCGAGTTGTCCGAATGCATACATGAACGCGAGCCGTCCGATGGAGATCCAACGGTTCAGAGCGCGCGCCCGATCGATCGCGCCAAGACAGCTTAGTTGACTCGACCGAGTCGGTTGGCTCGAGCCCGAGTCCGACTCGAGTCCAATGAACAAGGCAAACCCATTAGGTTTTGATTTTTGAACTGAAACTTTGAGGATTTAATTGAGGCATCAAATCAACTCCAAACTTTATGAAATTTTAATCGAGCTTGCTTACCTTGGGGTTAACCTTCCATAAAATTTCCAGAGGGTTTGTGCACCGGAATTTTCTCAAGAAATTCCGAAGGTTAAAACAGAGGTTGACCAAGGTTTGACTTGCCTCTAAAATATTTCAAATAATTTCCCAAAATTAGGAAATAATTCAGAGGTGTTACCAAGCAACCCTAGAACCAGGGAAAATTATTTCCAAGGGTTTGACAAAATATTTGACCAAGGAGGTTGTTGACTTGATAATTGAGGCTTTTGATTTTGAATTCCCCAAAATTCCTTTACAAGAATTTCAGAAAAGTTTCAAGAGTAAAAGGATGAAGGAAAAGTTTTAATTTACCCTCAATTTCTTACATTTGAAACACAAGCCAAAATTTGGGATGTTACATCTAGCAAGCTCCTGTAAAAGTTTCAGAATTTTTGGAGTTATTTTGCTACCTCTAATAAATCCTCAAAAGTCTCTTTCCAATTTTAATCAAACCTGGTTCACTGTTCCTTGGGTTTGAGCCGGACTCAGGCTCGAGTCACTCGGTTGGACCCAACCAACTTAATGCACCAGATCCCCTTTTTAAAATGCGTGGTCGATATCGGCCGTGGGATCTAAATCAAACGATCCGCGTTGATTGTGTCGTTCGGACCGCCACGAAGACCCCATCCATTTGAGCCGTTGGATTAAGATCTGGTCGTCCTTATTGAATGGGTTGATCGGGTCACCCGAATGTCTCATTTGATCTCAACCGTTCGTTTTTGATCGAGCCGCCCTGATTGTTTGGAATGTTAGAAACCCTCAGCTGGCGCCATTTAATCGCAGCGGTCCATCTCAAATCCGACGGACACGATCCCTTTTTGCTGTTCTTCTTCCTCCTCTATTTTCTTCATGCGGCGTATGCAGGCAATGGCAGGAAGAGACAGAGAGGGCGGCTTCGCTTTGTCAATTCGAGCTCGCTCTCGTCAACATCTCTCTGTGGGGCATTAAATGCGCCCGAGGCTTTCGGCTCTCCCGTCCCGAGTCTCACTTGCCCCCATCATTTCTTGGTCCATGAACGTAGCATGAGCCGAGCCCACCATGGACTCTTGTTCTTGCTCAAAACCCTAATCCTTCCTCTATATATTGCCCCCTTCGCCCCTCCTGGTATTGCTTTACACCACCATTAGCTCCTTCTTCACTTTTGGGAGCTCACAGCCTCAAAAACAGCAAGACACCGTTGTTGACCCGAGAAGCTCCATTGGCGATCTTGGTGTCCAGTGGTTCATATTTGATCTTTCTTGTACCCTTTTGAGCTCCTCAACTTCCTTTGCATTTCCCCTAACTTAATTTTGGGTTGCATTCACAGGAATCACTTAATCTTAAGTTTGGAGATTTTTGGCCGATTTCACCCCCTTTCTTCTCCAACTCCGGTAAGTGGTTCTTTTTGCAATTACTTACTTGTGGAGCTTCTGGGAGCCACAATGTAGCTATTTTGATCACCCATCGGTGTTCATTTTGCTCAGAACCTCATTTTCACATCTTCTTCCTCGGCTCCGGCGAACTCTATCGTGTTCAAGTCTCCCCCGGCCATCTTTGAAGCTTATCTCAATTAAGGTAGCTTCTATTTAGTCCCTAGAAGTGTTGGCACTCGCTTTCTTGGACTGCAGCGGAGCTTTTTACCGTTTTCATTTTTGCTGTAAAAGCCCCATCCTTGTTTTCCGGCTCGCCGGCATTCTAGACCTCCACTGATACGGGGGAGGCCCGATCTTCTCAGTGAGAAACCGTGGATAGTTGATGCGAAGTAGACGATGTCGCTAGCTGAACACTCGCGCCAATGCACGAACCCTCAACTCTTCGGAATACGCCCACAACACACCGGGTAGTTGTTCGTCGCGAGACCACGAACGCATTTAACGCCAAGTCCCGATTCCCAATGGAACGACGGCTTGACCTTGAATTGCAGAACGAACAATTGGATCGCCTAGTCCTCTCTCAAAGTCCTCGCATGAACTCTGGGGGTCGAAAGAACAAGCAATAGCTATGTTTGAATCTTATGAATAAACTGGTCTAATGGATACAAGGGAGGGGCAAGGGTATTTAAGGTGCCCTCCATGACTCACGCACGGCCTAGGGCCAGCCACACATGCCGAATCAAACTCTAACTCGGCTAAGACCTAAAAACACACAAAAAAGGAAAACCTAACTTAAGTCCGTCACATTGTTTCGGCCATAGCGGCGCGACCGTAAGTCTTCTGAAGTTGGGGCCAAAACCATTGTGTGGGCCTTGGAATAAGCTTTCAAACAAGTCCAAGAACACCCCAATCGGACTCCGTATGCAAAAGTTATGGCCTTTTATTACAGCCCTGTTGGGCTGTCCCGAACCAAATCCGAATTGAATTCGAGTTGATTCGAGATGAATTTCAGTTGCACTTGTGGAAGATCCGAATTGGGCTTGAATTCTGGGCTTTTCTCCTTGGTTGACCCACGTGAGCTTCTCCTCCATTGCTTTGACTCGCCTCCTCTTGATTCCAAAGGCTTCACAATGTTCAAACTCGAGAATGCACAAAACATTTGCATGAGGTAATACCCAATTCTCATCAATGACAATAGAAGATTCATTAAGAAACAAAAGCACTGTTGATTTAGAAGTTTAGCTCTTGGTCTCGTTAGTGGACCAATATGCACTGTATTTGAATTATTGGTAGCGTCACGTATGGCGTCCACCTCGCATGTGTATGACCACCAATAGGGAAAGATGTATAAGTGTTAGGGATGCCCTCATCATCCTCCCCTCTTGAAAAGGCGTGCCCTGACGCCGGATCATCACCACCAAAGAAAGGTGATAAATCAGCGACATTGAAAGTAGAGCTCACGCCATAGTCATCGCGGAAAGCTCTATCTTGTAGGCATTGTCGTTGATCTTCGCAAGCACCTTGAAAGGTCCATCACCTCGTGGCGCAATTTAGACTTGCGGCGCTCGAAAACGATCCTTGCGGTAGTGCACCCAAACCAAATCACCGGTTGAAAAATCATCTTCTTCCGTTTCTTATTCGCCTTCTCGATAGGACTTGACCTTGCGCTCTATCTCCTCTTTTGTTTTGAGATGCAATTTCTTCACATACTCACTCGCTTGGATGCCTCCATATGAACACGGTGTTGACTTGGAAGTGGCAGCAAATCAAGCGGCGTAAAGGGTTTGAAACCATACACCACCTCAAAAGGACACAATCGCGTAGTGGGTGCACGCCCGATTATAAGTGAATTCCACGTCGGCAAACAATCCTCCCACTCGCGCGATTCTTCTTGATCATGGTCCGAAGTAGCATCGAAGTGTGCGGTTCACCACCTCCGTTTGACAATCGGTTTAGGGATGACAAGTCGTCTTGAATAACAACCGTCCCCGTTTACCCCAAAGTGTCTTCCAAAAGTAGCTCATGAACTTCACGCCACGATCGACACAATAGTGCGTGGCACGCCATGTAGCCTCACGATCTCCCGAAAAACAAGTTAGCAATATGCGACGCATCGTCGCTCTTGTGGCACGGAATAAAGTGTGCCATCTTTGAAAACGATCCACAATGACAAAAATGAATCACTCCCCTCTTAGTTGTAGGTAATCCTAAAACAAAATCCATACTAATATCCTCCCATGGTGCATTGGGAGCAGTGAGGGGTATACAAACCGTGTGGATTCAATTTTGATTTCGCTTTGTAGCAAGTAATGCATCGTTGCACATACCTCTCTACATCTCGCCTCATCTTAGGCCAATAAAAGTGATCGCCAAAGATAGATAACGTCTTCTCACGTCCAAAATGTCCCATCAACCCACCTACATGTGATTTCTGCGATAGCAAACGCACGGAGGAGTCCGAACGCATAATTTGTTAGTGCGAAACAAAACCCATCATGGATGTGAAATTTATCCCAGCCTTTTCCTCTTTGCAATGTGCATAAGAACGGAAAAATCATGGTCATGAGCATATAAATCACGCAAACTCTCTAAACCAGAACTTGCACTCCTAATTGAGTTAAAAGCACACTTTTCCTAGAGAGAGCATCACCTACCACATTTTCCTTTCCTTCTTATATTTTACAATGTAAGGAAACGACTCAATGAATTCGACCCATTTGGCATGTCTACTGGTTCAGTTTGCTTGGCCCTTTAAATACTTTAATACCTCATGATCGAATGAATAATAAACTCTTTAGGCCATAAATAGTGTTGCCAAGTTTCTAATGCACGCACTAAAGCATAAAGCTCTTTGTCATAGACCGGATAATTCAATTGAGCACCATTCAGTTTCTCACTAAAATAAGCTACCGGTCTACCCTCTTGCATTAAAACACCGCCAATACCCAATCCACTAGCATCACACTCAATTTCAAAAATTTAGTGAAATCAGTAAAACAAGCAACGATGCTTGATCAAGCGTTTCTTAAGTTCAAGAAAAGCATTGTCTTGCGCTACCCCACACAAATTCAACACCCTTTTAGTAAGTTCATTCAAAGGGCGACTATGGTGCTAAAATCCTTTACAAAGCGCCGATAAAAACCAAATGAAACCATGAAAGCTCCTAATCGACTTACATTCACGGGAGTTGGCCAATTTTTAATCGCTTCAATTTTAGACTCATCTACTTCAACTCCTCGTGCGAAACAACATAGCCCAAAAAGATGACACGATCTTTGCAAAGGTACACTTCTCTAAGTTACCGAATAACCTAGCCTCACGCAAAACTTGTAGAACTTGTCTAAGATGGTCTATGTGTTCAGATTCGGTCATCAGAAATCACAATATCATCAAAGTACACAACCACAAATTTACCAATCAAATGCCTTAAAACATGATTCATTAAGCGCATGAATGTACTAGGTGCATTAGTTAAACCAAAAGGCATGACTAACCACTCATACAACCCAAATTTTGTTTTAAATGTTGTTTTCCACTCATCCCCTTCATGCATCCTAATTTGATGGTAACCATCACGCAAATCTATCTTAGAAAAAAATAACGACACCACTCAATTCGTCTAGCATATCATCTAAGCGAGGTATAGGATGACGATATCGAATTGTGATATTATTAATCGCTCGACAATCTCGCACATACGCCATGAACCATCTTTCTTAGGAACTAAAATAATAGGAACAGCACAAGGGCTTAAGCTTTCACGTACATACCACGTGGAGAGAAGCTCTTGTACTTGTTTCAATTTCCTTGTTTCCTCGGGATTGGTGCGACGGTGGTCGGTTCTGTAGCGGCGCTCACGGAATCAAGTCGATCTTATGTTCTATCCCACGAATTGGTGGTAGCCCAGCTGGTACCTCGTTGGGAAAGACGTCGCTGAAGTCCTGCAAAACACAAGCAACACCACTAGGAAGAGAAGACAAGTCGTTAGTCAAAAGCAAGGCGTCTTTGTACAATAGTACAAAGTGCACCAAATTGGGATCTTCGCTGAATTCTCTCATTTCTGATTTGGTGGCTAACATCACTAAATTCTTCTCTCGCTCTTTGGCAGTCTCAACGTGCATCTCAATTTTCTGCATTGAAGAATTCACAATCTGTTGCGGTGTAAGGGGCTTCAAGATGATATCCATATTATTCCATCGAAATGTGTAGTGATTTGTACGCCCATCATGAACAGCAAAACGGTCATATTGCCATGGCCGTCCCAAGAGCAAGTGACACACCGTCATAGGCACAACATCGCAGTCCACAGTGTCGGTGTACTTCCCAATAGAAAACGTCACTCGCACCATATAGTTCACCTTCACTTCCTCTTTGTCGCTCAACCATTGCACATGATAAGGACATGGATGCGGCAAGTACTTCAAACCCAACTTATGACACATATCCTTGCTAGCCAAATTGTGACAACTTCTGCCATCAATGATCACTTTGCGGACCTTACCCTTATCAAGCTTCGCCAAGTGCAAAACAAATTGCACCTTTGTTCGAGTGACGGCGATGGCATCACACTAAGCACCTTGGGGTGCAAACAATGGAATCTTGCTCGGTGTTAGGAAACTCGAGATCGCACTCACATTGTTCTATGTCATCGATGTGCAAGGCGGTTGCGCATCGAAGCGACTCGTCATCACTAGTCTGAAACATAACCGCCATCCTCGGTGATAAGCATAGTTCGACATTTGGGCAAATTCTTCAAAATGGCCAACACCCTTGCACTTGTGGCAAATGATGTCACGTGAGCGTCTGTTGACCCCATAGACGAGTCGCACTAGCGTGGCGCGCAGTCGACGCACCCGCCTTTGGTGTATCTCGACTTCTTACTTGCGGAATGCGCATTGCCGAATTGCTTCCGCGGAGTGCTCTTGTTTGGTGGCTGTTGTTATATGACCGTCTGGGATGGTGAAGGACGTGAACGGGCAGGGAACCGTGCATCTTCAATCACTTGTCGCTGGCCGCGTGCTTGGTGCAAAGCAACTCAATCATATCATTATAGGGATGGTGATTGACAATGCGCTGACAAGATGATTCATGCCGCTAGAAATCTCGCCATGGTGCATTCTTCATTCGCGGACATCCGCATGTATCATGATAGTTTCCATCTCCTTATGATATTCATCAATTGACCTCATACCTTGTCGCAGCCTCACAACTTCTCAAATAGTGAGCGCTTGTAGTGGCGGTACAAAGCGTGCCCGCAAATCTTTGCTTCATCCGCTCCCGGTGATAATCGGCAACTCATGGCGCTCCATGCGCTACGAATGAATCTGCCCACCAATGTGTAGCATAATCATCCAAGCCATTGGAAGCAAGCAACAGCTTCTTCTCATTGGAATAGTTGTTCATTCAAACAACTTATCCACCTTCAGCTCCCAAGTGAGGTATTGCTCCACATCTGTAACACCTGAAAATATAGGAAGAGTAAATTTGGGCTTAGCGACAAAATCGTCGGCATCGCCGTGTCGACGCTGCACGTTGTTGCGATGGTGGCGCTGTCGGTCATCGTAGTCGTCGACGGGGAAATCGTCATCCCATTGCTCGCCTCATCAGCCATGCTACGAGGTGCACGATGCACACCTCCTCCGTGGACACCCTGTGGTGCGCCTCCACCCTAGCCGCCGTTGCCTCGGCCACGCCCATGAGCTCGGCGGCGCGCGCGCTGCCATCCCGACGTTTGGCGGCACCGCCATGCGGCACGCGCCGCCGCCGTCGCTCCTCATCCACACGAATAGCACGCCATCCTCGGTCTCATTGTGCAAAACGGCGGAGGGCGTGCACACTGTGTCATCGGCTTGCGCACCCCACGTAGATTGTGTTGGCGAACATGGCGCGTAGCTCCGTGAAGTTATTGTTGATGGCGTGACGCAATTGTGTGACCTCCTCCCGAGGGTGTTCACCGATCACCAACTTCCCGAGTTCATCGCGCACGCCATTGTCACCATCTTGAAGTTGTTTTTGTAGCATCTCGCGCAACCAAGTGTACTCTGTCCCACGAACCGCGCCTCGGATTAGGTGGATCCTCCTCGTGACTGACATAGCAACAACTCACAAACAAGAAACGAGGTTATATCGGGTTAGTAAAACAAAAGCTCTCGCTACTATGCTCGCAACTCACATCCCGAAAACAAGACAAGCTTACCGCTCCAAAGTGAATCAAGGACGGCAAAGCGACAGCCAGACAAATAACGACCTTAACCCGTGAATGTAGGAGCGTAACCAAGAGCAAGGGAGTACACAAACGGGTGTAGGTGGAGCTTGGATGGTATGTGTATATCCTATGCAATATGATATTCAAGGTATTGTAAAGCTAAGTAATGATCCAAGCTAGAGTATTTTGCCTATGTGCCGATCCAACGTGTTTAAGCGAAGTGTATGAACGCACACGCAAAGATAAATGAGACTTAATGCAAACAAAGGACTGAGCTAGAGAGCGAGAAAAGAGATGAAACCAGCTCGCTTTGCACCAAGCACGGGGATAGACGCTAGCCAATTGCAAAGGAATATACTAGGGCACAAGATTGCTCAATCAAAATTGAAAAACACAAGCTAAAAAGATGACCCTGCATGTAGTAGCTAAAAGTATGCGCGGATCAACTCAAAAGGGATGTCGCTCGCCACGGGTACCTTAGAATCACCGTAGAGGGCTCACAATTTTGAGCGAAATCGAGAAACCGAATTTTTCTCGATTTGCGGGCCCCTTTTGAGGCCCTAAACGACCTTTTTTGGGGTCGAAGTTTTCCGCACACGTGTGCCTGGTGGCTTACGCGGATGTAAAACCCCCAGATTTTCCAGACTTTTTTGGCCTTTTTTGGCTCTATTTTCCCGTTTCCTTTCCAACGGATCAAGAAACGCTCCAATCGGAGGTCGTATGCAAAAGTTAGCTTTAATTTTTTTTTTATGCCGAGGCTCTTTCTATATGTGGCTGCCTTTTCCTTCTTTTCCCTCTGCTTTGCTCCCCGTGGAACTGCGCAACCCTCACAAAACAGCAACGTGTAATCAACTTGAATGAGCAGCCCTAGGTGCAATATCAATAGCTAGTCTCAAGATGAAAGGATATAAAAGGACACCAAATGTGGTTCAGCCGGTTATGATGTAGTGGCCGAAACTCAAGATGGAGCAATTGGACTCGGATTGTGTTTGACCTAGAGGTTGATTAGGACTCTAGTCCCACCAAGGAGTTCGGATAAGGAAACAACACCGTCTCGGATTGTGCTGGCAAGACAGCGCACAGATAGATCGGATGATGGTTTTGGTGCTAATTGAGGAGTTCAATCAAAGCAAATTTTTTTGATAAAGATTAAGCTACATAACGAAACACAAGGATCAGCACTAAAACAAAACTCTAATGGATGAAAACTTAACTAAACGCACAAGAAATAACATATTAAACTACGGTTTTGGTATCGCAATTTTGGTTTATTGTGCGATAGGAAAGAAAACGAATCTAACTACGGGTAAAGAAGTTCTCACCGAGTAAACCTAGAATCGATACCACATGATACGGGGAGGCCCGATCTTCTCAGTGAGAAACCGTGGATAGTTGATGCGAAGTAGACGATGTCGCTAGCTGAACACTCGCGCCAATGCACGAACCCTCAACTCTTCGGAATACGCCCACAACACACCGGGTAGTTGTTCGTCGCGAGACCACGAACGATTTAACGCCAAGTCCCGATTCCCAATGGAACGACGGCTTGACCTTGAATTGCGAACGAACAATTGGATCGCCTAGTCCTCTCTCAAAGTCCTCGCATGAACTCTGGGGTCGAAAGAACAAGCAATAGCTATGTTTGAATCTTATGAATAAACTGGTCTAATGGATACAAGGGAGGGGCAAGGGTATTTAAGGCACCCTCCATGACTCACGCATGGCCTAGGGCCGGCCACACATGCCGAATCAAACTCTAACTCGGCTAAGACCTAAAAACACACAAAAAGGAAAACCTAACTTAAGTCCGTCACATTGTTTCGGCCATAGCGGCGCGACCGTAAGTCTTCTGAAGCTGGGGCCAAAACCATTGTGTGGGCCTTGGAATAAGCTTTCAAACAAGTCCAAGAACACCCCAATCGGACTCCGTATGCAAAAGTTATGGCCTTTTATTACAGCCCTGTTGGGCTGTCCCGAACAAATCCGAATTGAATTCGAGTTGATTCCGAGATGAATTTCGGTTGCACTTGTGGAAGATCCGAATTGGGCTTGAATTCTTGGGCTTTTCTCCCTTGGTTGACCCACGTGAGCTTCTCCTCCATTGCTTTGACTCGGCCTCCTCTTGGTTCCAAAGGCTTCACAATGTTCAAACTGAGAATGCACAAAACATTTGCATGAGGTAATACCCAATTCTCATCAATGACAATAGAAGATTCATTAAGAAACAAAAGCACCTGTTGATTTAGAAGTTTAGCTCTTGCTCTCGTCAGTGGACCAATATGCACTTCTGTACTTGAATTATTTGTAGCGTCACGTATGGCGTCCATCTCAGTATGTGTATGACCACCAATAGGGAAAGATGTATAAGTGTTAGAGATGCCCTCATCATCCACCGCCGGCGAGGTCATCACCATCGGGTCAGCAACACTATTGCGAACCCATTTTGGTATTTTGTGGGCGCCGCCGCGGCCGGAGTCGCCAGCGACAAGCCGTGGTTTGCACTCGGGTTTTGCCGGGCGAAGCGCCTGTTTTCGTCAGATATTTAGGACACAGTTAATGCCTAATCGAAATCAATCATTAGATGTATTAATTGTGTCTTAATCTGGCCTAATGTTTCACTGACATGTGGGCCCAAACCCTTGTAATCCCCTCCGCTGGCACTAATCAGTGCGGTTAGGACATCATTAATGTCTAATCATTGGTTAACTAAGTGTCGGCATTAATGGCTGTCGGGGATAACCCCTGTGCCACTGCCAGGTGGGCCCTCAGTCCCTAAGTCCACCTTTGTGAAAATCTTTCGGACACATTAATTACTAATCATCACTAATAATTGGTCATTAGTATTTAATTAGCTGTCCTGAAATCTCCGGGTGTCTCGCTGCCATGTGGGCCCCGAGCCCTGTGCACGTGCCACTACTAGAAATGTCCATTTTCCCTAGTGAGTAATATACTAGGGAACATGCCCAAAACTGTAGGGAATTGGTTTCCCTAGTGGCATTCGTAGGGAACGACTATAGGGGAAAGAATGTGGGGAAAGAAAACGTTCCCTACGGTTTTTTTAGGAAAAACCTAGGGAAAGAATCGTTCCCTAGGATTTTAAACTGTAGGGAAATCTCGTCTACGTGGCATTGTCATCTGACATGGAAAGTTTATTTTCCTATGTTCCTTTCTGCCAGCCTAGGGAAAGAAATTAACTAATTCCCTACGTTATTTCTTGTATACCGTAGGAAACATTTTTATATAAATATTATTTTTCTATTGCTAATTCAAAATTCACCCCCTACTATTTAGCATAAACACTAGGGGTACTGAATTTATTGCTTTTTTTCTAAATATACATACATTATTCAAATACTTATTTATATTCAAAGACGCTAAATTCACATTATCACTTAAAACAAAATTTATGCAAGAGATAAACATAACAATATCATGTATTTTCAATTGACCATCAAGTACTATTTGAGGCACATTTGCACCAATATATACAAGTGTAAACCTCACACTACCAAAAAGTCCAAAAAACAACACCCCTACTTGCACCACAAGTGCACAACACACATACATACTGAAGTACAAATAACCAGCAAGGTTTCAGACATCAAAATACAACCCTTACATGTCGTAAACATGATATGCCTAGTTTTCAGCCTTGATCTCAATAATAAAGGCACAGACAAAAGATAATTTACAACCTAAGGGTTTCTGCATACAATTGTTTGGGCAGTAAAGACCGCAATGAAATGGCTATCCGGCCTAGAGTCCTCTCCAATGACCAATAGCTGCAGCTTTGCCACTAGGTACCTCTCCTCGTCACTAACTAGTGAAATTTATCAAACTCAAACAGCTTACAAGAGAAAAGATTAGTGAGCGAGAAACGCTGGAACATTTAAACACCGCAAGAAAATCAACTTCAGATCCACACATGCGCTCTGATTTACAATGCTAGCAGACCATGTGAAATTATATAAGCCAAAAGAACAATGTTTTGCCCAATCCCTTTATTTTGACTTTTAGAGACACTACTTGTTAGTTTCTTGGCCACAAGGTACAAAAGAACAAAAGGCATCTTTAGCATCGATCGGCCATGTTAAATTGCAAAGGTATATGAAGGTGAATGGTCCGACTTTCGGAGGTCAAGTTACAATAATTTCACAACAAGTCCACAAGGTTGATTTCGGGGTGGCGTAAAATAGGCACATGAATAAGAGCCAATGGACACAAAGTAATTGTGCAGACACAGATCGAAGTGTCTCACATGTCTATACCTACCGACAAGATTACATATTTCGCAACAACTTCCTTGTGGGCTTTATAGGGCAAAATCACATTCCATGCAAGGGCTACAAAATTAGCAACAAGAACTGGAAAATTGTGATAAGTTATGTGAGATTGTGAGAACACGTAAAGCAAGCTAAAACAACATACAAACATAACATATAGAATTCATTTCGTGAGTACTAAATAATGTAGTCTACAAAATTGTGGAAATGTGGAATTTTAAATATCTGAGCTTCAGTGGGACGGTAAAAATTCAAAACCGAAAGGGTATCCACAATTGCCAATTCACTAACATCGATGATAACCACTCCTGTACATGTAATAGATGTTAGCTAGCGGTGAAAAGAGTGCACACGCACTTGCAGTGGGGATTCCATCTCACCTGCTTAAGCTTTGGCACTACAAGAGAGGGCTTTCCCTCCAAGGTGACCAGTAAGCTCATAAAGACTCCAATGAAAATGGGAGAGAAAATGAACTAGACAAGGGGTAGCCGATAAAAGCATGTCAAAAAAAATAAAAGAACAGGACAATGAGGTAGGCATGATGATACACCTATGATTGACAAGGAAACTCACAGGCTTGCTGTTGTTAATATGAACTGGGAGCATATTAAGCAGCCAGAAGGAAAAAGAAGGTGAGACTCTCCATGGGTTGTGAAATCATTTCCATTTTGTGAAACTAAATTTTTAAAAAAGCACGGTGCGCAATCAAAAGTGCACTGATCACTACACAAGAGAATAGTGTAACATCCCCAAATTCTGTACTTGTGTTTCAAATGTAAGAAAATGAGTAGAAATTAAAACTTTTTCTTACATTGTAACAGCCCCAATTTTATAAACAGTAATGGGACACTGTTCATGACATTACTGTTCATAATTAACAGTTTGGAATTGCTGTTACCAACTAAAACTTTCCTTTTTAGCCAAAATCCAAAAGCTCATTTGAAATCTCAAAGGAAATACAAGATAAACCTTGTATTATGACTGGAAAGTGTTTTCATTAAAGTTTAAATAAATTATCTTGACCAAAAATAATTTTTGTTGAATTTTTAGAAATTATTTTGGCTTGGAGAAAAATGTTTGCTTTTAAATAAACATTTTCGGGCTAAGATAATTAGTTTTGTATTTTACAAAGTGATAATATAAGTTTTAGAATTTATTTGGGAAATATATCATCCCAGTAGCCTCCAGTAAAAATTTCTTGATTTTACAAATTTATTTGCTATTTTAGCAGCCCAGTCAAACCTTTTAAGCATTTGAATAGGTTCTGGTCAACTAATCTGGTCTAGACCTAATCCTCAGCACTGTAGCGACTCGAGCCATGCGGTTGGGTCCAACCCAGTGCAACTGGTCCGGCTCTGTCACGTTCGGGCGCGAGCCCAATCCCCTCGCGCACTGTGAGCCGTCGATCCTCAATCGCACGGGCGGGATCGCGATATCACGCGAGCTGTCCACGTGTGCGCCCTAATTTCCACCGTTGGATCTTAATCGGACGATCAAGGGAGATGTATGCATTCGGACGACTCCGGATCCCCTCACGATCTCCACCGTCCATTCTCGATCCAACCGCGCTGCCTTTTTATTTTGAAGTCAAAGGCGCGCAGCTATCTTGGGCCCTTAGATCCAGATCCTACGGTGCGCCTTTTTGACTGTGGGCTTTTAAAGCCCAAATTTGATGGGCCGTTGGATTTTAATCGTAGGGTCCAGGTCGGTGTATGCATTCGGACCATCCGGTTCATCTTTCCATCTTGACCGTAGAAATCAAATCTAATGGTGCCGCGTCATCGCATCAAAAAGGGTGACGTGTATTCTTTTATTTGACCGTTGGATTCCAATCCAACGTCCAGATTTGAAAGTAGATTCCGAGATTCCTTTAGGCTCTGTTTAAATCTCGATCGACCGATTCGGATCGCACGACCCCTATTTAAAGATACCGATTAAAGTCTTTTAACCTCTCTATTTATCACAGCTGCCTATTTCTAATCGGACGGTTGAGATTCTTTTGAGGCTTTGAGGCGCATGATGATCAGGATCGCCAGTGGACCCGCATGTCAGACAACTCTTATCTCCTTCCTTGCCTCTGTGCGTCGCCATTTCTGTGAGCAGAGGAGAGGATTTATCCAAAGATTATGCAACTAATTTTTGGATGTTTAGCACTAAACGGACACCTCATCAACTCTAGACTCTTCCACCTTGCCCTGTAGCTCAACATCTATATATAACCCTAGCTTTTTGAGCTGCTGCCATTGTTGACCACTGAAGCTCATCATCTTCCTTGCTGTCCAGTGGAGTTCTTGCTCCTGTCCATTGCTTATCCATTCTAAACCCTGGTTTCACCTTGTAATAAAGATTTGACATCTTTTGTTGGTTAAACCAGAGTTTATTTCTCTGTCGATCCACATCGGTTTTCAGAACCCTTGGTATCTTTCTTATACTGGTAGGCTAAAACCCTAGTTTTTGACATCTGGAGCATCTTAAGGACCTTAGAAGCTCCTATGAATCATTCTTTTGAACATCAGTAGCTCCAACTTTCTTTAAACTGAAAAGTTGTTATTCTAACTTTTCGGTCTTTCATATCATTTTCAAGGTTCTAGGGTTTTCCCTGTCAAGATATCATCCTACATAGGTCTAAACTAAACCCTAGTAGCATAATAAGTTAGTCTCTTGCTCTTTCTTATTATCTACTTAATCTTGTAGCAGATAATCATCTCTGTCCTCTGTTGTCGGTTTAACCGACAACTTTTGAATTTTGACAGTTTTTGTAATCTGGCCAACTAGGGTTAAACTAGGGTTTGCTTAGGATATTATCCACTCTAAACATCAGACTAAGTTTCAATTTAAAATCTTTTACTTAGTCTATTCATAACTAACCCGAAAACTACCTCTATCCTGTTTTCAGTTCTTTTCAAAATCTGAAAACTGCAACTTTGGTTCAAACACTAGTTTCTGTTATTTAAAAGCTGTGTATTATAATATGGGTTATTATCACTATCAGGGTTGTTGTGACTTAAGCATACTGTCAATCATGCATTTCGAGATTGATCATCCATGTTTCCTTCCATTATGTACTTATTGTCGATTTTGGCATTTATTGGACTTTATTGCTTCTTTTAGAATCTGGTTTTGCTGAAGTGATTGAACCTATTTCTGAGCAACCTGAGCCTGCAACAGAAGTATACTATTATCAAGGCAAGCATCCTCTTTGCACCATGTTGATCCCAAATTTTATACAATAGTTTTTCCAAATCCAGTGACATCTGTGCATGCTACTTTTCTGAAACTATAAATTGTGATCTGTTAGTAGTTAGTTATGACCTAACATGATGGATTACCTTAATTAAAATCATACACTCAACCCTAGCATAGTACTGTATATTATAAGGTATATTTTCAGATTTGGCTTAGACATGCAGTCTAGAAACTTTAGAATTTGACAAGAATATCTTGTCAAACTTGGGAATCACAAATGGATTTCTGTTACTTTGAACTCTTTGTCCAGTTTACTTATGTCAGAAATGAGTTTCATATTTAAATTGATCTGGACAAGAGGAAGCTAGTGATGGTGCTTTTGTGCACGAGATTGGGAATTGTGGTGGACTTGTCCGGGTTAATTAAGGACCGAACTCTGACTATTCAATTCAAGTCCCCCACGTACTTCCACATGCGATGTATGGGCGCTTTGTTTGGTTAAGTAAAATGTTAAGACTATTGGGTTGGAAACAGAAAGTAAGAATATGTGTATTGACCTTGTATGGCATAGATGCTTTGGTCTTATGATGCGTTGTATGCCATGTGAGCTTGTATGTCGAGATCGATGTTCTTAGAAGGGTGAGGGCGTATATGTGCTCCGTGAGCATATACGCACCTTAAAGATGCCGATTGCATCCTAATATGGGTAGTGAGCCCGTTCGTATTTAATTGTTTGGGTCGCATTCTTGGACGCAACATGTGTGCCTGAGTTAGCGGATGCTATCGATCGTTGTTTAAGCGAGATCACTCACACATGGGGTCCAACTCAATAGTGTTAGCTTGTTGAAAAATACCAAATCTTAGTTTCCCGGTCGGCATACCAAAGGAAGTATGTCATCATTCGAGGCATCCAAGGCAACGGGCTAGCTAAGTCGTGTGGGTAAAGATGTACACCCTCGCAGGTATAAACTGCTCCAATAGCCGTGTCCACGGTCATGGACGATAACTTGAATTGATGTCACTGTATAGAAGTTTTGATTTACAAATCTGGTTTTCTTTTTGGTTTAGCATGAGGGATTCATGCAATCGCATCTTTTTTACATTATGTCATTTACTTATCGTTCTAATCCAACTTTGATTTATTAAACTGCTTTATCAAAATTTAGTCTTTGTAGGTTAAGATGTCCTGCTTTATGCAAAACTTAACCATTTTACCTTCCTGTTGTAGCCTTATGCATGTATAAATTCTACTCCTTTGAATAGGCTCTAATAAACCCCTTTCTTTTTATTAGTTTGTGTAAGACTTGCTGAGTACCTTCCGTACTCAAGGTGCTATAACCTAATGTTGCAGGTGAGGACGGTTATTTATATGAAGTACCCGTTAGCGCCGATCAGGGTGACGCTAACGAGTAGCGCTACTTCTTTCCTCCACGCAATCGCCTGCGGGTGGATGGGGCCATTGGTGGATGTTGTCATTTTGTTTTGCTTCCGCTGTTGAACTTGTTGTAGTGACCAACTCACTCCATAATGTAGTACTAAAACCGCAAGTTGTAAACTTATGTTTAATTATGTCAATGCATGACTTGTATGTATTTGATGCAATGTTGTTGAAGGATATATATGCAATGGTCGTTGATCCTGGGAACCATTGTGAAATATATATATCCGGGAATCCTGTTTATTGGATTTGTCACTTGTTAAATTTATACCTTTAGCATGATCTTTAATAAAGGGGCAGCACTGTTCCTTAATTAAGAATTGTGCTACAGTATAATTTTAATTAAGTACATTTCCAATAACCGGGTGTCCTCACAGCGTTGGTATCAGAGCATACGTTGCATGTAGGTTAGAAGTAGCATGGCCGAAGTAATTAGAGAGTCTTCTAGGAAAGTTATTTTTAAGTAGTAATATAATTTCGAAAGTTTAAGTATGACATCTTTTATTCCTTATCCTCCTTAATATCAATTCTTGCCCAACTTTCTGTTGATTTTTCCAAAGTGAATTGTTTTCTTATCTTGTCTTTTGTCTATAGATGAGTGGTTGGTACTTGGTCAAGGAGACCCGGGCAGAGGATGTTGATGGGTTTCAGCTTTCTCGAGACATGATGTGGCGAGCCAATTTCACCTACCAGCCGGAGTACGCCATCTATCGACGAGACCGAGGACCAGGGATGGAGGAGTATCGTGCCTTCATCAACGTTATCGCTAGGCATGTAGCCGGCAGTGTTCCCTACTGTGTCCAAGCACTTGCCACCTCTGAAGCTATGGCGGTTCAGGAAGCTGCTAGTAGGATGATGAGCCTTCTTCGTCATGATTTGACAGAATTGTCTCAACCACCCTATGATCACTTCCCGAATCAAGGCCCTACTGCAGAAGTGAGCATGTTCGATGAGATACAGTTTGGGGAAGACCCTCAAGTGCGACAGTTGGCGAGGATGGTCCGCATTGTTGGAGATATGCCCTAGAGGCAATCATATTGATGATGATATTTCATTGTATCCATGATTTAATAAATGTTCCTTGAATATTGCCTTTGTGTTGATTAACAAGTATGTGACTTGTTTGTGAAACTCTTTACTTGTATGGTTATTCTAAAGTTGTCCCTAGTCGGAGTTCATGTGAGGACACACGTGAATGATGGATTAGCACATGTATCGGTTGATGACCATGTTTCACAGGTCATAGACATGGAGATGTCAAACCAATAATGTGGACACATGTTTAGAACATGGGGTTGGACCGACCCAACATGAGACATAGTAATTATTCTTATGGTTCTCTCTACACAATGTGTACGCCTTGTCCTTAGACACGAGATTGTCGCATGTACTTGAGATGTGAATCGACCTACTTAGGGCCTATCAAACGCTACTCCGTGAATCGGGTAGTTATAAAGGTAGCTTTCGGTTTGTCATGAAGCATGCTGCGAGGCATGGTCAGTCGAGATGGGATTTGCCCCTCTCTACCGGAGAGAGATATCTCTGGGCCCCTCGAGTGATCGGATCCAGAAATGCATGACCATGCTACTTAAGGTTAAGAGTTAACCTAGTAAGGGATTCCTGATCACGGGATCGAGAAAGAGTGGTCACTTGGGCTCGACCGAATATCGTGAGACAAAGGGATTGACATGTACATAACGTTGTGATGGTTCGTCCGATATGATCTTTACGTATGTTTAGGAGTTGGCACGTCTTGCTAGAGGCCGCTACCAACTATTGACCAAGTATGTGTACTCGCGTCATGTCTAAACATATGTGAACCATAGGGTCACACACTTAAGGGTGAAGCCTAATTCGATTGGATCCGAATTATTGAGTCCTAATGGGCAT
The DNA here is from genome assembly GCA_036346255.1 of Ampelocalamus luodianensis. Classification (NCBI taxonomy): domain Eukaryota; kingdom Viridiplantae; phylum Streptophyta; class Magnoliopsida; order Poales; family Poaceae; genus Ampelocalamus; species Ampelocalamus luodianensis. The sequence continues at coordinate 24,137,278 of CM070640.1, forward strand.
TGAGTCCTTATAAGGACGCCTATAAAAGGAGGGCGGCGGCGCCGTTGAGGTTGAGTTTTTCGTGACATGCCCAAACCCTGGCGCCACCCTCCCACGCCCTAGTCGCTCGCGCGACTAGTAGTCCGCGTCGTCGCTTCCTCCGCACGTGTGGATACCTTTGAAGGCGCCGCATCTCGTGGCGTTGGGACGAACCGCAAGAAAGGAGCCGTCGTGGGACGCCACGACGAGGACGAGGAAGTAGTACGACTACTGCGCCCGACGTCATCGCATCAACTTGGTACGACTACACCGCCCGACGCGCCGCATCAACTTCCGCACCTGCGCGTCTAGTGGTAAGACCGTGATCTATAACTGCAGTGATCTTGGTTTACGGGCATAATTTTTTAATTTGCGCTAGTGTAGCCTACCCGTTTCCCTACACGCATCATGGACCAAATCCATCGCTGCATGGTGAGGGAGTTGTGGGAAACTCGGCGTCGTCTTAATGAGGCCCAGGAGTACCTGCTACTTGGAGTCAACATGAACCGCGTTCCTCGCAACGTGCTTTATGGTGACAACGAGACCTCTCCCGCCGCTTTGCACCACCTCTTTACCGACTTCCGTAGCGCCGTGCGTGCTGTTTATGGACAAGTGCGCCAAGCCCGATGATCGCAGTTTTTCTCGCACTCTGCGGATCGCACCTCCCGGAGGTCATCACCACCGGGTTCCCGGCGTCTTATTAGTCCTTTGGATCCTGTTGATACCGTTCCCCGAGCTCATCTTTTGAATGAGTTTCCGGTGAACTTTAATCGGGATCTTTATGCTAGTACCTCGACGATGAACCCTCGTGGATAAGTGTCTTCTAGTCTAGTAGTTGCCCTTAAATAAACTGTATGTAATAGGGCAGTAGTATTTTGTACAGAATATGTAAGTTTGACTTTTGGGTTTGTAATATGATCTTTATAGCCGACTATTATGTGAGACTAGAACCGAATCTCTTTTGTTGTATATATGAAGTTTCTGATTTTGGTGTTAATTTGAATGCATGACATAACATAATGCATTATATGTGTAGTGTTTGTTTCTTTCTTAATTATAATCTTGCTTGTGTTTGCCGAGTATATCCTTGTTATGTTGTTAACCAGGGTGTGGTAACAGGATGACAGGACCTACTACTCGTGCGCAGACACAACAAGGGAAGGGTCTTTCAACTTCAGTACCCCATTCTCAGGGAGGACCGATTGAACCTTCCAGCTCTCAGGGACCGCCAGGTGATTCCCAGGAAGAGGAGCTTCCTCCACCACCTTCGATGGCCGATGTGCTCATGCAAATTGAGCGCAATCGAATGGACCAAACGCGCATCTTGGAGCAGATTGCGCAACACTTCTTCCCCGTTGCACCACCGCCGAGCAGAGGTCACCATGTGCGTGGCGCCTTGCTTACTTTCAGCGAACTAACCCGCCGGTGTTCTCCAGTTCCCATGATCCCATAGAAGCTGAAGACTGGCTTCGGACCATTGAGAAGAAGCTGCTAATTGCTCAGTGTTCCGAGAGGGAAAAGGTTTTTTTTGCAGTTATCAACTTGATGGGCCGGCTAGCATATGGTGGGATAATCTTCTTGCCATTCAGCCTGCTGGACATGTCCCTACTTGGGATGAGTTCGTGGAGGCTTTTTGTGAATCCCATATTCCTGAAGGAGTCATGATGATCAAGCAACAAGAATTCCTCGCTCTCAAGCAAGGTCGAAAATCTGTGACTGAGTATCTGCACGAGTTCAACTTCCTTGCCAGATATGCCCCGGATGATGTTTTGACTGACCTTCGTCGTCGAAACCGGTTCTTGAATGGGCTATCTGAAGAATTGCAGATGGCTGTAGCTTTGCATGACTTCCGGAATTTTTCCCATCTTGTCAACAAGGCTATTGTGGCCGAAAGTGAGAGCAAGGCCTTGGAGGAGTCACGCAAGCGACAGAGGACTACCCAGTTCATTCCTAGTGGTAGTTCGCCGCGGCCTCGCATGTGGGTGCCTAGACCACCGCGAGCACCAGCTCCCTTTTCACCAAGGCCGGCAATTTTCCCTCGTCCATTTTCTTCCACTAATCAACCAAGGCCTAGTGGAAACCGCCACCACCATTGTACTGCCGGCCGGGAGTTATATGCTATCATTGTGGCGCCGGGCATTTCGTCAATCGCGTGCTATGCCAAGGCTCGGGATACCACCTATTTCACCTTCCTAGCCATTGTCGCCCCGCACCACCTTCCCGACCGTGGTCAAGCGACCATTCGGTTCGAGGTGTAAATCGACATCGCCGAGGAAGCATTATGCCGCTCCCGACGTTGTTCTTGGTATGCTCCTAGTTAATTTCAAGATCAATTTGCTTTATTTGATTCTCGAGCATCCCATTCATTTGTTAGTAGGCGCTTGCTACTCAACATCGATTAATTGTGCATCATCTTTATCCACCTCATGTCATTCACTCACCGGGATCTGTCTTTATGACTAATCAAGTCTGCCGTAATGTCAATATAAATATTGAAGGGGTAGACTTTTGGGCTGATTTGATTGTGATAGATTCTAAAGGGTTGGATGTTATCCTGGGAATGGATTGGTTATCCAAGAACCTTGGGCAAATTAATTGTGCTCACAAATCCATTTCTTTAACTAATGAAAGTGGCATCTTAGTCGTTTTTCGATCCAGAGCAATGGTTTCTCATCTTTGTGCTCACCGAGTTGATACCACTCCTTCTTTGGAGTCAGTACCAATTGTTTGTGAGTATGTTGACGTCTTTCCTGAGGACCTTCCCGGATTGCCACCAGACCGGGAAGTGGAGTTTGTAATTGAATTAGTCCCTGGAACTGCTCCAATATCCAGGAGTCCTTATCGAATGCTTGTCAACGAGTTGGTTGAATTAAAGGCACAACTTGGAGAGTTACTTGATAAGGGATTTATTCGACCGAGTTCCTCACCTTGGGGATGCCCGGCAATCTTTGTCAAAAAGAAAGACAACACTTTACGGATGTGTGTGGATTACCGTCCGTTAAATGAGGTTACCATTAAAAATAAGTATCCTCTGCCTCGAATTGATGATCTTTTTTATCAGTTGCTTGGTGCCCGAGTCTTTTCAAAGATTGATTTGCGATCGGGCTATCATCAAATCAAGGTTAGAGCTGATGACATTCCTAAAACAGCTTTCTCTACTAGTTATGGTTTGTACGAGTACACTGTCATGTCCTTTGGTCTGACCAATGCTCCAGCTTATTTCATGAACCTTATGAATTCGGTGTTCATGGATTTCTTGGATAAGTTCGTTGTCGTGTTCATTGACGACATCCTTATTTATTCCAAGTCTGATAAGGACCATGAACAACATTTGAGGCTTGTGCTGGAAACACATCGTCGGCATCGACTGTATGCTAAGTTTAGCAAGTGTGCTTTCTGGCTCAGAGAAGTTGCATTTCTGGGACATGTGTTATCTGAAGGAGGTATCGCTGTTGATCCAAGCAAGGTACAAGATGTACTAGATTGGAAGCTGTAACATCCCCATTTTGGCTTGTGTTTCAAATGTAAGAAATTGAGGGTAAATTAAAACTTTTGTTACATCCTTGTGCTTTTGAACTTTTCTGAAAATTCTTGTAAAAGAATTTTGGAAAATTCAAAATCAAAACCCTCATTTATCAAGTCAACAACCTCCTTGGTCAAATCTTTTGCCAAACCCTTGGTAATAATTTTCCTGGGTTCTAGGGTTGCCTTGTGACCCCTCTGATTTATTTCATAATTTTTGGAAATTATTTGAAATATTTGAAGGGCAAGTCAAACCTTGGTCAAACCTTTGAAATCACCTTCTGGAATTTCTTGAGAAAATTTCAGTGCACAAAAACCTCTGGAAATTTTATGGGAGGTAAACCCCAAGGTAAGCAAGGTCCAGTTAAAATTTCATGAATTTTGGAGTTGATTTGATACCTCAATTAAATCCCTAAAGTTTCAGCCTTTAAAATTCAAAACCTAGCCGGTTTGCACTGTTCCTCGGGTGCGAGTCAGACTCGGGCTCGAGCCAACTGACTCGACCGAGTCAACTAATCGCACCCGGCGCGGGCGAGCGGGCGCGCGCGCTCTGGACCGTTAGATCTCCATCGAACGGCTCGCATCCGTGTAGGCATTCAGACCCCTCCGATTGCCCTCTGATTCTCAGCCGTTGGATTTCAATCGGGCGGTCGACGTTCGCCCGATGCCGTGTCAACTCGATCGCGTGTTAGCCCTTGGATGCAGATCGGACGGCTGGCCGTCGTCGCCTTCCTCTCGCTCGCGCGACGCTGCGCCATGGCGAGCCGGCGTGGCGCGCGCGTTCTCTGCCCCATCCGGCGACCTGCACGGGTGTTTGCGCGCATTAAATGCCCGTCACTCCACCGCCCCGTTTAGTCGTCGTCTCAACTGCTCCCGTCGCTCACGGCGACCGTAGCGGCAGCGAGAACCCGAGGCGGAGCAACGGTGCCCTCTCGCTCTTCCTGGCTACTTAAGCGCCCTGGTCACCTCCTTTGGCTTCCTTTCCTCTCCCGCAGCTCTCTCTTGCACCCTCCGAGCTTGAGCGAGCCCATACCACCCCGCGCCCATCTCGCCATTGCCGAGCTTGGAGCTCCTGCCGCGACGGTGCTCTGATGGCTCCTCGCCCGATTCTTCCTCCTGCTCCTTCCTCTTACCTCTGTGGTACTTAACCTCACCCTATTTTGGGTTTCCTCTCTGAGGCAGCGGAATGGAGTTTTGAAGCTCATGCCGCGGTGCCCCTTTCTTCTCCGGTGCTGGTAAGGCCCCATTTCCCAATCCACGCCTCTTGGAGCTTCTCTGCAGTATTGCGAAGCTCATGGTACCACCCGGTGTTGCTAGTTTGGCCAGGTTGATCCTCCGCGGTGAAGCTCTTCTGCGCCAAGCTCGCTCGCTGCCCAGCTCATCCCCGGCAAGATCTTCCTCCCGCGTCATCCGGGTGAGTTCTCGGACCCTTGTAGTAGCTCAAGCACGCGGTAGTTTCCTTCATGCGCGGCCAAGCTCCGTGAGGCATAGGATCTGGGCATTTTGCCCGCGCCGCCTATCTCGCCGCCGCTCACCTCCGTGACCTCGGTGGCGCTGAGCCCTTCCCTAAGTCCCTAGAGCCTTCTGTTGCTCGTGCACCCCCATTTGCGCGGCATAACCATTTCGCCGTTGCCATGTTTCCGTAGCGGTCACCTCCGCTCGCGCGTCGCACCGCCGCTTCGCCCACCTCCGTGAAGCGCGCTGCCCTTAGGTGCGCAATAGTGCTAGGATCCCATTTTGGCCCTTGGCCGGTGTCGCCATGGCGATTCTCGCCGGCGACGAGCCGAGCAAGCTCGCGGCCGGGAACTCCTCTGTTGTCGGACGGAGCTCCGTCGGGGCGGCGTGGCTCATTAGTGGTCGTCCGATCTAGAGATCTCGCCTCGCCTCTCACGTCGCCGCCCTCTTCTGCGCTCGGTGCTGTGTCGCTCGGGTTCAACCGGGGACGTCCGATCTGAGATCGACGGCTCTCAATCGTCCACGTCTCCGGGTGTTATTAAAATCCCCGAAAATGCTAAGTCCAAAAACTCAAGAACTTTAGGGTCTTGTCATTTTTGTATCTCTGTAACTATAGATCCAAATTAGATGATTCCAATTTTGTTATCTTCCTTATACCTTGAATTTAAATGTAAAAATAATTGTAGGCCACGATCAAACCTGGAAAACCGTTTTCAAAAATAGTAAACAAGTGAACTTAATACTGTTTTTTAGAACTTTTAGCAAACTTGTAAAATGCATATCTTTTTATCTATAGCTCTTTTTTGTATGAATCCAATTGGATTAGCTTCCACTGCTAGTGTATTTGCTAGGAAAATTGGTTTCATAAATTTTACTATTTTTAAAAAGCATAAGGATCTTATTTTAGTTTAATACCCTAAACAATTTAGACAAATCATAACTCTTTCAATATAACTCCAAATGACCAGAAATTTTATATGGCTTATCACTATAGCAGTAGGTAGCTACCATAAAAGTTTCAGCTTCAAAATCTTTCTAGAAAATATTTTTGCTACAGTATCTAATTATGGCCGAAAATAGGTTTTTAGGGAATATCTTTTGCACCACAAATCCAAATTAGGTTTTTCCCAGTTTCTATGTCTAGGTTTATTCCTATTTTACCTTGTGTATAAATTTCGTCGCAATTGGATAAATTTTGCTTGCTCTTTTGTTTAAGTGTTGCTCGGCTTATTGATTGTTCTCGCTTCTTTTTGCTTTTCGCTTAGGCTTCGACATTTGCGGTAACCCCGAGAACGATCCTCCGCAATAGTTTGAGCAACAGCAAGCAGGCAAGCAGTTTGATCATTTCCCATTGATCCCATCACTTTTAAAGTCTAATATTTTGTTTAACTTCTATGCATGCATTGCTAATTTGTTGTTAAATTGATTAGTTAATCCTCTAGTTGCATAATCTGTAGGTAAATGATTATCCTCTACTACCTGAGCCTAGGTTATTTGCTGTGATTAGAGTTTGTTGGATAAGCTCTTGTCACTTAGTAGATTTCGGATAAATATTGCTTAGCCATGCCTAGTACCGGTAGTATTGGGCGATCATCGACTTAGTCGGTGATCTTGATCACACAAATGCTATTATTATTCCATTATGTCCAACTCTTGTGTTTTACCATTTTGCAAATCAAAAACTGAAAACAAAAATTATATCTTGGCTTGGGCACAATGGTATGTTGGGTGATCTGTTGGGTGTGATTGGAATAGTGCCTAAGTCCCTAAGGACCGAGTTACTTGTGTCACTAAGCCAAGCGCTTATTGCGTGCTAACCACACGAGGGGGATATGGAACCTCTCTTGACTAAATACTTTGGGAGGTGTTAATTATGAGCTGGTCGGTGGGTGTGTTCTTGTGTGTGTGTGTTTGTGGTGTTGGAGGGGAGCATTAGCGCACCGGTTAGGTCATCTAATGTGTCTTTCTCCCGTGGGTTGCGGCTCTTAATTAGCATCGTCCATTGGAAAGCGTCTTGTTAGACTTAGCCATGCCTGCATACCAAAGGAAGTGTGCTAACCGTGGCTGGTGGAAAGGCGGTCTATCGTGTGGGTACATTGGTACACCCCTGCAGGGTTAAAACTATTCGAATAGCCTCGTCCTAGGTTATGGACATGCTTGGTAAGGTCATGCAAGAACTAGACTACAACCTTTTAAAAACTTAAACTTGACATGGGTGGTATGAAGGGGGTACTTCATGCTATTGTTGTGGTGACTATGGGTTAGTCACTTCTAGGTTGGTGTTGTTCTCTATCTATTGTTATTATTGTCTCTCTTTAATTGAACAATAAAAGTTAATTGCAAACTTGCCTTGAATCTATTACCTTATTGCAAATGGAAACTTACTTTATCTTTGAAAATAAGTCGAGCCTCATCCACTTAAATAAAGCTTGCATGTAGTTAATTATAGTTCTCGTTATCTCACACGTCGGTCTTGCAGTACAAAAACAAGTTTTGTACTCATCCGCTTGCTTAATATTAATTGTTGCAGAGGAAGAAGGTGAGCCCCAAGGGCCTCACTTTTGTGAGTCGTGTTGCTTGCGCTGTTTGGGACGATTAGCTTGGCGGTCCGGTTGGTTTCCTTGTGGGTAAAGGCACACCAATTGGCTTTTGTTTATCGCCATCTTATGGCCATTTTGCTTCCATTGTTTAAATTAGTTACTTATGTGTTATTGGCCGGTCGGCCTCTCTTTTGTAATAACTCTCTTTATATTATCTATATCTTTGATTGTTGCTTTTGCTTCGCTCTATGTGTATGAATGGAATTGATGCATGATTTTGTAACAGGTGTGTATACTGCACTGCAGGAAGTATACATATCTCGAGGCTTGGTTTATTTGATTTGTCTTTTAGGACCAAGTGGATGGTTAAACAGTACAAGCCGAATAAACCGGGGTCCTCACAGAAGCCTCCCAAGAGTGTCCCTGAGATCTGAAGTTTTCTTGAACTTGCGGGTTATTATCGTAGGTTCATTTAAAATTTCTCCAAAATTGCTAGACCTTTGACTCGACTTTGCGAGAAAGAAGTAATTTGAATGGTCACTAAGTGTGAGGAGAGTTTTCCACTTTTGAGAACTCTCTTGACTAAAGCTCCAGCTTCTCACTCTTAGGATATTCATAAGAACTTTGACATTTCTCGCGATGCATCTCGCCATGGGCTTGGTTGTGTGCTTATGCAAGAAGGCCGAGTTGTGGCATATGCATCTAGGCGATTCGCCTCATGAAGTTAATTATCCTACTCATGATTTGGAATTGGTCACGTAGTCCATGCATTGAAGATTTGGCGACATTACCTTCTTGGTAATCGTTGTGAGATCTATCTTGATCATAAAGCCTAAAGTACATATTCACTCAACTGATTTGAATATGAGGCAAAGAAGATGGCTTGAATTGATCAAGGACTACGACATGGGTATTCATTATCATCCCGTAAAGCCAATGTTGTGTGAGGCGCTTTGCGAAAAGTCACGGTGCAATCGCATATCTTCTCTACCATGCCAAGGACTTGTGTGCTGATTTTCGATTGCCTAAGTCTTGAATTGGTGGAAGAGGGCTTTCTCACCGCATTGCAAGTAAAGCCTACATTAGAATCTCAGATTCTTGAGGCCCGCATAAGCCGATGCCGAGGTGGCGAAATCAAGGAAAACTTGAAGCGGGCAAAGCCAACGAGTTTTTCCTACAATAGTAGCGAAGATGATCGCGGTATGATTCGATAAACACTAGTTTCGTTTCTTGAAAATTCGTGATGCGATTGAGCACCCCATCTTTGTTGTTTAGAATTTTCCTTTGAATCAAGGAAGGAAAGTTTAAACAAAGCAATGTAAACAAGATGTAATAATAACACTATTTAAAAGTTATTTAAATCAAAAAGGGTGGCGTGTATTCTTTTATTTGACCGTTGATTCCAATCCAGCGCCCGTTTGAAAGTAGTGTGTATTATAATCAGGTTATTATCACTATCGGGGTAGTTGTGACTTAAGCATCTGTCAATCATGCATTTCAGTTGATCATCCATGTTTCCTTCCATTATGTACTTATTGTCGATTTTGGCATTTATTGGACTTTATTGCTTCTTTTAGAATCTGATTTTGCTGAAGTGATTGAACCTATTTCTGAGCAACCTGAGCCTGCAACAGAATTATACTATTATCAAGGCAAGCATCCTCTCTGCACCATGTTGATCCCAAATTTTATACAATAGTTTTTCCAAATCCAGTGACATCTGTGCATGCTACTTTTCTGAAACTATAAATTGTGATCTGTTAGTAGTTAGTTATGACCTAACATGATGGATTTCCTTAATTAAAATCATACACTCAACCCTAGCATAGTACTGTATATTATAAGGTATATTTTCAGATTTGGCTTAGACATGCAGTCTAGAAACTTTAGAGTTTGACAAGAATATCTTGTCAAACATGGGAATCTAAATGGATTTCATACTTTGAACTCTTTGTCCAGTTTACTTATGTCAGAAATGAGTTTCATATTTAAATTGATCTGGACAAGAGGAAGCTAGTGATGGTGCTTTTGTGCACGAGTGGTGGACTTGTCCGGGTTAATTAAGGACCGAACTCTGACTATTCAATTCAAGTCCCCCACGTACTTCCACATGCAGTGTATGGGCGTTGTTAGGTTAAGTAAAATGTTAAGACTATTGGGTTGGAAACAGGAAAGTAAGAATATGTGTATTGACCTTGTATGGCATAGATGCTTTGGTCTTATGACTGCGTTGTATGCCATGTGAGCTTGTATGTCAGTATCAGATGTTCTTAGAAGGGTGAGGGCGTATATGTGCTCCGTAGCATATACGTACCTTAAAGATGTCGATTGCATCCTAATATGGGTAGTGAGCCCAGTTCGCATTTAATTGTTTGGGTCGGCATTACTAACGCAACATGTGTGCCCCGGTTAAGCAGATGCTATCAGTCGTTGTTTAAGCGAGATCAGCTCACACATGGGGGTCCAACTCAATAGTGTTAGCTTGTTGAAAAATACCAAATCTTAGTTTCCCCGGTCGGCATACCAAAGGAAGTATGTCATCATTCGGAGGCATCCGAAGGCAACGGGCTAGCTAAGTCGTGTGGGTAAAGATGTACACCCCTGCAGGGTATAAATTGTTCCAATAGCCGTGTCCACGGTCATGGACGATAACTTGAATTGATGTCACCTGTATAGAAGTTTTGATTTACAAATCTGGTTTCTGTTTTTGGTTTAGCATGAGGGATTCATGCACTGTACTGTTTACATTATGTCATTTACTTACTGTTCTAATCCAACTTTGATTTATTAAACTGCTTTATCAAAATTTAGTCTTTGTAGGTTAAGATGTCCTGCTTTATGCAAAACTTAACCATTTTACCTTCCTGTTGTAGCCTTATGCATGTATAAATTCTACTCCTTTGAATAGGCTCTAATAAACCCCTTTCTTTTATTAGTTTGTGTAAGACTTGCTGAGTACCTTCCGTACTCAAGGTGCTATAACCTAATGTTGCAGGTGAGGACGGTTATTTATATGAAGTACCCGTTAGCGCCGATCAGTGTGACGCTAACGAGTAGCGCTACTTCTTTCCTCCACGCAATCGCCTGCGGGTGGATGGGGCCATTGATGGATGTTTTCATTTTGTTTTGCTTCCGCTGTTGAACTTGTTGTAGTGACCAAGTCACTCCATAATGTAGTACTAAAACCGCAAGTTGTAAACTTATGTTTAATTATGTCAATGCATGACTTGTATGTATTTGATGCAATGTTGTTGAAGGATATATATGCAATGGTCGTTGATCCTGGGAACCATTGTGAAATATATATATCCGGGAATCCTGTTTATTGGATTTGTCACTTGTTAAATTTATACCTTTAGCATGATCTTTAATAAAGGGGCAGCAATGTTCCTTAATTAAGAATTGTGCTACAGTATAATTTTAATTAAGTACATGTCCAATAACCGGGTGTCCTCACATACATCATGTATTTCCTATGTGTACTAAAATATTATTGTACAAGGGTATGGAAATACAAAGTCACAAGTCTTTTGATCCAAATCTTGATCCTCCGAAAACAATCTTGTCCAATCTTGTGATCCTTCTCGGGGACATATTTTTACTAAGTCCTTGGGTTGATATGTGACCCTTCTGAATAATTTCATAAAATTTGGAGCTAGTTTTGCTACCTCTAAAAATCCCTTCAAGATCTCAGTTCAAAATACCCTAAGTCCAACCTCCAGGTCTTGGTCGCACCGAGCCGCCTAGCTGCGTCGGGCTCGGGCAGTTGGGGGTGTGATCGTCGGCCGTTGGATTTGGATCCAACCGTCACGACCTCCTCATGTTCTATTTGCAAAGACAACCCTCTAGGACCTCCCCTAGGACCTTCTTTGCACCTTTTGCAAAGACCACCCTAGGGTGTCCTCCTTGAACCTCCTCGACCACCCCTAGCACTTGGGTGATCGTGGACCGCCCATCTTCGACCGTGGCTCGGACCTCCCCGAGTGCTAGGACCTCTAATCCTTATTTAGAATCTGAGCCCTTAGATTCTCATCCAACTGCTCGCACCTCCCTAGTGGGAGCTCGGTCGATTCCAACCGTTACACTTGTTGACCAGTCCTCCCCGTTCTCTCGGCCGACGGTGGGGCACTGGTCATTATCAATTTTTGTGCATGGCAGTAGAGAGGAGTGCCTTGTCAACTCTAGGGTCGACAACGGCTATGTCGCCAACATTAAATGTGTGGCAGCCCTTTTGCTCAAAAGTCTCTCTGTCACCTGCTCCCATCATGTCGAGGGTGCCCTAGCTCAGTGCACCCATAAGCTTGGCCCTGGTTCATTTTAGTGCTCGGCTATATATGGAGTCCGAGCTTCTCCCTTAAGCTTCTTTGGATCCATTCTTGCACCTCTAGCTTCTTTCTCTTCTCTTCTGCTCAAAACACCCGAAAGCCTCCGCCACCATTGCTAGACCTTGGAGCCTCCGGGCGACCTCCGAGCTCTAGTGGTTCAATATTGCAATATTGGCTGTTTTTTTTTTGTTCTCTTGGTCAACTCAGTCTCCCTAACTTGTTTTGTTTAAACCTTCGCAGAGGTTGACAAATTGGGGAGCCTGTTTTTGGGGCCGGATTGGTCGTCTTACCCAACTCCGGCGAGCACCACCGTCACTGGAGCTCCTGCAACCATTCTTGGACCTCCCTCATTCCCAGGTTAGTAATTTAGGGTTGGAAACCCGGTCGTTTAGAACCTCATTAGCTTTTCATTTTGCCGTAGTTGGTCTCCTTCGGTCATCTCCGGCTAGTCGCCGGTAGGATGCACTCTAGCCCTAGTTCTCGGTGCCTGTAGGTTCTCATTACTTTTTGGAACCTAGCCGTGCTTTTGGTTTTCGCCGGCGAAGTCCCCGTCACCAGTGATGAGCTAAAAACCGAAGTCGTGTTTTTGCCGTGCCTTACTCGGGCAAGTGCTGTAGCCTAATGATTAGCATTTAAGTTGTCCGAGAGCCCAATCATTAGTGTTAAATGTTGTTCTTGTCGGCAGTGTGTGCGTTCCGTTAAGTCTTCAGACCTCCAAAGAACCCATCTTGACCGTCTCGGATCACCCCAAGTTAGATCTAAACCGTCGATCCCTTTTTCTGTTTAAGCCTAAGTCCTAGAACCTCCTTGTTGTGGTCGTAGCCGTTGATGAGCTCTTCATTTGATCTTGACCGTTAGATCTCCTTGTATAAGTCTCCAGCTGACAGGACCTCCCCGCTGAAATCCTGGCCGTTAAAGACCTCCGTAGGTTAAATCCCAGCCGCTAGGATCACCCTCCGCATTGGGGTCCTCTTTGCAAAAGACCTCCTTGAGGTCCTCTGTGCGAAAAGACCTCCCTTAGTTGTTTTATAAAAACCACCCGTGAGCCACCGCACCGAGGTCCTCTTTGCAAAAGACCATCCCTGGTCTTTTGTAAAGAGAACCTTCAAAACTACCTTTGGGGTCCTCTTTACAAAAAGACCGCCTCTGGTCCTTTGTGAAGAAGACCGCAAGACCTCCCCGCCTAAATCTGGACCGTTCAGGACCTCCTCGCGGAGATCTGAACCGTCTAGACCTCTCTCTGTTAAACACCTGTCGCGTAGGACCTCCCCGCGAAGATCATTGCCATCCATGACCTCCTCGATGAGATCCTAGCCGTCCAGACCTCCCTCGTTTTCATCTTAGCCGTTCAGGACCTCCCCCTGGAGATCGTGACCGTCTAGGACCTCCTCCAATTAGATCCGTAGCTTTAGGACCTCCCCGTCAGCTCTGGACTGTTAGATTTAGATCTAACGGACTAGACCTCCTCAGTCTATTTACAACTATATCGCTTAGTTCCCCCTTTGTCGTTCATCTCTAGATCTACGGCTCGGATGTGGAGAACATTCGGACCCCTCCGGATGCGATGTTGATCTGGGCCATTGGATCTAAATCCATCGGTGGAGTCGTTGGCAGTTGAGACCTCCTTAGTAGATCTTAGCCGTCAACAACCTCCCTCCTTCAGATCTCACCGTCCGGACCTCCTTTCTTAGACCTCCATCTCAAGGACCTCCTTCGTCAGATCTAGACCATCAAGTCTGGATCTAACGGCTAAGACCTCCCCTAGGCGCGATGAGGTCTTGGCACCCAGGTGCTCGTGGTGGAGTTTGCGCCTGTGCTCGTGTGCTGTGTGATTTTTGATCAACGGCCCACGACCTCCCCAGTTTGAGTCGGTTTTCCAGAATAAGTCCCGAAAGCTTTTACTTGCACTTTATTAATTGTTTAAACTTCAAAAATGCATATCTTTTTCTCTGTAGCTCCAAATTTAATAAACTAAAGTTCTATAAATGCATCTGTTAAAGTACTTTAGCATAACCCATGTTTTAAAGTAGTCTTTAATTATGAGATTAACCATGCCTTAGTTTTATGACTTGGAAAAATCATAACTAAATCATTTTAACTCTAAATGAGGTGAGACCACTGGTGTTAGCCTTAAAATGTCAGTAGCTACCGACCATAAAAATTTCAGCTACACTACCTTTCTAGAAATTTTTACCAAACAATTTAATTATGTGAATAGTAACAGATTACAACTTTTTCAGCCGAACCAAATTGTTTTGATCATAACTTTTGCAATAAAAGTCCAAATCAATTGGTTCTTATTTCTAAATTCATTATAAATCATGATCTTGCTGCTGTGAAATTTTCAGAGCATTTGGAGGAAGTTGGTTTTTGAATCTTTTTGATGTTTTTCGTTCTTATCGATTGTTTTTCGCTCTTTCGTTAGGTTCCGACGATTGTGCTAACCTTGAGAGTGATTCTCTGCAGCATAGTGAGCCACAGCAGCCAGGCAAGTAGTTTGATCATTTTCCATTTGATCCCATTACTTTTAAAGTCTAATACTTTGTTTAACTTGTATGTATGCATTGCTATTTTGTGTTAAATTGATTAGTTAATCCCTAGTTGCATATGTCCTTATACAAGAAGGCAAGGTAGTGGCCTACGCATCAAGGCAATTGAGACCTCATGAACTCAACTATCATACCCATGACTTGGAGTTGGCCGCGGTGATTCATGCACTTAAGATTTGGCGATATTACCTAATCGGTAATCGTTGTGAAGTGTATTCGGATCACAAAAGCTTGAAGTATTTGTTCACCCAACCATATCTGAACCTCAGGGAAAGGAGATGGTTGGAGTTGATCAAGGACTATGACATGGGTATTCACTACCATCTGGGCAAAGCCAATGTCGTTGCGGATGCGCTTAGTCGCAAAGCGCATTGCAATGCATTGCTACTCAAGGAGCCTCAGCCCACCCTTCTGGAGGAATTTCAGCATCTCAACTTGGGTTTGGTTGAGCATGGTTTCCTCGCTGCCTTGGTCATACAGCCAACCTTGGTGGATCGGATCAAGTCCGCTCAACAGTCGAATGTCGAAGTGAACCGCATCAAGGAAAATGTCAAGAATGGGACAGCCAAGTGCTTCTCCGTAGATGAGCTTGGTGTTGTGAGGTTCGGGCAACACCTTGTGGTTCCAAAGGACATGGAATTGCGAGGTTTGTTTCTCCGGGAAGCCCACGATTCTCCTTTATCCATTCATCCCGGGGCCACAAAGATGTATCAGGATCTCCGGCAGCGATTTTGGTGGACCCGAATGAAGAGGGATGTCGCCAAGTTCGTTGCCGAGTGCGACGTGTGCCGTCGTGTTACATCCCAAGTTCACCTTCACTTCCTCTTTGTCGCACTTGGTGGAGCCAAATGAAGAGGCAAATTGCTCAGTATGTTGCTGAATGCGATATTTGCCAAAGGGTTAAAGCTGAACATCTAAAGCCAGCTGGTACTCTTCAACCTTTGCCTATTCCACAGTGGAAGTGGGAAGAGATCGGTATGGATTTTGTTACTGGTCTTCCCAAGACTTCCAATGGATCCGATGCCATTTGGGTAATCATCGACCGTTTGACAAAGGTGGCTCATTTTATTCCGGTCAAAACCATCTTCAGTGGCAAGCAGCTAGCAGAGCTTTATATTGCTAGAATTGTTTGTCTTCATGGTGTTCCCAAGGTCATTGTTTCTGACCGTGGCCCTCAGTTTACTTCCCACTTTTGGAATTGTCTTCATCAGGCTATGGGCACTGAGCTCTCTTTCAGTACTGCTTATCATCCTCAAACTAGTGGTCAAACTGAGAGAGTGAATCAAGTAATGGAAGATCTTCTTCGAGCCTATGTGCTATCTTATAGCAAAGACTAGGAGAAATCTTTGCCATATGTGGAATTTTCCTACAATAGTAGCTACCAAGCAAGTATTCAAATGTCACCTTTTGAAGCCTTGTATGGGAGAGCTTGTAGGACCCCATTGAATTGGTCCGAGTCTGGTGAAAGATCATTTTATGGTCCAGACTTGGTAAAGGAAGCAGAAGAGCAAGTTCGTCTGATTCGAGATTGTTTGAAAACTGCTCAGTCTCGTCAGAAGAGCTATGCTGATCATCGTCGTCGTGAATTATGCTTTGAGGTAGATGACCATGTCTATCTTAAAGTGTCACCCATGAAGGGTACTCATCGTTTTCAAGTAAAAGGGAAGCTCGCACCTCGTTATATCGGACCCTTCCGAATCATTGCAAAACGAGGAGCTGTAGCTTATCAACTGGAACTACCTGAATCACTCTCTGCAGTGCATGATACTTTTCATGTGTCTCAATTGAAGAAATGTCTTCGTGTTCCTATTGAGGCAACTACTTATGAGCATCTTGATCTCCAACCTGACCTTTCCTATCAAGAGCAACCAGTACGTATCCTCGACACAATGGAACGCATGACAAGAAATCGTACTGTCAAGTTCTTGAAAATTCAGTGGGTTAACCATTCTGAAGATGAAGCCACTTGGGAGCGCGAAGATCTGATGCAGATTGAGCACCCCCATCTTTTTGTTGTTTAGAATTTTCCTTTGAATCAAGGAAGGAAAGTTTAAACAAAGCAATGTAAACAAGATGTAATAATAACACTATGTTATTATATGAAGTTCTTCTTTGCTACCTTTGAAGGAAATCAAGACAACAGATGTTGAATTTCCTTATAAATCATTTCAGTTTCACTTTCTTCTAATTTCTAACTTGTTCCAAATCTCGGGGACGAAATTTTCTTAAGGGGGGTACGTTTGTAACAGCCCCAATTTTATAAACGATAATGGGACACTGCTTCATGACATTCTTGTTCATAATTACTGATTTGGAATTGTCATTTACCAACTAAAACTTTCCTTTTTAGCCAAAATCCAAAAGCTCATTTGAAATCTCAAAGGAAATACAAGATAAACCTTGTATTATGACTGGAAAGTGTTTTCATTAAAGTTTAAATAAATTATCTTGACCAAAAATAATTTTTGTTGAATTTTTAGAAATTATTTTGGCTTGGAGAAAAATGTTTGCTTTTAAATAAACATTTTCGGGCTAAGATAATTAGTTTTGTATTTTACAAAGTGATAATATAAGTTTTAGAATTTATTTGGGAAATATATCATCCTAGTAGCCTCCATTAAAAATTTCTTGATTTTACAAATTTATTTGCTATTTTAGCAGCCCAGTCAAACCTTTTAAGCATTTGAATAGGTTCTGGTCAACTAATCTGGTCTAGACCTAATCCTCAGCACTGTAGCGACTCGAGCCATGCGGTTGGGTCCAACCCAGTGCAACTGGTCCGGCTCTGTCACGTTCGGGCGCGAGCCCAATCCCCTCGCGCACTGTGAGCCGTCGATCCTCAATCGCACGGGCGGGATCGCGATATCACGCGAGCTGTCCACGTGTGCGCCCTAATTTCCACCGTTGGATCTTAATCGGACGATCAAGGGAGATGTATGCATTCGGACGACTCCGGATCCCCTCACGATCTCCACCGTCCATTCTCGATCCAACCGCGCTGCCTTTTTATTTTGAAGTCAAAGGCGCGCAGCTATCTTCGGCCCTTAGATCCAGATCCTACGGTGCGCCTTTTTGACCGCGGGCTTTTAAAGCCCAAATTTGATGGGCCGTTGGATTTTAATCGTAGGGTCCAGGTCGGTGTATGCATTCGGACCATCCGGTTCATCTTTCCATCTTGACCGTAGAAATCAAATCTAATGGTGCCGCGTCATCGCATCAAAAAGGGTGACGTGTATTCTTTTATTTGACCGTTGGATTCCAATCCAACGTCCAGATTTGAAAGTAGATTCCGAGATTCCTTTAGGCTCTGTTTAAATCTCGATCGACCGATTCGGATCGCACGACCCCTATTTAAAGATACCGATTAAAGTCTTTTAACCTCTCTATTTATCACAGCTGCCTATTTCTAATCGGACGGTTGAGATTCTTTTGAGGCTTTGGAGGCGCGCATGACTGTGACTGCCAGCGGGACCCGCATGTCAGACAACTCTTATCTCCTTCCTTGCCTCTGTGCGTCGCCATTTCTGTGAGCAGAGGAGAGGATTTATCCAAAGATTATGCAACTAATTTTTGGATGTTTAGCACTAAACGGACACCTCATCAACTCTAGACTCTTCCACCTTGCCCTGTAGCTCAACATCTATATATAACCCTAGCTTTTTGAGCTGCTGCCATTGTTGACCACTGAAGCTCATCATCTTCCTTGCTGTCCAGTGGAGTTCTTGCTCCTGTCCATTGCTTATCCATTCTAAACCCTGGTTTCACCTTGTAATAAAGATTTGACATCTTTTGTAGGTTAAACCAGAGTTTATTTCTTTGTCGATCCACATCGGTTTTCAGAACCCTTGGTATCTTTCTTATACTGGTAGGCTAAAACCCTAGTTTTTGACATCTGGAGCATCTTAAGGACCTTAGAAGCTCCTATGAATCATTCTTTTGAACATCAGTAGCTCCAACTTTCTTTAAACTGAAAAGTTGTTATTCTAACTTTTCGGTCTTTCATATCATTTTCAAGGTTCTAGGGTTTCCCCTGTCAAGATATCATCCTACATAGGTCTAAACTAAACCCTAGTAGCATAATAAGTTAGTCTCTTGCTCTTTCTTATTATCTACTTAATCTTGTAGCAGAGAATCATCTCTGTCCTCTGTTGTCGGTTTAACCAACAACTTTTGAATTTTGGCAGTTTTTGTAATCTGGCCAACTAGGGCTAAACTAGGGTTTGCTTAGGATATTATCCACTCTAAACATCAGACTAAGTTTCAATTTAAAATCTTTTACTTAGTCTATTCATAACTAACCCGAAAACTGCCTCTGTCCTGTTTTCAGTTCTTTTCAAAATCTGAAAACTTCAACTTTGGTTCAAACACTAGTTTCTGTTATTTAAAAGCTGTGTATTATAATATGGGTTATTATCACTATCAGGGTAGTTGTGACTTAAGCATACTGTCAATCATGCATTTCCAGATTGATCATCCATGTTTCCTTCCATTATGTACTTATTGTCGATTTTGGCATTTATTGGACTTTATTGCTTCTTTTAGAATCTGATTTTGCTGAAGTGATTGAACCTATTTCTGAGCAACCTGAGCCTGCAACAGAAGTATACTATTATCAAGGCAAGCATCCTCTTTGCACCATGTTGATCCCAAATTTTATACAATAGTTTTTCCAAATCCAGTGACATCTGTGCATGCTACTTTTCTGAAACTATAAATTGTGATCTGTTAGTAGTTAGTTATGACCTAACATGATGGATTACCTTAATTAAAATCATACACTCAACCCTAGCATAGTACTGTATATTATAAGGTATATTTTCAGATTTGGCTTAGACATGCAGTCTAGAAACTTTAGAGTTTGACAAGAATATCTTGTCAAACATGGGAATCACAAATGGATTTCTGTTACTTTGAACTCTTTGTCCAGTTTACTTATGTCAGAAATGAGTTTCATATTTAAATTGATCTGGACAAGAGGAAGCTAGTGATGGTGCTTTTGTGCACGAGTGGTGGACTTGTCCGGGTTAATTAAGGACCGAACTCTGACTATTCAATTCAAGTCCCCCACGTACTTCCACATGCAGTGTATGGGCGTTGTTTGGTTAAGTAAAATGTTAAGACTATTGGGTTGGAAACAGGAAAGTAAGAATATGTGTATTGACCTTGTATGGCATAGATGCTTTGGTCTTATGACTGCGTTGTATGCCATGTGAGCTTGTATGTCGATGTCGATGTTCTTAGAAGGGTGAGGGCATATATGTGCTCGTAGCATATCGTACCTTAAAGATGTCGATTGCATCCTAATATGGGTAGTGAGCCCGATTCGCATTTAATTGTTTGGGTCGGCATTACTAACGAACATGTGTGCCCCTGTTAGCGGATGCTATCGATCGTTGTTTAGCGAGATCAGCTCACACATGGGGTCCAACTCAATAGTGTTAGCTTGTTGAAAATACCAAATCTTAGTTTCCCGGTCGGCATACCAAAGGAAGTATGTCATCATTCGGAGGCATCCGAAGGCAACGGGCTAGCTAAGTCGTGTGGGTAAAGATGTACACCCCTGCAGGGTATAAATTGTTCCAATAGCCGTGTCCACGGTCATGGACGATAACTTGAATTGATGTCACCTGTATAGAAGTTTTGATTTACAAATCTGGTTTCTGTTTTTGGTTTAGCATGAGGGATTCATGCAATCGCTTCGCTTACATTATGTCATTTACTTACTGTTCTAATCCAACTTTGATTTATTAAACTGCTTTATCAAAATTTAGTCTTTGTAGGTTAAGATGTCCTGCTTTATGCAAAACTTAACCATTTTACCTTCCTGTTGTAGCCTTATGCATGTATAAATTCTACTCCTTTGAATAGGCTCTAATAAACCCCTTTCTTTTATTAGTTTGTGTAAGACTTGCTGAGTACCTTCCGTACTCAAGGTGCTATAACCTAATGTTGCAGGTGAGGACGGTTATTTATATGAAGTACTCGTTAGCGCCGATCAGTGTGACGCTAACGAGTAGCGCTACTTCTTTCCTCCACGCAATCGCCTGCGGGTGGATGGGGCCATTGATGGATGTTGTCATTTTGTTTTGCTTCCGCTGTTGAACTTGTTGTAGTGACCAAGTCACTCCATAATGTAGTACTAAAACCGCAAGTTGTAAACTTATGTTTATTTATGTCAATGCATGACTTGTATGTATTTGATGCAATGTTGTTGAAGGATATATATGCAATGGTCGTTGATCCTGGGAACCATTGTGAAATATATATATCCGGGAATCCTGTTTATTGGATTTGTCACTTGTTAAATTTATACCTTTAGCATGATCTTTAATAAAGGTGCAGCAATGTTCCTTAATTAAGAATTGTGCTACAGTATAATTTTAATTAAGTACATTTCCAATAACCGGGTGTCCTCACATACATCATGTATTTCCTATGTGTACTAAAATATTATTGTACAAGGGTATGGAAATACAAAGTCACAAGTCTTTTGATCCAAATCTTGATCCTCCGAAAACAATCTTGTCCAATCTTGTGATCCTTCTCGGGGAAATATTTTTCCTAAGTCCTTGGGTTGATATGTGACCCTTCTGAATAATTTCATAAAATTTGGAGCTAGTTTTGCTACCTCTAAAAATCCCTTCAAGATCTCAGTTCAAAATACCCTAAGTCCAACCTCCAGGTCTTGGTCGCACCGAGCCGCCTAGCTGCGTCGGGCTCGGGCAGTTGGGGGTGTGATCGTCGGCCGTTGGATTTGGATCCAACCGTCACGACCTCCTCATGTTCTATTTGCAAAGACAACCCTCTAGGACCTCCCCTAGGACCTTCTTTGCACCTTTTGCAAAGACCACCCTAGGGTGTCCTCCTTAGACCTCCTCGACCACCCCTAGCACTTGGGTGATCGTGGACCGCCCATCTTCAGATCTGTGGCTCAGACCTCCCCTAAGTGCTAGGACCTCTAATCCTTATTTAGAATCTGAGCCCTTAGATTCTCATCCAACCGTTCAGACCTCCCTAGTGGGAGCTCAGTGCGGATTCCAACCGTTACACTTGTTGACCAGTCCTCCCTGGTTCTCTCGCTGACTGGTGGGGCCTGGTCATTATCAATTTTTGTGCATGGCAGTAGAGAGCAGTGCCTTGTCAACTCTAGGGCTGACAAACGGCTATGTGCTGCCAACATTAAATGTGTGGCAGCCCTTTTGCTCAAAAGTCTCTCTGTCACCTGCTCCCATCATGTCGAGGGTGCCCTAGCTCAGTGCACCCATAAGCTTGGCCTTGGTTCATTTTAGTGTTCGGCTATATATGGAGCCCGAGCTTCTCCCTTAAGCTTCTTTGGATCCATTCTTGCACCTCTAGCTTCTTTCTCTTCTCTTCTGCTCAAAACACCCGAAAGCCTCCGCCACCATTACTGGACCTTGGACCCTCTGTGCGACCTCCGAGCTCCAGTGGTTCAATATTGCAATATTGGCTGTTTTTTTTGTTCTCTTGGTCAACTCAGTCTCCCTAACTTGTTTTGTTTAAACCTTCATAGAGGTTGACAAATTGGGGAGCCTGTTTTCGGGGCCGGATTGGTCGTCTTCCCCAACTCCAGCGAGCACCACCGTCACTGGAGCTCCTGCAACCATTCTTGGACCTCCCTCATTCCTAGGTTAGTAATTTAGTGTTGGAAACCCGGTCATTTCGAACCTCGTTAGCTTTTCATTTTGCCGTAGTTGGTCTCCTTCGGTCATCTCCGGCTAGCCGCCGGTAGGATGCACTCTAGCCCTAGTTCTCGGTGCCTGTAGGTTCTCCTTACTTTTTGGAACCTAACCGTGCTTTTGGTTTCGCCGTGAAGTCCCGTCGCCGCGATGAGCTAAAAACCGAAGTCGTGTTTTTGCCGTGCCTTACTCGGGCAAGTGCTGTAGCCCAATGATTAGCATTTATGTTGTCCGAGAGCCCAATCATTAGTGTTAAATGTTGTTCTTGTCGGCAGCGTGTGCGTTCCGTTAAGTCTTCAGACCTCCTAAGAACCCATCTTGACCGTCTCAGATCACCCCGAGTTAGATCTAAACCGTCGATCCCTTTTTCTGTTTAAGCCTAAGTCCTAGAACCTCCTTGTTGTGGTCGTAGCCGTTCATGAGCTCTTCATTTGATCTTGACCGTTAGATCTCCTTGTATAAGTCTCTAGCTGCCAGGACCTCCCCGCTGAAATCCTGGCCGTTAAAGACCTCCGTAGGTTAAATCCCAGCCGCTAGGATCACCCTCCGCATTGGGGTCCTCTTTGCAAAAGACCTCCTTGAGGTCCTCTGTGCGAAAAGACCTCCCTTAGTTGTTTTATAAAAACTACCCCTGAGCCACCGCACCGAGGTCCTCTTTGCAAAAGACCACCCCTGGTCTTTTGTAAAGAGAACCTTCAAAACTACCTTTGGGGTCCTTTTTACAAAAAGACCGCCTCTGGTCCTTTGTGAAGAAGACCGCAAGACCTCCCCGCCTAAATCTAGACCGTTCAGGACCTCCTCGTGGAGATCTGAACCGTCCAGACCTCTCTCTGTTTAACACCTGTCACGTAGGACCTCCCCGCGAAGATCATGGCCATCCATGACCTCCTCGGTGAGATCCTAGCCGTCCAGACCTCCCTCGTTTTCATCTTAGCTGTTCAGGACCTCCCCCTGGAGATTGTGACCGTCTAGGACCTCCTCCAATTAGATCTGTAGCTTTAGGACCTCCCCGTCAGCTCTGGACCGTTAGATTTAGATCTAACGGACTAGACCACCTCAGTCTATTTACAACTCTATCGCTTAGTTCCCCCTTTGTCGTTCATCTCTAGATCTACGGCTCGGATCTGGAGAACATTCGGACCCCTCGGGATGCGATGTTGATCTGGGCCATTGGATCTAAATCCATCGGTGGAGTCGTTGGCAGTTGAGACCTCCTCAGTAGATCTTAGCCGTCAACGACCTCCCTCCTTCAGATCTCACTGTCCGGACCTCCTCTCTTAGACCTCCATCTCAAGGACCTCCTTCGTCAGATCTAGACCATCAAGTCTGGATCTAACGGCTAAGACCTCCCCTAGGCGCGATGAGGTCTTGGCACCCAGGTGCTCGTGGTGGAGTTCGCGCCTGTGCTCGTGTGCCGTGTGATTTTTTATCAACGGCCCACGACCTCCCCAATTTGAGTCGGTTTTCCAGAATAAGTCCCGAAAGCTTTTACTTGCACTTTATTAATTGTTTAAACTTCAAAAATACATATCTTTTTCTCTGTAGCTCCAAATTTAATAAACTAAAGTTATATAAATGAATCTGTTAAAGTACTTTAGCATAACCCATGTTTTAAAGTAGTCTTTAATTCTGAGATTAACCATGCCTTAGTTTTATGACTTGGAAAAATCATAACTAAATCATTTTAACTCTAAATGAGGTGAGACCACTGGTGTTAGCCTTAAAATGTCAGTAGCTACCGACCATAAAAATTTCAGCTACACTACCTTTCTAGAAATTTTCAACAAACAATTTAATTATGTGAATAGTAACATATTACAACTTTTCAGCCGAACCAAATTGTTTTGATCATAACTTTTGCAATAAAAGTACAAATCAATTGGTTCTTGTTTCTAAATTCATTATAAATCATGATCTTGCTGCTGTGAAATTTTCAAAGCATTTGGAGGAAGTTGGTTTTTGAATCTTTTTGATGTTTTTCGTTCTTATCGATTCTTTTTCGCTCTTTCGTTAGGTTCCGACGATTGTGCTAACCTTGAGAGTGATTCTCTGCAGCATAGTGAGCCACAGCACCCAGGCAAGCAGTTTGATCATTTCCCATTTGATCCCATTACTTTTAAAGTCTAATACTTTGTTTAACTTGTATGTATGCATTGCTATTTTGTGTTAAATTGATTAGTTAATCCCTAGTTGCATAATCTGTAGGTAAATAATTATCCTCTACTACCTGAGCCTAGGTTATTTGCTGTGATTAGAGTTCGTTGGATGAGCTCTTGTCACTTAGTAGATTACGAATACATTGGGCTTAGCCATGCCTAGATATCGGTAGTATTGGGCGATCATCGACTTAGTCAATGGTGTTGATCACACAAATACTTATATTATTCTATTATGTCCAATCCTTGTGTTTTATTAATTTGCAAATCAAAAACTGAAAACAAAAACTATATCTTGACTTGGGCACAATGGTATGTTGGTGTGATCTGTTGGGTGTGAATGGAATGGTGCCTAAGTCCCTAAGGACCGAGTTACTTGTGCCATTGATCCAAGCAATTGTTGCGTGCTAACCACACGAGGGGGATATGGAACCTCTCTTGACTAAGTACTTTGGAAGGTGTTAATTATGAGCTGGTTGGTGGGTGTTTTGTGAGGTGTTAGGAGGGGAGCATTAGCAGACTAGTTAGGCTGTTTAATGTGTCCTTCTCCCGTGGGTTGCGACTCTTAATTAGCGTCGTCCATTGGAAAGTGTCTTGTTAGATTTAGCCGTGCCTGCATACCAAAGGAAGTATGCTAACCGTGGCTGGTGGAAAGGCAGTCTATCGTGTGGGTACATTGGTACACCCCTGCAGGGTTAAAACTATTCGAATAGCCTCGTCCTAGGTTATGGACACGCTTGGTTATTTCCCACAAGAACTAGACTACAACCTTTTAAAAACTTAAACTTGACATGGGTGGTATGAAGGGGTACTTCATGCTATTGTTGTAGTGGCTATTGGATTAGTCACTTCCAGGATGTTGTTGTCATCTATCTATTGTTATAATTGTTTCTCGGTTATTTGAACAATAAGAATTAATTGCAAACTTGCTTTTAAATGTATTACCTTATTGCAAATAAAACTTGCTTTATGCTGAAAATAAGTCCAGAGCCTCCTCCACTTAAATAAAGCTTGCATGTAGTTAATTATAGTTCTGTTATCTTACACGTCAGTCTTGCAGGCACAAAAATAATTTTTGTACTCAGATGCTATGCTTAATTGTTTTGTTGCAGAGGAAGAAGGTGAGCCCCTAGGGCCCTACTTTTGCGAGATGTGCGGGTTCTGGGACGACTAGCTTGGCGGTCCGGTTGGTTGCCTTGTGGGTAAAGGCACACTGATTGGCTTTTGTTTATCGCCATCTTATGGCTCTTTTGCTTCCGCTGTGTACTTATCTAGTTGTATGTTATTTGGCCGGTCGGCCTCTTGTTTGTAATAACTCTTTATATTATGTATGTCTTTTGAACTTGTGTTGTGCTTCGGTTCTATGTGAATGAATGGGATTGATGCACCATTTTGTAGCGAGGTCTGCATTTCTGGGAAGTATACATATCTCGAGGATTGGTTTATTTGATTTGTAATGTTAGGACCAAATGGATGGTTAAGCATTACAAGCCAAATAAACTGGGGTCCTCACAAATAGTATACTTGTATTGAACCTAACAAAATTATTTTTAAGAGTAGCTAGATAAGCCACAGATGCAATTGGATGTGTAGCTCTCGGCTAGCTAGTTAGATGTTGCAGTAGCAGCTACGTGATAAAAAAAATAAAACTTCTCCCTCATTTGGTGTGATTGTGCGCGAGAACTGACGCTTCTTCTTTTCGTAAAATCTTTCACATAGCACAATCCAAAAGAATGCACTTATGCTCATCGGAAAGTTATGCAAGACGGGGAAGGAGGGCCCCAAACTTCCTATCTGTCACTTGATGCACTACAAACATGGCACACACCAAGTGTGGTAGTACACTAGAAATATTAGACGTCCGAGAAGGAGCATTGTATCGTTGAAACATATTACATGTGGTACCAATAATTAAAGAGCACATCCGAGTAAACTACATATAACATCTCACAGTGTAACATAATATATGGTTAGTTGATAGAGTGAGGTCCCATAAAAACAATCTGCAAATGAGCAAATCCAAGTGTTTTACATACATAACAAACAAGTCAACCGCTAAAGCTATGCGTATATAAGATAAAACCACCACAGCCCTTGTAGTCAGAGTGATTTCATGCAAATTCAAGTGACCAAACATGTTCTTCAACCGACAAATTACCGCAAAAGGCCTCAATTACCTATTAAACATGTTCTTTATCTATTGGATCATACTCTCTGAATTAATAATGATACGATAAAGTGTTTGTTCTTTAGCCTTAACTGGAGTGAAGTGTTTGTTCATGATAGAGTAGAACAAAATCTTGATCAAACACAAGGACAACGATAAGCAATTCTAGTTTAACTCAAGTCGATACTAGTTCATTGTTTGACAAAGAATCACCTTAGAAAATTCAATCCGAATCCACAATTATCACTTTGATATTTCTCCCAAAGACTAGAGATTAACAATCACTAGCACAACAAATGCAAGATGACAGAAAAGGAAATGTTACCAGTTGCGAGCGGCGGCGACACCAGAGTGAGGAGAGGATCGACGGCGCCGGGCCAGAGTGAGGAGGTATGATGAGGGCATCCCTAACACTTATACATCTTTCCCTATTGGTGGTCATACACATGCGAGGTGGGCGCCATACGTGGCGCTACAAATAATTCAAGTACGAAGTGCATATTGGTCCACCGACGAGAGCAAGAGCTAAACTTCTAAATCAACAGTGCTTTTGTTTCTTAATGAATCTTCTATTGTCATTGATGAGAATTGGGTATTACCTCATGCAAATGTTTTGTGCATTCTCGTGTTTCAACATTGTGAAGCCTTTGGAACCAAGAGGGAGGCCGAGTCAAAGCAATGGAGGAGAAGCTCACGTGGGTCAACCAAGGGAGAAAAGCCCAAGAATTCAAGCCCAATTCGGATCTTCCACAAGTGCAACCGAAATTCATCTCGAATCAACTCAAATTCAATTCGGATTCGGTTCGGGACAGCCCAACAGGGCTGTAATAAAAGGCCATAACTTTTGCATACGAGTCCGATTGGGGTGTTCTTGGACTTGTTTGAAAGCTTAATCCAAGGCCCACACAATGGTTTTGGCCCCAGCTTTAGAAGACTTACGGTCGCACCGCTATGGCCAAAACAATGTGACGGACTTAAGTTAGGTTTTCCTTTTTGTGTGTTTTAGGTCTTAGCCGAGTTAGAGTTTGATTCGGCATGTGTGGCCGCCCTAGACCGTGCGTGAGTCGTGGAGGGTGCCTTAAATACCCTTGCCCTCCCTTGTATCCATTAGACCAGTTTATTCATAAGATTGAAACATAGCTATTGCTTGTTCTTTCGACCCCGAGTTCATGCGAGGACTTTGAGAGAGGACTAGGCGATCAATTGTTCGTTCGCAATTCAAGGTCAAGCCGTCGTTCCATTGGGAATCGGGGACTTGGCGTTAAATCGTTCGTGGTCTCGTGACGAACAACTACCCGGTGTGTTGTGGGCGTATTCGAAGAGTTGAGGTTCGTGCATTGGCGCGAGTGTTCAATAGCGACATCATCTACTTCGCATCAACTATCCACGGTTTCTCACCGAGAAGATCGGGCCTCCCGTATCATGTGGTATCGATTCTAGGTTTACTCGGTGAGAACTTCTTCACCCGTAGTTAGATTCGTTTTCTTTCTATCGTATAATAAACCAAAATTGCGAGTACCAAACCGTAGTTTAATCTGTTATTTCTTGTGCGTTTAGTTAAGTTTTCATCCATTAGAGTTTTGTTTTAGTCTTGATCCTTGTGTTTCCATTGCGTAGCTTAATCTTTATCAAAAAAAAATTTGCTGATTGAACTCCTCAATTAGCACCCAAAACCATCATCGATCTGTCCATGCGCTGTCTTGCCAAAGACAATCCGAGACGGTGTTGTTTCCTTATCCGAACTCCTTGGTGGGACTAGAGTCCTAATCAACCTCTAGCTCAAACACAATCCGAGTCCAATTGCTCCATCTTGAGTTTCGCCACTACATCATAGCCGTCCAGAACCACTTTTGGTGTCCTTTTATATCCTTTCATCTTGAGACTAGCTATTGATATTGCACCTAGGGCTGCTCATTCAAGTTGATTACACGTTCTTTGTTTTGTGAGGTTGCTTGTGATTCCACGGGAGCAAAGCGAGGGAAAAAGAAGGAAAAGGCAGCCGCATATAGAAAGAGCCGCGCCAAAAAAAAAAAAAAAAAACGCTAACTTTTGCATACGACCTCCGATTGGAGCGTTTCTTGATCCGTTGGAAAGGAAACGGGATAATAGAGCCAAAAAAGACTGGGAAATCCGGGGGTTTTACATCCGTGTAAGCCACCAGGCACACGTGTGCGGAAAACTTCGACCCCAAAAAAGGTCGTTTAGGGCCTCAAAACGGGCCCGCAAACCGAGAAAAATTCCAGTTTCTCAGATTTCGCTCAAAATTGATAGAGCCCCTCTGCAGGTGATTCTAAGGTACCCCGTGAAGATGGCATCCCTTTTCGAGTTGATCCGCGCATACTTTTAGCTACTACAGTACCGGGTCATCTTTTTAGCTTGTGTTTTTCAATTTTGATTGAGCAATCTTGTGCCCTAGTATATTCCTTTGCAATTGGCTAGCGTCTATCCCCGTACTTGGTGCAAAACGAGCTGGTTTCATCTCTTTTTCTGCTCGCTAGCTCAGTCCTTTGTTTGCATTAAGTCTCATTTATCTTTGCGTGTGCGTTCATACACTTTGCTTAAACCTGTTGGATCAGCACATAGGCAAAATACTCTAGCTTGGATCATTACTTAGCTTTACAATACCTTGAATATCAGATTGCATAGGATATACACATACCTGTCCAAGCTCCACCTACACCCGTTTGTACCCCCTTGCTCTTGGTTACGCTCATACATTACCGGGTTGAGGTCGTTCGCTGTCACAACTGTCGTTTTGCCGTCCTTGATTCACTTTGGAACGGTAAGCTTGTCTTGTTTTCAGGACAGTGAGTTGTGAGCGTAATAGAGAGAGCTTTTGTTTTACTAACCCAGATATAACCTCGTTTCTTGTTTGTGAGTTGTTGCCATGTCAGGTCACGAGGAGGATCCACCTAATCCGGAGGCGCCGGTTACGTGGACAGAGTACACTCGGTTGCGCGAGATGCTACAAAAACAACTTCATGATGGTGATAATGGCGTGCGCGACGAGCTCGGGGAAGTTCAGACTGGACTGAACACTCTCGGGGAGGAGGTCACACAATTGCGTACGGCCATCAACAATAACTTCCTGGAGCTCCGCGCCATGTTCGCTCAACACAATCTACGTGGGGGTGCGCAAGCTGATAACACAAGTGTGCACGGCCCTCCGGCCGTTTTGCACAATGAGACCGACGAGGAGCGTGCTATTCGTGTGGATGAGGAGCGACGACAGCGGCAGGCGCGTCGCATGGCGGTGCCGCCAAACGTCGGGATGGCAGCCGCGGCACGCCATCAGGCACATGGGCGTGGCCGAGGCAACGGCGGCCAGGGTGGAGGCGCACCACAGGGTGTCCACGGAGGAGGTGTGCATCGTGCACCTCGTAGCTGGGTTGATGAGGTCGAGCAATGGGATGACGATTTCCCCGTCGATGACGATGACCGACAGCGCCACCACCGCAACAACGTGCAGCGTCATCGATGAGGATTTTGTCGCTAAGCCCAAATTTACTCTCCCTATATTTTCAGGTGGTACAGATGTCGAACAATACCTCACTTGGGAGCTGAAAGTTGATAAGTTGTTTCGGATGAACAACTATTCCAATGAGAAGAAGCTGTTGCTTGCGTCCAATGGCTTGGATGATTATGCCACACATTGGTGGGAGCGGTTCATCCGTAGCGCATGGAGCGTCATGACTTGCCGATTATAACACGGGAGCGGATGAAGCGGCATTTGCGGGCACGCTTTGTACCGCCACTACAAGCGTTCACTTTTTGAGAAGTCGATGGGCTGCGACAAGGTATAAGATCAATTGATGAATATCATAAGGAAATGGAGACTATCATGATACATGCGGATGTCGCGAGAATGAAGAATGCACCATGGCGAGATTTCTAGTCGGCATGAATCATCTTTGTCAGCGCATTGTCAATCACCATCCCTATAATGATATGATTGAGTTGTTGCATCAAGCACGCGGCCGGCGACAAGTGATTGAAGACGCACGATTTGCTGCCCGTTCACGTTCTTCAGCCAGTCCAGGACAGCCATATAACAACAGCCAGCCAAACAGGACCACTCCGGCCGGAAACAATTCGGCAATGCGCAGTTCCGCAAGTAAGAAGTTGGAGAGTACACCACCACCGGTGCGTCGACCTGCGGCGCCTGCTGCTAGTGCGACCTCGTCTATGGGGTCAACAGGCCGTTCACGTGACATTATTTGCCACAAGTGCAAGGGTGTTGGCCATTTTCAGAGGGACTGCCCCAATGTCAGAACTATGCTTATCACAGAGGATGGCGGTTATGTTTCAGCTAGTGATGATGAGTCGCCTGATGCACAGCCAGTCTTGCACACTGATGACATAGAGCAATGTGAGTGTGATCCGAGTTCCCTAACACCGAGCAAGATTCTATTGTTTGCACACCCAAGGTGCTTAGTGTAATGCCGTCACCGTCACTAGAGCAATGTGCAATTTATTTGAGACTTGGGCAAAACTTGATAAGGGTAAGGTGTGCAAAGTGATAATTGATGGTGGGAGTTGTCATAATCTGGCTAGCAAGGATATGTGTCATAAGTTGGGTTTGAAGTACTTGCCGCATCCACGTCCTTATCATGTGCAATGGTTGAGCGACAAAGAGGAAGTGAAGGTGAACTATATGGTGCGAGTGGCGTTTTCTATTGGGAAGTACACGATCGTGGATCGCGATGTTGTGCCTATGACGGTGTGTCACTTGCTCTTGGGACGGCCATGGCAATATGACCGTTCTGCTGTTCACGATGGGCGTACAAATCGCTACACATTCGATGGAATAATATGGATATCATCTTGAAGCCCCTTACACCAGCAATGCAGAAAATTGTGAATTCTTCAATGCAGAAAATTGAGATGCACGTTGAGACCTCGCCAAAGAGCGAGAGAAGAATTTAGTGATGTTAGCCACCAAATCGAAATCTCCTTCCCCAAACCCTACCCTCTGCTACAGAGAGAATTCACCAAGCTCCAGAAGATCCCAAGGTTCTCCCACCTACGTCCTGGTGCACTTTGTACTATTGTACAAAGACGCCTTGCTTTAATATCTGCTGTCCAGAATCCTGACGAGAATTAGCAGTCTCTGTTTAGGTTCATATATGGCCTAGTTAGAGGGTGATTCAGAGGTCTTGCCCATAACCAATTTTGAAGGTGATATCACTAGCTTTCAGGATTGATAAAGAACACCTCATTTGGATTTATAGATCAAAAGTTATGCACTTTTCTTTGTGACTGTCCAGATTGTAGATCAGTCTGTCCAGATTGTATGTCAGTTTCTATCTTTAGTTTTGACCCGTGTGCCACTTTTTGTTAAACGCAAAATTTGAATGTCGTGCCAACTAGTTTATTGTAGGTAATTTCATAACCTTTTCAGATTGTTAAGAAACGCTCAATTCGGGTTATAGATTAAAAGTTATGGTTGTTTTAGTATTGCTGTCCTGTTTGTTCAGACAGAAGTTGTGCTGCTGTTTTGTTTTCTTTATTAGAGAAGTTTATTGGCCGAATTGAAATCTCATCAACTTGAATGTTATAGATATGTTCGTTAAGATGAGGTAGGATCTGGACTCATCTCATTTCGAGTCCCACGTCATTAACTACTGTCATTTTCGTGCTGCTGTCCCGACACGTTTTGGGTTGCAGCCTGTTTTCAGATTAGGTTTATGGCGATTCCTTGGGAGTTCAAAGGGGTATTGTAGACTATTAATTCGGGTTGGATTCTATGTTGTTCTTATTTCGGTTATTTAATTGTTTAGGCCACGAGACTCTGGGTTTGGGGCGCCATCGTTGCATGCTAACAGCGTCATACGCCGAAGGCAAGTACTTTGTTGCTTTTGAGTGCTTGTGATTGTGAATGTTTTCATGATTATAGTGTGACATATTGTGTTACCCGAGATGCGGAATTGGTTATGTTCTTTCATTATGTGGAGTATATCTTGAGAGATGGTATTATCACTGTTCATGTTCATATCATGCATCCTTTTATTCATGTTATGTCCACGGAGTGGATTGTAAGTCCCACCATTCCAATGTGGGCAAATTTGGACATTGTCATGTCCCGTCCACGGAGTGGATTGAAAGACCCATCAATTCGGTATGGGCACGTAAGACCCATCAATTCGGTATGGGCAGCTTTGGACACCTATATGAAACGTTCTTCATATAGGACTTGGATCCCGCACTTTTGTTAAGTGCGGGCTTAAGTGAACACCGACGGTGTGTCACTCACTATACGATATATGCATGTGTGCAGTCCATCCTTGATTACATTCATTCATTTCATGTTTTCATAAGTGTTCACTCGATGCAAGGTTCGCATTCTTAAATGGTGATGTCCTATTTGTATATGTGTTCTTTTTCTTTCTTTGTACTTGCTGAGTCATGGACTCACTCTTGCGTTGTTTGTTTATTTTAGGTAACCCACGATGTTGGCTCACTTGGGAGGGAGTAGACACGCACTACTCGTTCACATCATCCTATTCATGTTCAAGATTAAATTTAGTTCTATCTTACATTCGTTAATGATGAACTGTAATAATTAAATTATAATTGGTGAAGGAAGGATACCTTCTCCACATAGATGTTGATTTATTCTGCGTGTGAACCTTCTTTATTGATGATCAGTATTAAATAACTTAGAAGGTGAAGGAATGATACATTCACCATGTCCGTTTAATTTAATGTCGTCTTTAGTTGAAATACTTAGTTCAAATTCTTCTGCATTATGGATGTATGTTAGATGTTTTAGGTGACATCTTGGCTTCCGAATAGCGGGTGTTACACTTTCGACTAACGACTTGTCTTCTCTTCCTAGTGGTGTTGCTTGTGTTTGCGGGACTTGACGTCTTTCCAAGCGAGTACCAGTGGGCTACCACCAATTCGTGGGATAGAACATAAGATCGACTTGATTCGGGGCGTCATTGCCGAACGACCACCGTACGTACCAATCCAGAAACAAAGGAAATTCGAAACAAGTACAAGAGCTTCTCCAAAGGGTATGTGCGTGAAAGCTTAAGCCCTTGTCTTCATTCTGTTATTTTAGTTCCTAAGAAAGATGGTTCATGGCGTATGTGTGTGATTGTCGAGCGATTAATAATATCACAATTCGATATCGTCATCCTATACCTCGCTTAGATGATATGCTAGGCGAATTGAGTGGTGCTGTTATTTTCTCTAAGATAGATTTGCGTGATGGTTACCATCAAATTAGGATGCATGAAGGGATGAGTGGAAAACAGCATTTAAAACAAAATTTGGGTTGTATGAGTGGTTAGTCATGCCTTTTGGTTTAACTAATGCACCTAGTACATTCATGCGCTTAATGAATCATGTTTTAAGGCATTTGATTGGTAAATTTGTGGTTGTGTACTTTGATGATATTCGATTCTGATGCATGAATCGAACACATAGACCATCTTAGACAAGTTCTACAAGTTTTGCGTGAGGCTAGGTTATTCGGTAACTTAGAAGTGTACCTTTTGCAAAGATCGTGTCATCTTTTTGGGCTATGTTGTTTACGCACGAGGAGTTGAAGTAGATGAGTCTAAAATTGAGCGATTAAAAATTGGCCAACTCACTGTGATGTCGGTCGATTAGGAGCTTTCATGGTCTCATTGGTTTTATCGTAGCTTTGTGAAGGATTTTAGCACCATAGCTGCCCCTTTGAATGAACTTACTAAAAGGGTGTTGAATTTGTGTGGGGGTAGCGCAAGACAATGCTTTTCTGAACTTAAGAAGCGCAGTGAAGCACCGTTGCTTGTTTTACAGATTTCACTAAAAATTTTGAAATTGAGTGTGATGCTAGTGGATTGGGTATTGGCGGTGTTTTAATGCAAGAGGGTAGACCGGTAGCTTATTTTAGTGAGAAACTGAATGGTGCTCAATTGAATTATCGGTCTATGACAAAGAGCTTTATGCTTTAGTGCGTGCGTTAGAAACTTGGCAACACTATTTATGGCCTAAAGAGTTTATTATTCATTCGATCATGAGGCATTAAAGTATTTAAAGGGCCAAGCAAACCTGAACCGTAGACATGCCAAATGGGTGAATTCATTAAGTCGTTTCCTTACATTGTAAAATATAAGAAGGGAAAGGAAAATGTAGTGGCTGATGCTCTCTCTAGGAAAAGTGTGCTTTTAACTCAAATAGGAGTGCAAGTTCACGGTTTAGAGAGTTTGCGTGATTTATATGCTCATGACCATGATTTTTCCGTTCCTATGCACATTGCAAAGAGGAAAAGGCTGGGATAAATTTCACATCCATGATGGGTTTTTGTTTCGCACTAACAAATTATCGTTCGAGACTCCTCCGTGCGTTTGCTATTCTGCGAGGAATCACATGCGGGTGGGTTGATGGGACATTTTGGGCGTGAGAAGGCGTTATCTATGCTTTGGCGATCACTTTTATTGGCCTAAGATGAGGCGAGATGTAGAGAGGTATGTGCAACGATGCATTACTTGCCACAAAGCGAAATCAAAATTGAATCCACGGTTTGTATACCCCTCTACTGTTCCCAATGCACCATGGGAGGATATTAGTATGGATTTTGTTTTAGGATTGCCTAGAACTAAGAGTGAGTGATTCTGTTTTGTCGTTGTGGATCGTTTTTCAAAGATGGCACACTTTATTCCGTGCCACAAGCGACGATCGTCGCATATTGCTAACTTGTTTTTAGGGAGATCGTGAGGCTACATGGCGTGCCACGCACTATTGTGTCGAGATCGTGGCGTGAAGTTCATGAGCTACTTTTGGAAGACACTTTGGGAGTGGCGGGGCCGAAGTTGTTATTCGGCACGACTTGTCATCCCCAAGCGATGGTCAAGCGGAGGTGGTGAACGCACAATTTCGATGCTACCGGACCATGATCAAGAAGAATGCTGCGAGTGGGAGGATTGTTTGCCCGCGTGGAATTACGCTTATAATCGGGCCGTGCACTCCACTCTGTGATTGTGTCCTTTTGAGGTGGTGTATGGTTTCAAACCCTTTCGCCGCTTGATTTCTTGCCACTTCAAGTCAACACCGTGTTCATATGGAGGCATCCAAGCGAAGTGAGTATGTGAAGAAATTGCATCTCAAAACAAAGAGAGATAGAACGCAAAGGTCAAGTCCTATCTTTGAGAATGCGAATAAGAAAGCGGAAGAAGATGATTTTCAACCGGGTGATTTGGTTTGGGTGCACTACCGCAGGATCGTTTTCGAGCATGCAAGTCTAAATTGTTTCCACGAGGTGATGGACCTTTCAAGGTGCTTGCGAAGATCAACGACAATGCCTACAAGATAGAGCTTTCGGCGATGACTATGGCGTGAGTTCTACTTTCAATGTCGCAGATTTATCACCTTTCTTTGGTGGTGATGATCGTCGAGGGCGACGCCTTTTCAAGAGGGGAGGATGATGAGGCATCCCTAACACTTATACATCTTTCCCTATTGGTGGTCATACACATACTGAGGTGGGCGCCATACGTGGCCTTCAAAATAATTCAAATCACGAAGTGCATATTGGTCCCTTGCGAGAGCAAGAGCTAAACTTCTAAATCAACAGTGCTTTTGTTTCTTAATGAATCTTCTATTGTCATTGATGAGAATTGGGTATTACCTCATGCAAATGTTTTGTGCATTCTCGAGTTTCAACATTGTGAAGCCTTTGGAACCAAGAGGAGGCCGGAGTCAAAGCAATGGAGGAGAAGCTCACGTGGGTCAACCAAGGGAGAAAAGCCCAGAATTCAAGCCCAATTCGGATCTTCCACAAGTGCAACCGAAATTCATCTCGGAATCAACTCAGAATTCAATTCGGATTCGGTTCAGGACAGCCCAACAGAGCTGTAATAAAACCATAACTTTTGCATACGGAGTCCGATTAGGGTGTTCTTGGACTTGTTTGAAAGCTTAATCCAAGGCCCACACAATGGTTTTGGCCCCAGCTTGAAGACTTACGGTCGCACCGCTATGGCCGAAATAATGTGACGGACTTAAGTTAGGTTTTCCTTTTTGTGTGTTTTTAGGTCTTAGCCGAGTTAGAGTTTGATTCGGCATGTGTGGCGGCCCTAGGCGTGCGTGAGTCGTGGAGGGTGCCTTAAATGCCCTTGCCCTCCCTTGTATCCATTAGACCAGTTTATTCATAAGATTGAAACATAGCTATTGCTTGTTCTTTCGACCCGAGTTCATGCGAGGACTTTGAGAGAGGACTAGGCGATCAATTGTTAGTTCGCAATTCAAGGTCAAGCGTCGTTCCATTGGGAATCGGGGACTTGGCGTTAAATCGTTTGTGGTCTCGCGACGAACAACTACCCTGTGTGTTGTGGGCGTATTCGAAGAGTTGAGGTTCGTGCATTGGCGCGAGTGTTCACTAGCGACATCATCTACTTCATCAACTATCCACGGTTTCTCATTTGAGAAGATCGGGCCTCCCCCTTATCAAGGTAGAGAAGGCGCGGCGTGATGCACCAGTGAGTGAGGAGCAACGATGGGAGGACCGGCGGCGGTGGTGCGGCGCAGAGAGTCTGCGTGTGGGGCGTCGGGGAGCGATTCTTGCGTCGGGGCCGCAGCGGCTCGAGGTAGGAGGAGAAGAAGGGGCGGGCGGTGGCGGCGGCAGCGGCAACTTCAAGAGGACGAAAAGGAGGAGGAGCGGCTCGGGGAGAAGGAAGGAAGGGGGCGGCATCGCTCGGGCGGGGTGGCGGTGCGTGGCGCGGCGCTACGGCGGCGACGGGAAATTTGGGTAGGAGCAAGTGAGCGAGGTGGGGATCTGGCTGGGGCGGCGTTGGGGAGCGATTTGCGCGTTAGGGCTGACGGCGATGGCTCGGGGAGGCGAAGAAGAAGGGGCGGGCGCGGCGCGGCGACTATGGAGGACAAAGGGCAAGCGGCTCGGGGGAGGAGGAGGGGCAGGCGGCTCGGGAGAAGGGGAGAGGCGGCGGCTCGGGGAGAAGGGGAGGGGGCGGCGGGGAAATTGGTGTGGCGCGTGCACTACGGACGACGAAGGGGCATTTGGCGTGGGCGGTTTTGGGTAGGGCAAAGTAAATGAAGGGCCTAATAGCGTGGTGCCGAAAAAAATTAGCGCGCCGTAGTGCTCAGCAAAAAAAAATTTGGCGCCTAACAAAATAGCATGTAGAATGAAAAAAAGGCACATAAAAAAAATAGCATGCAGCAAAAAAAAGAAGGCAAAAACAAAAAAAACATTCCCTACGGTTTTGTCCATCCGAGCAGGGAAAGTTGCCACCATGGCGCTGACATGGCATAGTCTATTTCTCTCTTCATTGTCTTTCCCTAGTAATTTATGTAAACAGTAGGGAACGATTTCGTTCCCTAGGTTTTTTTTATCTCACTCTAGGGACAGATACTTTCCTTTGGATTACAATTCCACTACTAGGGAACGTTTTAAACTGTAGGGAAAATGGGGATTTCTAGTAGTGGTGTGCTCGCGTATGTGACTCATAGCCACTGACATGCGGCCCCACGTGTCAGCGCTTCAATTTGAACTTCGATCTAAGTCCGCTGTCCATTTTGCGATCTGCGGTCCAGATCAAATGGGCCTTTCGGGTCACCCGAACTCCCCATCCATGTGGGCCGTCCGTTCTCAGATCTGCGGCTGAGATCGATGTTTCGTTCGCGAGGTCCGAACAGCCCCTACTCGTGGCCTTCCGATCTCAAATCGACGGTAGAGATGAATTGGGACGTTCGGGTCGCCTTCGCGCCCCCTTCACCTCGGCCGTTTGATTCCAAATCAAGGGCCCATAGTTGTCCACGTCGATTCCCTTCTGATGAGTGTTGTTTATTTCGGTAAATAGTTATTTATCAACTGAAAAATTGTATAAAAACTTTAGAAATTCATATCTAATTCAAAATAGATCATTTTTAAATGAATCCAACTGTAATGAATTTGTATTTCACTAAAGTTTAATATAAAAATACTTCTAGCTATGCTTCTGTGGTAGAAAATTATGTAATCTTTAATAGCTTGTTTTCAGCCATTTTTGTATATTCTAGAATTGAATTAAACTTGGAAAATGCATTTCTTTTTCTGTATATCTGCAAATTGAATGGTTTCAACTTTGTTAATTTTGTTATTTACTAAACTTTAATCTAAAAATGGTTGTAGGCCTAAATCAGCACCAGAAAAATATGTTGAGCAAAAGCTAGGGAATTTAACCGAAAGTTGGGGCCAAACCCGAAAAGTGAAGGCAGGGAAAACAATAACCCACTAAGAAATGAATTCGAAATGCTCAAAAACAACCCAAAATCAGCCCAAGACCTCAAGTCACAAAATCAACTTCTCGGCACGACTAACCCATATGAAAAGAACGAGTAGTCGGTTGAGAAGGCAGAATTTTAGAACACACCTTAAGTTCTAACATGACTAAATAGCAGGGTAAAATCACTAATATGGGGGGTTAGATACTTAGCCAACTAATATCACTTCTTACCCTTTTATTCCCACAAGTTTTAGTTGAGTTAACCTCTCATTGTTTACCCTAATTAGAAACCATGAGCTTGCTATCAGAAATTGGAGGCTTGCTGTCCAGATTTTGCATCCAAGCTCCTCGCCGAAAATTTCAACTCCAGAAGCTTCAAAACCTTGTAAAAGGGTAGCCAACACTTCAATTTGCCAATCTCATTGGTTCCCAAAAACCAAATTTAAACGATAGCAACTACCTTTGGAAAGAAAGAGAGGAAAACAACTTTTTAAAACTCAATCCAGAGTAAGATGAGATAAGCAATCTAAGATAGGTAAGGAGTAAAATCTGACAACTTACTTAAGTTTTTTAAAACCATTTAATACTTTTAAAACTAAGTTTTTCAAAACATCCTAAGGACGACCAAGCTAGGGGTTTCTATGGTCGGTATGGCTCTGATACTAAGCTCTGTGAGACGCCGGTTTATTTAGCTGTAATGCTTAGTCTTCCATTGACTCTAGCATCACAAACAAAATATACCGTGCCTCGGGAAAATGTATACTTCCCAGAATTGCAGTATACACACCCTTTTACAAAACATTGCATCAATTCCATACAACACACAGAACCAAAGCTTAAACTTTACAAGAAAAAGGCATATAGTGAAATTATTACAAAAGAGAAGCCAACCGGCCAAGAACAAGCTAAAAGAGTTAATCAACAGCGGAAGCAAAATGCCATAAGATGGCTATGAACAAAAGCCAACCGGTTTGCCATACACCCACAAGGCAATCCGATCGAGCCGACAAGCTAGTCATCCACACCGCAACAAAACTCACCAAAGTCGATCCCTTGGGGATCAACCTCCTCTGCAACAAATAAGAAAAGCAA
Organism: Ampelocalamus luodianensis; assembly: GCA_036346255.1. Lineage (NCBI taxonomy): Eukaryota > Viridiplantae > Streptophyta > Magnoliopsida > Poales > Poaceae > Ampelocalamus > Ampelocalamus luodianensis. The sequence continues at coordinate 24,177,008 of CM070640.1, forward strand.
ATGAGTACAAAAATGTACTCGCAAGACTTATGAGTAACAAACCTAGATACATGCAGGCTTTAATCAAAGGAGAAGGCTTAAAGGTTTATTTTCAGCATAAAGTAAGTTTTATTTGCAATAAGTAATAGTTCGAAGGCAGTTTTAACAATCTGAATTTTATTTGCATAAATAACAACGAGACAATAAGTAATAACATAAAGACATCCTGGAGATGGCTAACCCAATAGACATCACAACAATAGCACGAATTACACATTCGTACCACCCACATCAAGTTTTAATTAAAAAAGTTATAGTCTATCTCTTGCAAAAACTAACCAAGCGTGTCCATAACCTAGGACGAGACTATTCGAATAGTTCAAAACCCTACAGGGGTGTACCAATGTACCCACAATTTAGACCGCATTTTTGCCACTAGATTAAGCACACTTCCTTTGGTATGCCGGCACGACTAAGTCCTACGAGACGCTTTCCAATGGAAAATGCTAATCAAGAGTCGCACGTATGGGGGTTATCACCTAGTGGACCACCATCTCGCCCCCCACTAAGGACCCATACGTAGAGTAGGATGCACCGGCCTGGCTCAAGCCGCATGTAGGTGCTCCCCTCAATCACGTGACCCATGTTGCATATAGCAATATACAACCCACCACGCGACTCATTAATTAACACCCCCCAAAGTACTTAGTCAAGAGAGGTCTCATTTCCCTCTAGTGTGGTTAGCATGCAAGAATACTTGGATAGTGTGACACAAGATATTCGGTCCTTGTTGGCTCGGGCACCAACCATTCACACCCAAAAGCACACCAACTTACCATTGTGCCCAAGTCCAAATCATTTTGTTTTCAGTTTTAGTTTTCTCAAATACACATAGTACAAGGTGCTGAACATAAGCAATAATAAGTTTTGTGTGATCAAAGTCATCGACTAAGTCGATAACCGCCTAACGAGGATCCAATAATCATCATTTTATTATTTCCATAATCATGTAATATGACGTCACCCCCTAAATATCAGAAGGGGAAAGCGAGTCAGGTAGTCGTAAGATCTCCTACGACTATCCCCTAGTCGTAAACATCCCTACGACTATGGTGTAGTCGTAAGTCCTGCTATGACTACGTCCGGTGTAAGTCTTCCTGCGACCAGTACCCAGTCGTAAGTCTTTCTACGACAAACCCCCTGGTCGTAAGTTCTTTTATGACCAGCTCTGCCACGACTTCCTCACGATTAGCTGGGTCCACTCGTCAGAAGGCCCATTTAACAGTGGGAATCTAAACAGTCAAAATACGTAGTTATGCTTGATATAACTACAGATAATGCCCCACTATCTCTGACTGATAACCGATTGACAGCATGGGGAGGTTACTACTCCGGTAATTACTCTCATTATTGTGCAATAATGAGCGACTAATGAGCCTAGAACGACAACAGCCAGCATTGCTTAGTATAAATAAGTGTCTTTTAGAGATAGAGAGGAGAGGTTTTTTTGGAAGACAATGAGTAAAACCCTCAGCTGATTGTAATTCAGATACCCAATACAAGATACACAGGAGTAGGGTTATTATTCTCACTGGAGAAGGCTCGAACCTGTATAAAAATCCCCGTGTCTCTCTCATCTGCGTGATCAATTGTGGAGACCCCCCGAATCAAACAATCTTTACGTAAGATCGATTCTAAAACACCGACAGTTGGCGCCGACCGTGGGGATCTTCTGGTAATTCCTTGTCAATAGTTCTTTCTTTTCTCTTTGATGCTACCATGGTAGGAGAATGGAACGAGGAGAATTGGTTCGACTTGGCCGATTACGCAGACATCGACATGGATGCCAGCTTCGACTACGAGCCGAGTATCGAATCTTCTGACGGTATTGCCGCCTCTGAAGATCTTTTATCAGATCTCGGAGACTGCATCATTACCGGAGTCGAGGAGGGATCCTTATCCCCCACAACGGTACGCCTCGTCGAGGAACCAACTTCCTCGGAGGGCAAGGGTCACCACGACCAACAGCAGGAATGCACTGGGGCAAATTCGCAACGCGACGAGAGTTTTTCCTCCAAGCGTTCCAGTTCCCCCGACGCAGTATGACTTAGCAAGACAGGTTCTGGAAGCCATCATTCCGGAGCTCCATCGACACCTGATGGTCCTCTCTCTCCGAGTATTTCCGCAGGGAATAGGATCGAACATGCTGTTCATCCAAGTCCAACCGTCACCTGCAGACGGAGACGGTTATAACCCGGAGTTCCCCTACAATGAGGCCTCCGTCGCCTCCTCTCTAGTCTCTACGACAGCCTTTGTTGTCGTACCAACTTCGACATCCTCAGCGGTCGTAGCGACCTCAGCAGCCGCAGCTTCTTTCGCCACAGGAATAGTAGCCAGTTCTTCGGCTCAAAATTTTCTAGCATAGAACAATGTCTAAATGTATTTTTAGATTAAACTTTAGTTAAATAGGGATTTAACACAGTTGAAATCATCTAAAAAGGAATTAAAATGAATTAGTTATGAATTTTCAAAGTTTAATACAATTTTCAGTTAACAAATAAAAGCTTACTGGAAAACAATCTACTAAAACAAAAGGGAATGATGTGGACGAAAGTGGGCCGCGGATCGCGAATCGGACGGCCCACGCGCACGGCCGAACGGAGACGCGCACGGCGCACAAGGGACCAACCGTTGGATCTGATCCAACGGTTCGCATGGGTTGGGACCTTCGGACTTCCCGAATGCCTCCGCTGATCTGGGCCAAGGATCTAGAAATGAACGACTCAGATCAAGGGTTCCTTCGGAGGGCCGAACGCAACAGAGATCTGGGCTGCAGATCTCAAAATGAACAGCAACAAAGGACTTGACTCGCTAAAACACCTAATGTGCTGAGGAGGTCTAGGTCGATAGATTAAGATCTGACGGTCCAGAGCTGACGGGGGGGTCCTAAAGCTAAGGATTTCACGGAAGAGGTCTGGGACGGCCAAGATCTACCAGAGGAGGTCCTAGACAGCCTAGATCTAGACTGGGAGGTCTCAACAACAGTCAAGATCTACGCGAGGAGGTCCTATGGGTAGAGGTCTATACGGAGGAAGGTACTGACGGTTAAGATCTCAAACGGGAGGTCTTAACGGTCGAGATCTACCTAAGGAGGTCCGCAAAGATGAAGTCTTAACACAGGAAGGTCTTAACGGCTCAGATCTATACGAGGAGGTCCTGAACGGCTAGGATTTCAATAGGGAGGTCCTGAACGGTTCGGATTCACTCGGAGGAGGTCCTAGGGCTTTCTTTACAAACGACCAAAGGTGGTCTTTTGCAAGGAGGACCCCGAGGGAGGTCTTTGGGGTTGTTTTTGCAAAACGCCCAAGGGAGGTCTTTTGCGAACGCACCAGGGGTGGTCCGGGTGGCCAAGATTTAATCTAAGGAGGTCTTGGACGGCAAAGATCAAATCTAGGCGGGAAGGGAGGTCCTGAGGTTTTCTTCGCAAAGGACCAGAGGTGGTCTTTTGCAAAGAGGACCTCAAGGGGTGGTTCAGGGGTGGTTTTTGCGAAACACCCACGGGAGGTCTTTCAACAAAGAGAACCCAGAGGGTGCTTCGGAGGGTGGTTCTTGCAAAAATGCCCAAAAACGATCCCAACGGCCAAGATTAACCCGAGGAGGTTCTTAATGGCTAGGATCAAACCTGGGGGAGGTCCTGGCAACAAAAGTTTTGCGAGGGAGATCCTATGGTTAAGATCTAACCTCCAAGAGATCATTAAAGGTTGAGATCTAATCTAGGAGGTCCTGGGGGTTGTCAAGGAGGTGGTTTAACATACGACAATAGGAAACGTGGCCCACAGGTAAGCGACACAAGAGCCATTTCCGACAGCCATTAAGTGCTAATCATCAAGCAAGAGTGACTGTCCGAATAAGGCACGACAAAAACCCGAGTTCGAGTTTGAGCTCACCGCCGGCGACTCCGGTCACGGCGGTGGGAACCAAGGACAGGGATGGGTTCTAAATAGCGAGGTGAACCTAAAGGTACCAAAAGCCAAGTCTAAAATGCTTTCTACCGATGGCTAGCCGGAGATGGCCGCCGGTGATAAACACGGCAAAAACGCAAAACTAAAGTAGCCCCACATTGATCAACAGAGAAAAGCTCAATTACTAAGGGACTTATAAGAGATTACCTGGGGACGATGAAGTCAAGAAGTGGTCAGAGAAGCTCCGACGACGAAGGTGCTGGCCGGCGCTGAGGAAGAAGGGCAAATCCGACTAACAAAGAGCAAGTCCCCAAATTTGATACCTCTGTGAAGTCAAACAAAATAAGTTAGGGGATATGCTCAAGGTGATTAGAAAAGCTCAAGAGTTGCAATGGCGGATGTTTGAGGAGCCCCAAGGTTACTGGAGCCCGGATGTTTGAGGAGCCCCAAGGTCTCGCAATGGCGGCTAAGACTCTCGGATGTTTTGAGCACAAGAGCACGGAGAGGAAAGCTAGGGTTGCAAAATGGTGTCTAAAAGAAGCTAAGGAGGAGCTCAGGGCCTTTTTAAAGCCGTAGAGCAGGGAGAAACAATGGCAATGCCCCCACGGGTGCACTGAGCTACGGCACTGCCATGGGCCAGCTCGAGTGACAGGAGCAGTTGGAGACCAAGACTTTTGAGGAAAAGCTCTGACCCGCATTTAAGGTATGGCAGGAAAGAGTTGTTGACAAGGATAATGATTTGACAAAGCGCTGCTCCTCACTGCCATGGCGCACGCTCGCGAGGAAGATGATGATGACCAGGCGCAGAGGTCCCACCAGTCAGCGATAGAGCTCAAAGAGGACTGGTCAAAAGAACATAACATTTAGGTCAAGCCCGGAGGTTGAGTTGGGGAGGTCTTGATAGTTGGATATGGAACGAAGGGTCACGATTTAAAGAGGTGCTTGGAGGTCCCTATCGTTCGAGGAGGTCTGAGCCACAGATCTGAATGGACGGCCCACGACCTCCTAGGCGCTATCAAGGTGGTCGCCAAGGGTGGTCCGGGGTGTTGTCTTTGCAAAAGACCCATGGGGTGGTCTTTGCAAAAACATAGGAGGAGGTCTGAGGGTGGTCTCACGGGAGGTCTTTTGAAGAGGTCTTTGCACCCGACCTAGGGTGGTCTTTGCAAAGATTCAAAGGGAGGTCCAAGGGGAGGTCCGAGAGGGTGTTCTTTGCAAAAAGGACATGAGGTGGTCGTGACTAAGGGTGGTCCGAATGCATGGGAGGTCTGAGAGCTCCCGAGATCGCAGCGGTAGACCAGAGATCTAACGGCTGAAGCTGATCGCACATAAAGGATTGAGCCTGAGGTGCTCTAAGAGGTTGGGTTCAACCCAGATCTCGAGTCTGACTCGAACCTAAACCAAGAGTTTGACTTAGGGCTACAATTGAGCTGAAATCTTGGAAGAATTTTTAGAGGTAGCAAACTAACTCCACACCTTGTAAATTTTTATAGTAGCTTGCTAAATTTGAGATGGACCTTATGTAAAATTTGCAGAGGTTTTTATGCTGAGCATTTTTTCCCAGATATTTCTCAAGGTGCTAGCCTAGGGTTTGACTGACCTCCAAAAATTTTCAAACAATTTCTAAAAATTGTGAAATTTTTCAGAGGGGTCACACAACATCTTTAGAACCCAGGAAGATTATTTCCAGGGGATGATCACTAGATTTGACAAGGGTTGGAAAAGAAGGGTCATGACTTTAATCAATTTGGAGGTTTGGGTTTTGATTTCCCATAATTCCTTTATAAGAATTACAGAAAGGCTCAAAAACTTCAAGATACAAGAAAAGTTTTAATTTCTACTCATTTTCTTTCATTTGAAACACAAACCCAGATTTGGGCTTTTACATCTCCTACGCGAGGTTGACGAATGTGCTGACAGCCTGGGCCCACAGGTCAGTGACAAACACATCCGGCGAGAGAGAGAAAAGAGGGAGGTCGTGGGCTGTTGGATTTTTATCGAACGGTCCACGATCACCTAGGTGGTCACGACTTGTTATAAGTGAAAAGAGGTCGTGGGCCGTTGGATTTTGATCAAACGGCTCACGATCTAAGGTGGTATTCGGACTGCCGAAAGCAAAGGGAGGTCTGGGATGTTGATCTTAGATCCAACGTCAGCATTTGTTAGTGTATTTAGGCGGTTGGGATGAGCTGGTTCGCTAAGCCGGGCTCGAGCCCGAGGAACAGTGGTGGTCGGTTTAGGGTCTAGGGTTTGACTGAGAATAAAAATGATTCATCTACTTTGACAAGGGTGCTAAAAATAGCAATAAATTTCCTAAAAATGTGAAATAAATCAGAGGAGTTTCTAGGAATGTCTAGTACCCATAAAAATTTATTAAAACGCACTGTTGATGATATAATTTGTATAATCCAATTTCAACTTAAGGGATGCCATTGAATTGTGTTTGGATTTTAATGAAGGTTGAACCTAGTCCCAAAAATTTAGGAAAAATTATATTAATTCATAATATTTGAATAAATTATTTCCAGCAAGCATTCACAAGTGTTTGTTGCTGTTTTTAGTTGGAGTTAGAAAAGGAAGTGTATGTTTAACTTTGTTTGAGATTTTCCAAGTGCAATATATATTAAATGAAATGCTTGAAAACATGATGCATGCTCATGAGATGCATAATAATCCTCTTTATTAACTTGGGGATGTGACACGTAGGGCACTCGTGAGGTATTGTGTCTCCCACTGGTTGGCCATCTACATTTTACAAGGCAAAGGGGAGTTAGAGATCATGTGACAAGAGATATGGATAAGAAATGACAGTAGATAGGAGAGAAATTTCAGCACAAAATTTTAATCATTCTCACGATCACATGACTTATCCTTAAGGCCAAAAATCAGGTATTTCTACCACTTGGCCTTTATATAAGTAGACCTTTATAATTTCACTCAAAATAACTCCAAATGAAGGTAGGGAAGGTTTAAAAAGATAGTACATTACAAAAATTTCAGCAAGCGACACATTTTGAATTTTTTACAAAAGAGGGATCTAAAGCGGTATCCTTAGAAGTTTAAAGAGGAAACTCAAGAAGGACTTTGTGTGAGATGTTTTTATGACATTTTGAAAACATTTTGGCTCTGTTTTAAACTTCTAAAAGTATTTATTTATATTTATTTTCAGAGAGCATCCCTTCTCTCAAAACTAGAATTATTTTGAATAAAAAGAGAAGAGAGGATCAAATAGAGACTTTGGTAAGAAGAGAATGCTAAGAGGGATAAGTTTAGCAAGTCTCTCTAAAATTTCAGAAACATTACTAAGTCTATTAACCATTCTACCTAGGGCATGTCTTACAGTCAGTATGGCTCTGATACCAAGCACTGTTGGACCCCTGGGCATGGAATACCCGAAGACCCTATGTGTATACTGTGCTAGTCCAAGGATTAAAGGCTAGCACACACATTCACAACATTTGGCATTCACATCCATACAATTATATACTAAAGTAAAGCAAAAGGGGTAATCTACTTAAGCTATTACAAGATTGCAGTCATGGCCGTCCGGCCAAATAAAAGCAGTCGTTAGAGGAAAACTAAATAAACAGTAGTGGAAGACATAGTAAAGTAGCAAAAGTCCAATGGCATGCCCATCCAATCCCACAGGCAACCGACAAGGAACAAAGTCTAGGTAGACCTATCACCGAACCCCTCAGGTGCCAAAAGCAAAGAACTTGTTGTCTGGAGTCGACTCATCTGCAAACTCTAAACCAACAATAATAGCAAGATTGAGTACTTGTGTACTCAGCAAGACTTGTAGTGTATCGCAAAGATCATATTAGATGCAAGGCTGTCAAATGAATAGCTCTAGTCTACAAGTTATTTTGCTCAAAAACCATCTTTATTTGCAATATTCGTAAGTAATAATTTGCAATGCATTTTGAAAGAGCGGTACAAATAAGTACATGACAGTAATTAAGATATTGAAATAGGTAACAACAACACTTGCAACCCTAATCGGTTACAAGCAAAAATATAATCAAGTTCAGCCATGGAAATGGCACTAACAAGTTCATATTCAACCATAGAAATGGCAATACTGCTATAGAAATATCCAAATAGTCATAGAATGATAGTTTCACAATAGACATAGCAACATAACTATAGAAATGGCAGTTAACTCAACAAATGAAAAACCCCATGTCATTACCCAAGTTTTGTGATAACCCAGTTTTTGGAAAAACAAAGACTACCGCCATACCAACCGCACTAAGTATGTTCATGACCGCGAGCGCGGCTATTCAAATAGTTTATCACTCCGTAGAGGTGTGAGGCCTCCTCGGGATCACGCCCGTTCCAAGCTAAGTGATTACGCCACAAGGCGCAACACTTAACAAGAGACAAACACGATTTCGAGTGCTCGGATATGTGTCTCATGTTAGCTCCCAAGGATCAGGGGCTAACATGCACATATCCTAATACAACATTGCATTCACATCCATACACAATTATACAAGAATAAGATAATCGAATCCAACATCATTTAAATAGAACCTTATAGTACAAGGTTGCAAAAGAGGGCCGATCGGCCAAATCTAATTAATATAAATAAATCGCATTGGAAGATAAACTTAAAAGAAAAAGGGAATAACCGAGTTGGCATGCCCACAAACCACAAGCAATCAACTGGAATTAAAGCCGTTGCACCCGTCGTTCTCACCTGATCAAATAGACACTTTTTAAGTACAAAGTTGTACTCGCGAGACTTTTCAAGAAAAATAAGAATGCATGTAAGTATCAAAAAAAGGCTACTACACTAGTCAATTTTCAGCATAAAGCAAGTTTTGCATATAGATAAACAATATATATTCAAACTTGCCATTTGTAAAATATTTAGAAAACATTTTATAATAGTAAGTAATGATCAACAACGGTATAATCTCCAAATATAATCAACACTCGAACATCCCATTCATGATACAATTCATTCCTCAACAAATTAATGCGCGAACTACGTGTTCATGATAACATTTCAGATCTGAACAAACTAACATAATGACATAACAATTCCAACCATAACCCAAACTTAATTTCCCAAAAGCTAACTATGCATGATTTTACCAAGCGATGTCCATAACCGGGGACACGGCTATTCGAATAGATTTAGTCCTTTGCAGAGTTGTACAGCTTTACCCATACGATATGAATACCTCGAACTATCGCCATGCACGCTTCCATAGGAGTGTGACTGAGATATCATAACGAGGCCGTTACAATGTCATGCTAATTATCAAACCACCTGAGGATCGGAACCATGGTAGGCTATCGTACGCGCTAGAACCACGGTTCACCCCGTTGTGTAAGTAAGTCCTTTTCAAACAAGAGACCCTTAAGAGCAAGTAAGGAGAAACTTAACATGACCCCACCAGATTGACAAGAGAACAATTAAAAATTACCATAACAATTGTCAACCTAATTGTGTTTTGATAGCTAACACACAACAAATTAGTTAGCCAAGCCATTGCCCATAAACCCGGCGTATGGTTGCACGTAAGACTTGTTTTGACACACCACACACCGGTCCTTAAGCACCTAGACAGGGCTACATGAATCTGGGACCACCCCTTCATCACCCTATCACACGTCCAAGTCCAGCACACACAACAAAAACTTCCCAATAGGTCACAATAACTAGATTTCGAAGATCAGGATACAATCCTCAATATCAATATAATTCAAACCATATAATCCTCAAATTTCATCAAGATTTAATTCAATCCACTGGCCGATGGACTAGCTCCATCAATCGCTTTCGGCTACAACACTAGCATGGCTAAGCCTCGTTCTACAAACTAGCAAACAAACACATATAACATATAACCTTAATCATTCAAGCAAAAAGGGTAATCAACATTCAAAGGAGGGCCGGCCAATCCAACAATTAGGAATTTAACTACTTCTACGCATGAACATACTTTTCCAGATAGCATGCAATTGAGATATAAAAACTCACACAAAACTTTTAAAATCACTGGGAGCAAAATGATCAAGAGCAGGGTGATCGCACCTTTGCTGGTACCACTTGTTCAACCTAAGGTTATACTCAATTTGATCTCACGAATATATCGGTATCGTCGAAAACCTAACGTAAAACGATATTGCAATAAACACCAATTGAAGCCCAAATTGCAAAACATTCAATAAAGTATGAAAATCCCACAGAAGGTAGAGTATGATTTTAGGTAAATTTAGGTGAAATTTTTAGTTCAATTGGAGTTGATTTGACATAGTTATGAATTTTTGAAGTTTAACCAATATCAAGTTGTAAACAAATTATTTTGTATTTTCAGCAAGGAACATGATCCGATGACTTTATTCAAACTGCATACTAATGATTTCTTAATCTTTATTTTCTTTCCCAATTTGTGTTATCTATCTCAAAGTACTAGTGTTATTTTTATACCACCAGGCCTAATGTTCTTTTTGAATAACTCTTTTTTAGAAAAGATATTAAGACTAGTTCCCCTCTTGCAGTCTAGATATTACTAACTTGTGCAAAATCCTAGTCTCAATCACTTCCCCTCATACTAATTCTTTGCCTAACAAGGCATTCACAGTTAGATAAGGATATTCATATACTACTCACTTTTCATATTTATTTGCCACTTTTAACTTAAGGTGATAAGGATATCCCTACTACTTATGAGGTTATTCGTGAAGCAGGAGCTAAACTTCTCAAACAACAGGTGCATTTGTTTCTTAATGAATTTCCTTTTGTTGCCAATGAGAATTGGTTACTACCTAAAGCAATACTTGGTGCATTCTCAGGTTTGACAAATTTAAAGACTTTGGAACCGAGAGGGAGGAGAGGGAGGCCGGGAACAAATTCATGGAGGAGAAACACATGCGGCCAACAATGGAGAAGAAACCCATGTGGCCAACGAGAGGGAACGTGCTCTCAGGATAAAACCCTAGCACATGCGGGCGATCAAGAAAGACATATGGTGACATGGCAACAAGGGTTACATTGGCATAAAAAGAAGCATCAAGTGCATCGAACAAATTCACGCAAGCTAAGAGAAGGAAAGCTCACAATACAAGGGAAACCGAGAGGAGACTAGTTTAAATTTCCAAATTAAAGTAGGACGTTTTTGAATCGGATTATCGTTCACGTGAACGATGTCGGACTCGGATCTTCAGAGATGAAACGATGTCGACTCGGATTATCAGAGCACTCGGTGCCATCGTTCATCCGAGTTTTGTGCTTGCGTGGGAGGCTATATAAACCCCCATGGCCGCACCATAGAGGTAGACCAGTTTATGCATAAGATTGAAACATAGCTATTGCTTGTTCTTTCGACACCGAGTTCATGCGAGGACTTTGAGAGAGAATTAGGCGATCCATTTGTTTTGTTCGCAATCCAAGGTCAAGCCGTCGTTCCATTGGGAATTGGGGACTTGGCGTCATTGCTCGTGGTCTCGCGACGAACAACTACCCGTGTGTTTGGGCGTATTCAAAGAGTTGAGGGTTCGTGCATTGGCGCGAGTGTTCAGCTAGCGACATCGTCTACTTCGCATCAACTATCCACGGTTCCTCGCTGAGAAGATCGGGCCTTTCCCCCGTATCAGATTCTAGGTTTACTCAGTGAGAATTTCTTTACCCGTAGTTAGATTCGTTTTCTATCCTATCGTCCAATAAACCGAAAATTGCAATACTAAAACCGTAGTTTATTCTGTTATTTCTTGTGCGTTTAGTTAAGTTTTCATCCATTAGAGTTTTTGTTTTTAGTGCTGATCCATGTGTTCCTTTTTGCGTTGCTTAATCGTTGTGTTCACATAAACCGTACCAAATTGCTGATTGAACTCCTCAATTAGCACCCAAAAAGAGATAGTGACCAAACACTTTGGGTTTCTTGACCTTCACTTATATCCTTTCATCCTTGAGACTAGCTTTGTACATTGCACTAGGGCTGTTCTTTGGTTTATTTACACGTTGTTGAATTGTGAGACTTGTGCAATCAAGAGGAGCAAACCCTATTTCGGCCATTGCAATAAGAAAAGAGGAAAAGGTAGCCGCACAAGAAAAAGCCACGGTTTGAAAAGGTATTAAAAATAAAACAAAAGATCAAACCCGCAAATACCAGTACCAAATTTTTTCCTTTCGGTTTCCTTAATAGCCGAAGGCGAAGAGCTTTGTTCATGCGGTTTTGAGAAAAAACAAACAAAAGGGGCTGGTCGAAATTGGGAAGAGTAAACCTTAGTCCACAATTTCAGATTGTGTATTTAATCTATTTGAGCAATCTTGTGCCCTAACATTGATATCTTTGCAATTGGCTAGCGCTCTCATAGTACTTGGTGCAAAAACGAGCTAGTTTTCATCTCAATTTCAGTTTGTCTCTCACTAGCTCATTCCTTTGTTTGCATTAAGTCACATTTATCTTTGTTTGTGCGCTCATACACTTCGCTTAAACCTTTGGATCAGCACATAGGCAAAATACTCTAGCTTGGATCATTACTTAGTTTTACAATACCTTGAATATCATATTGCATAGGATATACACAAACCTGTCCGAGCTCCACCTACACCCGCTTGTGTACTCCCTTGCTCTTGGTTACGCTCATACATTACAGGTTAAGGTCGCTCATTGTCACAACCGCCGATTTGCCGTCCTTGATTCACTTTGGAACAGTAAGCTTGTCTTGTGTTCGTGATGGTGAGTTGCGAGCGTAGAGAGCAAGTTTTTTTACTAACCCGATATAATTTCGTTTGCTATTTGTGAGTTGTATCCATGTCGTCATCATCGAGAATCCACCGTTACGTGGACGGAGTATACACGATTGTGTGGGGCGCTACAAAAGCAACTTCATGATCGTGATAATGGTGTGCGCGATGAGCTCGGGTCCGTTCGGATGGATTGAACAACCTCGGAGAGGAGGTTACGCAACTACGCACGGACATCAACAACAACTTCTTGGAGCTGCACGCCATGTTCAATCAACCAAACGTGCATCGTAAGGATTTTCACGATAAGCCCAAATTTTCTATCCCTATATTTTCCGGTCGCATGCATGTGTAAGAATATCTCACTTGGGAGCTAGAAATTGATACTCTATTTCGGATGCACAACTATACCAATGAGAGGAAGCTCTTACTTGGCGTCTAGTGGCTTGGTGATTATGCCACACATTGGTGGGAGCGATTTATTCGTAGCGCATGGAGCGCCATGAATTGCCGACATCACGTGGGAGCGGATGAAGCAAGATTTCCGGCACGCTTTGTACCTCGCCACTACAAGCGTTCTCTACTTGACAAGTTGACTTGTCCACGAAAATGTTTAAATGCCGCTAGTATATCACATGTGAAGGCGACCGAGCATGGGACATTCCCTTCGGTACATGTTTCGTGTAGTGCTGCCCCATTGCTTCATGAAGAGTTTGTGGTTACTGGTAATTGCTCAATTGTCGACCCACAATCTTTGGGGACGGATGTATCCAAACCCATATGAGAATGAGTGCCACATAGCCAAATTGAGTGAGAATGATAAAGAGAGTGAGCTGTGTGATTCCACCATATGTGAGGTTGAGAGCATCTCTATTGAGTGTGAGAAAGATGCACCAAAAGAAAAGAGAGAAGTAGATGATAGTCAAAGTGAGGTTACTACTGAAATTCACGATTTATTTTCTACTTCTAGTGTTGTTTCTCACATTGTGCGAGTTGATATTAAAGAAAATGAGTTGAAAGTTGAACAACCGCACCGTTGAACGTGAAAGACGAGGAGATAACCACGGTGGGGATAGAGTGCTTGCAATCCAATGGTTTCATGATGATGATTTTATCTCATGGGAGGGAGAATGATGTTTGAATTGCATACTCATCAAGAAAGTATCGCAATGTTTATATCAAATACATCCTATGGCTGCTATGATCCTAATTATTTTGTGCATGTTTAAAATCACTGCAACAACATTCAATTTGATTGGAGATTATGGTGTAGATGACAAGTTCTATGTTTATCGAATATGCAGAATGTCACAACAATTGATGCATACATATACCACTTGTTTCTCCTATACATGTAAACAACGTAGTCGAGTATATAAAATTTTCGAACAACTTGTTCTTTTTTATATCAAATACATCCTATGTTTATTACACTTTTGATGCATACATATACCACGTATATACGTTGTTCTTTTGTTTATTACACTTTCAAAATCATCATGTGCTAAGCGAAAGGAGTTTGGATGACAAATATATATACCATGCATATACGTTGTATTTTTGTCTAGCACATCTTCAGTTATCAAAAGCCGAGGACGGCTTTTCTTGAAGAAAGGGAGGATGATAAGGATATCCCTACTACTTATGAGGTTATTCGTGAAGCAGAGAGCTAAACTTCTCAAACAACAGTGCATTTGTTTCTTAATGAATTTCCTTTTGTTGCCAATGAGAATTGGTTACTACCTAAAGCAATACTTGGTGCATTCTCGGGTTTGACAAATTTAAAGACTTTGGAACCGAGAGGGAGGAGAGGGAGGCCGAGAACAAATTCATGGAGGAGAAACACATGCGCCAACAATGGAGAAGAAACCCATGTGGCTAACGAGAGGGAACGTGCTCTCGTGGATAAAACCCTAGCACATGCGCGATCAAGAAAGACATATGGTGACATGGCAACAAGGGTTACATTGGCATAAAAAGAAGCATCAAGTGCATCGAACAAATTCAAGCAAGCTAAGAGAAGGAAAGCTCACAATACAAGGGAAACCGAGAGGAGACTAGTTTAAATTTCCAAATTAAAGTAGGACGTTTTTTTAATCGGATTATCGTTCACGTGAATGCGAATCGGCTCGATTATCAGAGCAAAGACGATGTCGGACTCGGATTATCGTAGCACTCGCCATCGTTCATCCAAGTTTTGTGCTTGCGTGGAGGCTATATAAACCCCCATGGCGCACCATAGAGGTAGACCAGTTTATGCATAAGATTGAAACATAACTATTGCTTGTTCTTTCGACACGAGTTCATGCGAGGACTTTGAGAGAGAATTAGGCGATCCATTTGTTTTGTTCGCAATCCAAGGTCAAGCCGCTCGTTCCATTGGGAATTGGGGACTTGGCGTTAAGTCGCTCGTGGTCTCGCGACGAACAACTACCCGGTGTGTTTTGGGCGTATTCCGAAGAGTTGAGGGTTCGTGCATTGGCGCGAGTGTTCAGCTAGCGACATCGTCTACTTCGCATCAACTATCCACGGTTCCTCGCTGAGAAGATCGGGCCTTTCCCCCGTATCATAAGG
This sequence comes from Ampelocalamus luodianensis, assembly GCA_036346255.1. Lineage (NCBI taxonomy): Eukaryota > Viridiplantae > Streptophyta > Magnoliopsida > Poales > Poaceae > Ampelocalamus > Ampelocalamus luodianensis. Next base: position 24,192,224 of record CM070640.1, read on the forward strand.
TCTAAACTTAACTGCACCAAAAACCCTACTAACAAATACTAAGGGTTAGTTAATAAAAGGTTTACTTCAAAGATCTTTGTATATGACATGTTTGTAGCTCCTGTTTGTAATAGAAAAGCTATAAGCTCATTGTTTGTTTGGAATAGCAATACTTGGTTATCAGATTGGATTGCTACTGCTAGGCTTGAAAGCTAATTGGAACAATAATATTCTAAGTACTTGTATTAGAAAGTCACTAGCCTTTAGATTTTGCTCTCTGTTCAAAATTCTGACAAAAGAAACTACTTTCTGAACTTCAATGTTGCTAACTAAAATTTCTCTAAATCTCAATCTTCAAATTGGTTAATGCCTTTGAGTGAACTAATAGGCAGCCACAAGTCTTGTTAGCATTAGATGGATTGATTAACAAGAGAGTTCTATTGATATTTCAAATTAACTACATTCTTGGTTTAATATTTCATAAAATGGATTTTACTGTTTTGAGGGGTTGTTAATTAATCTTTTTACCAGCCTAAGATTTGAATTTGCTAGCAACAGTGCTCAGTTCACTAGTTAGTTTAATAACTATTTTGTAAATTGTTCAGATGTATGATGGAGGTTCACTGTGTTACTTTGAATAACCAAAATTAAATACATGTTGCTGCTGGTTAGATAAGGTTCATGTAATACCCCATAATAGGATTCGGGAGAAAATCAGTTACTTAAGGAAAAGGATTAATTGGAATTGGATTCAGGAGAAGGACCTATTAGAAAATAACCAATTAAACAATTAGCGAAGGGGTTAGCAATGAATTTTAGGCAACCTGGGCCTGGGCCTTGGCCCATGAGGCCTCAAGGGTGGCCGGCCAAGAGGGGGAGGCGCCACTTTTCTGCCCCCTAGACCTTAGCCGCCCTCCCTCCATCCCCTTTGGCCGCAACCCCTCCTCCCTCTCCCCCTTGGCCGCCCCTCACCCCCTCTCTCCCCCTGCACCTCCCCATGTCCAGCAGCACCTCCTCCTCCATTGAAGCCCCTTGGTGCTGGTCAAGAAGGTGTTCCCCGCTGCCGGTGTCGAGGACGAAGAAGGAGGACCGCCCGGGAGATCGATTGGCTAAGAAGAAGAAGAAGCAGAAGGAGAGGAAAGGGGAAGGGAGAGAGTGTGGCCTGGAGTGGTGCTCATCGCGTGCAACAGTAGGTTCTTAAAGGGTAATCCCAATTCTCCTCCGATTAGTTGTGCAATTGGATAATTAGGCAATGTCGGTATTAGATCTGTTTAGGGCAGACAGGATTGGTCGACATTTTTCACGAGGTTAGACGAAGAATCTGTCCTGGACGCCTCCTAGAAAGTTCTAGGCAACGTTGATACCATTTCTCAGAGTACGTCTTAAACTGATAGCTAGAAGAGTTTCTGGGAGGTCTCACTATACTGAAAAATGTAGATAATTGTCATACCTTTTAGGGAAACCCAAGAACGAGAAAGTTGGACAAACTACCTGAAAGTTATGATAGTTTTAGTGTACTGTCCAGAGAACCTGACGTGAAAATGATGTTCTGTTATTTGGCATGTTAGGGGTATTAGATGGCCGAATCAGGAGGGCTCACCAACTAGGTTTAGTTGGGGAATGTGATAACCTTTCAATGAAGACCAAGAACACCTCATTTGGACTCCTGAGCTAAAAGATACGAATTTTTTAATACGACTGGTTACAGAGGGGTCAGTTCAGCATTTAGGAAATTGGAGTCGGGACGCGTTTCAAGCTATTACTATTTCGTGCTTGCTCATATGGTTTATTTGGTCCATTACTATTGTCTTAGAAAGCTTTTAAATGTATTTTTTAGGTGGGGGACTGGTCCCGGAGGCAGCACCTACTTCGCATCCTCTGTTCTCACGCGGTTGAGGCAAGTACCACATCTGGTAGAGTATTTATGGATGGTTTGACAGTACTTGCTAGTAATTGGTATATATTAGCTGTGGTTGATTGATAGTGTGATATGATTGTTAAAGATGATGAATTTTTATGATACATGCTATTGATAGTGTGATATGTTGGTTAAAGATGATGAATGTTTATGATACATGCTATTGATAGTGTGATATGATGGTTAAAGGTGTTGCAGGCTTATGATATGAATGGTTATAATTCATGTACAGTACTGATGTTGGTCACGCATATTGCAACACTGTTATTGTTCATGTGCACAGTTGGAGCATATATAAAGATGCATGATTGAGATCCCCACATTCATGGAATGTGGCCAATTGAGGAGAGATCCCCATCGTGTAACGATGGGCTAAGATCCCCACACTTGCGGAGTGTGGGCTTGAGGTCCCCTATACTTGTGGAGTATAGGGCAATTGGTCCCTGTGCTTGTGAGCACAGGCATGGGTTCGCAGCAACGGTTGCTTACCCCGCATTACAGGTGTAGTGCGCAAAAGAGTGAAAAAGAGAAAGATGCATTGCATGCCTGCATTCATATATCATGAAATGTGGCTTTCGAGAAAGTTTAGAGTTGGATGATGATGCTGTGATTGTGAAGTTAATGTTACTTTTTGTGGTACTTGCTGAGTTCTTGAACTCACTCTTACTTTTGTTGTGTTTTAGGTACTGTTGCAAGAACGTCATGCATGGGTGGGAGTAGACCCGAATTGGATCCACGCACTGCCACACATCATTAATAGTCGATCAAAATTTTGGAATGTCAATTAATAAATAAGAAAACTACTTAAGATTTCGATTAAGGAAAATCTTCATGCAACGGGTATTGTAATAAAGATGATTAGCAAACTCTAACTATCTTTGATTATGATCTAGTTATTTATCATGGTTCTATTGCTTAGTGAAGATTTTAGATGAAAGAATATTGAGTTATGATTCTCTGTTATCTGTTGGAACCTCCGTATGGCTAGCTATACAAAGGAGGTTCTGCCGAAATTTAGCAAATTATCCTTGTTTAGTTTGTTTAATGTTTTTTTAGTAGCATTCCAGGCTCACGTGGGGCTGGGGTGTTACAGTTAGTATCAGAGCGGGCTGTAGGTCCGTGGTGATTGGATAACAACTTAGGTAACTTAATTTGCTAACATTTTGTAATGGTTAATGAACTTTAAAAAAAAAACTTGACACACTGGTGCACAATAGGATGGGAATGAGTCAAGCATAGCATTTACGCTTTCGTGATGTCGCATTGATCATTGCTATTATAAATTGGTTATGAATGCTTATGACTTGATTTTTATGATAGCTTTGTAACTATAGTTGTTGTCGAGATGTTGAGGTCGTGGTTGTGGCCCTAGGCTTTACCAGGTTACACCACCGTTCGTAGTATGAGAATAGCGAATTGATTACCTCGAGTACCATAGCTACAGGTATTGTGGGTGAATTACTTTAGAAAAGTTGTTCTCTTCTTGAGCTTGATTTAGACCAATTCTGTGTATAGATGTGGATGGTAAAATTTGTTGGGATTTCACTTGGTGTCTATTTGTATCTTGGGAGTTCTGCCCTTCTTATTGGAGAATCTGATTCTTTTATTCGCTTGGTATTCAGGATACTAAAAGTTTTCTCATGCAAGTTCCTTATTATGTGAAAGCTTTGGCGTTGTGTATTTCCTTTGGATTATTTCGAGTTTTGATGTTAATGCCTCTTTTTCCGAAGGGAGTTAAAGTCCTTTTGTGAGGTCTTGATATATTTAAGCGAGAGGTATTAAACATAGAAGTTCATTGATAAGGTTTGAATTATCAGGACGGATCTGCAGCGTCCTGCTTGATTGGTCTTAACCCATATCTTTGGAATTGGAGTTGATTAACGAGATGTTGTCACAGAGTAATTACTTGATGAGAAGGTTGATCATTAAAATTGTTTAGGTTGTTAAACCGGTTGGATCACTTGATATCAATGGATACATTTAATTGTGTAGGAAGGGAGAGATAAGGATGTATTTGACTATTGTCCTAGTGGATAATAATCTGGAAATTTCCTTTAACTTGTTACTTGATGGACATACATAATGGCTAGATTGAAACATGTATGTCGGATTAGATGAATGTTGAGGCAGTGTCTTGTGAAAACCTGTTTTACAGGAGATGATATTATTGAATGTTTAATTATATTTTGCCTTAAACCCTGAGTATAAAGTGGAATGTTGACTTTGTGTTTATAGATGGTTATGTGACTGCAAATAGAATTAGGACCCTATTTGCATACGTGATAAATACAATTGTCAATTGTTAATGATAGCTGGAGTGGGTGTTGAGCAACACTAATGGTCAACTGGATGAGTAAATAAGTAGTCTCTGATAGCATGATCTTGTTAAAAGAGGTTTGTTTCAACCTCGTAGTTTGTGTTTCTTTTGGTCAGGTTTATGATGAGATTTTAATAGGAGACCCGTGTTTGTATGATGGTAAAGTTGTCGGATTATAGTTTGCCGTTGATGAAAGGGTTTTGGTATAACCTTTAAAGTTGGGTAGTATATCCCCTCTAAAAATAAAGTGGTTGTTGTAGTGAGGTTGAAGATTTTGGTATACTCTCAATTGAGGATGAGATGATAAAGTGGTATGTAACAATTTGGTGAGCCTTTGGGGGCTTTATAATGGAAGAGTAGATGATAGCGATTCATGTTAAGAATGTATTATTCTTGATGTTAATAAAATGATCTGCAAGGAATTGTGACTTGTGGGAATGATGATGACTCTTTTAAAAAGAGAGTAATTTGACCGCCTCCCGTAATATCGGTTAAATGGAAAGTTTGGAGTTTTGCATTTGTGAGCTTTTGGTAGTTTATGCTTAATGTGGTAGCTGAAATTGTTGAGAAAGGCGATGCCTGAGATTGTTCTAATGGGTTCTTAAGTGATTAATGTGAATTATTTTAAAGGTACTTTTTCTTTTGGTTAGCAAGTGGAGAGGTAACCAAAGAAAATGGTTTCCTTTGTAAAGAAAAAAAAGGTGTACCACAAGTAGTTGAGGTTGGAGTTTAGGATTGTAACCTACAACCCTTCTATCGTTGCTGCTTAAGTATTTCTTGAGTTTCAAAAGCAATGGTTTATTGTGGTTTATTGATGTTTGAAACTCTCTTCTCATGGAACTTGTGCCCTTAATTGTGGTCTCGTCTTTTGTTTTTCCGAGATCAATGCTATTTGACTATTCCTCTTGGTCTCGTGCTCACTGTGAGGAGTAGTGTTTCCTCGTGAGTTAAAAAGTTGTATTTGTTTGCTCTTTCCTATTGAGAAAAGGTTAACCGACTTGGGTTGCAAGGGCTTATATAGTGTAATGTGGCGATTGATTGGTAGTAGTCACATAAATGATAGCAGTGAGATTGTTGGGGGGGCCAAGTTACTTGAAGAGCAATAGAAAGTGATTTGCTGTTGACCTATCACTCTTGGAGAGAGTTCTATGTAAATGGAATGTTTGTCGTTGGAATACAATTGATTAGTGTTACAACTAGTGGAACCTATGGTGAATTATAATCCTAGAACCATTGTCTATATTGGAATGATGGAATTATCGAAAGTCTGGGAAATCAATGTGTTAGAGAATAGCATTTGGGTTTATTCGCAAGGTTGGGCAGGTGATCTATGACGGTGTAGTTTAAAGAGAGTAGGATTAGCGAAGTAATCTAATCGTAATGTCAAATGATGGGATAGTAGGTAGGGTTGAGATGTCAGCAGGTATGCCCTGGTTTTAGTGAATAACCTTCTGGGAGATAGAATTCTTCTAAAAGATAATTTGTTCGAAAAAAAAAATATTTACATGTGAATGATAATGTTTGATTATGTTTTGAGTGTGGGGATTTTGGTGAATGAATATGAGTAATTCTCGATCTTTTATACGAGAAGTTGTTGTAGGAGTCTTGGAGGTTGAATTTGGGCTTGGCATTCTTATGTTAGAACCTTGGTTGCCAATGATTATTTGTAAAAGTACTAGAATAAGAGTGAATTCCGAGTAGTGGGATGATCATTGATAGTATCCTTTGGGGTAGTAAATGAGGGTGTGCGATGTGAATTTTAAATTGTTTATCCTTAACGGATTGAGGAATGTGATGGTGGGTGAAATCTATATTGAGTTGTGTTGGGAATTATTTTGTCAAAGTAATTCAATTGGTAGAGAAGTTGGCTAGAGTGTGATATTGTGGATTGGAAGAGTCTCCCGGCATAAGTGTGGATTTTGTGTTCGGTAGAACATAGCTTTGAGGTTGCCAATTTAAGATAAATGAGTTAATGTGTTATGCGATGAATTGGGATCCTATGGTTTAAGAGAAAGCTAAATTCTCAAAAGAAAGATTGTGGACAAAAGGGTGTGATCTTTGATAGTGAGATATTCTCTTAGTTCTTACTTGAACTATGTGGTTATGACGGATGTTATTTACAAATTGAGTTGGTTCTTGTCGGTTTGTGTGATTCTTTCCAGTAAAAAAAATAGGTTAATCTGGTTTTTTTTCGAGTGATTTTACTTTTGGCTTGTGTGGCAATTAGTTCTAAACTGCCTACTTGAAGAGTGAAAAAGTTTTCGTGGTCAACCCATTGATTTTGGATTGGGCTCTTCTAAGGGAAGATGGATTTGAGTTGGATGCTTTATGACTCCTCTGTTTTCAGTTCAGTTCTTCGGATGAGTGAGTTGGTAGGCGAGTTTTTTATGCGTCCCTTGTTAAAGGAGATGCTGCTGGCATAGGTAAAGTGTTCGACTGAGAGTTGGAATAAGAGTTCTGTGTGCCTTTGTGCAGACGGTGTACTTCGGTACAAAAAGGAAGTTTAACCAAAGGTGTGTTGGATAGGTTCCTTAGTCACGGGAATTGGTAGATTGGCGTATCGCTAGGACCGTCTCGAGTACTTGTGTGGAATACACAATGTCTTGCATATTCCGGTGCTGAGAGAGCACATGCGAAGTCCGGAGCTTGAGATTTTGTTAGAGCTGTTGGCCAACGAGTAAGACCTTACTTTTGAGTCCTGTGTGTCGAGTGTTCCTGTAAGGTGATGTGATCCCATAAGTCTAACAGGGAAGCGACTTGTGAATTGGAGTCTCGCATGCGCGCGCAACATCCGGAGTTATTCACAGTAGATATGTGGTAATGTTGGTAAGCTTTAGTTGTGTTCATACCTTGGCGAAGCATGGTTAGAATTCGGGGATCAATTCAGTTTAAGGGGGGTAGAGTGTAATACCCCATAATAGGATTCGGCAGAAAATCAGTTACTTAAGGAAAAAGGATTAATTGGAATTGGATTCAAGAGAAGGACCTATTAGAAAATAACCAATTAAACAATTAGCGAAGGAGTTAGCAACGAATTTAAGGCAACTTGGGCCTGGGCCTGGGCCTTGGCCCATGAGGCCTCAAGGGGGGCCGGCCAAGAGGGGGAGGATCAACTTTTCTCCCCCCCAAACCCTAGTCGCCCTCCCTCCATCCCCTTTGGCCGCACCCCCTCCTCCCTCTCCCCCTTGGCCGCCCCCCTCCTCCCTCTCCCCCTTGGCCGCCCCTCACCCCCTCTCTCCCCTACACCTCCCCATGTCCAGCAGCACATCCTTCTCCATTGAAGCCCATTGGTGCTGGCCAAGAAGGTGTTCCCCGCTGCCGGTGTCGAGGAGGAAGAAGGAGGACCGCCCGGGAGATCGATTGGCCAAGAAGAAGAAGAAGGAGAAGGAGAGGAAAGGGGAAGGGAGAGATTGTGTCCTGGGGTGGTTCTCATCGCGTACAACAACAGGTTCTTCAAGGGTAATACCAATTCTCCTCCGATTAGTTGTGCAATTGGATAATTAGGCAATGTTGGTATTAGATCTGTTTAGGGTAGATAGGATTATTCGACGTTTTTGACGAGGTTAAAAGAAGAATCTATCCTGGATGCCTCCTAGAAAGTTGTAGGCAACATTGATACCTTTTTGTAGAGTACAAGATCGCATCGTTTGGACGAGCAGATCAAAAGTTATGAATTTCGTAGCACTGCTGTTCCGCAAATCTCCTATGATTCTGACAGATTTTAGTAATCGGACTTAAACTGATAGCTAGAAGAGTTTCTGGGAGGTCTTGTAACATCCCAATTTTGGGCTTCTGTTTCAAATGTAAGAAAATGAGTAGAAATTAAAACTTTTTCTTACATCATGTGTTTCCTGTTTGTACTGGACAAGTATTGTACAAGACTTATGGAAATGCAAAGTCACAAGTCTTTTGATCCAAATCTTGTTCCTTCAAAAACAATCTTGTCAAACCTTTTTGATCATCCTCTGGAAATATTTTTCCTATGTTCTTGGGATGATATGTGACCCCTCTGAAAAATTTCACAATTTTTAGAAATTGTTTGAATATTTTAGAGGGCGATCAAACCTGTTTGACTCTCACCAAACCTAAAACCAGTACCTTGTAGAATTTTCGGAGAAAATGCAATGCATAAAAACCTCTGAAAATTTTACACAAGGTCAATGTCTCAGTCCGCAAGCTCCTGTAAAAATTTCAGAATTTTTGGAGTTATTTTGCTACCCCAAATAAATCCTCAAAAGTCTCAGCATAATTAAAACCTAAAACCAATTTCACTGTTCCTTGGTTCGAGTCGGGCTCGAGTCCGAGCCACTTGACTCGGCGAACCACCTAAGCGCACCGAGCCGCATTTTAAAGCGCGCGCGTGCGATATCACCGTTGATTCAAATCGCCGCCCACGCTCGTGTGAGCATTCGGACCCTCCGGTTGCGTTAACCAATTGGGACCGTTGGATCTCAATCCAACCGCCCGCATTCCCGAGGGCACCGGACCGTCCGCGAACTCGTTTAATCGTGACCGCCCATTTTCAATCCAACGGTCACCGTTCTCTTTCTGTCTTCTTCCTCCTCTCGCTTCTTCGAAGCGCGCGCGCAATGGCGAGAAAGAGAGGGCGCGGGCGCTTGATGTGTCACCTCAAGTTTGCTTTCGTCAACGCCTCTCTGCGGGGCATTTAATGCGCACCAGGCTTTCTCCTCCATTGTCACCGTGCTCACTTGCTCCCATCATTTCTTGGTCTATGGCCGTAGCATGAACCGAGCCCACCATGGACTCGGGTTCTTGCTCGAAACCCTAATCCCTTCCCTATATATTGCCCCTCTAGGTCCTCCTGGTGTTCTTTTACACCACACCTAGCTCCTCTCTGTGTTTGAGCTCAAAACCATCTCAAACCTTCAATCCACCATTGTTGACCCGAGGGCTCCAATGGCGGCCTTGGTATCCAGTGGTTCATCTTCGACCTTTCTTGCACCCTCTTGAACTCCACAACCTCCTTTATATTTCCCCTGACTTGATTTTGGGTTGCATTCGCAGGAATCACTCAATTTTAAGTTTGGAGATTTTCGGTTGGTTTCACCCCCTTTCTTCTCCAGCTCCGGTAAGTGGTTCTTTTTGCACTTATTTGCTTTTAGAGCCTCTTTGAGCTACAATGAAGCTGTGGTGATGATTTGGTTCTACTCATTTTGCTCAGAAGCTCATCTTCCACTTCATCTTCTTCGGCTCCGATGGACTTCATCGTGTTCAAGTCTTCCCCGGCCATCTTTGGAGCTCCTCTCGGTTAAGGTAGCTTCTATATAGTCCCTAGAAGTCATGGCACTCGCTTCCTTGGACCGCAATGAGCATCTTGCTATTTTCGTGTTTTGCCGTGTCGGCCTCCTTCTTTGCTTTCCGCTCGGCTGCCTGCACCTCCACCGCCGGCGAGGTCATCACCATTAGGTTCGCATTGCCGCTTGCGAGTCTATTTTGCTAGTTTGTGGCGCCGCGATCGAGTCGCCGCGACAAGCCGTGGTAGCCACTCGGGACTTTGCCGGCCGTAGCTCCCGTTGTCGCCAAATGATTAAGGCACAGTTAATACCCAATCATTAGTAGTATTAATGGTGTCTTAATCTGGCCTAATGTGTCACTGACTTGTGGGCCCGTAAGCCTAAATCAGAAAACCAGAAGTCGTTATGGCTGATTTTGGGTTTATTTATTGCTAATCATCACTAATCATTGGTCATTAGGGATTAATTAGCTGTCCTAAAAACCTCCTTTAAGTCACTGCCAGGTGGGTCCGCGTGCACTGTGCACGTGTGTTAAATCTCGCATGTGTGACTCTCAGTCACTGACATGCGGCCCCACGTGTCAGCACTCCTGTTTGCACTTCGATCTTAGACCACCGTCCATTTGGCGATCTGCGGCCTAGATCTTGTATGCGTTCGGACCCTCCGGTTCCCCTCGTCATTCTTGGCCGTCCATCGCTTGATCTGCGCCACGATCGTGCGTGCAATCGGACCTTCCGATCGAGGCGTGATCGAGCCGCCATTTTTAGATCTGCGGTCGAGGATCGCTGAGGCAACCGCACCTTCCGGTTGCATCCTTCCTCGTGAGCCGTTGGATCTTGATCCAACGGTGAGCTCCTGTTATGAATCGCGCGCGGGCGCTGTTTTCCGTGCGTGTGGCTCGTTGGATTTTGCATCGACGGCCCACGAACGCCCACGCTGCTTATCTCGGTTGGGTTGGTTTTATTTCGTAAGTATTTATTTATCAACGAAAATTGTATCAAAACTTTAGAAATTCATAACTAATTCAAGATAAATCCTTTTACATGAAACCAATCTGTAATAAATTTGTAATTCACTAAAGTTTAATATAAAAATGCTTTTAGCTATGCTTCGTAGTAGAAAATTCTGTAATCTTTTATAGCTTGTTTTCTCGCTATTTTTATATATTCCGTAATTGTATTAAAACTTGGAAAATGCATATCTTTTCTCAGATATCTGCTAATTGTATGATTTTAACTTTGATAAATTTGTTATTAACTAAACTTTAATCTAAAAATGGTGGTAGGCCTAAATCAGCACTTAAAAATATGTTAATAAATTTAACCTTATTAGTAGCAATTAAAAATTCATTTAATGTTGTAATAGACACCAGAATTCCTCAGAATCCTAAAAGTAGAAATTTGATGTTAGAAATCCTCTGTTATCATACTATAATGTGAAATAGGTTTTGCACATGTTTATATTTCTGAAAGTGCATTATGCTAGTTTTGCATCCTAGAAAATCATAACTAAATCATTTTAACTCCAATTAAGATGAAACCACTTGTATTAGCCTTAAAACGTCGGTAGCAACCTATCATAAAATTTTCAAGTCCAGAAAACCTCTAGAAAATATTTTTGCTACTGATACCTAATTATAGCCAAAAATGGGTTTTTAGATGATATCTTTTGCACCGTAAATCCAAATTAGGTTTTTCCAGTTTCTATGTCTAGGGATATTCGTATTCTACCTTATGTATAAATTTCGTCGCATATGGATAATTTTTGCTTGCTCGTTTGTTTAAGGGTGGCTCGTCTTATTGGTTGTTCTTGGTTCTTTTTGCCTTTCGCTTAGGGTTCGACATTTACGGTAACCCCGAGAGCGACCCTCCACAACAGTTTGAGCAACAGCAAGAAGGCAAGTAGTTTGATCATGTTAATCCCAGTATTTTGAGTATTTATGTTGATTACAAATTCTATGTATGCATTGCTACTTTGTGTTAATAGTTGACCTAGTAGATGCATTTCCTTAGGCAAATGATTATTCTTTACTACCAAGAGCCTAGGTTACTTTGCTGTGATTTAGAGTATATGGATGGGCTCTTGTCACTTAGTAGTTGCGAATTAATTGCGTAGCCATGCTTAGCTTCGGTAGAAATGGGCGGTTATCGACTTGTCGATAACCTTGATCACATCAAACTTATTATGATTATGATTTCCACCTTGTGCTATGAAAACTGAAAACAAAATGATTTAGACTTGGGCACAATGGTATGATGGTGTGAATTTGGGTGTGACTGGAATGGTGCCCGGGTCAACAAGGACCGAACATCTTGTTACACTAAACCAAGCATTTTAGCGTGCTAACCACATTAGAGGGTATGGGACCTCTCTTGACTTAGTACTTTGGCGTGTATTGGCTCCGAGTCGCAGGGAGTCACAGGAGGGATGGTGTTGGGAGCATTGTAGTGTCCGAAAGACTTCACCCGTGATGGGATTTGTTGTGTTTCGGCTTGCAATGTAAGCATATGGGTTTCTATCCATATGAGCAGCTCGTAGTTAATACACAAGATTGGAAATGTCTCGTAGGACTTAGCAGTGCGGCATACCTTGGTAGTGTGCTTTGTGGCTTGAAGGCGATGCTCAAGTGTGGGTACATTGGTACACCTGCGAGGTTAAAACTATTCGAATAGCCTCGTTGATACGGGAGGCCCGATCTTCTCGGTGAGAAACCGTGGATAGTTGATGCTGGCAGACGATGTCGCTAGTGAACACTCGCGCAATGCACGAACCTCAACTCTTCGAATACGCCCACAACACACCGGGTAGTTGTTCGTTGCGAGACCACGAACGACGAACGCCAAGTCCCCAATTCCCAATGGAACGACGGCTTGACCTTGGATTGCGTAACAAAACAAATGGATCGCCTAATTCTCTCTCAAAGTCCTCGCATGAACTCGGTGTCGAAAGAACAAGCAATAGCTATGTTTCAATCTTATGCATAAACTGGTCTAATAGATACAAGGGAGGGCAAGGGTATTTAAGGCGCCCACGACTCACGCACGGCCTAGGGCCAGCCACACATGCCGAATCAAACTCTAACTCGGCTAAGACCTAAAAACACAAAAAAGGAAAACCTAACTTAAGTCCGTCACATTGTTTCGGCCATAGCGGCGCGACCGTAAGTCTTCTGAAGCTGGGGCCAAAACCATTGTGTGGGCCTTGGATTGCTTTCAAACAAGTCCAAGAACACCCCAATCGGACTCCGTATGCAAAAGTTATGGCCTTTTATTACAGCCCTGTTGGGCTGTCCCGAACCGAATCCGAATTGAATTACGAGTTGATTCCGAGATGAATTTCGGTTGCACTTGTGGAAGATCCGAATTGGGCTTGAATTCTTGGGCTTTTCTCCCTTGGTTGACCCACGTGAGCTTCTCCTCCATTGCTTTGACTCCGACCTCCTCTTGGTTCCAAAGGCTTCACAATGTTCAAACCGAGAATGCACAAAACATTTGCATGAGGTAATACCCAATTCTCATCAATAACAATAGAAGATTCACTAAGAAACAAAAGCACTGTTGATTTAGAAGTTTAGCTCTTGCTCGCTCGGTGGACCAATATGCACTTCAGACTTGAATTATTTGTAGCGTCCACGTATGGCGTCCCACCTCGGTATGTGTATGACCACCAATAGGGAAAGATGTATAAGTGTTAGGGATGCCTCATCATCCTCCCTCTTGAAAAGGCGTGCGTCCTCGACGCCGATCATCACCACCAAAGAAAGGTGATAAATCGCGACATTGAAAGTAGAGCTCACGCCATAGTCATCGCCGAAAGCTCTATCTTGTAGGCATTGTCGCTGATCTTCGCAAGCACCTTGAAAGGTCCATCACCTCGTGGCAGCAATTTAGACTTGCGGCGCTACGAAAACGATCCTTGCGGTAGTGCACCCAAACCAAATCACCGGTTGAAAAATCATCTTCTTCCGTTTCTTATTCGCCTTCTCGGCATATGACTTGACCTTGCGCTCTATCTCCTCTTTTGTTTTGAGATGCAATTTCTTCACATACTCACTCGCTTGGATGCCTCCATATGAACACGGTGTTGACTTGAAGTGGCGAAATCAAGCGGCGTAACGGTTTGAAACCATACACCACTTCAAAAGGACACAATCTGCGTAGTGGAGTGCACGCCCGATTATAGCGAATTCCACGCGCGCAAACAATCCTCCCACTCGCGCATTCTTCTTGATCATGGTCCAAGTAGCATCGAAGTGTGCGGTTCACCACCTCCGCTTGACCATCGCTTTGGGGATGACAAGTCGTCTTTGAATAACAACTTCGCCCCGCTTTACCCCAAAGTGTCTTCCAAAAGTAGCTCATGAACTTCACGCCACGATCCGACACAATAGTGCGTGGCACGCCATGTAGCCTCACGATCTCCTGAAAAACAAGTTAGCAATATGCGACGATCGTCGCTCTTGTGGCACGGAATAAAGTGTGCCATCTTTGAAAACGATCCACAACGACAAAAACAGAATCACTCCCTCTTAGTTCTAGGTAATCCTAAAACAAAATCCATACTAATATCCTCCCATGGTGCATTGGGAATGTAGAGGGGTATACAAACCGTGTGGATTCAATTTTGATTTCGCTTTGTGGCAAGTAATGCATCGTTGCACATACCTCTACATCTCGCCTCATCTTAGGCCAATAAAAGTGATCGCCAAAGATAGAAAACGTCTTCTCACGCCCAAAATGTCCCATCAACCCACCGCATGTGATTCTGCGCAGAATAGCAAACGCACGAGGAGTCCGGGCATAATTTGTTAGTGCGAAACAAAACCAATCATGGATGTGAAATTTATCCCAGCCTTTTCCTCTTTGCAATGTGCATAAGGAACGAGAAAAATCATGGTCATGAGCATATAAATCACGCAAACTCTCTAAACCAGAACTTGCACTCCTAATTGAGTTAAAAGCACACTTTTCCTAGAGAGAGCATCACTACCACATTTTCCTTTCCCTTCTTATATTTTACAATGTAAGAAACGACTCAATGAATTCGACCCATTTGGCATGTCTACGGTTCAGGTTTGCTTGGCCCTTTAAATACTTTAATGCCTCATGATCGAATGAATAATAAACTCTTTAGGCCATAAATAGTGTTGCCAAGTTTCTAATGCACGCACTAAAGCATAAAGCTCTTTGTCATAGACCGATAATTCAATTGAGCACCATTCAGTTTCTCACTAAAATAAGCTACCGGTCTTCCTCTTGCATTAAAACACCGCCAATACCCAATCCACTAGCATCACACTCAATTTCAAAATTTTTAGTGAAATCGTAAAACAAGCAACGGTGCTTCATCAAGCGTTTCTTAAGTTCAGCAAAAGCATTGTCTTGCGCTACCCCCACACAAATTCAACACCCTTTTAGTAAGTTCATTCAAAGGGGCAGCTATGGTGCTAAAATCCTTCACAAAGCGCCGATAAAAACAGAGACCATGAAAGCTCCTAATCGACTTACATTCACGAGAGTTGGCCAATTTTTAATCGCTTCAATTTTAGACTCATCTACTTCAACTCCACATGCGAAACAACATAGCCCAAAAAGATGACACGATCTTTGCAAAAGGTACACTTCTCTAAGTTACGAATAACCTAGCCTCACGCAAAACTTGTAGAACTTGTCTAAGATGGTCTATGTGTTCAGATTCGATCACATTGTCAGAATCGAATATCATCAAAGTACACAACCACAAATTTACCAATCAAATGCCTTAAAACATGATTCATTAAGCGCATGAATGTACTAGGTGCATTAGTTAAACCAAAAGGCATAACTAACCACTCATACAACCCAAATTTTGTTTTAAATGCTGTTTTCCACTCATCCCCTTCATGCATCCTAATTTGATGGTAACCACACACAAATCTATCTTAGAAAAATAACACACCACTCAATTGCCTAGCATATCATCTAAGCGAGGTATAGGATGACGATATCGAATTGTGATATTATTAATCGCTCGACAATCTACGCACATACGCCATGAACCATCTTTCTTAGGAACTAAAATAACGAGAACAAAGACAAGGGCTTAAGCTTTCACGTACATACCCTTTGGAGAGAAGCTCTTGTACTTGTTTCCGAATTTCCTTTGTTTCGTCGGGATTGGTGCGATGCGGTGGTCGGTTCGCGGCGACGCTCCGAATCAAGTCGATCTTATGTTCTATCCCACGAATTGGTGGTAGCCCACCGGTACCTCGTTTGGAAAGACGTCATTGAATTCTCGCAAAACACAAGCAACACCACTAGGAAGAGAAGACAAGTCGTTAGTCGAAAGCAAGGCGTCTTTGTACAATAGTACAAAGTGCACCAAATTGGGATCTTCGCTAAATTCTCTCATTTCGATTTGGTGGCTAACATCACTAAATTCTTCTCTCGCTCTTTGGCGGTCTCAACGTGCATCTCAATTTTACGCATTGAAGAATTCACAATCATTTGCGGTGTAAGGGGCTTCAAGATGATATCCATATTATTCCATCGAAATGTGTAGCGATTTGTACGCCCATCATGAACAATGAGAACGGTCATATTGCCATGGCCGTCCCAAGAGCAAGTGACACACCGTCATAGGCACAACATCGCGATCCACGTTGTCGGTGTACTTCCCAATAGAAAACGCCACTCGCACTATATAGTTCACCTTCACTTCCTCTTTGTCGCTCAACCATTGCACATGATAAGGGCGTGGATGCGGCAAGTACTTCAAACCCAACTTATGACACATATCCTTGCTAGCCAAATTGTGACAACTTCCGCCATCAATGATCACTTTGCGGACCTTACCCTTATCAAGCTTCGCCCAAGTCGAAACAAATTACACATTGCTCGAGTGACGGCGATGGCATCACACTAAGCACCTTGGGTGCAAACAATGGAATCTTGCTCGGTGTTAGGAAACTCGTGATCGCACTCACATTGTTCTATGTCATCGATGTACAAGACGGTTTGCGATCGAGCGACTCGTCATCACTAGTCAAACATAACCGCCATCCTCGGTGATAAGCATAGTTCGACATTTGGGCGATCCCTCGAAAATGGCCAACACCCTTGCACTTGTGGCAAATGATGTCACGTGAGCGTCCCGTTGACCCCATAGACGAGTCGCACTAGCAGCGGCGCCGTGAGGTCGACGCACCGCCGGTCTTTAGTGTACTCTCGACTTCTTACTTGCGGGCTGCGCATTGCCGAATTGCTTCCGGCCGGAGTGTTCTTGTTTGGCTGGCTGTTGTTATATGGCTGTCTTGGACTGGCTGAAGGACGTGAACGGGTAGCGAACCGTGCATCTTCAATCACTTGTCGCCGGCCGGCGTGCTTGGTGCAAAGAACTCAATCATATCATTATAGGGATGGTGATTGACAATGCGCTTGACAGCATGATTCATGCCAGCTAGAAATCTCGCCATGGTGTGTTCTTCATTCTCGCGGACATCTGCATGTATCATGATAGTTTCCATCTCCTTATGATATTCGTCAATTGACCTCATACCTTGTCGCAGCCTCATCAACTTCTCAAATAGTGAGCGCTTGTAGTGGCGAGGTACAAAGCGTGCCCGCAAATGTCGCTTCATCCGCTCCCGTGTGTAATCGGCAACTCATGGCGCCCATGCACTTACGAATGAACTGCTCCCACCAATGTGTAGCATAATCATCCAAGCCATTGGAAGCAAGCAACAACTTCTTCTCATTGGAATAGTTGTTCATTCAAACAACTTATCCACCTTCAGCTCCCAAGTGAGGTATTGCTCCACATCCGTACCACACGAAAATATAGGAAGAGTAAATTTGGGCTTAGCGACAAAATCGCCGGCGTCGTCGTGTGTCGACGCCGCACGTTGTTGCGATGGTGGCGCTGTCGGTCATCGTAGTCGCCGATGGGGAAATCGTCATCCCATTGCTCGGCCTCATCCGCCATGCTACGAGGTGCACGATGCACACCTCCTCGTGGACACCACGTGGTGCGCCCACCGCCGCGCCGTTGCCGCCACGCCCATGAGCTCGAGGTGTGCCGCGGCGCCATCCGACGCTTGGCGGCACGCCATGCGACGCGCTGCGCCGCCGTCGCTCCTCATCCACACCGAATAGCACGCTCATCCTCGGTCTCATTGTGCAAAACGCCGAGCGGGGCGCACACTGCGTGTCATCGGCTTGCGCACCCCACGTAGATTGTGTTGAGCGAACATGGCGCGTAGCTCGTGAAGTTATTGTTGATGGCCGTGCGCATTGTGTGACCTCCTCCCGAGGGTGTTGATCCATCCGAACTTCCCGAGTTCATCGCGCACGCCATTGTCACCATCTTGAAGTTGTTTTTGTAGCATCTCGCGCAACCGAGTGTACTCTGTCCCACGCAACCGCCTCCGGATTAGGTGGATCCTCCTCGTGACTGACATAGCAACAACTCACAAACAAGAAACGAGGTTATATCCGGGTTAGTAAAACAAAAGCTCTCGCTACTACGCTCGCAACTCACCGTCCCAAACAAGACAAGCTTACTGCTCCAAAGTGAATCAAGGACGGCAAAGCGGCCAGACAAACGACGACCTTAACCCAATGTAGGAGCGTTACAAGAGCAAGGGAGTACACAAACGGTGTAGGTGGAGCTTGGACAGTATGTGTATATCCTATGCAATCGATATTCAAGGTATTGTAAAGCTAAGTAATGATCCAAGCTAGAGTATTTTGCCTATGTCTTGATCCAACGAGTTTAGCGAAGTGTATGAACGCACACGCAAGGATAAATGAGACTTAATGCAAACAAAGGACTGAGCTAGCGGCGAGAAAAGAGATGAAACCAGCTCGTTTTGCACCAAGCACGGGATAGACGCTAGCCAATTGCAAAGGAATATACTAGGGCACAAGATTGCTCAATCAAAATTGAAAAACACAAGCTAAAAGATGACCCGCATCTGTAGTAGCTAAAGTATGCGCGATCAACTCGAAAAGGGATGCCGTCTTCACGGGTACCTTAGAATCACCAGAGAGGGGCTCACAATTTTGAGCGAAATCGAGAAACCGAATTTTTCTCGGTTTGCGGGCGCGTTTGAGGCCCTAAACGACCTTTTTGGGTCGAAGTTTTCCGCACACGTGTGCTGGTGGCTTACGCGATGTAAACCCCGCATTTCCGCTTCCTTCGAACGGATCAAGAAACGCTCCAATCGGAGGTCGTATGCAAAAGTTAGCGTTTTTTTATGCGCGCTCTTTCTATATGCGGTTGCCTTTTCCTTCTTTTCCTCTCGCTTTGCTCCCGTGGAACTGCGCAACCCTCACAAAACAAAGAACGTGTAATCAACTTGAATGAGCAGCCCTAGGTGCAATATCAATAGCTAGTCTCAAGATGAAAGGATATAAAGGACACCAAATGTGGTTCGTAGGCTATGATGTAGTGGCGAAACTCAAGATGGAGCAATTGGACTCGGATTGTGTTTGAGCTAGAGGTTGATTAGGACTCTAGTCCCACCAAGGAGTTCGGATAAGGAAACAACACCGTCTCGGATTGTGCTAGCAAGGCAGCGCATCTACTGTGATCGGATGATGGTTTTTGGGTGCTAATTGAGGAGTTCACTCGGCAAATTTTTTTTTGATAAAGATTAAGCTACGCAATGGAAACACAAGGATCAGCACTAAAACAAAACTCTAATGGATGAAAACTTAACTAAACGCACAAGAAATAACAGATTAAACTACGGTTTTGGTACGCAATTTTTGGTTTATTATGCGATAGGAAACAAAACGAATCTAACTACGGGTAAAGAAGTTCTCACCGAGTAAACCTAGAATCGATACCACATGATACGGGAGGCCCGATCTTCTCGATGAGAAACCGTGGATAGTTGATGCGAAGTAGGCGATGTCGCTAGTTGAACACTCGCGCCAATGCACGAACCTCAACTCTTGGAATACGCCACAACACACCGGGTAGTTGTTCGTCATGAGACCACGAGCGATTTAACGCCAAGTCCCCAATTCCCAATGGAACGACGGCTTGACCTTGGATTGCGAAACAAAACAAATGGATCGCCTAATTCTCTCTCAAAGTCCTCGCATGAACTCGGTGTCGAAAGAACAAGCAATAGCTATGTTTCAATCTTATGCATAAACTGGTCTAATAGATACAAGGGAGGGCAAGGGTATTTAAGGCGCCCTCCACGACTCACGCACGGCCTAGGGCCAGCCACACATGCCGAATCAAACTCTAACTCGGCTAAGACCTAAAAACACACAAAAGGAAAACCTAACTTAAGTCCGTCACATTGTTTCGCCATAGCGGCGCGACCGTAAGTCTTCTGAAGCTGGGGCCAAAACCATTGTGTGGGCCTTGGATTAAGCTTTCAAACAACTCCAAGAACACCCCAATCGGACTCGTATGCAAAAGTTATGGCCTTTTATTACAGCCTGTTGGGCTGTCCTGAACGAATCGAATTGAATTCGAGTTGATTCCGAGATGAATTTCGTTGCACTTGTGGAAGATCCGAATTGGGCTTGAATTCTTGGGCTTTTCTCCCTTGGTTGACCCACGTGAGCTTCTCCTCCATTGCTTTGACTCCGACCTCCTCTTGGTTCCAAAGGCTTCACAATGTTCAAACCTCGAGAATGCACAAAACATTTGCATGAGTAATACCCAATTCTCATCAATAACAATAGAAGATTCATTAAGAAACAAAAGCACTGTTGATTTAGAAGTTTAGCTCTTGCTCTCGGTGGACCAATATGCACTTGATTGAATTATTTGTGGTGGCGCCCACCTCACCAATAGGAAAGATGTATAAGTGTTAGGGATGCCCTCATCACTCGTCCTAGGTTATGGACACGCTTGGCAAGGTCTTTCAAGAGTTAGACTACAACCTTTTAAACTAAAACTTGATGGGTGGTACGATCGGGATTCGTGCTATGTTGTGGTGACTATTGGGATAGTCACTTGTGTGGTTACTTGTATGTATCT
Organism: Ampelocalamus luodianensis; assembly: GCA_036346255.1. Lineage (NCBI taxonomy): Eukaryota > Viridiplantae > Streptophyta > Magnoliopsida > Poales > Poaceae > Ampelocalamus > Ampelocalamus luodianensis. The sequence continues at coordinate 24,212,679 of CM070640.1, forward strand.
TTATTATCATATTTCAACATTGAAAACAGATTTGCAAACTTGCTTTCAAAATGTATTACATTATTGCAAATAAAGTTGGCTTCATGCAAAATGAGACATACAACCTCCACCTAAATAAGCTTGCATGTAGTTTATGAATAGGTCTACTATTCCACACGTCGATCTTATGGGTACAAAGACAATCTTTGTACTCGGTTGCTACGCTTAATTGTTTTGTTGCAGAGGAAGAAGGTGAGCTGAGGGCCTCACTTTTGTGAGTGTGTTGTGGTAGCTATGGGCGACTAGCTTGGCGGCCCGGTCGGTTGCCTTGTGGGTGTATGGCTAACCGGTCGACTTTTGTTCTAGCCATCTTATGGCACTTTTGCTTCCGCTGTCATTCTTGTTTATTGTTCTATTTGGCTGGTCGGCTCCCTTTTGTAATAACTTTACTTTTTGTATGTCGTTGTTGAACTTAGTGATGTATGTGTATGGAATTGATGTGTAATTTTGTGATGATGTGCATATGCTGCAATTCTGGGAAGCATATGTCCATCGAGGCTTAGAATGTTTAATTAGTAATGCCAGAACCATTTGGAGGTTAAGTGTTACTAGTTAAATATTCCGGGTCCTCACAAAGTTGGTATCAGAGCCATACTGACCGTAGAAACCCCTAGCTTGGTCGCCTCTAGAATATTTTGAAAACTTACTTTCAAAAGGTTTGTAAAACTTAAGTAAGTTCTCTAATTTTGCTCCTTACCTGTCTTAGCTTGATCATCTCACCTTACTCTCACTTAAGTTTGAAAAAGTTGTTCCTCTCTTCCTTTCAAAAATTAGCCTCTATCGATTAACTTGGTTTTGGGAGAAACATGAGAGCTTGGAGAAAGGAATTTGGACAGCTAGCTAGTGGTTAGTAATTAAGGTAGGAAATGAGAGGTAAATTCAACTAAAACTTGTGGGAATGAAAGGGTAAGAAGTGATATGTGATTAGCTAATGCCTATACTCTATTAGGTGGTTATACCTTGATTTTTGGACTGTTTTGAGCTAGAATTTAGTTCTGAAAATTTTGGGTTTTCTCACACGATTACTCGTTCTTCCATACGGTTTAGTCGTTTCAGGAAGTCGATTTGGTGATTTTTGGTCCTGTGCTCTTGGTGGTTATTCCTGAGCCCTTTTTCTTGAGTTTGGATTCTTTTGCTTTCTTTTTATCTCGACTTGTAGCTAACTCATCTTAGTGAATCAGGATGGCTGGTGGGACACGTAGCGCCGGAATCACCGTAGTCCCGATGAGGAGCTTCCTCCTCCGACCATGGCGGAAGTCCTCATGCAAATCGAACGCAATCGTTCGGAGGACCGCAGGTGCCGGAGGTCATCGCCAGAATACCTCTACCCTCCGGTGCCTCGATCCGGAGTGGTCACCGGTCTCGTGGGGACTTGCGGAGTTCCTCCGTACTCGACCTCCTACCTTCTCCCGGTCCGAGGATCCTTGACGCAGACGATCGGCTGCGTCGGTTGAGCGAAGGTCAACGCTCTCGCGCCGGGAGCAGAGCGGGCACTTTCGCATCCCATCACCGGAGGGTGCGGCACTCTCATGGTGGGAGAATTTCCTCGCCATGCAGCCCGCGGACACGTGGTCTCGTGGGAGGAGTTCGATCGCTTTTCCGTCGGGCCCATGTCCGCGCAGCCCGATGAAGCTGAAAAGAAGGAGTTCCTTGCGCCAAACAGGCGCAAGTTCGTGGACCGAGTACCTCCACGAGTTCAACCATCTCGCGAGGTACGCTCCGCCGAGGTGGCCACCGATGAGGCCAAGCAGAGAAGTTCGTGGAGGGCTTGTCGAGGAGCTTCAGACAAGCTCTCTATTGTGGACTTCCCGACTTCCGCACCTTGGTGGACAAGGCCATCATCGCCGAGCACAAGGCGAGCGCTGGCGAGTCCCGCAAGCGCAAGTGGGAGGCCCAATGCCGCACAGCCGGCCTCGTTCGTCCCGTGTTGGGCTGCACGGTGGCCCGTTCTTTGGCTTCACCACCGCCGAGGCCTTCGCACCGGCTCCACGTCCTCCGCCACCATGACTCGATCACGCGCGCTGCGACCAGCAGCGGTGTTCCCGCAACCCCGCGCCGACGCCACCGCTTCTATCGCCACAACAAGGGCCACTACGCGAGTAGTTGTCCTAAGAAGATCGAGCGGCCTCGCCCCTAATGGAGGACGCGGCAAGGGAGTGGTCACCCACCGACGAAGACCCGGCCCGGGAGCGGCCGAGTCAACCACATCTCGGCTGAGGAGGCATAGGAGGCGCCCGACGTGGTGTTGGGTACGCTTCTTGTTAATTTTCGTCCTGCTACAGTTTTATTTGACTCTGGGGCCTCGCATTCTTTTATTTCGAGGTCGTTTGCTGTTGATTGTGGACTTCACTGTGTTCCTTTGGGGATTCCACTGCTTATTCGCTCTCCGGGTTCGGAAATGAGAGCTGACCAAGTATGCTGGGGTGTTCCTATCCACATCGAAGGAGTGGGATTCTTGGCGAACCTTATCCTACTCGACTCGGCGCGCTTGGATGTGATTCTTGGCATGGATTGGTTGTCCCAACACTTGGGGCAAATCGATTGTGCCAGGAAGATTGTCTACCTCACCAGTCCTTCAGGTGAACAGGTTGGGTTTTCGCCACAGTTGCGAGAGCCCCATCTTTATGTCCTTGAAGCAAAGCCAGCATTGGAGATTCACGAGGTCCCCACTGTGTGCGACTTCGCGGATGTCTTTCCTGAAGACTTGCCCGGATGCCTCTGCTCGAGATCCGAGTTTGTGATAGAGTTGCTGCCCTGCATCGCCCTATTTCTAAGAGGCCGTATCGCATGCCTCCTAATGAGTTGGAGGAGCTGAAGAAGCAACTGGGTGAGCTGCAAGAGAAGGGTTTTATCCGTCCTAGCTCATCTCCTTGGGGTTGTCCAGTTATTTTTGTGAAGAAGAAGGACAAGACCTTGCGCATGTGTGTCGATTACCGTCCGCTTAATGAAGTGACGGTGAAGAACAAGTATCCTTTGCCTCGTATTGATGATCTTTTCGATCAGTTGACCGGAGCACGAGTCTTCTCCAAGATAGACTTGAGACTGGGCTATCATCAAGTCAGGATCAGGGCCGAGGATATTCCTAAGACGGCCTTTGCTACTCGTTATGGCCTTTACGAGTACACCGTCATGTCTTTTGGTTTGACTAATGCTCCTGCTTTATTCATGAATCTTATGAACTCGGTATTCATGGAGTATTTGGATAGGTTCGTGGTGGTATTCATCGATGATATCCTTATCTACTCCAAGAGTGAAGAAGAGCATGCTGAGCATCTTAAGCTTGTGTTGGGCAAGCTGCGTGAGCACCAGCTGTATGCCAAATTCAGCAAGTGCGAGTTCTAGTTGAAGAAAGTGGCATTCTTGGGCCATGTTCTTTCAGCAGGAGGTGTGGCTGTGGATCCTAGCAAGGTCATGGAATTGCGGAATTTGATTCTCCGCGAAGCCCATGATTCTCCTTTGTCTATCCATCCCGGGACTACCAAGATGTATCAGGATCTTCGTCAGAGATTCTGGTGGACCCGAATGAAGCGCGAGATTGCGGGTTCGTTGTCGAGTGCGGCGTGTCGTCGTGTGAAGGCCGAGCATCAGCGTCCAGCAGGTCTTCTTCAGCCTTTGCCAGTGCCAGAATGGAAGTGGGATTCCGTTGGCATGGACTTCATCACCGGTTTGCCCCGCTCGTCCAAAGGGAATGATGCTATTTGGGTCGTGATCGACAGGTTGACTAAAGTGGCACATTTCCTTCCTGTCAAGACTCAGCTACGTGTGGGGCCTTTGGCCGAACTTTATGTCTCGAGGATTGTGAGTCTTCACGGTGTACCGAAGACGATTATTTCTGATCGTGGTGCACTTTTCACCTCGCGGTTTTGGCATAGTCTGCAAGAGGCTATGGGGACCCGCCTTCATTTCAGCACAGCCTTTCATCCTCAGACTGATGGCCAGACGGAGCGAGTCAACCAAGTGTTGGAAGATATGCTCCGTGCTTGTGTCCTTTCCTATGGGAAGAAGTGGGAGAAGTGCCTACCATTTGCTGAGTTCTCCTACAACAACAGCTTTCAAGCCAGTCTTGGCATGACACCGTTTGAGGCTTTGTATGGGAGAAGATGCAGGACCCCATTGAACTGGTCAGAGACTGGTGAGCGGCAGTTTTTCGGCCCAGATTCGATCAACGAGGCCGAAAGTCAAGTTCAGTTGATCCGCGAGCATCTGCGCACGGCCCAGTCCAGACAAAAGAGCTATGCAGATCGTCGTCGCCGTGAGTTGAGCTTTGAGCCCAATGACTTTGTGTATCTCAAAGTCTCACCCTTGAAGGGCCATCGCGTTTTGGCATCAAGGGCAAGTTGGCCCTCGATATGTTGGGTCTTACCGTATCATCGAGAGAGTTGGAGCGATTGCATACTGATTGGAGCTACCACCGCACTTGAGGGTGTGCATGATGTGTTCCATGTGTCACACCTGAAGAAGTGCCTCCGTGTCCCAACCGAGGAAACTCCGTTGGAAACTCTCGATGTGCGGAGAATTTGACCTATCGCGGCGTCTGTTCGCATTCTTGAGGAACGAACGGAGAACAAGGAACCGTGTCATCAAGTTCCTTAAGGTTGATGGTCAAACCATTCGAAGATGAAGCAACTTGGGAGCGAGAAGATCGCTTCGTGCAGATTTTCCTTCTTTCTTCTCCGAGTAAACGGAATCTCTGTCGAGATTCTTGTAAGGGGGAGAGTTGTAACATCCCAATTTTGGGCTTGTGTTTCAAATGTAAGAAAATGAGTAGAAATTAAAACTTTTTCTTACATCATGTGTTTCTGTTTGTATCTTGGACAAGTATTGTACAAGACTTATGGAAATGCAAAGTCACAAGTCTTTTGATCCAAATCTTGTTCCTTCAAAACAATCTTGTCAAACCTTTTGATCATCCTCTGAAATATTTTTCCTAAGTTCTTGGGATGATATGTGACCCTCTAAAAATTTCACAATTTTTAGAAATTGTTTGAATATTTTAGAGGGCAGTCAAACCTGTTTGACTCTCACCAAACCTAAAACCATACCTTGTAGAATTTTCGGAGAAAAATACAATGCATAAAAACCTCTGAAAATTTTACACAAGGTCAATGTCTCAGTCAGCAAGCTCCTGTAAAAATTTCAGAATTTTTGGAGTTATTTTTCTACCCCAAATAAATCCTCAAAAGTCTCAGCATAATTAAAACCTAAAACCAATTTCACTGCTTCCTTGGGTTGAGTCGGGCTCGAGTCCGAGCCACTTGACTTCGGTCGAACCACCTAATCGCACCGAGCCGCATTTTAAAGCGCGTGCGATATCAGCCGTTGATTCAAATCGCCGCCCACGCTCGTGTGAGCATTCGGACCCTCGGTTGCGTTAACCAATTGGGACCGTTGGATCTCAATCCAACCGCCCGCATTTCCGAGGCAATCGGATCGTCCGGCGAACTCGTTTAATCGTGACCGTCCATTTTCAATCCAACGGTCACCGTTCTCTTTTCTGTTCTTCTTCCTCCTCTGCTTCTTCGAGCGCGCGGGCGGCAATGGCAGAAAGAGAGAGGGCGCGGGCGCTTGATGTGTCACCTCAAGTTTGCTTTCGCCAACGCCTCTCTGGGGGCATTTAATGCGCACTGTGCTTTCTCCTCCATTGTCACCGTGCTCACTTGCTCCCATCATTTCTTGGTCTATGGCCGTAGCATGAACCGAGCCCACCATGGACTCGGGTTCTTGCTCGAAACCCTAATCCCTTCCCAATATATTGCCCCTCTAGGTCCTCCTTGTGTTCTTTTACACCACACCTAGCTCCTCTCTGTGTTTGAGCTCAAAACCATCTCAAACCTTCAATCCACCATTGTTGACCCGAGGGCTCCAATGGCGGCCTTGGTGTCCAGTGGTTCATCTTCGACCTTTCTTGCACCCTTTTGATGTGAGGACCCCGATTTATTTGGCTTGTAATGCTTAACCATCCACTTGGTCCTAACATTACAAATCAAATAAACCAAGCCTCGAGATATGTATACTTCCTAAATGCAGATATACACCCCGCTACAAAATTGTACATCAATTCCTCTATTCACATAGAACCAAGCACAACACAAGTTCAAAAGACATACATAGTAATAAGTTATTACAAAAGAGGGGTGATGCACCAAATACCATACTGATAACCAAGTAAACAATGGAAGCAAAGGTGCCAAAAGATGGCGATAAACAAAAGCCAATTAGTGTGCCTTTAACCCACAAGACAACCAACCGGACCGCCAAGCTAGTCGTCAAACCCGCAAAGACATGTCACAAAAAGGGAAACCCTTGGGGCTCACCTTCTTCTCTGCAACAAAAATATTAAGCAAGCGGTTGAGTACAAAAATTGTTTTTGTACTGCAAGACTGACGTGTGGAATAGCGCACCTATCAATATGCTACATGCAAGCTTATTTAAGTGGTGGTTGTATGTCTCATTTTGCACAAAGCCAACTTTATTTGCAGTAATGTAATACATTTCAAAAGCAAGTTTGTAATCAGTTTTTATTGATCGAACAAGAGATACAATAAGTACAAGAGTAACCACCTATTGGTGACTAACCCAATAGCCACCACATACAGTACGAATCCCGATTCGTGCCACCCATCAAGTTTTAATTAAAAATGTTGTAGTCTAACTCTTGAAAGACCTTGCCAAGCGTGTCCATAACCTAGGACGAGGCTATTCGAATAGTTTTAAACCCTGCAGTGGTGTACCAATGTACCCACACTTCAGCACCGCCTTTTGCCAAGCTATTAAGCACACTTCCTTTGGTATGCTGCACGGCTAAGTCCTCACGAGACGTTTCCAATGGAATGCGTTAATTAAGAGTCGCACGTATGGGGTTAACCCTTAGTGACCAGCCGCGAAAGAGGCCACTAGGACCACACGTTGTGGTGGGGTCAAGCAAAGCCGGAGTCAATAGTTACTAGCCGGACATTACAAGCCCCTGGCCGGGTGGAGGACCTAGAAAGGAACCACCCGGTCACGCCTTAGTGATCCTTTTTCTCTATAAACTACAGCCAGCGACTCATTAATTAATGCCTCCCAAAGTACTAATTCAAGAGAGGTCCCATACCCTCTAGTGTGGTTAGCACGCACAAAATGCTTGGTTTAGTGTAACAAGATGTTCGGTCCTTGTTGACACCGGGCACCATTCCAGTCACACCCCACAATCACACCATCTTACCATTGTGCCCAAGTCTAAATCATTTTGTTTTCAGTTTTAGTTTTCATAAGTAGACAAGGCACGAGGCTGAAATCATAAGTGATAATAAGTTTTAGGTGATCAAGGTTATCGACAAGTCGATAACCGCCCATTTCTACCGGAAACTAAGCATGGCTAAGCAATTAATTCGCAAACTACTAAGGGACAAGAGCTCATCCAACGAGCTCTAAATCACAGCAAAAACCTAGGCTCATGGTAGTAGAGGATAATCATTTGTCTATGGAAATGCATCTACTAGGCCAACTATCGACAATAGTTAAAGCAAGATAGCAATGCATACATAGAAGTTGTAAACAACATAAATACTTAAAATATTGGGATTAACATGATCAAACTGCTTGCCTGGCGGTAGATCACTTTCTTGCTGCAGAGGATTCACTCACGTGAACAATAATTCCTTCGAAACCTAACGCGAAAAGGCGATACTCAAATAAGAACAAGAACTCAAAACAAAACAGCAAAAGTTCTCCAAATACAATAAAATTTATACAGAAGCTAGATTATGATTTTAGACAATTTTAGAAACAAGAATCACTTCATTTAGACTTAGCATGCAAAAGTTATAGCTAAACTAAGTTCTCTCAGCCTGAAAAATGCTAATTAAATTAATTTCGGTTACTGTTCATGGCGAAAATTTCTAGAATGATCTGGAATCTGAAATTTTTATGTTGGGTAGATAATGTCATCCTAACAACAGCAAAACTAAGTTTGCACAATTTGGAGTTATAATGAATTAGTTATGATTTTCTAAGCTCTAAAACTAGCATATATCATTTCTCAGAACATAAATAAGGACAAAGCCTAGTTCATACTAAAGCATGTCTGGACCCATTTTACCAAGTTGAGTTTGCTCAGTTTGGAATTACAGAGAATAAGTTATACATTTTACAAATTTTCCATGAATTTCTAGACATCATTTTTCACTAAACAAGATCATGTAGTTCAATCATTTTCTGTTATATGACAGGGCCTAATTTCATTCTCAGATTAAAGTTCATACTATAACAAAGCTACAAGAATGGAATCATTCAAAAGGAGTTAAAATGACAAAGTTAAGCACTTTTGAACTTTGAAACATAAAAGACTTAGAACAATTGAGCTCTCGGAGGTCCAAACGAATCGAATGAAAAGGAGAGGTCGTGGGCGTTAGATCAAGATCTCGACGGCTTACGAAGCCAAGCACAACAAGACACAAGACCTCCTCCCGACCTTTGGGAGGTCCTAAGGGTAAACCTACGGAGGGAGGTGCGGACGGCTAAGATCTCACGGAGGAGGTCTTCAACGGTCTAGATCTCCGAGAGGAGGTCTTTAACGGACACGATCAAGTGAGGGAGGTCCCGGCGATCAAGATTGAACGAGGGAGGTCCTAAGGCTTTAAATCTGAGGAAGGAGGTCTAGCCCGTTAGATCTAGGTTTAACGGTTTAGACCAGAGGAGGAGGTCCTAACGCTACGGATCCAAAGGAGGAGGTCCTAGACGGTCAAGATCTCTAGAGGGAGGTCTTGATCGGCTGGGATTGACACGAGGAGGTCTTGGATGGCCAAGATCTTCTCGGGGAGGTCCTAAGCGATAGGGTTTTAATCGGAGGAGATCTGGACGGTTCAGATTAGACCTAGGGAGGTCTTGAACGGTCCAGATCGACGCGGAGGGAGGTCTGAGCGCTAAGGATTTGACAAAAAGAGATCTAACGCTCAGATCTAATCCGGGGAGGTCGTGAACGGTCAGGATTGAGCCTAAGAGGTCTGAGCGGGGGTTTTCTTTGTAAAAGGCCAGGTGGCTTTTACAAGGACGACCCCGAGGGTGGTCCTGAGGTGGTCTTTGCAAAATGACCAAGGGGAGGTCTTTTTGCAAAGAGGACCTGGTGGAGGTCCAGGTGGTTTTACAAAGGACCACGAGGAGGTCTTTTGCAAAGAGGACCTCGGAGGAGGTCTTTCGGCCTATTAGGGGTGGTCTTAACAAAAAGATCACGAGGAGATCTTTTTGCGCCGGAGTGGTCCTAGCGGCCAGGATTTAACCCGGGTGGTCCTAGACGGCTAGGATCACAACCAGAGGGGAGGTCTTACACTTAAAGGTTTTCACGGGAAAGATCTAAAGGTCCAGATCTAAACTTGGGGAGGTCTTAGACGGTCACGAAGAACCCGAGGAGGTCCAAGGTGCTTTAATGGCGCGGGACCTCCGGACTTTAATTCTAGGCCTAAGGCCCTCAAGACAGCGACACAGCGGCACAGCTAAGACACGATTAATGCACCCAATGATTAGTAATAATTGGGCATTAATGATGTCCTAACAAAATACGAAACGGAGTTTTGAACCGGCAAAACCCCGAGCGGGCTCAACGGTTTGCCGCCGGCGATGGGGACCTCGCCGGCGCCGACCAAGGGCACCGATAAACTCACAATAGTGTCGCGGACCTAGCGGAGGCACTCTCGACGGCGGCGACGGCCTTGAACGCCGGCGAGCCGGAGAATGGCGGAGGACAAGCTTTTCGGCAAAAACCGAAAACGACAAAACTGAGCGCTATGAGCTAAGCTAACTAGACCCTAAGCTCTAAGGGACTAAAATGAACTCACCCGAGTGTAGGGAAGGTCCAGAGGAAGTCGGAGGGACTTGGAGAAGGTCGACGAAGTCCGGCGGTGACGTGCTTGCCGGCGATGGAGAAGAAGACGACCTCGACCCCGACAAGCAGCTCCCCAACTCGTCCACCTCTGCGATGGATAACCACAGCAAGTTAGAGAATGCTCGAGGTGCTCGAGATGACAAGAAAAACAGGCAAGAACGTTGATGGAACCACTGGAGCTCGAGCTTCGGCAGGGAGCTCCAAGGTCCGACAATGGCGAGGGAGGGTGGTGTGCTTGGGGGCTTGAGTTTGAGGACCAACTCAACTGAGGGAGCTCAAGCACAGCCAAGAATGAAGAAAGAAAAGGAGAGGAAGGTCTCAGGCTATACATAGCCTGGGAGCTTGTAATGGCATGGGCAAAAGGCTACTGTGAGCAAGAACCATGCCCCTGCCAACGGCACGCACGACAGGACTAGTGGCAGAGCAGGTGAAGACTTTTAGGGTTGAACTGCAAGGCATTGAATGCATGGCAGCAAAAGGAGTCGCTTACAAGGACAAAAGGTGACGCCTCATCGCCTCTAACCGCCTCGCATCGACACCGCACAGGGTGCAAAACCATGGTGCTCGCACCCGTGGAGGTCGTGAGGAAAAACACACGCCAAGGAGGTCCGGACGTCCCGGTTTGCTTGGGGTGGTCCCGACGTCCGAGATTCGCCGAGGTGGGAGGTCCGAGCGCGGGCGAGGAGGTCCTAGGAGCCGTGGGGAGGTCGTGAGCCACACAATCCCCATCCGCGGCCCGCTATGCAGCACAAGACGAGACCGAGCCCGAACTCGGTGAGCTTGACTCGACCGAGCCGGTTGGTTGGGTCGGACTCGTCCGACTCGAGCCCGAGTCCGACTCACCCCAAGTTTGGGTTTCAAACTGCTCAACTTTGGGGATTTATTTGAGGTAGCAAACGAACTCCAAAAATTATGAAATTTTTACAGGAGCTTGCTAGCTGAGGGATTGACCTTGAATAAAATTTTCAGAGGTTTTGGTGCTGTGGATTTTCCTCCAAAAATTTACCAAGGTACTGGTCCAAGGTTTGCCCAGATTTTGAATTGGGTTGACCTTCCTCCAACAGCATCCAAACAATTTCTAAAAATTGTGGAATTTTTCAGAGGAGTCACATACCAACCCAAAAATTTAGGAAAAAAAATATTTCCAAAAGATTATCACAAGATAGAACAAGAATGACTAAGAAGAATAAGATGTGAGTCGAAATGACTTGTGATTTTTGTATTCCCATAATCTCTTTACAACAATTGTCCAAACCATACAGGAAATACAAGATGTAAGAAAAAGTTTTAATTTCCCCTCATTTTCTTACATTTGAAACACAAGCCCAAAACTTGGGATGTTACACTTGAACTCCTCAACCTCCTTTATATTTCCCCTGAATTGATTTTGGGTTGCATTCGCAGGAATCACTCAATTTTAAGTTTGGAGATTTTCGGTTGGTTTCACCCCCTTTCTTCTCCAGCTCCGGTAAGTGGTTCTTTTTGCAATTATTTGCTTTTAGAGCCTCTTTGAGCTACAATGAAGTTGTGGTGATGATTTGGTTCCACTCATTTTGCTCACAACCTCATCTTCCACTTCATCTTCTTCGGCTCCGGTGGACTTCATCGTGTTCAAGTCTTCCCCGGCCATCTTTGGAGCTCCTCTCGGTTAAGGTAGCTTCTATATAGTCCCTAGAAGTCATGGCACTCGCTTCCTTGGACCGCAACGGAGCATCTTGCTATTTTCGTGTTTTGCCGTGTCGGCCTCCTTCTTTGCTTTCCGGCTCGCCGGCGTTCCAGACCTCCACCGCCGGCGAGGTCATCACCATTAGGTTCGCATTGCTATTGCGAGTCCATTTTGCTAGTTTGTGGGCGCCGCCGCGACTGGAGTCGCCGGCGACAAGCCGTGGTAGCCACTCGATTTTTTACCGTAGCTCCCGTTCTCGCCAAATGATTAAGACACAGTTAATACCCAATCATTAGTAGTATTAATGGTGTCTTAATCTGGCCTAATGTGTCACTGACTTGTGGGCCCGTAAGCCTAAATCAGAAAACCAGAAGTCGTTATGGCTGATTTTGGGTTTATTTATTGCTAATCATCACTAATCATTGGTCATTAGGGATTAATTAGTCGCCCTAAAACCTCCTTTAAGTCATCGCCGGTGGGTCCGCGTGCAATGCACGCAGTGTTAAATCTCGCATGTGTGACTTCGATCCATCGACATGCGTCCCACGCGTCAAGACTCGCTTGCACTTCGATCTTGGACCACCGCCCATTTGGCGACCGCGGCCAGATCTTGTATGCGTTCGACCTCCGGCTCTCGCCATTCTTGGCCGCCCATCGCTTGATCTCGCGCCCCGATCGCGGCGTGCACCGGACCTTCCGACCGAGGCGTGATCGAGCCGCCATTTTAGATCTCGCGGTCGAGGATCGCCGAGGCAACCGCACCGCCCGGCTGCATCCTTCCTCGTGAGCCGCTGGATCTTGATCCAACGGTGAGCTCTCGTTATGAATCGCGCGCGCGCGCTTTTCCGCGTGCGCAGGCTCGTTGATTTTGCATCGACGCCCACGAACGCCCACGCTGCTTATCTCCGTTGGGTTGGTTTTTATTTCTGTAAGTATTTATTTATCAACCAAAATTGTATCAAAACTTTAGAAATTCATAACTAATTCAAGATAAATCCTTTTTACATGAAACCAACTGTAATAAATTTGTAATTCACTAAAGTTTAATATAAAAATGCTTTTAGCTATGCTTCGTAGTAGAAAATTCTGTAATCTTTTATAGCTTGTTTTCGCTATTTTTATATATTCCGTAATTGTATTAAAACTTGGAAAATGCATATCTTTTACTCAGATATATCTGCTAATTGTATGATTTTAACTTTGATAAATTTGTTATTATCTAAACTTTAATCTAAAAATGGTGGTAGGCCTAAATCAAAGACTTAAAAATATGTTAATAAATTTAACCTTATTAGTAGCAATTAAAAATTCATTTAATGTTGTAATAGACACCAATAATTCCCTGTAAATCCTAAAAGTAGAAATTTGATGTTAGGAAATCCCTCTGTTATCATACTATAATGTGAAATAGGTTTTGCACATGTTTATATTTCTGGAAAGTGCATTATGCTAGTTTTGCATCCTAGAAAAATCATAACTATATCATTTTAACTCCAATTAAGATGAAACCACTTGTATTAGCCTTAAAACATCAGTAGCAACCTATCATAAAATTTTCAAGTCCAGAAAACCTCTAGAAAATATTTTTGCTACAGTACCTAATTATAGCCGAAAATGGGTTTTTAGATGATATCTTTTGCACCGTAAATCCAAATTAGGTTTTTCCAGTTTCTATGTCTAGGGATATTCGTATTCTACCTTATGTATAAATTTCGTCGCATTTGGATAATTTTTGCTTGCTCGTTTGTTTAAGGGTGGCTCGTCTTATTGGTTGTTCTTGGTTCTTTTTGCCTTTCGCTTAGGGTTCGACATTGCGGTAACCCCGAGAGCGACCCTCCACAACAGTTTGAGCAACGAAGAAGAAGGCAAGCGCTTTGATCATGTTAATCCCATATTTTGAGTATTTATGTTGATTACAAATTCTATGTATGCATTGCTACTTTGTGTTAATAGTTGACCTAGTAGATGCATTTCCTTAGGCAAATGATTATTCTTTACTACCAAGAGCCTAGGTTACTTTGCTGTGATTTAGAGTTCATGGATGGGCTCTTGTCACTTAGTAGTTGCGAATTAATTGCTTAGCCATGCTTAGCTTCGGTAGAAATGGGCGGTTATCGACTTGTCGATAACCTTGATCACATCAAACTTATTATGATTATGATTTCCACCTTGTGCTATGTCTACTTATGAAAACTAAAACTGAAAACAAAATGATTTAGACTTGGGCACAATGGTATGATGGTGTGAATTTGGGTGTGACTGGCATGGTGCCCGGGTCAACAAGGACCGAACATCTTGTTACACTAAACCAAGCATTTTAGCGTGCTAACCACATTAGAGGGTATGGGACCTCACTTGACTTAGTACTTTGGCGTGTATTGGCTCCGAGTCGCAGGAGTCGCAGGAGGGATGGTGTTGGGAGCATTGTAGTGTCCAAAGACTTCACCCGTGATGGGATTTGTTGTCTTTCGCTTGCAATGTAAGCATATGAGTTTCTATCCATATGAGCGGCTCGTAGTTAATACACAAGATTGGAAATGTCTCAGAGAACTTAGCCAGTCTTGGCATACCTTCGGTAGTGTGCTTTGTGGCTTGAAGGCGGTGCAAGTGTGGGTACATTGGTACACCTGCGCAGGTTAAAACTATTCGAATAGCCTCGTCCTAGGTTATGGACACGCTTGGCAAGGTCTTTCAAGAGTTAGACTACAACCTTTTAAACTAAAACTTGATGGGTGGTACGAATCGGGGATTCGTGCTATGTTGTGGTGACTATTGGGATAGTCACTTCCAGGTGGTTACTTGTATGTATCTTTATTACTGTTATTTCAACATTGAAAACAGATTTGCAAACTTGCTTTCAAAATGTATTACATTATTGCAAATAAAGTTGGCTTCATGCAAAATGAGACATACAACCTCCACCTAAATAAGCTTGCATGTAGTTTATGAATAGGTCTGCTATTCCACACGTCGCCTTATGGTACAAAGACAATCTTTGTACTCAGTTGCTACGCTTAATTGTTTTGTTGGAGAGGAAGAAGGTGAGCCTGAGGGGCCTCACTTTTGTGAGATGTGTTGTGGTAGCTTGCGGGGCGACTAGCTTGGCGGCCCGGTCGGTTGCCTTGTGGGTGTATGGCTAACCGGTCGACTTTTGTTCTAGCCATCTTATGGCACTTTTGCTTCCGCTGTCATTCTTGTTTATTGTTCTATTTGGCCGGTCGGCTCCCTTTTGTAATAACTTTACTTTTTGTATGTCGTTGTTGAACTTAGTGATGTATGTGTATGGAATTGATGTGTAATTTGGTGATGATGTGCATATGCTGCAATTCTGGGAAGCATATGTCCATCGAGGCTTAGAATGTTTAATTAGTAATGCCAGAACCATTTGGAGGTTAAGTGTTACTAGTTAAATATTCCGGGTCCTGACAGGTCTCACTATAATGCAAAATGTAGATAATTGTCATAACTTTCAGGTAAGCCCAAGAACGCGAATTTGGACAAACTAGCTGAAAGTTATGATAGTTTTAGTGTACTGTCCAGAGAACCTGACGTGAAAACGAAGTTCTGTTATTTGGCATGTTAGGGGTATTAGATGGCCGAATCAGGAGGGCTCACCAACTAGGTTTAGTTGGGGAATTTGATAACCTTTCAATGAAGACCAAGAACACCTCATTTGGACTCATGGGATAAAAGATACAAATTTTTTAATATGACTGGTTACAGAGGGGTCAGTTCGGCATTTAGGAAATTAGAGTCGGGGACGCGTTTCAAGCTATTGCTATTTCGTGCTTGCTCATATGGTTTATTTCGTCCATTACTATTGTCTTAGAAAGCTTTTAAATGTATTTTTAGGTGGGGGACTGGTCCCGGAGGCAGCACCTACTTCGCATCCTCCGTTCTCAAGCGGTTGACGCTAGCACCCCATCTGGTAGAGTATTTATGGATAGTTTGACAGTGCTTGCTAGTAATTGGTATATATTAGCTGTGGTTGATTGATAATGTGATATGATTGTTAAAGATGATGAACGTTTATGATGCATGCTATTGATAGTGTGATATGATGGTTAAAGATGATGAATGTTTATGATACATGCTATTGATAGTGTGCTATGATGGTTAAAGGTGTTGCAAGCTTTTGATATGAATGGTTATAATTCATGTACAATACTGATGTTGTTCACGCATATTGCAACACTGTTATTGTTCATGTGCACAGTTGGAGCATATATAAAGATGCGTGATTGAGATCCCCACATTCATAGAATGTGGGCAATTGAGGAGAGATTCCCATCGTGTAACGACGGGGCTAAGATCCCCACACTTGCGGAGTGTAGGCTTGAGGTCCCCTATACTTGTAGAGTATAGGGCAATTGGTCCCTGTGCTTGCAAGCACAGGCATGGGTTCGCAGCGACAGTTGCTTACCTCGCATTACAGGTGTACTGCGCAAAAGAGTGAAAAAGAGAAAGATGCATTGCATGCCTGCATTCATATATCATGAAATGTAGGTTTCGAGAAAGTTTAGAGTTGGATGATGATGCTGTGATTGTTAAGTTAATGTTACTTTTTGTGGTACTTGCTGAGTTCTTGAACTCACTCTTGCTTTTGTTGTGTTTTAGGTACTGTTGCAAGAACGTCATGCATGGGTGGGAGTAGACCCGAATTGGATCCACGCACTGCCACACATCATTAATAGTCGATCAAAATTCCGGAATGTCAATTAATAAATAAGAAAACTGCTTAAGATTTCGATTAGGGAAATCTTCATGCAACGGGTATTGTAATAAAGATGATTAGCAAACTCTAACTATCTTTGATTATGATCTAGTTATTTATCATGGTTCTATTGCTTAGTGAAGATTTTAGATGAAAGAATATTGAGTTATGATTCTCTGTTATCTGTTGGAACCTCCGTATGGCCGAAATGTAGCTATACAAAGGAGGTTCTGCCGAAATTTAGCAAATTGTCCTAGTTTAGTTTTGTTTAATGTTTTTTTTAATAGCATTCCAGGCTCACGTGGGGCTGGGATGTTACAGTTCAATGGCTTAAAGAGTCAAGGACATTTCTAACTACTAGGATTAGCAAGGTTATTAGTACATTTACAAATCTGATCATTATCAGATTATCTTTACTATTCACATATCCTACCACAAGAAGTTTTCTCTCAGGACAGAAAAGCTACAACCAGACTTTCTTTAAACTCAACTATAGATTGTCTAACTAGAGCAATCTCATTGACAAATACCAAATTGGTGAGGATAAGAGTTATAATTTAGCAGATGGGTGCTACTGTCATTCTAAACTTTTTCTTCTCCACTTCTCTGTCTAATACTTCAGCAAAAAGGAGTTAGTGTTTCTCAGTTAACTTCAGAAAATTCACCTCCAGCATTGGTTGTTCAGTTTTAAAAGCTGTTGAAAGGTAATTACCAATTGTCTAATAGAATTAAGCTAAATTCTAATGGCCACTTAATCCAACAGTCACTTGCACTTGAAGGTTCAGAAGTTTAATGAAGTTGTGGTTCTAAATTGCCCTAAAACCTTCTCTGCTATTTCATTCTTTTAAAATAGTTTTTCTAGTTTGGGGTACTGTTAACTAAAACCTCTTGTTAAATCAAACACTCTTTTGTTAAGAAAATTTTTGAGTTGATCTTAATAGCTTAATCACAATACTTAGCACTAATCTAATGATTCAAAACTGCTGAATATCAGAACTATCAGTGCTCCTGAAGTTCTATTGTCTATTTTCCTGAAATTCTTTCACTCTTGTCTGTTCATCTTAAGATACCTCTCCCCTAATCAAGCATGTAACTTAAAATTAACCTCCAAAGTCAGGCTAATTATTTAGGGAAATTATCACCTAATATCCTAACTTACTACTGTCAGACAAAAGCTCATAGTACACAGAGAAAGAGCCATTAGAGGGAGCACAGGGATGGTGGCCGACGGCTCGGGTCATGGATCGGTGCCGGCGGTTGGGCAGCGGCGAGGCAACGGTGAGGGCTGAAATGGATCCGGGGAGTGGAGGCGACCATGAGGGTGGTGGAGTTGGGGCTCGGGCAACCTTGTGGTGGTGCGGCAAGGCCGAGCGGCGGCCGACAGTGGGGGTCGCAAGGTGAGGCGGCGCTCGCTTGGAGTAAGGGCTAAAATAGGAGGAGCGTGAGTACCACTAAGGCGTAAGGATCTCATCGGAGTGGTCGCCGGTGGAGGGGAGTGTCCGAGGAGCGCTAGAGGTAGGAGTCAGCGGCGGCGCGATGAGGGCATCGTGGAGGCGGCAACCGGGTGGCAGAGATCTCCAGCGGAACAATGGGAAGGATGAGTAAGCCGTGGCGGTGCTCCGGGTATGCAGAATCGACACGGGGCTCACCGAGGATGGTGAGGTGGTGCAGGTGGCACTTGTGGCCGGGGTCGGGGAAGACAGTGGCTGCGGTGGCGATTTCCTGCACCAAAGACAAATTAACTTGGTGGGGGAACTGAGTGAAGCGAGGGGAAGCTCCCAGACATGATGCGGAGGCCAAAAGCTCACCGGAGCATGTTAAAGCCAGCGACGACGAGTATGGCACTGCCGGAGCAAGCATCCACGATGACGGAGACAAGGTCGCGTTCCGCTTTCCACGAGCTACACGGCAAGGGATCACGTCAGGTTAGCAAAAATAGAAACGGTGCTGAAAGAGAGGGAGAGGCACGGTCACGGTGACTCTTACCGGAACGGGGAGGGAAGCTTTGCTTCCTTCTCTCCCACGGCGGAAGAAAAAAGTGAGTGGAGAAAGAGAGGCAGAGTTGGTTTTTTGCGGGACTGAGGATGGAGATTGACACGACATGAACGGGCAAAGCTTGGGGATAGGCCGCAGAGGGCGGTGGGTGACGGCGTTGCTAGCGCTAACAGAGCCCGCGATAGAGCATGTCCTGCGCGTGGCGCTCAGCGCCTGAGCTCTTCAGCGCGCTGGAGAAGAAAGCCTGGAGCGTGGGCCCGGCGCGTCAGTGGCTGCGGGAGTGAGTAGGTGCAATGCAGTCAAGTTGGCTCAGGCCCGGGTCGGAGTCTGGTGCGGTCACCCGGTCGGTCCGATTAGAGAAGTGCGGTTGGACCGCACGATTAAGATTCGATGGTCCGGATCGCGTTGGCCGTTCGGATGGTCCGAACGGGCCAACTGATCCGGACGGTCCGATTGAAATCGAACGGCCCACGTGTGAGTTGGTCGGACCCAAAGGTCCGGTCGGGGCAACAGTGCATGGCTCGAGCCAAATGAACAGTGCTAAGGATTTGAATTCCAGATTTGACCAAGAAACAACGGGTTTGACTTAGGCTTTAAATATAGCAAATAAAATCCTAAAAATATGAGATTAATCAAAGAGGTTTCTAGGATTACCTAGTTCGCATAAAAATTTTAAAACCCACTGTTAAAGATTTAATTTGTATAAATTAAATTCAAACTTAGAATAGGTCATTGAGATGTGTTTGAATTTTCCGAGGGTTGAAACTAGTCCCATAAATTTGGGGAAAATCATATTTATTCATGATAAATATTATAGTATTTGAATAAATTGTTTCCATAAGATGATCATAAGTTTTTGTTGCTGTCTTCTTTTGGAGTTTAAATTTGAAGTGTAGGTTTAATCTTTGATTAAGATTTTTCAAGTGCAATAACTATTGCAAATGATTCAAAAATATCATGCATGTTGATAAGATGCATACTAATTATCATTAATTAACTTGGGGATGTTACAAGAGGTGTACAACTTTACCCATAGTACGTGGTATTCCAGTTGCCTGGAATATCTCTATATCGCTGCTCACTACCAAAGGTAAGCAGCCTAGAGTTCACGATGCAGCCTTTACATTATCTAGCCCTAACCTTACACTAGCCCTACGAACGATTATCCCCAATTACTCGGATGGAAACCCGTAGTACGAGGAGTCCTCACTCACCAGATGGAAACCCAATGAGGAATCCCTCACGTGACGGATGGAAACCCGTCAAGCGAGTCTTTCACTTCACCCGGATGGAAACCCAGGGAAGTGAGCCATTCGCAGTTGTGTTGGCAATTGAAATTGCTCGCACGACTCCTGCCTACTATCATGCAAGGCTAAAATTCAATAACTTAGTTAGCTACGACCATCCCACACTAGCATATATGGTTGTACGATTAGGTCTTAGTCTCGGAGTTGCTGGCTTCAGTCCTTAATCGACTACGGGCGAGATCTCCACCCTATCTACTAGTGAGTTACAATCCTCACTACTTCATAATACAATGTAACTCGCCGTGTCTTAAAGACTAAAATTTTCATTTTATTTTGACAAAATAACAGAGATAACACCTCTGGACACTTTTCAAAATAACCCAAATTCACAAAATCACAAATAACACATATTTTCAGAAGAACTATTGCTCTAATTGCGATTGTGCGATAAATCGCACTCAAAAAAAAATTCCCAATTGACATTATATATTATCTAACCCATATTCTAAATGTTACAACAGTAAGGGATCAATATTTCAAAGGGACATATGCAGCAAGTAGGATTTACAACTACCGATTGTCCCAACAATAGCATTTTGATATAAAACATACACGCATGCATAATAGGATTTGCACAACAAAGTACAATAAGTAAAATACTGGGATCAACATGATCAAAGGGGGTACTTGCCTTGCTCTTGCTATTCTGGAAGTACGGTGGATTGATCGTCACAATAAAAACCCGAATAATCGACGTCTAAAAAGAGTCGGAAATGAATTAAATAACATCCAACAAAAGCAACAGCAACCAAAATAAATATTTTTACATATTCAGGTAGATTATGATTTTATACAAATTTAGAGACAAATTTCATTCAATTTGGAGCTGTGTAGCAAAAGTTATTAAGGTTTCAATTTGGTTCGGTTGGATAAATCCAGATTAAATGAGAAATACGTTTTCTACCAGAGAAAATGTATTCTCTCGTCTGTTCTAATGAGGTTTACGTTTTCCCGAAAGGAAAACGTATTCTCCTCATAACTGAAAACGTATTTTCTAATTTTCATTTGATCTTCGGTTAAACTGACATGTGGGGTCCATTCTCAGTGACAGGGTTCACGAGCACAGTGCATAGACCGATGGTCTATACACACAGTGCATGGGTTCACGGGGTGGTTTTACTGTACACTTAAGCTGTGGGGATCGAGTGCCAACGACTCATTAACAAATAACGCTTTGAGTTAAACAAATGAACTGGTCCCACACGTCAGTGACTTGTTAGAACTAACTAATAGTTAAAGATTTGATTAGCCCTAATGGCTGGGATTAGGCACGGTGATGATGTGCTACAGTGCAATCACCATTGTGCCGCGCGGTGGCACTAGCGTCCGCGCAACTTGCCGGCGATGTGGGGCTTGACGGCACAGAGGAGTGGTCAAAATGGAATCACGATACTAATGCGCACCCGCTAGCACCAACGGTGTGGCGTGAGGTGGCTCAACGCGGTGGCGCACCGGCAACGAGCGGAGGAGATGCTATGGCAAAGAGCAAGAGCTCGAAGGAGTGACGCCCTTGCCAAACTAATGAGTGCATAGGCATCTACGTGCTACCAGGGGTATACCGGAAGGACGTGGAGGAGCTGAGGTGGTCAGAGCTGGGCTGTCAACGGTGAGCCGTGGCGGTGAGGTTGGTCACGTGTGGGGAAGATGCTCGGCTGAAGGAGGGGGTCCAGTGGTACTTGGAGAACCTCAAGGACGTCCAGGCGGTGCTCCAGGTGAAATCGATTGGTCTGAAGCACAGCGAATCACCGACGAGGCTTGGAGCGATGTTTCAGCTGGAGACGAGGAAGACGACTCGATTCGGGCGATCCTGTGAATGAAAGATGGAATGGAGTGAGGGGAAAGCTTCAAGGTGATGTGGAATGGAATATGACGTGGTAGATGCAACACCAAACCCTTCACGGCACCGGAGACGAAGGTGGCGGCACACTGCTGTTTTAGTTTTTTTACTCTTCGAGCTCTAGAGCTCGAATGAGTGTGGGAGAAGAAAAGTGGCTGCACGTACTGGCTTGAAAAAGAAGAGACGTGGCTCGGGGGTGGCTATTTATAGCCGGAGAGGGCGGAGATAGCCGAGGAGAGCTCGGGCAACCGCGGGCAACCCGACAGAGTTTCTCGGTGTTGTACGGGCAAGGATGGGCTTGCGCGGGCAGGAATGGGCACGACATGAAGGCGACGTGACTGGGTAGGTACAGCCGGTGGCAAAACCACGGGCGCACAGTCAAAACCATGGGCACGGCAGAGCTCTCGCGCAATCTGGGGCGCACCAGTCAGCGAGGTGCAAGAGAGAGTTTCGAGTCGGCGTGTTTTCAACGGTCCGATCGGAGATGGACAGTCCATATTGAGAGTGTCGTTCGGATGTCGGAATGTTCCTACTGATTTGGTCCATCCGATCAAGACCTGGCGGTGCATGCGCGTGCTTGCTTGGATAGTCCGATCAAAATTTGAGCGGCCTAGATTGCGCATTCCTTTGGGTGGTCCGAATGTTCCATTTGATCTGGACGGTTGATTTCCAATCCAGCGGTCCAAATCACTTTGTGCTTAATTGGACCTGGTCCAATCAGGAAATTTGTTGGGTTCAACCGGGAGGTTTGGGTTCGGTCCCAAGGAACAGTGCGGGCTTTTGATTTTTGAAATAACTACTGATTTATTTTCTGATTTCATTCACTAGTCAAATGAGGTCCAAAATTAATGAAAATTCTTGTGTAGACTTTTGGGCTAGAGTAGTTTGTCCAGTAAATTTTTCAGAGCATAATACTTCATGTGAATTTCTACAAAATTCAGAGAAGTTTCTGGTTTGTGTGTTTTGTAATTATTTTCTTAACAAGATTTCATATAAAATCATGGGTGAATTATATCTGGGATAATAAGCCCAAAATAATTCTATCCTTTGAATTTATTTACTTTGTTTTATCTATTTCCTTTTTAGCACCTTTTGTTTGTAGTTCTAGTCTTTCTTTTAAATTCAAAAACCAACTTTACATAGCATATTTCATATGCAAATGATCAAGGTAAAATCTCTAAAGCATTTATATTACTTAATCCCAGAATTAGTATTTTGGGATGTTACATGATGTAAGCAATGGAAAGCCTCACAACAAGTGCTAGGAGAGACGCTAACCAACTACTCAAACTTCTTTGTAGGGGCATAAGATTGTTTACGCGATGTAGAGCACAAAAACGGAATAACATGCAACGTAAATAGCCCTCTAGTTTAAGCAGAAACAACAGCTAGTCTCGAGAGATAAAAAAGCTATATGGCTTATATATGCTCATTTGAAAGGTTTCGATGAGATCTACAACTTTGCAGTTGAGGCGAACCCCAAATTCCGAAGGGAATACCGAAAGAAACGGCAAAAACAGAAACCAAAAATTTGCGATGCCAATTCGGGGCCGAAGATGGCTGATTTTGGGGCCCTTGGAGGGCTACTAGCTGGTCGGCTTTGTTGGATGTGCCTCATCGTTAGCTTTCCAATGAGCACAAGAGCGTTAAAAAATGGACACCGTATGCAAAAGTTATGTCTGTTTTACTAAAGGTGTCTCAGAAACGAAATCGTACTACGACTCGAATTTGTCTCGCGTTCAAATTTGAAACTGCTATATCTTTCAAACCCATGGGACAAACTTTCTGAATTTTTTTGTGAAAGCTTTTGGATATATATAGAAGGTCTCCACCAATTTTTACGCGCTTTTTTTCTTTTTCTTTTTTTTCCTACCACGGCTTTTGTTCATGCGGTTGCCTCTTTCTCCTTCTACTATCTGGCCGGCCCTAGGGCTTGCCACAAGTCACAAATAACATCAACTCTCCCAAAAAGGTCACAACAATCCTCTCGTTTTTTTATTAACAACAGCTCAAATTTTCTGTTTTTGGTGCGGATTAGAGGAGTTCTAACCCATGAATTTTCTGTTTTAGATGCAAAAACTAAGAACCCTAAAAGAACGATCAAGCGACGCGAAGGAAACAAGAGATACAAACTAGACAACGACCATCTAGACAATAACTAGAACTGAAGATCAGCAACTAGACACGATGATACAACTAGCAGAAAATTGCAATGGCTCAAAGGGCATGGTATGGATGATAGATGCAAAAAATTTTGGGCAATTTTCTGGACTCTAGGTATGAAAAACGAATCTACTACTAAAAAACTGGAAACTTTCACCGATGAACTGTAGCTCTGATACCACTTGATGAACCACAAAGGTCCTGATTTGGCCCGATCTTTCGATGAGAAAGTAAGTTCGGTAGTAGTCGCTCAACTCTCACGATCCTGGATACGAACTGGCAAGGCTCAAAACAACGCAATCGCTGAACTGCTCGACAAGTTGTTATCAACCATGCACGAATACCTGGTTGACCTGAACACGAAGATCGATTCCTGCATACACCGAAGAAGCACGCAAGAACAAGGTAAAGTGCAATCTAAAATTGCAAATAAGATTAAAATACTTGATAAATTGGGATTCTAAAGCGGTATTATAGTTGGTCTAAACGACATAAGCCAATACACGAAGTTGTATGATAGCTAACTTTTAACTTAACAAACTCCAAGGAAAACTAAAAGGGTGCGGCTTCCTTATATAGGGGGGAGTTGTACATATCTAAGAGCTAAGGGGATGGTACTATTCATAGTACTATTCTCATGAACAGTGTGCCATGAACAGTACAGCCGACCCAGATAACCTAGAGTGGTGGCTGCCCTTTGGGCCCAATAATTGATACAAGGCCCTCGACCCAATGTGAGGTGGCGCAGCACGAGATATAAGTTAAGTAAATTCATCGGCATGTTGGAGTAGCATTCGTTGCAGCCGAATCGATGGCAGTAGAGTAGCCCAGTTGGAGGTCGTGTAGCGGTCGTATCCGGTGGGTTGATGTCCTCATCAAGAAAGAATATTCCTTTGACTGAAAAGAAAAAGACACTGACAAGTGGGGCCCACTCGTAAGAGAAAGAGAGAATGACAGGTGGGATCCGAAGTGTATGTGAGAGAAAGAAAAAGAGGGAGAGGATGACAAGGGGGTCTCACATGTAAGAGAGAGAAAGAGAGAGCTACAGATAGAGGAAGAAGCAGAGGGACTGGCGGTGTCACTTGGGCAAGCGGCGGTGACGGCGAGGAAGTTGCCAGCGATGAGAAAAATGGAACCCTAGCGAGGAGAGGAAGGCTTTGGTGGCGCCAGCGTGGCAAGAATGGTGACGAGGCAGCGACGGCGATAATGGCGGCACGACCACTCAAGCAAGTGGCGGCAACGGTGAAGCAATGGCACCCGAGAAGAAAGAAGGCGAGCACCGGCATAGAGGTAGCGAGAGGATCACGTAGAGCGGCTCAGGGAGACCGGAGTATACGGGAGCGGTCGCGCGACGACGGCCGGAGGCGAAGACAAACGACGATGGTGGAGGGGTACCTCGGCGGCGGAGAGAACAAAAGGATGGAAGGGGTCGGAGGAGGAAGGCCTGAAACACGTGATGACGTGCATGGGACGACAATAGAACTCACCGGTGGCGAGATCGAAGGTGGAGGCGACGGCCGGCTTTGCGGAAGAAAGCGGTGATGATGGTCCAGCGGGGTTCGGGCGAAGAGAAGGCAAGCACCACAGAGAATGTGACGAGGCAAATCTGATGGTGGTGACGGAAAGGATGGTGAGGCAACCCAGCGACGAAGACGTTCGGCAGTGGCAACTTCTTTGACGGAATCCGATAGAGCGACGATGATTTTGGCGATGACTTCTTGGGGATTCGGGAGAGAAGATCGAGGCTCAACTTTGGTCGTGCACGGTGCACTTTTAAACGGCCAGGAAGGGAGGATTTGTATGGAGGACGGTGGAAACGGTGTGCGCGAGACGGACACGGACAGAGGTCTCCCGGTTGAAGACGAAGCTAACGTGGCGGGTCCACTCGACAACAAGAGAAGGGAAGGGAGGCGGGCTGGGCCTGGCGCGTGGGAAAGCAAGGAACAGGCCGGCGTGGCTGGGCTAGCAGCTGGGCCAAAAAGAAAGGAAACAGGCTGGAGGAAAAAGAGATTGAGCCCAAAGGAAAATCTAAAAAATAAAAGACTTTCTAAATTTCATATATTAGATTAAATAAAACCGAGCTCAAAGAAATAGCAAATAAACTCCAAAAATTCCTAGAAAATACTCTGGAACTCAAGGAACCCAAATAAAATGGTTTTGAATTTAATTGAAGTTTAGATTATTCACATTAAATTATTTTATTTTTGAAAAATTCAAATGGTTATTTTTATTTTTAAAGTCTTCAAAAAGAGTCTAAATTTGGGATGTTACACCCAAGCTCCCGTGCTCTTCCTCAGCAACTGCGGTGCATGGAATGCGTGAGGCTGCTTGTGATGGGCAGGACTTTGAGTGCGACTTCTGAGGAGACTGTACACCGAGCTAATAATTCCTGCCTTTTGTTGTTTTCTTATGCTCCATCATTGGGCGCTTCGGTTTCTGGTTTGTTCAATCATAACCAAAACTCCAAAAATACAAAGGAATATAGAGAAAGATATGTTCTTACTTAATTTTGCTATCATCCTGAGGACAAATATATATCCTATCCATTGAGGACTACTGGACTACTGGATCACACCTGAATTTTGGGTAAATTGTTTACTTCTCATCTTTTTTGTTTGTCTAACATGATGTCAATTACAATAATAAAGCTTATTCTTATTTTCAGGTTTTTATTTGGGCAAAGAGAAGAGATTGAGTTCTGTAATCTTCTGATCAGTTGTTGTTCCTGGGTCATTTCTGAAAGCTGGCCATAATCAGTTGTTGTTCGTGGGACTACTGGATCGGTCATTTTGTTGTTTCTGAAATGTTGGCCGAAAGTTGATGCTTCGAGTTGTTTCTAAAAGCCGGACGAAATCTTCTGATCAGTTGTTGTTTCCTATGTCGTGCAATGCTTTGGGTGTATCAGATGATATGCATTTTGTTGTTTAATGAATGCTTTGATAAGTCGATCGATTACTGTCAGTGAAATCTAATCAATCGTAATCTTACATTAGATTTTTAGTAAAGCTGACGATTTTTTCAACAAATTTTGGCTGTTTTTTTTAAATCAAATTTCTGTTTGAAAATTTCAGCCGAAAAAACCGAATATCGCCAAACTCGATTTATCAAACCCCCAGGAAAAAACAACAACTTACCAAAACCTTGCTCCCAACATCTTGCTGGCCAGCTCCTGCTCCTGCTGTTGCTCCAGCATCCCTCCCTCTTCCCCAACTACCTTTTGCTCCGCCCTTCTTCCTCCTCTATGATGAGCCGCCCCCGTGCCGGCCTTCCTCCTCTCCTCTAGCCAGACCCCTCACGCCGTCCTCCTTCCTCGTCTACAGTGGCTACCGCCACCGGATCTGCCACCTCCTAACTGCTCGTCCTTGTCACCATCGCCGACCTCCAACACCCACCGACCTCCTCCGACCCACGGCACCAGCGGAGCCACTGTCGTCTTGCCGCACCAACGTCGCCGCCGCCCTCCACTTCCATTTTGTCGCCGCCCCGGCATCCCTCTAAGCTCGGGCTCCAGTGAACCCAAACCCTAACCCAGTGCTAGTGGCAGATGGTGGCGCTGGAGAGGAGGAAGAGGAGTTCGTTAGAGCACAAAAATCTCAACGCAAGATACAAAGGTTACAAAATGACTAAAAGTTAAGAGATTTTGAGTTGCCTGTGCATTAGCAAAACCGATTTTTCCATTGTTCGGAATGCCCTTACTATCGGCCACCTAGCGCCTTCACAACTTTGGAAACCAGTTTGTTCACTTACAACCCGTTTAACAAATACCCCCTCTAGTCACAAAAGAGTGATATTTATTATTTTAAAAGTCAATAAAATATCACTTGACCACTAATTTTTATCATTATATATTCGAACAAAATTATAAACTGTAATATTATAAAACTACTTTTTATCATAAATTTACTTGGTAGTGCCTGAGTTCTGAATATG
Source organism: Ampelocalamus luodianensis (assembly GCA_036346255.1). Taxonomy (NCBI): domain Eukaryota; kingdom Viridiplantae; phylum Streptophyta; class Magnoliopsida; order Poales; family Poaceae; genus Ampelocalamus; species Ampelocalamus luodianensis. Next base: position 24,240,189 of record CM070640.1, read on the forward strand.
CAATAATAGTTTCCTTGTGGTGTCCATGCTTACTTTCTACCTTCTACGACTAGTATTATAGGTTAAAGTCATGGAGGGTGCATCTCCTGCACTTGGTTGCCAAGCCCAAGCCCAAACGGTAAAGGGAGCTCAAAATGTGGACAAATCTGCGTCCTTACGTGGAATACCTGTTCTTGCAGCTGATTCTACACCTCCAAGTTGTTGGTGATATGCCCTAGAGGCAATCATGATGATGATTGTATCACGTCTATGTTTATGAGTTCATGAATAAATGTTATTCTGTTCCTTGAATGAATCGTCAGTTCTGAAGGTCAACGAGTATGTGACTTGTTGGTGAAACTCTTCGACTTGTATGATGTCGTTCTAAAAAGTATCCCTGGTCGAATGTCACTGATCGGAACACCAGTGACTCTACGACCAGTGTATATATTGATTGATGACCATGTTTCACCGGTCATGGATATAGGGATATCGAATCAATAATGTGAACACGTGTTAGAGAACATGGGGTTGGATTGACCCACCTTGAGACACTATTGAGATTGTTATGATCCTGTGTGTCATTAGTTGGTCTCAAGCCATGATGAGGTATAATCCTTAGACCCGAGATCAGCATGGTTCCCTACATGTGTAATAGCACTCTTAGGGGTTGCCAAACGCTACTCGTAACTGGGTAGTTATAAAGGTAGCTTTCGGGTGTGCTATGAAACATGCGGAGGGATGTGACTAGTCGGATATGGGATTTTCCCCTCCTAACATAACAGGAGAGACGTCTCTCGGCCCCTCGAAGTGGTCAGATAAAGAAAGTGCATGGCCATGCCACTAGTGGTCGAAGTGTTCGACCACATAAGATTATCCGACAACTCGACCGAGAAAGTATTGAACAGTCCATGGATGACACATTACCTCACCTGGAGTTCAAACCAGATATCGTGAGGCAAAGGGAGAATACTAGAGCAAGTCGCTTAGTTCGATCAGATCCGGACAAGTCGTATGGTGATACGAGCAAGTCGTGACCGATCGAGCGAAATAACAGAGTGGTCGAAACACAGTCGTAAGGAGTTCTGAATCGTGCGTGACCGTCTTGAATGGTCATATAAAGATAGGACTTGGTCTTAAGTGATGAGGACCTAGTCGTAGATCATATTGCATTAAGGTTCATCCGATATAATTTGTGTGTATTCGGGAATCGTTATGTCCTGCTAGGGACCGCTATGACTCGTGGTCGGAAAGGGTTTCAGTCTGGCCGATTACACATAAACCTAATGGGTCACACACTTAATGGGATGGAACAAACCAGTACGAATACCTTTCGTCAAACGTGTTCGGATAGAATCCAACACGGGGCACTATATAAGGAGATGCTTGACGCTAGTGTGCGTGTGGGGATAGAGACACGTAAGTTGTTTTCACCGAAACCCGAGCCGCCATATTTTTGAGAGCGCTGTGGGCACCCGGTGTATTGGAAAAGGGATTAATTAAAATCATACTGTAGCACAATTCTTAATCAAGGAACAGTGCTGCTCCTCCATTAAAGATCATGCTAGAAGTATAAGTTTAATAAATAACAGATCCAATACTCAGGCTTCCCGGATATATGTCTCACAATGGTTCCCAGGATCAACGACCATTGCACATATATCCTTCAACAACATTGCATCATACACATACAAGGCATACATTTACATAATTAAACATATGTTTACAACTTTCGGTTTAGTACTACATTATCCGGTGACTTGGTCACTTCAAAAGTTTAACGGCGGAAGCAAACTAAAAGTCAAAATCCACCAATGGCCCCATCCACCGCAGCGATTGCGGGAGGAAAGAAGTAGCTTTACTCGTTAGCGTCACCACGATCGACGCTAACGGGTGCTTCATAAAGGTAACCGTCCTCACCGCAACAATAGGTTATAGCACCTTGAGTACGGAAGGTACTCAATAAGACTACACAAACTAATAAAAGAAAGTGTTTAGTAGAGCCTATACAAAGGAGTAGAATTTATACATGCATAAGGTTGCAACAGAAGGTTTAATGGTTAAAGTTTGCACAAAGCAATACATCTTAACCTACAATTACTAAATTTTGATAAAGCAATTTCATAAATCAAAGTTGGATTAAAGCAGAAGTAAATAAGAATAAGGATAAACCATACAATGCATGAATTCTCTCATGCTAAACCAAAACCAAACCCACATTTGTAAATCAAAACTCTATCTGGTGACATCAATTCAAGTCATCGTCCATGACCGTGGACACGGCTATTCGAGCAGCTTTAATACAACTGCGAGTGTACATCTTTACCCACGACTTAGCTGGCCCGTTGCCTTCTGGATGCCTCAGAATGATGACATACTTCCTTTGGTATACCGAAGGGAAACTAAGATTTGTTATTTTTCAACAAGCTAACATTATTGAGTTGGATACCCATGTGTGAACGATCTCGCTTAAACAACGATGATAGCATCTCGCTGGCAACCGGCACACATGTTGCGTCGGAATGCCGATCCAACCATAAGAAGTAATGCAAGCTGGGTTCGCCCATATTAGATTGCAATCGGCATCTTTAAGGTGCGTACATGCGACCGAGCACATATCGCCCTCACCCTTCTAAGAACATCGATATTGACATACAAGCTCACATGGCATAAAACGCGATCTAATGACCAAAGCATCTATGCCATACAAGATCAATACACATATCCTTACTCCCTGTTTCCAACCCAATAGTCTTAGCCTTTACTTAACCAAGCGGCGCCCATACAACTGCGCGTGGAAGTGCGTGGGAACTTGAATTGAACAATCGCGTTGGTCCTTAATTAACCTTGACAAGTCCACCACAATTCCCAATCTCGTGCACAAAAGCACCATCACTAGCATCCTCTTGTCGAGATCAATTTAAATGTAAAATGCAATTACGATTTAAAGAAACTGGACAAAGAGTTGAAATGTGAAATTCATTTGTTGCTCCTGTTTGACAAGTTAATCTTGTCAAACACTAAATCTTAGCTAGATTGCATGTCTAAGCAAAATCTGAAAATATGCATTATAGTATCTGATACTACTCTAGGGTTGAGTGTATGGTCATAATTAAGGTAATCCACAATGTTAATCGTGTCATAACTAACTAATCAGTTCATATTTGTATTTCGGAAAAATAGCATGCAACAGATGTCACCAGTATTTAGAAAAGCTATTGTAGAAACTTTGGGATCAACATGGTGCAAAGAGGATGCTTGCCTTGATAATAATATACTACATTGCGAGCTCAGTTGCTCGGAGAAAGATTCAAATGCCTCGCAGAACCAGATTCTAAAAGAGGCAATAAAATCCAATAAATATCAAAATCGACAATAAGTACTGATTGAAAGAATGATGCATGATCAATATGGAGATGCATGTTTAACGACATGCTTAAGTCATACTACCTAATAGTGATATTAACCCATTTTATCATATACAACTTTTAAATAACAAGAACTATAGTCTAGATCCAAGTTTCGCCAGATTTTGAAAATAACGAAAACGAGGACATGATACTGAGGAGGCCCGATCTTCTCGGTGAGAAACCGTGGATAGTTGATGCGAAGTAGGCGATGTCGCTAGTGAACACTCGCGCCAATGCACGAACCCTCAACTCTTGAATACGCCCACAACACACCGTAGTTGTTCGTCGCGAGACCACGAGCAGCGAATGCCAAGTCCCCGATTCCCAATGGAACGACGGCTTGACCTTGAATTGCGAACGAACAATTGGATCGCCTAGTCCTCTCTCAAAGTCCTCGCATGAACTCGGGGTCGAAAGAACAAGCAATAGCTATGTTTCAATCTTATGAATAAACTGGTCTAATGGATACAAGGGAGGGCAAGGGTATTTAAGGCGCCCTCCACGACTCACGCACGCCCTAGGGCCGCCACACATGCCGAATCAAACTCTAACTCGGCTAAGACCTAAAAACACACAAAAGGAAAACCTAACTTAAGTCCGTCACATTGTTTCGGCCATAGCGGCGCGACCGTAAGTCTTCTGAAGCTGGGGCCAAAACCATCGTGTGGGCCTTGGAATAAGCTTTCAAACAAGTCCAAGAACACCCCAATCGGACTCCGTATGCAAAAGTTATGGCCTTTTATTACAGCCCTGTTGGGCTGTCCCGAACCGAATCCGAATTGAATTCGAGTTGATTCCGAGATGAATTTCGGTTGCACTTGTGGAAGATCCGAATTGGGCTTGAATTCTTGGGCTTTTCTCCCTTGGTTGACCCACGTGAGCTTCTCCTCCATTGCTTTGACTCGGCCTCCCTCTTGGTTCCAAAGGCTTCACAATGTTCAAACACGAGAATGCACAAAACATTTGCATGAGGTAATACCCAATTCTCATCAATGACAATAGAAGATTCATTAAGAAACAAAAGCACTGTTGATTTAGAAGTTTAGCTCTTGCTCTCGTCGGTGGACCAATATGCATACGCACTTGAATTATTTGTGGCGTCACGTATGGCGTCCACCTCGGTATGTGTATGACCACCAATACGGAAAGATGTATAAGTGTTAGGGATGCCCTCATCATCCTCCCCTCTTGAAAAGGCGTCGTCCTCGACTTGGATCATCACCACCAAAGAAAGGTGATAAATCAGCGACATTGAAAGTAGAGCTCACGCCATAGTCATCGCCGGAAAGCTCTATCTTGTAGGCATTGTCGTTAATCTTTGCAAGCACCTTGAAAGGTCCATCACCTCGTGGCAGCAATTTAGACTTGCGGCGTTACGGAAAACGATCCTGCGGTAGTGCACCCAAACCAAATCACCGGTTGAAAAATCATCTTCTTCCGTTTCTTATTAGCCTTCTCGATAGGACTTGACCTTGCGCTCTATCTCCTCTTTTGTTTTGAGATGCAATTTCTTCACATACTCACTCGCTTGGATGCCTCCATATGAACACGGTGTTGACTTGGAAGTGGCAGCAAATCAAGCGGCGTAAAGGGTTTGAAACCATACACCACCTCAAAAGGACACAAGCTGCGTAGTGGAGTGCATGGCCCGATTATAGCGAATTCCACGTCGGCAAACAATCCTCCCACTCGCGCAGATTCTTCTTGATCATGGTCCGTAGCATCGAAAGTGTGCGGTTCACCACCTCCGTTTGACCATCGGTTTGGGGATGACAAGTCGTCTTTGAATAACAACCGTCGCCCCGGCTTACCCAAAGTATCTTCCAAAAGTAGCTCATGAACTTCACGTCACGATCGACACAATAGTGCGTGGCACGCCATGTAGCCTCACGATCTCCACGAAAAACAAGTTAGCAATATGCGACGCATCGTCGCTCTTGTGGCACGGAATAAAGTGTGCCATCTTTGAAAAAGCGATCCACAACGACAAAAACAGAATCACTCCCCTCTTAGTTCTAGGTAATCCTAAAACAAAATCCATACTAATATCCTCCCATGGTGCATTGGGAGCAGTGAGGGTATACAAACCGTGTGGATTCAATTTTGATTTAGCTTTGTGGCAAGTAATGCATCGTTGCACATACCTCTCTACATCTCGCCTCATCTTAGGCCAATAAAAGTGATCGCTCGGCATAGATAACGTCTTCTCACGTCCAAAATGTCCCATCAACCCACCGCATGTGATTCTGCGCAGAATAGCAAACGACGGAGGAGTCCGAACGCATAATTTGTTAGTGCGAAACAAAACCCATCATGGATGTGAAATTTATCCCAACCTTTTCCTCTTTGCAATGTGCATAAGGAACGGAAAAATCATGGTCATGAGCATATAAATCACGCAAACTCTCTAAACCAGAACTTGCACTCCTAATTGAGTTAAAGCACACTTTTCCTAGAGAGTGCATCACCTACCACATTTTCCTTTCCCTTCTTGTATTTTACAATGTAAGGAAACGACTCAATGAATTCGACCCATTTGGCATGTCTACGGTTCAGTTTGCTTGACCCTTTAAATACTTTAATGCCTCATGATCGAATGAATAATAAACTCTTTAGGCCATAAATAGTGTTGCCAAGTTTCTAACGCACGCACTAAAGCATAAAGCTCTTTGTCATAGACCGGATAATTCAATTGAGCACCATTTAGTTTCTCACTAAAATAAGCTACCGGTCTACCCTCTTGCATTAAAACACCGCCAATACCCAATCCACTAGCATCACACTCAATTTCAAAATTTTTAGTGAAATCAATTAAAACAAGCAACGATGCTTGATCAAGCGTTTCTTAAGTTCAAGCAAAAGCATTGTCTTGCGCTACCCCCACAAATTCAACACCCTTTTTAGTAAGTTCATTCAAAGGGGCAGCTATGGTGCTAAAATCCTTCACAAAGCGCAGATAAAAACCAGCGAGACCATGAAAGCTCCTAATCGACTTACATTCACAGAGTTGGCCAATTTTAATCGCTTCAATTTTAGACTCATCTACTTCAACTCCCAATGCGAAACAACATAGCCCAAAAAGATGACACGATCTTTGCAAAAGGTACACTTCTCTAAGTTACCAAATAACCTAGCCTCACGCAAAACTTGTAGAACTTGTCTAAGATGGTCTATGTGTTGATTCACTGCATGTAAATCGAATATCATCAAAGTACACAACCACAAATTTACCAATCAAATGCCTTAAAACATGATTCATTAAGCGCATGAATGTACTAGGTGCATTAGTTAAACCAAAGGCATGACTAACCACTCATACAACCCAAATTTTGTTTTAAATGCTGTTTTCCACTCATCCCCTTCATGCATCCTAATTTGATGGTAACCATCTGCAAATCTATCTTAGAAAAATAACAAAGACCACTCAATTAAATAGCATATCATCTAAGCGAGGTATAGGATGGCGATATCGAATTGTGATATTATTAATCGCTCGACAATCTACGCACATACGCCATGAACCATCTTTCTTAGGAACTAAAATAACAGGAACAGACAAGGGCTTAAGCTTTCACGTACATACCCTTTGGAGAAGCTCTTGTACTTGTTTCGAATTTCCTTTGTTTCCTCGGGATTGGTGCGATGCGGTGGTCGGTTCGGCAATGACGCTCACGGAATCAAGTCGATCTTATGTTCTATCCCACGAATTGGTGGTAGCCCACCGTACCTCGTTTGGAAAGACGTCGCTAAAGTCTGCAAAACACAAGCAACACCACTAGGAAGAGAAGACAAGTCGTTAGTCGAAAGCAAGGCGTCTTTGTACAATAGTACAAAGTGCACCAAATTGGGATCTTAGCTGAATTCTCTCATTTACGATTTGGTGGCTAACAACACTAAATTCTTCTCTCGCTCTTTGGCGGTCTCAACGTGCATCTCAATTTTCTGCATTGAAGAATTCACAATCATTTGCGGTGTAAGGGGCTTCAAGATGATATCCATATTATTCCATCGAAATGTGTAGCGATTTGTCGCCCATCATGAACAATGAGAACGGTCATATTGCCATGGCCGTCGATGAGGCATCCCTAACACTTATACATCTTTCCCTATTGGTGGTCATACACATGCGAGGTGGACGCCATACGTGGCGCTACAAATAATTCAAGTACGAAGTGCATATTGGTCCACCGACGAGAGCAAGAGCTAAACTTCTAAATCAACAGTGCTTTTGTTTCTTAATGAATCTTCTATTGTCATTGATGAGAATTGGGTATTACCTCATGCAAATGTTTTGTGCATTCTCGTGTTTGAACATTGTGAAGCCTTTGGAACCAAGAGGGAGGTCGGAGTCAAAGCAATGGAGGAGAAGCTCACGTGGGTCAACCAAGGGAGAAAAGCCCAAGAATTCAAGCCCAATTCGGATCTTCCACAAGTGCAACCGAAATTCATCTCGGAATCAACTCGAATTCAATTCGGATTCGGTTCGGGACAGCCCAACAGGGCTGTAATAAAAAGCCATAACTTTTGCATACGGAGTCCGATTGGGGTGTTCTTGGACTTGTTTGAAAGCTTATTCGAAGGCCCACACAATGGTTTTGGCCCCAGCTTCAGAAGACTTACGGTCGCGCCGCTATGGCCGAAACAATGTGACGGACTTAAGTTAGGTTTTCCTTTTGTGTGTTTTTAGGTCTTAGTCGAGTTAGAGTTTGATTCGGCATGTGTGGCTGGCCCTAGGCCGTGCGTGAGTCGTGGAGGGCGCCTTAAATACCCTTGCCCTCCCTTGTATCCATTAGACCAGTTTATTCATAAGATTGAAACATAGCTATTGCTTGTTCTTTCGACCCGAGTTCATGCGAGGACTTTGAGAGAGGACTAGGCGATCCAATTGTTCGCTTACGCAATTCAAGGTCAAGCCGTCGTTCCATTGGGAATCGGGGACTTGGCGTTAAATGCGTTCGTGGTCTCGCGACGAACAACTACCCGTGTGTTGTGGGCGTATTCCAAGAGTTGAGGGTTCGTGCATTGGCGCGAGTGTTCACTAGCGACATCATCTACTTCGCATCAACTATCCACGGTTTCACCGAGAAGATCGGGCCTCCCGTATCATGTGGTATCGATTCTAGGTTTACTCGGTGAGAACTTCTTTACCTATAGTTAGATTCGTTTTCTTTCCTATCGTACAATAAACCAAAATTGCGATTACCAAAACCGTAGTTTAATCATTATTTCTTGTGCGTTTAGTTAAGTTTTCATCCATTAGAGTTTTGTTTTAGTCTGATCCTTCTGTTTCCATTGCGTAGCTTAATCTTTATCAAAAAATTTTTTGTGATTGAACTCCTCAATTAGCACCCAAAACCATCATCCGATCTGTCAGTGCCTTGTCTTGCGACTGTCCGAGACGGTGTTGTTTCCTTATCCGAACTCCTTGGTGGGACTAGAGTCCTAATCAACCTCTAGCTCAAACACAATCCGAGTCCAATTGCTCCATCTTGAGTTTCGCCACTACATCATAGCCGTCCAACCACTTTTGGTGTCCTTTATATCCTTTCATCTTGAGACTAGCTATTGATATTCCACCTAGGGTTTGCTCATTCAAGTTGATTACACGTTCTTTGTTTTGTGAGGTTTGCGCAGATTCCACGGGAGCAAAGCGAGGGAAAAGAAGGAAAAGGCAGCCGCATATAGAAAGAGCGGCGGCAAAAAAAAAAAAAAAAAAAAACGATAACTTTTGCATACGACCTCCGATTGGGCGTTTCTTGATCCGTTGGAAAGGAAACGGAAAATAGAGCCAAAAAAAGAAGTCCGGAAATGCGGGGTTTTACATCCGCGTAAGCCACGAGCACACGTGTGCGGAAAACCGACCCCAAAAGGTCGTTTAGGGCCTCAAAACGGGCAAACCGAGAAAAATTCGGTTTCTCGATTTCGCTCAAAATTGATAGAGCCCCTCTGCAGGTGATTCTAAGGTACCCCGTGAAGACGGCATCCCTTTTCGAGTGATCCGCGCATACTTTTAGCTACTACAGTACCGGGTCATCTTTTTAGCTTGTGTTTTTCAATTTTGATTGAGCAATCTTGTGCCCTAGTATATTCCTTTGCAATTGGCTAGCGTCTATCCCGTGCTTTGGTGCAAAACGAGCTGGTTTCATCTCTTTTTCGCTCGCTAGCTCAGTCCTTTGTTTGCATTAAGTCTCATTTATCCTTGCGTGTGCGTTCATACACTTCGCTAAACTCGTTGGATCGGCACATAGGCAAAATACTCTAGCTTGGATCATTACTTAGCTTTACAATACCTTGAATATCAGATTGCATAGGATATACACATACTGTCCAAGCTCCACCTACACCCGTTTGTGTACTCCCTTGCTCTTGGTTACGCTCCTACATTACACGGTTAAGGTCGTCATTGTCTGGCGCTGTTTTGCCGTCCTTGATTCACTTTGGAGCGGTAAGCTTGTCTTGTTTTCGGGATGTGAGTTGCGGCGTAGTAGCGAGAGCTTTTGTTTTACTAACCGGATATAACCTCGTTTCTTGTTTGTGAGTTGTTGCTATGTCAGTCACGAGGAGGATCCACCTAATCCGGGCGCGCGGTTCACGTGGGCGAGTACACTCGGTTGCGCGAGATGCTACAAAAACAACTTCAAGATGGTGACAATGGCGTGCGCGATGAACTCGGGAAGTTCAGTGGGATGAACACCCTCGGGAGGAGGTCACACACCGCGTCGGCCATCAACAATAACTTCCGGAGCTACGCGCCATGTTCGCTCAACACAATCACGTGGGTGCGCAAGTGATGACACGAGTGTGCACGCCCCTCGGCCGTTTTGCACAATGAGACCGAGGATGAGCGTGCTATTCGTGTGGATGAGGAGCGGCGAGCGGCGCGGCGCGTCGCATGGCGGTGCCGCCAAGCGTCGGGATGGCGGCCGCGGCACACCCTCGAGCTCATGGGCGTGGCGAGGCAACGGCGGCGAGGTGGAGGCGCACCACGGGGTGTCCACGGGAGGTGTGCATCGTGCACCTCGTAGCATGGCGGATGAGGCGAGCAATGGGATGACGATTTCCCCATCGGCGACTACGATGACCGACAGCGCCACCATCGCAACAACGTGCGGCGTCGACACGGCGGCGCCGACGATTTTGTCGCTAAGCCCAAATTTACTCTTCCTATATTTTCGTGTGGTACGGATGTGGAGCAATACCTCACTTGGGAGTCGAAGGTGGATAAGTTGTTTCAATGAACAACTATTCCAATGAGAAGAAGTCATTGCTTGCTTCCAATGGCTTGATGATTATGCTACACATTGGTGGGAGCGATTCATTCGTAGCGCATGGAGCGCCATGAGTTGCCGATTACACACGGGAGCGGATGAAGCGACATTTGCGGGCACGCTTTGTACCTCGCCACTACAAGCGCTCACTATTTGAGAAGTTGTGAGTGTGCGACAAGGTATGAGGTCAATTGACGAATATCATAAGGAGATGGAAACTATCATGATACATGCGGATGTCGCGAGAATGAAGAAACGCACCATGGCGAGATTTCTAGTCGGCATGAATCATCTTTATCAGCGCATTGTCAATCACCATCCCTATAATGATATGATTGAGTTGTTTGCACCAAGCACGCCGGCCGGCGACAAGTGATTGAAGATGCACGGTTCGCTACCCGTTCACGTCCTTCACGATCCGGACAGCCATATAACAACAAACGGCCAAACAAGAGCACTCCGCCGGAAGCAATTCGGCAATGCGCGATTCATAAGTAAGAAGTCGGAGAGTACACCAAAGACCGGTCGTCGACTGCGGCGCCGTGCTAGTGCGACCTCGTCCTATGGGGTCAACGGGGCGTTCACGTGACATCATTTGCCACAAGTGCAAGGGTGTTGGCCATTTTCGAGGGATCGCCCAAATGTCGAACTATGCTTATCACCGAGGATGGCGGTTATGTTTCACTAGTGATGACGAGTCGCCGATCGCGCAACAGTCTTGCACAATCGATGACATAGAACAATGTGAGTGCGATCCCGAGTTTCCTAACACCGAGCAAGATTCCATTGTTTGCGCCCAAGGTGCTTAGTGTGATGCCATCGCCGTCACTCGAACAATGGTGCAATTTGTTTGGACTTGGGCGAAGCTTGATAAGGGTAAGGTCCGCAAAGTGATCATTGATGGCGGAAGTTGTCACAATTTGGCTAGCAAGGATATGTGTCATAAGTTGGGTTTGAAGTACTTGCCGCATCCACGTCCTTATCATGTGCAATGGTTGAGCGACAAAGAGGAAGTGAAGGTGAACTATATAGTGCGAGTGGCGTTTTCTATTGGGAAGTACACCGACAACGTGGATCGCGATGTTGTGCCTATGACGGTGTGTCACTTGCTCTTGGGACGGCCATGGCAATATGACCGTTCTGCTGCTCATGATGGGCGTACAAATCGCTACACATTTCGATGGAATAATATGGATATCATCTTGAAGCCCCTTACACCGCAATGTTGTGAATTCTTCAATGCGAGAAAATTGAGATGCACGTTGAGACCGCCAAAGAGCGAGAGAAGAATTTAGTGATGTTAGCCACCAAATCGAAATGAGAGAATTCAGCGAAGATCCCAATTTGGTGCACTTTGTACTATTGTACAAAGACGCCTTGCTTCGACTAACGACTTGTCTTCTCTTCCTAGTGGTGTTGCTTGTGTTTTGCGGGACTTCAATGACGTCTTTCCAAACGAGGTACCACTGGGCTACCACCAATTCGTGGGATAGAACATAAGATCGACTTGATTCCGGGCGTCGCCGCCGAACCGACCACCGCATCGCACCAATCCCGATTTAAACAAAGGAAATTCGAAACAAGTACAAGAGCTTCTCTCAAAGGGTATGTACGTGAAAGCTTAAGCCCTTGTCTTGTTCTGTTATTTTAGTTCCTAAGAAAGATGGTTCATGGCGTATGTGCGTGAGATTGTCGAGCGATTAATAATATCACAATTCGATATCGTCATCCTATACCTCGCTTAGATGATATGCTAGACGAATTGAGTGGTGTTTATTATTTTTCTAAGATAGATTTGCGCATGGTTACCATCAAATTAGGATGCATGAAGGGGATGAGTGGAAAACAGCATTTAAAACAAAATTTGGGTTGTATGAGTGGTTAGTCATGCCTTTTGGTTTAACTAATGCACCTAGTACATTCATGCGCTTAATGAATCATGTTTTAAGGTATTTGATTGGTAAATTTGTGGTTGTGTACTTTGATGATATTCGATTTGATCATGAATCTGAACACATAGACCATCTTAGACAAGTTCTACAAGTTTTATGTGAGGCTAGGTTATTCGGTAACTTAGAGAAGTGTACCTTTGCAAAGATCGTGTCATCTTTTTGGGCTATGTTGTTTCGCACGGGGAGTTGAAGTAGATGAGTCTAAAATTGAAGCGATTAAAAATTGGCCAAGTCCTGTGAATGTAAGTCAGATTAGGAGCTTTCATGGTCTCGCTGGTTTTTATCGGCGCTTTGTGAAGGATTTTAGCACCATAGCTGCCCCTTTGAATGAACTTACTAAAAAGGGTGTTGAATTTGTGTGGGGGGTAGCGCAAGACAATGCTTTTGCTGAACTTAAGAAACGCTTGACTGAAGCACCGTTGCTTGTTTTACCTGATTTCACTAAAAATTTTGAAATTGAGTGTGATGCTAGTGGATTGGGTATTGCCGGTGTTTTAATGCAAGAGGGAAGACCGGTAGCTTATTTTAGTGAGAAACTGAATGGTGCTCAATTGAATTATCCGGTCTATGACAAAGAGCTTTATGCTTTTGTGCGTGCATTAGAAACTTGGCAACACTATTTATGGCCTAAAGAGTTTATTATTCATTCGATCATGAGGCATTAAAGTATTTAAAGGGCCAAGCAAACTGAACCGTAGACATGCCAAATGGGTCGAATTCATTGAGTCGTTTCCTTACATTGTAAAATATAAGAAGGAAAGGAAAATGTGGTAGCTGATGCTCTCTCTAGGAAAAGTGTGCTTTTAACTCAATTAGGAGTGCAAGTTCCTGGTTTAGAGAGTTTGCGTGATTTATATGCTCATGACCATGATTTTTCCGTTCCTTATGCACATTGCAAAGAGGGAAAAGGCTGGGATAAATTTCACATCCATGATGGGTTTTTGTTTCGCACTAACAAATTATGCGTTCCAGACTCCTCCGTGCGTTTGCTATTCTGCGCAGGAATCACATGCGGGTGGGTTGATGGGACATTTTGGACGTGAGAAGACGTTATCTATCTTTGCCGAGCGATCACTTTTATTGGCCTAAGATGAGGCGAGATGTAGAGAGGTATGTGCAACGATGCATTACTTGCCACAAAGCGAAATCAAAATTGAATCCACACGGTTTGTATACCCTCTACCTGCTCCCAATGCACCATGGGAGGATATTAGTATGGATTTTGTTTTAGGATTACCTAGAACTAAGAGGGGAGTGATTCTGCTTTTGTCGTTGTGGATCGTTTTTCAAAGATGGCACACTTTATTCCGTGCCACAAGAGCGGCGATCGTCGCATATTGCTAACTTGTTTTTCGGGAGATCGTGAGGCTACATGGCGTGCCACGCACTATTGTGTCGATCGTGACGTGAAGTTCATGAGCTACTTTTGGAAGACACTTTGGGGTAAATCGGGACGAAGTTGTTATTCAAAGACGACTTGTCATCCCCAAGCGATGGTCAAGCGGAGGTGGTGAACCGCACACTTCGATGCTACTTCGACCATGATCAAGAAGAATCTGCGCGAGTGGGAGGATTGTTTGCCGCACGTGGAATTCGCTTATAATCGGGCCGCACTCCACTCGCAGATTGTGTCCTTTTGAAGTGGTGTATGGTTTCAAACCGCTTACGCCGCTTGATTTGCTGCCACTTCAAGTCAACACCGTGTTCATATGGAGGCATCCAAGCGAGTGAGTATGTGAAGAAATTGCATCTCAAAACAAAAGAGGAGATAGAGCGCAAGGTCAAGTCATATCTTGAGAAGGCGAATAAGAAACGGAAGAAGATGATTTTTCAACGGTGATTTGGTTTGGGTGCACTACCGCAAGGATCGTTTTCGAACGCCGCAAGTCTAAATTGCTGCCACGAGGTGATGGACCTTTCAAGGTGCTTGCGAAGATCAACGACAATGCCTACAAGATAGAGCTTTCCGCGATGACTATGGCGTGAGCTCTACTTTCAATGTCGCTGATTTATCACCTTTCTTTGGTGGTGATGATCCAAATCGAGGACGACGCCTTTTCAAGAGGGGAGGATGATGAGGGCATCCCTAACACTTATACATCTTTCCTATTGGTGGTCATACACATACGAGGTGGGCGCCATACGTGACGCTACAAATAATTCAAGTGCGAAGTGCATATTGGTCCACCGACGAGCAAGAGCTAAACTTCTAAATCAACAGTGCTTTTGTTTCTTAATGAATCTTCTATTGTCATTGATGAGAATTGGGTATTACCTCATGCAAATGTTTGTGCATTCTCGTGTTTGAACATTGTGAAGCCTTTGGAACCAAGAGGAGGTCGGAGTCAAAGCAATGGAGGAGAAGCTCACGTGGGTCAACCAAGGAGAAAAGCCCAAGAATTCAAGCCCAATTCGGATCTTCCACAAGTGCAACCGAAATTCATCTCGGAATCAACTCGAATTCAATTCGGATTCGGTTCAGGACAGCCCAACAGGGCTGTAATAAAAGGCCATAACTTTTGCATACGGAGTCCGATTGGGGTGTTCTTGGACTTGTTTGAAAGCTTATTCGAAGGCCCACACAATGGTTTTGGCCCCAGCTTCAGAAGACTTACGGTCGCGCCGCTATGGCCGAAACAATGTGACGGACTTAAGTTAGGTTTTCCTTTTGTGTGTTTTTAGGTCTTAGTCGAGTTAGAGTTTGATTCGGCATGTGTGGCTGGCCCTAGGCGTGCGTGAGTCGTGGAGGGCGCCTTAAATACCCTTGCCCTCCCTTGTATCCATTAGACCAGTTTATTCATAAGATTGAAACATAGCTATTGCTTGTTCTTTCGACCCGAGTTCATGCGAGGACTTTGAGAGAGGACTAGGCGATCCAATTGTTCGTTCGCAATTCAAGGTCAAGCCGTCGTTCCATTGGGAATCGGGGACTTGGCGTTAAATCGTCGTGGTCTCGCGACGAACAACTACCCGTGTGTTGTGGCGTATTCAAGAGTTGAGGGTTCGTGCATTGGCGCGAGTGTTCAGCTAGCGACATCATCTACTTCATCAACTATCCACGGTTTCTCATCGAGAAGATCGGGCCTCCCGTATCACCGCCCCAAGAGCAAGTGACACACCGTCATAGGCACAACATCGCAGTCCACGATGTCGGTGTACTTCCCAATAGAAAACGTCCACTGCACCATATAGTTCACCTTCACTTCCTCTTTGTCGCTCAACCATTGCACATGATAAGGACGTGGATGCGGCAAGTACTTCAAACCCAACTTATGACACATATCCTTGCTAGCCAAATTGTGACAACTTCCGCCATCAATGATCACTTTGCGGACCTTACCTTATCAAGCTTCGCCAAATGCAAAAACAAATTGCACCATTGCTCGAGTGACGGCGATGGCATCACACTAAGCACCTTGGCGTGCAAACAATGGAATCTCGCTCGGTGTTAGGAAACTCGGGATCGCACTCACATTGTTCTATGTCATCGCAGTGCAAGATCGGTTGCGCATCGGCGACTCGTCATCACTAGTCAAACATAACCGCCATCCTCGGTGATAAGCATAGTTCGACATTTGGCGCCCTCGAAAATGGCCAACACCCTTGCACTTGTGGCAAATGATGTCACGTGAGCGACACTGTTGACCCCATAGGCAGGTCGCACTAGCGGCGCGCCGCAGTCGACGCACCGTCTTTGGTGTACTCTCCACTTCTTACTTGCGAATCGCGCATTGCCGAATTGCTTCCGCCGAGTGCTCTTGTTTGGTGGGCCGTTGTTATATGGCTGTCTGGGACTGGTGAAGGACGTGAGCAGGCGCGAACCGTGCATCTTCAATCACTTGTCGCCGGCCGCGTGCTTGGTGCGAGCAACTCAATCATATCATTATAGGGATGGTGATTGACAATGCGCTGACGGCATGATTCATGCCACTAGAAATCTCGCCATGGTCCATTTCTTCATTCTCGCGGACATCCGCATGTATCATGATAGTTTCCATCTCCTTATGATATTCATCAATTGACCTCATACCTTGTCGCGACCACTCACAACTTCTCAAATAGTGGCGCTTGTAGTGGCGAGTACAAAGCGTGCCCGCAAATGTTTGCTTCATCCGCTCCCGGTGATGTCGGCAACTCATGGCGCTCCATGCGCTTCACGAATCGCTCCCACCAATGTGTAGCATAATCATCCAAGCCATTGGAAGCAAGCAACGACTTCTTCTCATTGGAATAGTTGTTCATTCAAACAACTTATCCACCTTCACTCCCAAGTGAGGTATTGCTCCACATCCGTACCACTGAAAATATAGGAAGAGTAAATTTGGGCTTAGCGACAAAATCGCCGGCGTCGTCGGTCGACGCTGCACGTTGTTGCGATGGTGGCGCTGCCGGTCATCGTGATCGCCGACGGGAAATCGTCATCCCATTGCTCGGCCTCATCCGCCATGCTACGAGGTGCACGATGCACACCTCCTCCGTGGACACCACGTGGTGCGCCTCCACCACGCCGCCGTTGCCTCGCCACGCCCATGAGCTCGAGGCGTGCGCGCCGCCATCCCGATGTTTGGCCGCACCGCCATGCGACGCGCCGCCGCCGCTGCCGCCTCATCCACACGAATAGCATGCTCATCCTCGGTCTCATTGTGCAAACGGCGGAGGGCCGTGCACACTGTGTCATCACCTTGCGCACCCCGTAGATTGTGTTGGCGAACATGGCGCGTAGCTCGAAGCTATTGTTGATGGCGTGACGCAATTGTGTGACCTCCTCCCCGAGGGTGTTCACCCGATCCAACTTCCCGAGTTCATCGCGCACGCCATTGTCACCATCTTGAAGTTGTTTTGTAGCATCTCGCGCAACCGAGTGTACTGCCCACGTAACCGCGCCTCGGATTAGGTGGATCCTCCTCGTGACGACATAGCAACAACTCACAAACAAGAAATGAGGTTATATCGGGTTAGTAAAACAAAAGCTCGCTTCTACGCTGCAACTCACCGTCCGAAAACAAGACAAGCTTACCGTTCCAAAGTGAATCAAGGACGGCAAAACGACAGTTGTGACAGCGAACGACCTTAACCCGGTAATGTAGGAGCGTAACCAAGAGCAAGGGAGTACACAAACGGGTGTAGGTGGAGCTTGGACAGGTATGTGTATATCCTATGCAATCTGATATTCAAGGTATTGTAAAGCTAAGTAATGATCCAAGCTAGAGTATTTTGCCTATGTGTCGATCCAACGAGTTTAAGCGAAGTGTATGAACGCACACGCAAGGATAAATGAGACTTAATGCAAACAAAGGACTGAGCTAGCGAGCAGGAAAAGAGATGAAACCAGCTCGTTTTGCACCAAGTACGGGGATAGACGCTAGCCAATTGCAAAGGAATATACTAGGGCACAAGATTGCTCAATCAAAATTGAAAAACACAAGCTAAAAAGATGACCGCATCTGTAGTAGCTAAAAGTATGCGCGATCAACTCGAAAAGGGATGTCGTAAATCACGGGTACCTTAGAATCACCCGCAGAGGGCTCTGTCAATTTTGAGCGAAATCGAGAAATCGAATTTTTCTCGGTTTGCGGGCCCGTTTTGAGGCCCTAAACGACCTTTTTGGGGTCGGTTTTTCCGCACACGATGCTCGTGGCTTACGCGATGTAAAACCCCGCATTTCCCGGACTTCTTCTTTATTGGCTCTATTTTCCGCTTCCTTTCCAACGGATCAAGAAACGCCCAATCGGAGGTCGTATGCAAAGTTAGCGTTTTTTTATATGCCGCGGCTCTTTCTATATGCGGCTGCCTTTTCCTTCTTTTCCTCTCGCCTTGCTCCCGTGGAACTGCGCAACCTCACAAAACAAAGAACGTGTAATCAACTTGAATGAGCAGCCCTAGGTGCAATATCAATAGCTAGTCTCAAGATGAAAGGATATAAAGGACACCAAATGTGGTTCGGCGGCTATGATGTAGTGGCCAAACTCAAGATGGAGCAATTGGACTCGGATTGTGTTTGAGCTAGAGGTTGATTAGGACTCTAGTCACACCAAGGAGTTCGGATAAGAAACAACACCGTCTCGGATTGTCTTTGCAAGACAAATGCACTGACGAGATCGGATGATGAGTTTTGGGTGCTAATTGAGGGAGTTCAATCAGCAAATTTTTTTTTGATAAAGATTAAGCTACGCAATGGAAACACAAGGATCAGCACTAAAACAAAACTCTAATGGATGAAAACTTAACTAAACGCACAAGAAATAACAGATTAAACTACGGTTTTGGTACCGCAATTTTGGTTTATTGTACGATAGGAAAGAAAACGAATCTAACTACGGGTAAAGAAGTTCTCACCGAGTAAACCTAGAATCGATACCACATAATACGGGAGGCCCGATCTTCTCGTGAGAAACCGTGGATAGTTGATGCGAAGACGATGTCGCTAGTGAACACTCGCGCCAATGCACGAACCTCAACTCTTCTGAATACGCCCACAACACACCGGGTAGTTGTTCGTCGCGAGACCACGAACGACGAATGCCAAGTCCCGATTCCCAATGGAACGACGGCTTGACCTTGAATTGCGAACGAACAATTGATCGCCTAGTCCTCTCTCAAAGTCCTCGCATGAACTGCGGGTCGAAAGAACAAGCAATAGCTATGTTTCAATCTTATGAATAAACTGGTCTAATGGATACAAGGGAGGGGCAAGGGTATTTAAGGCGCCCTCCACGACTCACGCACGCCTAGGGCGGCCACACATGCCGAATCAAACTCTAACTCGGCTAAGACCTAAAACACACAAAAGGAAAACCTAACTTAAGTCCGTCACATTGTTTCGGCCATAGCGGCGCGACCGTAAGTCTTCTGAAGCTGGGGCCAAAACCATCGTGTGGGCCTTGGAATAAGCTTTCAAACAAGTCCAAGAACACCCCAATCGGACTCCGTATGCAAAAGTTATGGTTTTATTACAGCCCTGTTGGGCTGTCCCGAACCGAATCCGAATTGAATTCGAGTTGATTCCGAGATGAATTTCGGTTGCACTTGTGGAAGATCCGAATTGGGCTTGAATTCTTGGGCTTTTCTCCCTTGGTTGACCCACGTGAGCTTCTCCTCCATTGCTTTGACTCCGCCTCCTCTTGGTTCCAAAGGCTTCACAATGTTCAAACTCGAGAATGCACAAAACATTTGCATGAGGTAATACCCAATTCTCATCAATGACAATAGAAGATTCATTAAGAAACAAAAGCACCTGTTGATTTAGAAGTTTAGCTCTTGCTCTCGTCAGTGGACCAATATGCACTTCTGTACTTGAATTATTTGTAGCGTCACGTATGGCGTCCACCTCAGTATGTGTATGACCACCAATACGGAAAGATGTATAAGTGTTAGGGATGCCCTCATCAGGACAGACCTTAGGTTTCGGGTTTAATGAAAATAAGTCAAGCAGAGATTCTGAAATGAAACTTAGCCTGATATTTTAGGGTAATTAATATCCCAAGCTAACCCTAATCTAACCCTAATCGGTCAGATCACAAAAGCTAAAGAAAGGCCAATGTTGTCGGTTGAACCGACAACGAGAGACGAGATAAATCTCGCTACAAAATTAAGTAGATGATAAGAAGGATCAAAAGAATAACTTGTTATGCTATCAGTTTAGTTTAGACCTATGTAGGATGATAACTTGACAGAGAAACCCTAATCCTTGAAAACTATATGAAAGACCTAAAAGTTATAAAACAACTTTTCGCTTTGCAGAAGTTGGAGTTCTCGATGTACAAGTGAATGATCCAAGCGAGCTTCTAAGGTCCTTAAAATGCGTAAGATGGCAAGAACCAAGGTTGTATCTTACAGGATGAGATAAACACGAAGGTTTTGAAAACCGATCTCGCTATCAGAGAATAAACTCGTTTAACCTACAAAAGATATCAAATCTTTATTACTAGGTGAAACCAGTGTTTAAAATGGATGAACAAATAGGAAGAGCAAAGAACTCCACTGGACAACAAGGAAGATGATGAGCTCCAGTGGTCAACAATGGCAGCAGCTCAAAAAGCTAGGGTTATATATAGAGACTGAGCTACAGGGCAAAGGGGAAGGGTCTAGAGTTGATGAGGTGTCCATTTTAGGCTAAATATCATAAATTAGTCGCATAAGCTTCGGATAATTCCTCTCCTCTGTTTACAGAAATGGCTGTGCGCAGAGGCAAGGAGGAAGAGAGGCAACATCTGACCTGTGGGTCCCATCACGACCACGACTGCGCGTCTCTTAAAACTCAACAGAACATCAGCCGTCCGATTAGGAATGGGCGGCTACGATGCCCCAAGGGTTTTAAAAGAGTTCAACCGATACAATTTATATGGGCCATGCGATCTCAATCGGTCGATCGAGATTTAAGCGAAGCCCAAAAGGGATCTCGGGATTTACTTTCAAAACGGGACGTTGGATTGAAATCCAACGATCAATTAAAAGGAAAACACGTCACCCCTTTAAATGAGATGACGCAGCACCGTCCGATGGAATTTCTACGGTCAGGATCATCGGAGGAACCGGATGGTCCGAATGCATACACGATATGGGCCCTACGATTAAAACTGACGGTCCGCTGATTTTGGGCCCTAAAGCCCGTAGTCAAAAAGGAACACCGTGGGATTTAGATCCAGCGCCCACGATGGATGCGCGCTTTAAATTCAAAAAGAAAAGGCGCGCACGGTTGGATCGAGAATGGACGGTTGAGATCGAGAGGGCATCCGAGTCGTCCAATGCATACACCTTCCGATCGTCGGATCTAGATCCAACGGTAGGGATTGAGGCGCATACGTGGACAGCTCGCGTGATACCGCGACCCCGCCCGTTCGATTGAGGATCGACGGCTCACATCACGTGTGGGATTTGGGCTCGCGCCCGAGCGTGATTGAGCCGGACCGCGTCGCACTGGTTGGACCCAACCCCATGAGTGCGAGTCGCTATAGTGCTAGGGTTTGGTTTAGACCAGATTAGTTGACCAAGCCCTATTCAAATGTTCAAAAGTTTGACTGGGCTTTTAAAAATAACAATTAAATTTGTAAAATCGTAAAATTTTGCCAGGAGGCTACTGGGATGATATATTTCCCAAATAAATTTCTAAAACCAAAATTTCACTTTATAAAAGATATAAATAATTACCTTAGCCCGAATATGCTTAATTAAAGACAAATATTTTTCTCCAAGTCAAAATAATTTCTAAACTTTCAACAAAATTTATTTCTGGGCAAGAGAATTGATCTAGGTTGTAATAAAAATACTTCCCAGCCACAATACAAGCATTAACTTGTATTTTTTTTGAAACTTTGAATAGGTTTTGGATTTTGACTAGAAAAGGAAAGTGTTAGTTGGTAACAAAGAATTCCAAATCGTTATTTATCATCAGAATGATATGAACAGTGTCCCATTCATGCTCATAAAGCGATTATTACTGTTTATAAAATTGGGGCTGTTACAAACCTACCCCCCTTAAGAAAATCTCGTCCCCGAGATTTCAAAAAAGATGGAAGAGGGAACAAAGTGAAATTGCAATGATTTTAATGGAAATTCAACACCCGTTGTCTTGATTTCCTTCAAAGATAGTAAAGAAAGATTTTACATAATAACATAGTGTACATCTTCTTTTACAATGCATTGTTCAACCTTGCCTTTCTTGATTCAAAGGCAAGCTCTAAACAACAAAGAGGTGGGGGTGCTCAATCCGCATCAGATCTTCGCGCTCCCAAGTGGCTTCATCCTCAGAATGATTAGCCCGCTGAATTTTCAAGAACTTGACAGTACGATTTCTTGTCATGCGTTCCTTCGTCAAGAATACGACCGTCGCTCTTGATAGGAAAGGTCGTTGATATCAAGATGCTCATAAGCAGTTGCCTCAATAGGAATACGAAGGCATTTCTTCAATTGAGACACATGAAAAGTATCATGCACTGCAAAGAGGGATTCAGGTAGTTCCAACTGTTAAGCTACAGCCCCTCGCTTTGCAATAATTCGGAATGGTCCGATATAACGAGGTGCTAGCTTTCCTTTTACCTGAAAACGATGAGTGCCCTTCATTGGTGACACTTTAAGATAGACGTGATCATCTACCTCAAAGTTTAATTCACGACGACGATGGTCAGCTGTAACAGCCCAAAATCCCTAAGTTGGATTAGTTAAGCATCTAATGTGCATTTGTGAAATTTTGGACTTTTTAAAAACTTTTGTTGCAACAAATAGGTTTCAAGTGTGGGAATATTTTAGTTGGATTCTATATTCTCTGTCATACCTGTGTGATTTTCTGGAATTTTTGGAGCTTAATTGGTTCCCTGATTAATTTGCATGTTCAACTTTGAGTTTGAATTTAAAACATCAACCTAATAGATAAATAAAACAGATGGAAATGAAATTGATAATTTAAAATCTAAACTCAGTATAATTATTCTAAATATAAATGGAGGAATTAATTAAATCATGTTTTGCAATTTTCTCACATCAAGTAATAATAATCAATATTAAATCAAATTGCTAGAAAAATTGCAGTTAAATTTTTATTATTATTATTTTGATTTTATGTTTTCACATGCATCACAAAAATTATGTCATTATGTATGCGTTATTATCATCATCCTTCTTTTTCGATTCGACCTCAGAGGTGAAACGCTGCGTGTCCCTTCTTTTCCGCTCCTCGCTAACTCCCTTCGCTTCTCTCTTCAAATCTCATCTAAAACTCAAAACCAAGCCATGCATGTCGTATCACCGTGATCGCCATCGCATAACCAATCCATTTCGCAATCCGCTTATGCATGCATGGCGCTTGAGCGATTACGAGAGGAGAGAAGAAGTAGCGATGAAACGCTCATGTCTATTTCATTTCCCCAACTTCTATCATCGCAATCACATCCGAGAATCAAGAACTGACGACGCATGTTATACCGCTGCGATCACCGCCTCGAGGGTGTTCCGTTTCGCAATCGCTCGCATGCAAGATCATATGGGCAAGTTGGAAAAATGTGGGAGAAACGTACTGCTATTGCTCTCACTGCCATCCCCTTTCCAACACACTGACCAATTTTTGTTTATGCCCAACCGAACCACCCTTCCACTCATGCATTCTTTGGTCACCTCACCACTGCACACCCCTACCATTTCTTTTCCCAAGAGAGCAAGCTCGCCATTTCTTGTCCACCGCGAACCCACCACCTCTCCCGCCATTTCTTTTCACCCACCTCATCGCCATTTCTTTTCACCCTCCACATCTACCGACCGCTCCTTGCCGCCTCGTCCCTTCACCTCCTCCTCCAGCAAGCAGCCGCCTCGGTGCTTTAGGCCGCGGCCATCCTCCCGTGGTGCCGCACTCGCCCCGGCCGCCTCCCGCCTTTCCCCATCTCCAACTCCTCGCCTCCACCACCGAGCTCGCCTCCCCGTCCGGTGAATGCCGCCGCCGCCCGTGCCTCTCTCCCATCGCCGCCACACGCAGCTCGCCGCCGCCGCCTCCAGCTCCACCTCCTCGCCCACCGCACCGGCTCACCACTCGCGCTGCCCCATCTTCCTCGGTTCCGAGCAACCTCGGCCGACCCTCCGCTCCGTCTTCCTCGCCTCGCCCATGGCGCCACGCAGATCGCGCGCCGCCGCTCCGCTGCTTACCGCCGCCGCGCTTCGCGCCAGCGCCCGGCGCCTGGCTGCCCCGGCCGCCGCTCTGCCGCTCGCCGCCGTCGCCCGCCTCCGCCCGGCCCAGACTGCCTCGCCTTTCTCGGCCGGATCCGCACCGCCCGAGCCGCACCGCCGCCTCCACCACCGAGCCCATCTCCTCGCGCCTCCGCCATCGCTCGGAGCCCCGCCACTTCACCTCCTGGCCGAGCCACCTTCGGGCCTCTTGTTGCCTCTATGTGTTTGTGTATATGCCTCAAGGGATGTTTTGTTTCTCTACAGTGGAGCTCGCCTCGCCACCCTGTCCCTTTCACTGTGCTCAACTGTCGCCACCAGTGCGCCATCTCCACCCTGAGGCCGCCTCGCTCGTGTCGGTCCTGATTTCGTCATTATCACCACCGCGGAGTTCCTTCGCGGCGATGAGCCGTGGTCCGAACCATCGGTAGCTCCTCTATCCTGCAGCTTTCATCTCTCAAACTCTCCTATGTAATCGAGGATAGGACCCATCTCGTGAAAGGATTAGCTTTTGCAATTAATAGTTTTGATGAACGAAATAAATCACTCCGCCTTGTGTTTAGCTTGTGGGATAAATAAATTGGTGGAAGAGGAGCCGATCAATCCGCATAGTCTTTTGGTTGACAGGATGATCGAGAGAAGTAAGTTCAAAATGTTTGTAGTACCCATTTGCTTAATCATAACTCTTTTGATCACTAAATTTTAATTTAGAAACTAGATAATTAGTTGTCGCAGATATAATTTGTTTTGGTGAGGTTTTGAGCAGAGTAGGTGGTTTAGAAGGACTTGCCGCTATAGGTTCGTGAACAAAGAAGTAAAATTCTTCACTAATGAAGATTTCTAGATTTCTAACCGCATGGCGTTGAAGTCTAGTACTTAATAATAGTTGCCAATTCTTTGCAGTTCTTATCAACCAAATGAACTTAAAAACAAAGTTATCAACTTCTTTAGGACCACAGTGTTCGTAAATCGATTTTGTCTATTTGCTAATAGTTTTTCGGCTCAAATTTTGGCTCTTGTCAATCAAGCAAAGAGTCGCTTTTGTTAATAAACAAATGGCGAGAGGTTCGATTAGTGGATGAATCGGATTTGTAGGATTTATCGCTAGTATACACTTGTACCTCTATTGCATCAATTAGTGATTGGTTTAGGAATTTAAAGGTTGGTCAAGATTGGCATGTTAACAGCTTTCAAAGTAGTAAGGCAATAAGGTATCTGCATGCTGAAAAATTAGTTAGCATTCACTTATTAGCTTAGTAGTGCTTAGGGTTGTTAATAGTTAAGTGTCAGTGAGGCCCAGATTGGTTAGAAAACTGATTAGCATAGAGTAGTTAGCTGTTTAAAATGTGGCAGTATGCTACTTGGCTAGCGTGGTTCATCTAGCAAGCGTGAGGCCTAAAGTAAGTGATAAATGAGTAGATGACCCTTTGTCCAACTAGAAGCTCATGACCTTTGGTGGTTAACTGAAGCATATCACTGAATAATTGAAATGTGTTACTGTAGGTAAGTTAAATGATATTTCATGACTTGAACCACTAACTTGCTTCCTAATTAAAGTAACTAATACCGAAGCCTTTAACTTGAAAGGTAAGTTTTGGCAGTAGGCCATTGGATCATGTTAGCAAAGCAGCAGATTGCGTGCCCTTTCCATTAAGTTGGCTAGTAGAAGTTTGATTAAATCACTTAACTAGTAAGTACAATTTCTTAGTATCTAGCTCTTGGCAATTCATTCTAAAAGAGTAAATTTATCGTAGTTTAGATTTGAGCTTTTGGTTAATTAGTAGCGATATACCTTATGCTATAATCTCAATTTCAAGAATTCATAACCAATTACATTCAACTCTAAATCGAATAATTTATGTCTCTAAAATCATTATCTTTCTTTGTATTAATTTCTTAATTGTTGGAGACTTTTGGCATTCTCGTGTTATTCACTTTTTCGCTTTGGCGCTTTTATCGTTAGATGATGTTGCTTACGAGAGTGATCCTTATGCAAGTCGAATATCTCTAGCAAGGCAAAGGCAAGCAGTTTGATCATATCCAGTTCAATCCTATTACTTTTAAAATCTAATACTTTGTTTTACTTGTATGTATGCATGCTTTTGTGTCAATGATTAATTTTGCCGAATAGAGGTAGCTAATCCTATTGCATTGTTTCTTAAATTGTTCACCCCCACAACCATAAGTTATTATTCTCACCGTGAATTAGAGCCCGTGAATGATTTATGGTCTTTATTTTCTTTACGATATGACGCTTAGCAATGCTTAGATACCGGTAGAATTGGGCGGTTATCGACTTATGTCGGTAACCTTGATCACACAAAACTTGCTATTACTTATGTTTCATACCTGGAGTTTTGTTTATTTGTGCAAACCAAAAACTAAAAACAAAATGGTTTGGACGTGGGTGAAACTTGGTTGTTTCTTGGTGGGTGCACGGTTCGGCACGCAGGGGGTGGTTCATCAGCTCCCCGTGTTTGAAGGATGTCACCCATGTCATGTAAGGACCGAGTTACTTGTGTCACTAAGCCAAGCGATATTTGCGTGCTAACCACACTAGAGGGAAATGGGACCTCTCTTGACTAAGTACTTTGGGGGGTGTTAATTAATGAGTCGCGTGGTGGGTTGCATATGGGGTATATGCAACATGGACGTGTTTGTGGGGAGGGGAGCACCCGCCGAGGCCGGTGTCTCCTGCTCCACGTATGGGTCCTTGTGATCCATATTTCGTCGGCAGATCACTAAGGGTTAACCCCCATACGTGCGGCTCTTGATTAGCTCATTCCATTGGAAATGTCTCGTAGGACTTAGCCGTGCCGGCATACCAAAGGTAGTGTGCTTCATCCGGTGGCAAAAAGGCGGTCTGAAGTGTGGGTACAGTGGTACACCCCTGCAGGGTTCTTGATCTATTCGAATAGCCTCGTCCTAGGTTATGGACATGCTTGGTAAGGTCGTGCAAGAACTAGACTACAACTTTTAATTAAAACTTGATGGGTTGGTATGAATGGATATTCATACTATTGTTGTGGTGACTATTGAGTTAGTCACTTCCAGGTTGTCTTTATTGTTGTTATTATTATTGTATCGCTGTTATTTCAACAATAGTAAACAGTTTGTTAAATTGCTTTGAATCTATTACAGTATCATGAGTCTTGTATCATACTCATGTATTCATGTACTATTTCATCTTGAGCTCGCATGCCATGCTCCCCATACTAGTGTCATAATTCTAATAATCTTGCCATGCTCATATAGATTCTTTACATAAATCTGAAATTTTGGATATCATGGATGTTATGACTTGATGAGCTAGATGTTGTGAAGTGAAAGAACATGTTTGTCTTTTAATTGATGAAAAGTGAACTTGTTCTAATATGAACTGAGGGTATCTCATTCTAGTCTTGCTTAACTGGAAGTGTTTTCAACCATGTTAGAATTGCTTATGTAGTCGATTGCTTTTTATGTCATTAAACCACTTTTCCTGTATTGTGTGAATTTCGTCAAGGGTTGAAAGAAAAATACTCCAGTAACAAATGGCGATTCCAAAAGTCTTAAAGATTTTCACATGAGAACCTGATGGTGTGTAGTTCACGAATATAATTTTTGCAGAATTTATTTAACTCGTTTTGCCCAGAAATTAAATCAAATGCTTTGTGGTGCTGTTCTGACCAATTTGGAATCTGGTACTAATAGGAAGGTGTAAACTGCTAAGACCCAATTTCCTGGTGTTGTGTATTCCCTCAGTAACCTACCAGAATTTTTCTGGAATTTTCGAACTTGATTTCACTGCTGTTTGGACCATAGGCCTTGTTATCTTGTCTGAAAT
This sequence comes from Ampelocalamus luodianensis, assembly GCA_036346255.1. Classification (NCBI taxonomy): domain Eukaryota; kingdom Viridiplantae; phylum Streptophyta; class Magnoliopsida; order Poales; family Poaceae; genus Ampelocalamus; species Ampelocalamus luodianensis. The sequence goes on from CM070640.1 coordinate 24,268,270, forward strand.
ATTGTACCAACTAGAACCTGAGCTTTATGCGTAGGGTAATTGTTCTAGCATCTCTAGCAACCCAGAAACATCCTAAAATTTTTCTGGAATTTCTGTAGCTATTTTAGTAATTTTTCCCGAGCCCTAGTTGCTCACTAGTAGTCGTTAAACAAAATCTGTTTTGAGCTTGGTGCTAGGCTGGTTGGTGTGTGAGCTATTCTTGATGTATGTGTGAACTCTAAGATGAATGTACTAGCAGGTATAGGCTTTATTGAGTGTTATTCAAAATTGTCAAATTGATTGTTTTATTGCTATGAGAAGGACCATGTCATGCTTGTATGAATTCTTGTTGTGGTCGAATCTTATGCTCACCTAACAAAAATAAATTGGTCTTGGTGCATTTTGTTAGAATCTTGTAAGCATATATGTGAGCACTTGTACTCCCACTAACCAAAATTTAAAATTGCCTCAGGACTAATTTGCACACATGCATCTTTTCATGCATTTCATCCAATACATTCCTCTCCAAGCCGGGCATTTAGAACTAGTGAAGCAAGGGTTAGTCAGACTACCTTAAGCCTTGCTTTAAATTCTCTTCTCTGTTCCTTAGGACTCTTTCCTCTGAGATAGTTAGTATTCTTTCGTCCAACCATAAGATGACGTGAAGCTCGATATGTCAGAAGCGTCTTCAACTCAAGAAAGAAAATTAAACAACACAATGGAAAGGAAAAATATGTCAACAACGCCATGTTACTTTGTTAGGATCTCTCTGTCGACGATCAAGACGTCGATCTTACGAAAATAGAAAGGAGAAAATGACGTGGGAAATCTCAGGGAATAATGGGACTGCTCTTTTATTAATATGAACTGGAATTTACAAGGTATAGCTTAAGGACTCTGCTTGCCCTCTTGCTAACTCAGAACTATTACACGAATCTATGGCTTGTGCTTTTTGTCTTCCTTCTTCGTTCTTATGCGTTTGTCCTCTCTCTTGATCCGCCAAGGTTCCATATTTAAATATTCCTCGAAGAGGTGGCAGTCACTTCCGGAGAAGGCGCTTGAAGCGCTATGCCCGTCGAGTCAAGGGACGGTTGATACAGAATCAATCGTTTGGTGGTTATATGTCTATGAAACATATAACCGCACGGAGGTTGTTCACTGGTGTCTTGAATAAGATACGTCGTATGGAATATGCACGTGTTCCATTCATCATACGGTAGAGAATATACCATGGAATCAGTTCTTACCTTCTACGAGCAGTTCTCCTGGTCGGAAGCTTGGCTTGGGCCTTCGTCCGACCAGGGTACCCATTATGTAATCTCTGGAATCTCTACGACTAGTGAGGTCGTGCACCTCAAAGGTTACGACCATGAAGACGTATGGTCTTTTATATATTAAAGATAATATATAGAGATTTTAATCCTCGTTAGCTAGCCCCCGAACTTTAAATGAATAGGTCGTGTGAACACCTTTTTCCGATGAAATCGTATCGGGATGACGCTTATTAAATACAAAGGCATTTGAAGCGGTTTGTATTCACTTTAAAGTTGAGAACTTTGCCTTGGGATTTGAAGAGTTTCTGTGTCCGTTGGACTTTTTTGGGTAACTCCTTATTACGGTTTAGGATTTCTGAAGCTTATAAAACCCCTTTGTAAACTTAGGGTTTTTTTCACTTCCTCCTTTCTTTTCTCATCTTCCAAGTAAAAACTACCTCCACCTCCTTTGCTTTTCTCACCCAAAAGAACCTAACCATGTCTGACCAAATCACCAACCGTCTTTCACCTAAGTGAGAAAAAGTTGGAGAATCTGAGAAGATCGGATGCTCCCAGCAAGGATGTGATTTCTTGGAGATCCGCGTTTGGGAACATTCCCAGCAAAGAAGATGGAGAAATTCTGTTTTTCTCGCATATATCGAATGCGGATTTCGCTACCAATTCACTCCTTCCTTCCTCAAGTTTTGGAGTATTATGGAGTTGAATTGGTGAATCGACTCCCAATGCCATCGCCAATCTCGATTTTTATCTATCTCTCGAAGCGCATTTGGGGATTCCAGCAGATCTGGATCTATTCAGGTACTACTACAGGATGACAAAGTCCAGAAAAGCGATTGGGACGCCTGGAGAGTGCACCTTGCGTCTCCATGATGGAAAAGCTGATGAGTACATTTTTATGTACTCAAAATCTTCGTGGTTGTCGTGGAAGAAGAGCTAGTTCTATATGAAGATCACGAAGAAAGACAGCCTTTATTATTTTGGTAAGAAGGCGGTTGAGAATCCGAGATGGCGCTCCTCTGTGGAGAAAGAGGGAAACGTAGGAAAATGGACTGAAGCAATCAAGCTTCTTAGCGTCAAAGGTCTAACATCTTGGCATGTGGTGAAAGATTTTTCCACGCGCCGGGTTAGCCCTTTGAAGGCCCGAGCACATAAGATGCTCTGGTACATTGGTCGTGATGATACGACCAGAGATTCCAAAAATGGTAAGCCATTGACGATTCCGACCAGTTTTCCTATCTCAGTTGATTATTTCCGTATCCTTAAATCTTTCATCTTACCTTTACAGCTCTATCTTCTGATGAGATTAGAAGCCGGATCAAGATGATCTGCGCCGGAGAGCCTGGCGACAAGGCTAGTTTTCCTCGGATCTTAGCGGCCGCTTCACTAAGAGAGGATTGAGAGACTTAAGGTAAAAACATCAATCATTGTCTTGTTATCGTACATATTATTTTTATCGGTATACCATAAACCCTCTTTGATGTGTAGTCGGTTGGGTTGAGAATCAACAAGGTCATCGAAAGATGTGAGCCAATTGATGATACGATCTCCCTTCGACCACACAGATGTAAGCCTTCCGCAGGTAGGTAACCGAACACAAAAATATTTTGGATAAATTATGTTTATCGCCTAACTATCTTTGATGATGAATTTAGGCGGTCGTCGACCTTCCAAAGAAGGTCACCGAGAACCTCCAATGCTCATCGAGGCCATCGTTGTGGAGGTAGACGAATCTACATCTCATCGACCCAATGATCGTGGACCTCGACCAAATGGTCGCGATATCGCTTCGATTTCCGATCGGTGGATGTGCAAGATCTAGTCAACCCTACCGGTTTAGAATCGGTGAAATCAGTTGACAAGAAGAGGAAGGCCAGCGCAACGAACTTTACTGATGCGCTACAAGGGCAAATTCAGAAAACAACAAGGTATATATATAAAATAAAGAGGTCGATTTATACATACCTTGGATCTTCCTTACTTTCTCTCTCTCGCTTTTAGATCTTCGGTGTTCCGTGCGTGTCCGACAGAGCACCTCTCAGAAAAAGTTCCCGAGGTAGAGGTGGTCGTGGAGGCTCCTCACTGTGATACTCCTAAAGCAAAAACTACGAGGATGAAGTAGCAAAAGAAGCCCCAAGCACGTTTCAAAGATCCGTCAGATCCTTTAGTAATCCTTCCTCCTTCTCCGGAGGTAGTCATCCCCAGAGATCCTCAACAGTTCCACCTCCCCAGAAATACTTCTCGTGTTAATAAATTCCTTTTTCTCCCGATTTATCGAGGATAAGGAACTTGATGAAGCACTGGGAAAGATCTCGGACCATCAAGCCAAGATTGGTCCAGATACAATCTTCTCCGAATATAATGACATGGCAATTCGTAAGTATTCTACGACCATCCTTACAACTCTTTCTTTTGCGCTTTTTGAAAGCTTGCTAAAAAGGAATTTTGTTTTTGTAGCATTTGGTCGAAAACTATCTTTGTGATCTGAGGACTGACCAATAATAAAAACTTTGGAGCAAAAACACTCCGATCCGAGAAGTAAGTACATTTCTCTTTTGATCTCCTACGGTTTATTATCTTGATTCTCCTTATAGATTCTCCTTCTCTTTCTACCATATTTGATAGATTTAGAGAAAATTAAAGAAGAGATCAAGGCCAAGGAAGCCCTAATAATAAAGCCGAGGAAGAAAATCATAGTAAAGACCTACGATCGAGCATGCGATGACTAGCAAAAAGAGGTTTTCGACTCTTGTGAGAAGAAAACCAAAGGTAACTAGTCGGAGACCTAACCAGTATTCCATAACTCCAATTGTAAAGAGTACATTGATTTTGTTTATCTACTGCAAGTAAAAAGCGTAGCACTTGAACGAGCGGAGAAGACCCTCGATTTTGAGCGTGGCCAAAAGGAAGCTCTTGTATTTGGCCTTGATGAGAAGATCAAGGCTCTTAACAAGATGATCTTCGATATGGGATCAGGATCAAGCTTGCCTTCTTTAGGAGATCCAACGGAAAAGATGGACTACTTTGGTCAACTTTTGGAAGATCTCAAAGGTCTGCTCAAAACTATGAGGGAAAACCATACCCAGACAATGAAGGAAGCTATTGTAACTGGAGTTAGTGTTGCTTTAGCAAAACTAAAGGCTTCCGATCCCTCTGTTAACCTTAAAGCTGTGGAAGAGGACTTCGACTGCTCTGAAAGTGAAGCAACAAAACTTCTCGAGGAAGTAAGACCTCTCGGAGAGAAAGTTGCAGAAGAAATGGAAGTCGGATCTCCATCACATAGCGACCAGTCTGGTGGTCTCAACATGTAAATGAATGTAACTTTAGACTATGTAAAATGAAAACTTACCTTTTATTAAAGAAGATCCTGCTTTGTCTTATTAATGTTGTTAAATACTCATATATCTCCTAGCCCCCGACTGCTTATGTTAGTAGATGAACGTTACTAAAAGAAAGCAGTAGACCAGGTAATTGAGTAATAACGATGACCATGGTAAGAGTGCTGATAATGTGTATGACAATGATCTAGGAAATACTAGGAAATCATGTGGTCGGAACCAACTGACGACTTCTGCTAGTCTAGATTTTGCCCATTATCGAAGTACTATGGAATACCACTTGTAGTCAGAAGACATAACAAAGACTAGATCTTGCTTATAAGAAGATATGCATTAAGAATATATGCAAGAAATGAAATGAAGAGATAAGTACCGTTGTTTAGGAAATATTCGGATCTGGTCGTATCGAATCTTAAGAACTGAAGATTTGTAAAATATTTCAAAACGTGCTCATTCTCAAATCCATTGCAATGAGGATCGTGGAAAAGGACCATCACTAGGAAGCTCCTTCCAGTGGGTGACCACGTCAGAGGAGAGACTTCGACCAGGAGGCTTTCTGTGTCCCGACCAGTAGCCAAACTTGATTAGAACAGAATGTTGAAATAAAATAACAATCTTCAATTTCAAGAAACGAAAGCCAAGTAAATCGTCTGAGTTGGTACTCCTTATACTCGTATGACTCTTTAAGAAAAGAATGTCCGGTCGTGAGTGTGTATCATTGAAGCAATGATCACGGCTAAAACCAATGTGATTGGTGACATTGAAGTCAACAACCATGAGTAGTGGAGATCCCAAAGAAGGAATATCGGAGAGAATGAGAGTCTTCTCCGACCAACCAGTAACGGGAATGGCATACGACCAGATGCAACAAATAATAAGTATAAACAACCATACTTATCATTTTTAAGGAAAAGCATCTTTATTGAAGAAAAAATGAATAAAAATGAAATACATGAAATTAAACATAGAACTTACGCAATTGATCAATATTCCAAGAATTAGATAAAACTCGCCCATCCGACATAGCTAATCAGACCGATCCCGGTGGGTTACTTCGACCACGATGTATGGACCTTCCCATGTAGGTGAAAGTTTATTGCGATTTGCTTGGTTCTCGATTTTTCGAGAACTGGATCACCTACGACTAGGTCGCGAGGTTGTACCTTCACGATCGTGATACCGATGCATGGCTTGTTGGTAGATTCTTGATCGTATCAAGGCTTGATTTCGTCTTTCTTCAAGGAAATTGATGTCGTCAAGTCGTCGTCGATCGATCACTTTTAGAAAAGTAATCACTCGAGCGAGAACCAATTTTTAGTTCGGAGGAAGCATAGCCTCACCAGTAAACTAAAAAGAATGGTGTTTCCTGTCGCACGACTAGTTGTGGTACGAACGACCCATAATACGAGGGAAGTTCTCAACCCAAGCTCGATCGTTGAAGTAATCGGACGAACACTCGTCGCTTGATCCCTTGCATTATGATACCATTGGCTCGCTCAATCGCTCCATTGCTCGTGGATGAGCAATGGCGAAATGTATCTTGACACCTAGTTTTTCACATAATTCCGAAAATTGCTGCTGAGAACTGGGCACCGTTATCGCGATTATACGATCGGGTACACCAAACCGTAATCACGCTTTTTTATACGAACCTCTTGGCGGCTTCAGCTTGTAGTTTTACAACCGCTCGGCCGATCCACTTAGTGAACGTGTCAATCATGACGACAGAACTCAAAGCCCCGTGCCTTTGGGAAAGGTCCTGAATGTCCAATCCCCAAAGTTGCAAAAGGCCAAGAAAGAGGATTGTTTGCAAAGCTTGAGACGGTGATGTACTTGTCGGCTATGAAACCCGACATTGTACGCACTTAGTCACGAGCTCTTTTGCATCATGAAGGGCGGTTGGCCAAGAGTATCCTTGCCTAAAGGCTTTACCGACCAGCGCTCAGAGGAATGATGAGCTCCACGAACTCCTTCATGAATTTCGTTAGCAATTTAATGCCATCCGATTGAGATATGCATCTCATCAACACCCGTGAGATCCTCGCTATATAAGGTACGCTCAATGAGAGTGTATGATTTGGCTTTTCGTGCAATACGATCAGCCTCTACATCATCTTCGGAATTATGTCATGTCAAGATAATTGTAGATCGATGTCATCCAATCTCTACCGTGATCGTGATGGCGCCAACCATCATCGACTGCGGAGCATCCATGTTTGCGTAATCAAGGTGTGCAACCTTCTTGCTAACATCTATGTCCTCGGAAGGCTCAACTACCGAGGTGAATCGAGTTTCTCGAGAAAACTCCGGCGGGACGGATGTCCGTGTGGAAGCCATCCGCCAATCGTCCGCTGAAAGTTTTCCTTTCTAGGAATGTGTTGGATCCAAAACCAAGAAATGCTTTTCATGATTCCGCATTTCCGCCAGATATGATGACATCTTGGTACTAGAGCATTGATACTCTTTCCTACTTGATTCGCTACTAGTTGAGAATCACCTTTCACTAGCAATCTGCGAATCTCGAGCTTAACGAGCTGCTCAAGTCCCGCCAGAAACCTTCGTATTCTCACGCATTATTTGTAGCAGAAAGTTTAATTGAATGGCGATTTAAGTTGTTCGCGGTGGGAAAATCAAAACGACCCCAAATTTCCGAGCCTTGAAGCATCAAGGAACCATCAAAGTACATTGTCCATCGGTCGTGAAACTCGTATCGGGTTCTTGGGAGGGTTCGTGGTTTGTCCATTCGCAATGAATTCGCTATTGCACGAGACTTAATCATTGTTCTAGGGACAAAATGGAGGTCAAACGCCCCAAGCTCAACCGCCCATTTCGCTATCCATCCCGATGACTCCTGTTACCTAGGACTTGACCAGCGGATATCCGGTAGGTACGACCACTTTATGGGCCCGAAAATAATGTCTAAGTTTCCTTGAAGTCATAAGGAGACCATAGAGCAATTTCGTATCTGTGGATATCGCTTCTTTTGGTCCATGCAAGACTTCGCTCACGTAATATATTGGTCGTTGGATACAATCACGTTCTACGACCAATGCACCGCTAATCGTCGTGGCGTTGCGCAATGACGTGAATTAGCAATGTCTCTTCCAATCTTGGAGAGACTAAGACCGAGGATTCGTAAGATACCGCTTAAGCTCCTCAAAAGCGCCGTTTGCCTCTTTAGTCCATTCAAACTTCCATGTTTCCGAGAAGCTTGAAGAATGGGAGTCCTTTTCACCTAACCGCTATGAAATGACTTAACGCCATACACCTGTTAGCTTCGGACTTCCTTTTTGTGGTCGGGAACGATCCGATCGAGCAGCGGTTATTTTCACTGGATTTGCTTCAATGCCTCTAGCAGAAACTAGAAACCCGAGTAGTTTTCCAGATGAAACTCCGAACGCACACTTTTCCGGATTTAATTTAAGTTTATGACGTCTTAAATTATTGAAAGTCTCTTGTAGGTCTGGAATGTGGTCACCAATGTTGATACTTTTTACGACCAAGTCATCAACATAGGCTTCAAGATTCCGACCTATCTGTGTACTAAAGGTTTTCTGCATCAACCTTTGGAACGTCGCACCAGCATTTTAAGACCAAATGGCATCTTTACATAACAGTAGGTACCAAATTGATACGGGGGGAAGGCCCGATTTTCTCAGTGAGGAACCGTGTATAGTTGATGCGAAGTAGACGATGTCGCTAGCTGAACACTCGCGCCAATGCACGAACCCTCAACTCTTCGGAATACGCCCAAAACACACCGGGTAGTTGTTCGTCGCAAGACCACGAACGACGAACGCCAAGTCCCCAATGCCCAATGGAACGACGGCTTGACCTTGGATTGCAGAACAAAACAAATGGATCGCCTAATTCTCTCTCAAAGTCCTCGCATGAACTCTGGTGTCGAAAGAACAAGCAATAGCTATGTTTCAATCTTATGCATAAACTGGTCTACCTCTATGGTGCGGCCATGGGGGTTTATATAGCCTCCCACGCAAGCACAAAACTCGGATAAAGCGATGGCGAGTGCTACAAGAATCCGAGTCCGACACCGCTTCATTGCTACAAGATCCGAGTCCGACATCGCTTCACGTGAACAATAATCCGATTCAAAAAACGCCCTACTTTAATTTGGAAATTTAAACTAGTCTCCTCTCGGTTTCCCTTGTATTGTGAGCTTTCCTTCTCTTAGTCTTGCTGGATTTGTTCGATGCACTTGATGCTTCTTTTTATGCCAATGTAACCCTTGTTGCCATGTCACCATATGTCTTTCTTGACCGCTCGCATGTGCTAGGGTTTTATCCTGAGAGCACGTTCCCTCTCGTTGGCCACATGGGTTTCTTCTCCCTTGTTGGCCGCATGTGTTTCTCCTCCATGAATTTGTTCCCGGCCTCCCTCTCCTCCCTCTCGGTTCCAAAGTCTTTAAATTTGTCAAACCTGAGAATGCACCAAGTATTGCTTTAGGTAGTAACCAATTCTCATTGGCAACAAAAGGAAATTCATTAAGAAACAAATGCACCTGTTGTTTGAGAAGTTTAGCTCCTGCTTCACGAATAACCTCATAAGTAGTAGGGATATCGTCATCATCCTCCCTTTCTTCAAAAAAAGCCGTCCTCGGCTTTTGATAGCCTGAAGATGTGTTAGACAAAAAATACAACGTATATGCATGGTATATATATTTGTCATCCAAACTCTTTTCGCTTAGCACATGATGATTTGCTGAAAGTGTAATAAACAAAAAGAACAACGTATATACGTGGTATATGTATGCATCAATTGGTGTGACATTCTCATTGTTGCGCACAAAATAATTAGGATCATAGCAGCCATAGGATGTATTTGATATATACATTGCGATACTTTCAGTCACATCATTCTCCCTCCCATGAGAAAACATTGTCCTCGACTTTGGTAAGTACATGGACAAGATATAAGAGGGACCCACTAGATCAAGTTGTTCAAATATTGGAGAGAAAAATTTTAGTTTCTTCCATGCTTCAACTCGACTACGTTGTTTACATGTATAGGAGAAACAAGTAGGCATCATATTGCGTTCTAAACAATAGGCACTTGTATTAAAATCCATCTCAAAATGATCATGATATTTCTCAATAGATGGTTTGCGCAAAACATGCAAGTTTAAATCAGCAAGATTATCACAGGTAATGCATATTCGATAAACATAGAACTTGTCATCTACACCATAATCTCCAATCAAATTGAATGTATATGTGTAGGCATAAGTACAAACGAGTGATTTTAAACATGAAACTTTAGCAAGATTCTCAATCACACTAGATAGCTCTCTATGAACATCGAACATGATATAGTATAAAAGATCATCAAAAGATATTTTAGTAAGAACATCCTTATGGGTAATCAATTCCACATTATGTAAATTGAGCGCACAAATTTGTAACATGGAATATTCAAAGGAACACTAGAGATCGAACTCAGACGCGTACCTCTTCTTGATGAGTATGCAATTCAACACCATTATCATTACCTTTACCATCCTCCTCGGTTGTTGTAGGTGTTGTAGATATCAAATCATCATCATGACACCATTGGATCGCAAGCACTCTATCCCCATCGTGGTTATCTCCTCGTCTTTCACGCCCAACGGTGCTTGTTCAACTTTCAACTCATTTTCTTTAATATCAACCTCACTTTGACTATCATCTACTTCTCTCTTTTCATTGGTGCATCGTTCTCACACTCAATAGAGATGCTCTCAACCTCACATATGGTGGAATCACACACTCACTCTCTTTATCATTCTCACTCAATTTGGCTATGTGGCACTCATTCTCATATGGGTTTGGATACATCCCGTCCCCAAAGATTGTGGGTCACAATTGAGCAATTACCAAGAACCACAAACTCTTCATGAAGCAATGGGGCAGCACTACACTAAACATGCACCAAGGAATGTCCCATGCTCGGCCGCCTTCACATGTAATATACTAGCGGCATTTAAACCTTTTCGTGGACAAGTCAACTTGTCAAATAGAGAACGCTTGTAGTGGCGAGGTACAAAGCGTGCCGAAATGCTGCTTCATCCGCTCCCACGTGATAATCGGCAATTCATGGCGCTCCATACGCTACGAATAAATCGCTCCCACCAATGTGTGGCATAATCGACCAAGCCACTAGACGCAAGTAAGAGCTTCCTCTCATTGGTATAGTTGTGCATCCGAAATAGAGTATCAATTTTTAGCTCCCAAGTGAGATATTCTTGTACATCTGTACGACCAGAAAATATAGGAATAGAAAATTTGGGCTTATCGTGAAAATCCTTACGATGCACGTTTGGTTGATTGAACATGGCGTGCAGCTCCAAGAAGTTGTTGTTGATGTCCGTACGTAGTTGCGTAACCTCCTCTCCGAGGTTGTTCAATCCAGTCCGAATGGACCCGAGCTCATCGCGCACACCATTATCACGATCATGAAGTTGCTTTTGTAGCGTCCCACACAACCGTGTATACTCCGCCCACGTAACGGTGGATTCTCCCGATGACGACATGGATACAACTCACAAATAGCAAACGAAATTATATCCGGGTTAGTAAAAACTTGCTCTCTACGCTTGCAACTCAACGTCACGAACACAAGACAAGCTTACCGCTCCAAAGTGAATCAAGGACGCAAATCGGCGATTGACAATGCGACCTTAACCCGGTAATGTATGAGCGTAACCAAGAGCAAGGGAGTACACAAGCGGGTGTAGGTGGAGCTCGGACAGTATGTGTATATCCTATGCAACTGATATTCAAGGTATTGTAAAGCTAAGTAATGATCCAAGCTAGAGTATTTTGCCTATGTGCTGATCCAAAAGGTTTAAGCGAAGTGTATGAACGCACAAACAAAGATAAATGTGACTTAATGCAAACAAAGGAATGAGCTAGTGAGAGACAAACTGAAATTGAGATGAAAACTAGCTCGTTTTGCACCAAGTACTATGAGAGACGCTAGCCAATTGCAAAGATATCAATGTTAGGGCACAAGATTGCTCAAATAGATTAAATACACAATCTGAAATTGTGGACTAAGGTTTACTCTTCCCAATTTCGCCAGCCCCTTTTTTTTTTTTTTTTCAAAACCGCATGAACAAAGCTCTTCGCCCTTGGCTATTAAGGAAACCGAAAGGAAAAATTTGATACTGGTATTTGCGGGTTTGATTTTTTGTTTTTTTAATACCTTGTCAAGCCGTGGCTTTTTCTTGTAACCTGCCTTTTCCTCTTTTCTTATTGCAATGGCGAAATAGAGTTTGCTCCCTCTTGATTGCACAAGTCTCACAATTCAACAACGTGTAAATAAACCAAAGAACAGCCCTAGTGCAATGTACAAAAGCTAGTCTCAAGGATGAAAGGATATAAGTCAAGCTCAAGAAACCCAAAGTGTTTGGTCCACTATCTCTTTTGGGTGCTAATTGAGGAGTTCAATCAAGAATTTGGTACGGTTTATGTGAACACAACGATTAAACAACGCAAAAAGGAACACATCGATCAAGACTAAAAACAAAAACTCTAATGGATGAAAACTTAACTAAGCGCACAAGAAATAACAGATTAAACTACGGTTTGGTATTGCAATTTTGGTTTATTGGACGATAGGATAGAAAACGAATCTAACTACGGTAAAGAAATTCTCACCGAGTAAACCTAGAATCGATACCATATGATACGGGAAGGCCCGATTTTCTCGATGAGGAACCGTGTATAGTTGATGCGTAGTAGGCGATGTCGCTAAATGAACACTCGCGCAATGCACGAACCCTCAACTCTTCGAATACGCCCAAAACACCGGGTAGTTGTTCGTCGCAAGACCACGAACGACGAACGCCAAGTCCCCAATTCCCAATGGAACGACGGCTTGACCTTGGATTGCAGAACAAAACAAATGGATCGCCTAATTCTCTCTCAAAGTCCTCGCATGAACTCTGGTGTCGAAAGAACAAGCAATAGCTATGTTTCAATCTTATGCATAAACTGGTCTACCTCTGTGGTGCGGCATGGGGTTTATATAGCCTCCCACGCAAGCACAAAACTCGGATAAACAGAACCGAGTGCTACGATAATCCGAGTCCGACATCGTTCATTGCTACAAGCATCTCGAGTCCGATTCATCGCTCACGTGAAACGATAATCCGATTCAAAAACGTCCTACTTTAATTTGGAAATTTAAACTAGTCTCCCTCTCGGTTTCCCTTGTATTGTGAGCTTTCCTTCTCTTAGTCTTGCGCGGATTTGTTCGATGCACTTGATGCTTCTTTTTATGCCAATGTAACCCTTGTTGCCATGTCACCATATGTCTTTCTTGACCGCCCGCATGTGCTAGGGTTTTATCCACGAGAGCACGTTCCCTCGTTGGCCACATGGGTTTCTTCTCCTTGTTGGCCGCATGTGTTTCTCCTCCATGAATTTGTTCCCGCCTCCTCTCCTCCTCTCGGTTCCAAAGTCTTTAAATTTGTCAAACCTGAGAATGCACCAAGTATTGCTTTAGGTAGTAACCAATTCTCATTGGCAACAAAAGGAAATTCATTAAGAAACAAATGCACCTGTTGTTTGAGAAGTTTAGCTCCTGCTTCACGAATAACCTCATAAGTAGTAGGGATATCGTCATCACAAATGGAGTGATGAAGGAAGTTTTCTCTTTATCTTCTTTACTCATATTAATCTGGTGGTATCCTGAATATGCATCTAAAAAACTTAATAACTCACACCCGGAGGTAGAGTCTACAAGTTGATCAATGCGAGGAAGGGGAAAATCATCCTTTGGACAAGCTTTATTTAAATCTGTAAAGTCGACACACATACGCCATTTTCCATTGGCCTTTTTAACCATTACAGGATTAGCAAGCCAGTCGGGGTGGTCGACCTCACGGATGAATCCAGCTTGGAGTAGCTTATCAATCTCTGACTGGATTGCTATTTTCTGATCAGGTGCAAAACGCCTTAGCTTCTGCTTGATCGGTCTTTTATCAGGCTGCAATGCTAGCCTATGCTCGATCACCTCCTTGGGGACTCCGAGCATGTCGGATGCCTGCCAGGCGAATACATCCTGGTTTGCTCGGAGGAAGGAGACGAGCGACTCTTCCTATTTGGGGTTGAGTCCTTCCCCGACCAGAATCTTGGCACTCTCTGAAGCGCTTTCGTCGAGTGGTACCTCTTTCATCTGGTCGGAAGGCTTTGGTGCTATCTTTGGTCTTGAGTGTTTGACCTGTGTGAGGACCCCGGTTTATTCGGCTTGTACTGTTTAACCATCCACTTGGTCCTAACAAGACAAATCAAATAAACTAAGCCTCGAGATATGTATACTTCCTGCAGTGCAAGATACACACCCGTTACAAAATCATGCATCAATTCCATTCATACACATAGAGTCAAGTAAAGCAACAAGCAAAGACATAGATAATATAAAGAGAGTTATTACAAAGAGAGGCCGACCGCCAAAAGTCATACAAATAAGTAAATACACAATGAAGCAAAATGGCCATAAGATGGCGATAAACAAAAGCCAATCGGTGTGCCTTTACCCACAAGGCAACCAACCGGACCGCCAAGCTAATCGCCCCAAACAACACATAAACACAAATCACAAAAGTGAGGCCCTTGGGGCTCACCTTCTTCCTCTGCAACAATTAATATTAAGCAGCGGATGAGTACAAAACTTGTTTTGTACTCGCAAGACTGACGTGTGAGATAACAGAACTATAATTAACTACATGCAAGCTTTATTTAAGTGGATGAGGCTCTCGACTTATTTTCAGCATAAAGCAAGTTTTCATTTGCAATAGGGTAATAGATTCAAAGCAAATTTGCAATTAACTTTTATTGTTCAAATAAAAGAGAGACAATTATAACAATAGATAGATGACAACACCAACCTAGAAGTGACTAACCCATAGTCACCACAACAATAGCATGAAGTGCCCCTTCATACCACCCAGGTCAAGTTTAAGTTTTTAAAAGGTTGTAGTCTAGTTCTTGTGGGAAATAACCAAGCGTGTCCATAACCTAGGACGAGGCTATTCAAATAGTTTTAACCCTGCAGGGGTGTACCAATGTACCCACACGATAGACCGCCTTTCCACCAGCCACGGTTAGCATACTTCCTTTGGTATGCAGGCATGGCTAAGTCTAACAAGACGCTTTCCAATGGACGATGCTAATTAAGAGCCGCAACCCACGGAGAAAGACACATTAGACAGCCCTAACCGCTGCTAATGCTCCTCCAACACCACAACAAGAACACACCCACCGACCAGCTCATAATTAACACCTCCAAAGTACTTAGTCAAGAGAGGTTCCATATCCCCTCGTGTGGTTAGCACGCAATAATTGCTTGGATCAATGGCACAAGTAACTCGGTCCTTAGGGACTTAGGCACCATTCCAATCACACCAACAGATCACCCAACATACCATTGTGCCCAAGCCAAGATATAATTTTTGTTTTCGCTTTTGATTTGCAAAATGGTAAAACACAAGGGTTGGACATAATGGAATAATAATAGTATTTGTGTGATTAAGATCACCGACTAAGTCGATGATCGCCCAATGCTACCGATACTAGGCATGGCTAAGCAATATTTATTCGGGATCTACTAAGTGACAAGAGCTCATCCAACGAACTCTAATCACAGCAAATAACCTAGGCTCAGGTAGTAGAGGATACTTATTTACCTACAGATTATGCAACTAGAGGATTAGCTAATCAATTTAACATCAAATTAGCAATGCATACATAGAAGTTAAACAAAATATTAGACTTTAAAAGTAATGGGATCAAATGGGAAATGATCAAACCGCTTGCCTTCTTGCATTGCTCAATTTGTTGCGGAGGGTCGTTCTGGTTACCGCAAATGTCGGCCTAAGCGAAAGAGCGAAACAACCAATAAGACGAGCAACACTTAAACGAAAGAGCAAGCAAAAAATTATCCAAATGCGACGAAATTTATACATAAGGTAGAATACGAATATACCTAGTCATAGGAACTGGAAAAACTTAATTTGGATTTGTGGTGCAAAAGATATTCTCTAAAAACCTATTTTCGGCCATAATTAGTACTGTAGCAAAAACATTTTCTAGAAAGATTTTGAAGCTGAAATTTTTATGGTAGCTACCTACTGGTGTAGTGATAAGCCATATAAAATTTGAGGTCATTTGGAGTTATATTGAAAGGGTTATGATTTGTTTAAATTGTTTAGGGTTTTAAACTAAAATATGATCCTTATGATTTTTTTAAAAACAGTAAAATTTGTGAAACCAATTTTCCCAGCAAATACATTAGCAGTGGAAGCTAATCCAATTGGATTCATACAAAAAGGATCTATAGATTAAAAGTTATGCATTTTACAATTTTCCTAAAGTTCTGAAAAACAGTATTAAGTTCATTTGTTTACTATTTTTTAAAATGGTTTTCCAGGTTTTATCATGGTCTCCAGTTATTTTTCTATTTAAGTTCAAAGTTCTAAGAAAGCTAACAAAATTGGAATCATCTAATTTGGAGCTAAGATGACAAAGATATGAAAATGACAAGACCCTAATGTTCTTCCGTTTTTGGACTTAGCACTCTGGGACTTTCCTAACACCGGAGACGTGGGCGAGTGAGAGCCGTCGATCTCGATCGGACGTCCCGGTTGAACCCGAGCGACACGCACCGAGCGCGAGAAGAGGAAGGCGACGTGGAGAGTTGAGGGTCGTAGATCTCTAGATCGAGCGACGATGATGAGACACGTCGCCCCGAGCTCCGCTCCGACAACGAGAAGTTTCGGCGCGAGCTTGCTCGCTCGTCGCCGCGAGAATCGCCATGGCGACGCCGCCAAGGGCCAAAGCGGGATCTCTAGCACTATTGCGACTGATGGCACCGGCGAGGCCAATGGTGACTGACGCGCGCGGTGGCGGCGGCGGAGGGAGTGCTACGGCCGAAAACGAAAACGACGATATGGCTAAGCTACGCGCAAATGGACGGGTGCAAAAGCTATGACAGGGTCCTATGGACTTAACGCGACCAACCGGAGTCCAAACGGTAGCCGGCGGCGAGCCGGAGGCTAACGGCGGCGGCGGCGCGACCGAAACAGGGAACTATGGCTACGGTGCAGCAAAAGCTAAACGGGGAGAAGCTTAAGCTCACCAGGGGTTCACTGAAGACGATGACGGGGTTGGGGTGGACGAAGGATGATCAGAGCAGCCCGGCGACGAAGTCCCACGGCGATGAGAAGAGCTTCACCGTGGAGGGGTCAACCTGGGCCAAACTAGCAACACCGGGTGGTACCATGAGCTTCGCAATACCACAGAGAAGCTCCAGGAGGCAGGGATTGGGAAATGGGGTCTTCTGACCGGAGAAGAAAGGGGGCACTGTGGCATGAGCTCCAAAACTCCAATCCCCACGCTCTATAGAGGAAACCCAAAATAGAGTGAGGGTTAAGCACCACGAGGTAAAGGAAGGAGCGGGAGGAAGAATCGGGCGAGGAGCCACCGGAGCACCGTCGGCGACAGAGCTCCAAGCTCGGCAATGGCGGAAATGGCGCTGGTGGTATGGGCTCGCTCAAGCTCGAGGGTGCAAGAGAGAGCTGCGGGAGAGGAAAGGAAGCCAACGGAGGTGACCAGGGGCTTAAGTAGGCACGAGGAGCACGAGCACCGTTGCTCGCCTCGGGTTCTCGCTGCCCGCAATCGGCCGTGAGAGACGGGAGCGATTGAGACGGCGACTAAGCGGGCGGTGGGTAGCGGGCATTTAATGCGCTGCAGACACCCGTTGCGGTCGCCGGATGGGACAAGGCATCGCGCGCCACGCCTCGGCTCCGCCATGGCGCGCGCGCGGCGAGGAAGGCGGCGGCGGCCAACCGTCCGATTTGCATCAAGGGTTAGCGTGCGATCGCGTTGAAAGCGGCATCGGATGGCGTCGACGCGCCGATTGAAATCCAACGGTGAGAATCATAGGCAACCGGAGTTATCCGAATGCTTACGAATGAGAGCCGTCCGATGGAGATATAACGGTGATGACGCGCGCGCTCGCTCGACCGCGGAGTGTATTAGTTGGCTTGGCCGAGTCAAGTGACTCGAGCCCGAGCCCGACTTCGCACCCGAGAACAGTGCAAACCGCTTAGGTTTTGATTTTTGAACTGAAACTTTGAGGATTTAATTGAGGCATCAAATCAACTCCAAAATTTATGAAATTTTAATCGAGCGTCTGACCTTAGGGTTAACCTTCCATAAAATTTCGGAGGTTTTATGCACTGAAATTTTCTCAAGAAATTCCAGAAGGTGATTTCAATGGTTTGACCAAGGTTTGGCTTGCCTCTAAAATATTTCAAATAATTTCCAAAAATTATGAAATAATTCAGAGGTGTTACCAAGCAACCCTAGAACCAGGAAAAATCATTACCAAGGGTTTGACATAAGATTTCACCTAAGGTTTTGACTTGAGATAAATGAGGATTTTGATTTTGAACTTCCCAAAATTCCTTTACAAGAATTTCGAAAAGTTTCAAGAGTAAAGGGATGAAGGTAAAGTTTTAATTTACCCTCATTTTATTACATTTGAAACACAAGCCAAAATGGGGATGTTACAAACCTCCCCCTTACAAAAATCTCGTCCCGAGATTTGGTTCACTCGAAAAGAAAGAGGGTAGTCACTGCACGAAGACGATCTTCTCGCTCCCAAGTAGCCTCATCCTCGGAATGGTTTGACCACCGAACTTTAAGGAACTTGATGGTCTTGTTCCTTGTTCTTCGCTCAGCCTCCTCGAGCATGCGAACAGGGTGCTCGCGATAGGTCAAATCCTCCTGAACATCAAGAGTTTCCAACGGAGCTTCCTCTGTTGGAACACGGAGGCACTTCTTAAGCTGGGACACATGGAACACATCATGTACCCCAAGTGCAGCAGTAACTCCAACTTGTAGGCGACAGCTCCCTTCTTTTCGATGATACGGTATGGACCGACATATCGAGGAGCTAACTTGCCCTTGACACCAAAACGCTGGTGACCTTTTAGAGGAGAAACCTTGAGATAAACGAAGTCATTGGGCTCAAAGCTTAACTCACGACGACGGCGATCCGCATAGCTCTTTTGCCTGGATTGAGCTGTGCGTAAGCGATCACGAATGAGCTGGACTTGCCCCTCGGCCTCATTAATTGAGTCCGGGCCAAAGAAAGGTCTTTCACCGGTCTCAGACCAGTTCAACGGGGTTCTACACTTTTTCCCGTATAAGGCCTCAAATGGTGCCATGCCGAGACTGGCTTGGAAGCCTGTTGTTATAAGAAAACTCGGCGAATGGCAAGCACTTCTCCCAATCCTTCCCATAGGAAGGACACAAGCTCGGAGCATGTCCTCCAAAACTTGGTTGACCCTCTCGATCCGACCATCCGCTTGGGGTGATATGTCGTCTTTGAAGAAAGACGAGTCCCCATAGCTTCTTGCAAGCTATGCGTAATCGGAAGTGAAGATGGAACCACGATCGAAATGATCGTCTTCTGTACCCCATGCAAGCTCACGATCCTCGGCGATATAGAGCTCGCAAGGTGACCGGTGACGAATCTTGGTCTTGATCGGAAGAAAGTGCGCCACTTTCGTCAACCGGTCAATGATAACCCAAATGGCATCATTGCCCTCGGTGACTGGGTAGGCGGTGATAAAATCCATCCCGACCGAATCCCACTTCCACTCCGGAATGGGCAAGGGCCAAGCAATCGGTGACGCCGATGCTCACCTTGACACGATGACACACGCCGCACTCGCAACGAACCTTGCGATCTCCTCTTCATTCGGGTCCACCAAAATCTCTGGCGAAGATCCTGGTACATCTTCGTGGCCCTGGGATGAATGGATAACGGGGATCAAATCCCCCAACTCCCTGTCCTTTGGAACCACGAGGCGTTGCCCGAATCTCACAACACCAAGCTCATCTACCGAGAAGCACTTGGCTGTTCCATTCTTGATATTTTCCTTGATGTGGTTCACTCCAACGTCTGACTGCTGAGCAGACCTGATCCGATCCACCATAGTTGGCTGTACAACCAAGGCAGCGAGGGACCCGTGCTCAACCAATCCCAAGTTGAGACGCTGAAATTCCTCCAGAAGAGGGGGCTGAGGGCCTTGGAGCAACAATGCATTGCAATGCGCTTTGCGACTAAGCGCATCCGCAACGACATTGGCCTTGCCCGGATGGTAGTGAATACCCATGTCATAGTCCTTGATCAGCTCCAACCATCTCCTTTGCCTGAGGTTCAGATCTGGTTGGGTGAACAAATACTTTAAGCTTTTGTGATCCGAATACACTTCGCAACGATTACCGATTAGGTAATGTCGCCAAATCTTAAGTGCATGGATCACACGCCAACCCAAGTCATGGGTAGGATAGTTGAGTTCATGAGGTCTCAATTGCCTTGATGCATAGGCCACTACCTTGCCTTCTTGCATAAGGACACAACCGAGGCCTCGACGAGAAGCGTCACAAAAGATATCGAAGCCGACGGACATCGGGAGAACAAGAGCGGGAGCGGTGGTCAATCGCTTCTTAAGCGCTTGAAACTTTCCTGCAATCACGGACCACGAGAACTTCTTGTCCTTCTTGAGCAACTCCGTCATCGGCCGCTATCTTGGAGAAATTTCGATAAAGCGACGATAATATCCCGCTAAACCAAGAAAACTCCGAACTTCGTGGACCGGCGGGTGACTCGAGAAAGCACGCCGATCTTGCTAGGATCCACGACTCGCCTCCTACCGACCAATATGGCCTAAGAAGGCTACTTCCTTCAACCAGAATGCGCACTTGCTGAACTTCGCATACAGCTGGTGCTCACGAAGCTTGCCCAACACAAGCCTCAAATGCTCGGTGTGCTCCTTATCGCTCTTGGAGTAGATAAGGATATCATCGATGAAGACCACAACGAACCTATCCAAATATTCCATGAACACCGAATTCATGAGGTTCATGAACAAGGCTCGAGCATTGGTTAAGCCGAATGACATGACTCAGATACTCGCATGCAAGCATAACGAGTAGAAAAGCCGCCTTTGGAATATCCTCAGGTCGAATCCGAACCTGGTGATATCCCACTCTCAGATCAATCTTGGAGAAAACTCGAGCTCCCGTTAATTGATCGAAGAGGTCATCGATACGGGGCAAAGGGTACTTGTTCTTTACCGTTACTTCATTAAGTGGACGGTAATCAACGCACATGCGCAGCGTCTTGTCCTTTTTCGGGACAAAGATTGCTGAGCATCCCCAAGGAGATGAGCTAGAGCGATGAAACCTTCTCTTGAAGCTCACCCACCGCTTCTTCAACTCCACCAACTCAATTGGGTCCATCCGTAAGGCCTCTTTGAAATCGGGCTGCAGGGAACCAACTCAATGACAAACTCGCGGTCTCGAATTGGTGGCATCCCGGAAGGTCGTCGGGAAGACATCAACGAAGTCACATACCACCGGACTTCACTAATATCTAGAGCTGGCTTCGCTCGAGCGCCAAGAGATGCGGACCCGCAGCCGCTAAAAGCTAACACCGCCGCGGACGGACCGTGAGGTAGATGAGCCTTCTAGCGCAATCAATTTGTCCCATGTCTTTGAGACAACCAATCCATGCCTAGGATCACATCTAAGCTCGCCGATCGAAGGAGGATAAGGTTTGCCAAGAATCCTACCCTTCTATCTCAACAGGACATCCCTACACTCAGACTCCACTCTCAACTCCGAACCGGGAGAGCGAATGAGCAGCGGGACCAACAATGGAGTAAAAAGAAGACCTCCCACAGCAGCAAAAGACTCAGAAACAAAAGAATGAGATGCGCCTGAATCAAACAATCAGAAAGTGGGAAATAGTTAACCAAAGGGTACCCAACACGACGCCGGTGCCTCCCGTGCCTTCTCCGCGAGATGAGGTTGACGCGGCAACTACCCACGCCTTGGGTAGTGGGGACAACCTTCGATCTCGGGAGGACCACCTCCCGCCGCGTCCTCCATTAGGACGAGGCCGCTCGATCTGTTAGGGGCAACTATTGGCATAATGCCCTTCCGGTTGCATGAAAAACAAGTGACCCGGCAATGGATTGCGGGGCCACCTGCTGGTTCGCAGCGCACGTGATCGGGCACGGCCTCCGGAGGGCGGGGTGCTGCGGCCTGCGGTGGGAGTGAAGCCACGTAACGGGCCCTCGGGTAGGCCCGACACGGGACGAGAGAAGCCGGCTCGCGCGCATCGGGCCTCCCACTTGCACTTGCGGGACTCGCCAACGCCGCCTTGTGCTCGACAATGGCCTTGTCCACCAAGGCCCGAAAGTCGACAAAGTCCACAATAGAGAGCCCGCCTTGCAGCCTCCTCGCACAAACCTCCATGAACTTCTCTCGCTCGCCTCATCGGTGGCCACCTCGGATGGAGCATAACGAGCCAAGTGATTGAACTCGCATGATACTCCATCAGCGACTTACGCCTTGCTTGAGCGCGAAACTCCTTCTTCGCCTTCATCAAGCGGCAGGATGTGAGCTCGACGAACGCCGTCCGAACTCATCCTAAGAGATGCGGTGTGGCGGCGGGCTGCATGGCCAGAAGTTCTCCCACCAGAGAGCCCCCGAAGCCGCGGGAGGCAAAGAGTGCCCTGCCCCGGTCCAGCATCGAGCAACGCCGAGCTTACGCTCAACTTGACGCAGCCGGTCATCCGCTGGCCCAATGGGTCTCTGACCGGAGAACGTGGGGCCGAGTGCGAAGAAACTCGCCAAACCCCACGAGATCGATGTCCCCCTGCCGGATCCCGAGGCACCGGTCGTATGGAGGTGTTGCGCGCAATAACATCCAGCGAGACCCTCCCGCCCTCTGAATCGTTGCGCTCGATCGAAGGAGGACTCACCATGGTCGAGGAGGCGGAGCTCCTCATCCAAACCAGTTGCCGACCACGCCGCTCACGAGTACCTCCAGCCATCCTGATTCAAGAAATTTAGGTTAGAAACCAAAACACTAATACTAGAAGTTGATGAAAGCGAAAAGCTAACGATTAGGGGAATGAGATACCACCCTAACCGAAAGCCAAAAACAGCAAGTAAACAAACTTTAAATGTTTCCAAAGAAGCTCCAAAACAGCAAAGAAACTCCAAACCAAGCTCAACTTCTCAATGTCATTAACCCGTATTGAAAGAACGAGCAATGGTTTGAGAAGATAAAAATTTCAGCACACTACAACAAGTCTAACACTACTCGAGAGCAAGGTTAAATCAACGAAATAGCTGTTAGATACTTAGCTAACTAGTATCACATCTTACCCTTTTGTTCCCACAAGTTTTAATTGATTAACCTCTCATTTTCTACCCTATTTAGAACCTTTGAGCCCGCTGTCCGGAAATTGAATGCTCGCTGTCCAGATTTTGCATCCAAGCCTCCTAATTGAAATCTTCAACTTCGGAAGCTTCAAAACCTTGTAGAGGGCAGCTAACACTTCAATTTGCCAAACCCATTGGTCCCAAAACCCAATTAATCGATAACAACTATCTTTAGAGGGAAAGAGAGGAAAACAACCTTTAAAAATCAAATTAGAGCAAGGTGAGATAGAAAGCTAAGATAGGTAAGGAGTAAAATCGAGAACTTACTTAGCTTTCATAAATCATTTGATACTTTGAAATTAAGTTTTCCAAAATATCCTAAGGACGACCAAGCTTGGGTTACTACTGGTCTGAATAGCTCGATACCAACTTTGTGAGGACCCGGTTTATTCGGCTTGTATTGTTTAACCATCCACTTGGTCCTAACAAGACAAATCAAATAAACCAAGCCTCGAGATATGTATACTTCCTGCATTGCAGTATACACACCCGTTACAAAATCATGCATCAATTCCATTCATACACATAGAGCCAAGTAAAGCAACAAGCGAAAGACATAGATAATACAAAAGAGAGTTATTACAAAAGAGAGGCCGACTGGCCAAAAGTCATACAAATAAGTAAATACACAAATGAAGCAAAATGGCCATAAGATGGCGATAAACAAAAGCCAATCGGTGTGCCTTTACCCACAAGGCAACCAACCGGACCGCCAAGCTAATTGCCCCAAACAACACAACACGACTCACAAAGTGAGGCCCTTGGGGCTCACCTTCTTCCTCTGCAACAATTAATATTAAGCAAAGCGGATGAGTACAAAACTTGTTTTGTACTCGCAAGATCGACGTGTGAGATAACAGAACTATAATTAACTACATGCAAGCTTTATTTAAGTGGATGAGGCTCGACTTATTTTCAAAGATAAAGCAAGTTTTCATTTGCAATAGGGTAATAGATTCAAAGCAAATTTGCAATTAACTTTTATTGTACAAATAAAAGAGAGACAATTATAACAATAGATAGATGACAACACCAACCTAGAAGTGACTAACCCATAGTCACCACAACAATAGCATGAAGTGCCCCTTCATACCACCCAGGTCAAGTTTAAGTTTTTAAAAGGTTGTAGTCTAGTTCTTGTGGGAAATAACCAAGCGTGTCCATAACCTAGGGCGAGTCTATTCGAATAGTTTTAACCTCGTAGGGGTGTACCAATGTACCCACACTTCGGACCGCTTTAAGCCAAAACACACTTCCAAGGTATGTTGTACGGCTAAGTCCTACGAGACTTTTCCAATATTGTGTATTAACTACGAGCCGCTCAGTATGGATAGAAATCCATACGCTTACATGGTAAAGCGAAAGGCAACTACCCACTCAGATAAAGCTTTTGGACAACTACCATGCTCCCACCTCCATCCCTCCTGCGACCTCCTGCGACCCTGAGCCAATACACGCCAAAGTACTAGGTCAAGAGAGGTCCCATATACTCTAGTGTGGTTAGCACGCAAAATGCTCGATGCGGTGGCGCCAAGTAACTCTGGTCCTTAACCGACTCTGCACCTTCCAGTCACACCCAATGATCACACCGCCTTACCATTGTGCCCAAGTCTAAATCATTTTGTTTTCATTTTTAATTTTGCAATTAAACATAGCAAAAATGTGAAACATAAAGTTGTAGTAAATTTTGTGTGATCAAGGTTACCGACTAAGTCGATAACCGCCCATTTCTACCGATACTAAGCATGTCTAAGCAATTTGAACTCGTAATCTACTAAGTGACGAGTTCATCCAAATAACTCTAATCACAAAGAAATAACCTAGGCTCGTAGTAGAGGACGATATTTACCTACAGATTATGCATCTAAAGGTTTAACTAACCAATTTAACACAAAATAAGCGATGCATACATACGCTTGAAACAAAATATTAGACTTTAAAATATTTTGGGATAAAATGATCAAACCGCTTGCATTTGCCGTTGCTCAATTTGTTGCGGATGGTCGCTCTCGTGGTTGCCGCAAATATCGAATCCTAACGATTGAACAAAGCAAATAATAAGAACGAATGACAATGGCAAAAACTCAATAATCAAATACAAACACCAATTTATACACGAGGCTAGACCATCACAAAGGAGTAACAAATAAGCATGCTCTGAGATGCTTCAAAAGACATGCTTTCAAGTGATTGATCTACCCACTCACTTATTTATCGAGTTAGCCACAAAATCAATCCTCTTATATGATTTAAACTTTGGACAGACTTTGATGGTGATTGTGTGCACATCTATTATTTAATCATCAAGTTAGTATATCAAAAACAGCTAGTTACTCTAAAGCAACCATTAACGAGGAAGAGTACGTAACCTACAAGAAGCTATTGAAAACACTAACTAGTCAAGCATTTAATTGTGAGATGCTAACAACCTTTTCTATCTAAGATAGGATTTTAAAGATACTCAGCTATTCACACTCCTAAGCACCACACCAAGGTACTGCAATGCTAACGATTTTCAAGATGCGGCTACAACAAAATCTTACTTTCTTGAAAATACACCACAAGCACGAGGCAAAACCTCAAATTCGATATGACTTCATAGATCAAAAGCCAACTAATGATTTAAATCCTATAGAGATTATCCAATTAACTTCTTGCTAAGCACCACTTCTAAAGGAGTCACCAAGCACTAACCAAATATGAATAGCATAAGAATTAACTTAATTTCAGTTCATCGACAATGAAAACGACAATAACAAGCATACAGAGAACTAAAATACTTTCAAACTTCCAATACCTATTTTTGATCATGCAATGAGAGTGAACTAATGAACATTCCTAATCATGATTAGAGACTAAAGAACTGGTTTTGAAGGAGGGCCCCACCATCCGACATGCAGCAGAGAGAGCACAACAAAAAACAGAGAGGCTCGCGCGACTCGACCTGGATTCGCCGCCGGTGAAGGAGTGGCGGCGAGATCGCTCGACGGCCAAAATGGGTTGCTCGAGGATCACCAAATCAAGGTGGGCACGCGGCGGCGGAGATGCACCGAGGTGGCGCGGCGGCGAGCACGCGGCTTACGCGCTGGGGTGACAAGGGCGATCGCGCCAGAGGAGAATAAGGTGAAAACTAGCGCGCATGGGCATCGGTGAGGCTTGATGAACTCACCGGAATGACGCGGAGCTCGGTGGTCAGCGGAGATGGCCCGGCGGCGAGAACTGCGGCGATCAAGGGTCACCGAGGAAGGAACAACACGAGCAAAAGCAGGAGAAAAGGGAGATGGAGATAGCTCGGTGAGTGCACGGATGGCGCTAAGCGAGCAATTACTCTATGAACCAACTCACCTGAGAAGAGGGCGAAGGTTTGAACTTTCGCGAGGAAGAGGAAGTTGAAATTCAACGGCTCCTGTGAATAAAACTTCAAATTAGTTGAGGGGAAAGCACAGTTGAGAGCTGGAACACGAAATGACGCGAAAAGGAAAGGATGATCTTCACTGTTTGCGGTAATGACACGGCGGCGGTGCCACGATGCGTGCACCAGAGCTCGAGCATTACTACGATTTGAGCTCAGAAGGAGCAATGGGTGATAGGAGTTGGCTTAATGGTGTCTAAAGAAGGAAGAGGGAGCTTTGGGTGAGCTTAAGTAGGGAAGAGGGCGAAGGAAACAAGAGGCGGAGCTTCTCACCGAGGCATGGAAGGAAAAGCGCGAGTCGAGAGGTAGATGCCGAGCGATTAATGCCGCACCAGGATATGGGCTAGCAATGGCGTCGGCCGAGGTGAAACGCGCGAAAACCAAGAATGGACGGCGAGGCGAGGTGGCGCCGCGACGCATGCCGCCGATGGCACTCGGCTCTCAGGCGCGAGGTAGGTGATGACCTGACAGGGATGGCCCACACGTCAGCGAAAGAGGCGGAGTGGCGCGAGCCAGAGTTCGGTGCGATCCTACTAACTGGTTCGACTCGACCGGAAAGATACTGACCGTTCGATCGCTAATGGACGGCTGAGATCAGTGTAAGCATTCGGACAGGTCGACAGACTCGACGCACGAGGGCCGCACGATTTGAATCGGACGGTCGGCAGAGATCGGGCTCGAGCGGTGCCGCTAGGTGGCGCGGCCGGAGCCATGTGGTGTGCGTCGGACTCGAGCCCAAGTGTGGTTCGGCCCGACAAGCGTGTTTTCAGAATTCGATTTAAAAGACAAAGGAGTTTTGGGAAATTTTTAGAGATAGCTCCAGGGCTCCAAAAATTCCAAAATTTTTATGGAAGCTAACTGGAACAGAGGACCACCTTGTGTAATTTTTCCAGGAGTTTTTCTGCTCTAGATTTCTCCCACTAAAATTCACAAGCTGCTGAACAGAAGTTTGACCAGATTTCTAAACTGGTTTGACTTGGGCATTTGAAATAGCAAACAAAATCTAAAAATTGTGAAATAATTCAGGGAGGTAGATAGGATGATCAAGATGATAGGAAAAATAATTTCAGAAGATGATCACAAGTTTGAAAGCTAAGAATTTGCTGACAACAATTTCCATTCACAAGAATTTAATTCTAGAAAATGATAATTGCTAGGAAAATTTGGAAAACTTCCAAATGATTTGATGAGACAACAAAAGTTTTATTTCTCCTCAAAATTTTACATTTGAAATACAAACCCTAAGTTAGGGTGTTACAAATCTCCCCTTACAGGAATCTGCCAGAGATTCGATCCTGGAGAAGAAGGATGGGTAATCTGCTCGGAGGCGATCTTCCTGCTCCCAAGTGGCTTCATCTCTGAGTGGTTCGACCATCGAACTTTAAGGAACTTGATCACACGGTTCCTCGTTCGCTGCGTTCACTTCATCGAGGATACGAGCGGGACGCTCCCGATAAGACAGATCTTCACGCACATCGATATTTTCCAATGGCGTTTCCTCAACCGAACACGGAGGCACTTCTTCAATTGCGATACATGGAAAACATCATGCACCCCTCAAGTGTAGCCGGCAAGTCTAACTTGTATGCAACAGCTCCACTCTCTGGCGATGCGATATGGTCCGACATATCGAGGAGCCAATTTGCCCTTGACACCAAAACGACGATGTCCCCGGGTGAGACTTTGAGATACACAAAGTCATTGGTGGAAACTCAACTCACGGCGACGCCGACCGCATAGCTCTTACTCGCAGGTGAGCTACGGCGCAGGGTGCTCACGAATCAAGCGCACTTGGTTCTCGGCCTCATTAATTGAGTGCGGCCAAAGAGCGCCTTTCACGATTTGACCGGTTCAACGGTGTTCTGCAGCGCGCCCATACAAAGCCTCAAATGGTGCCATACCGAGACTAGCTCGGAAGCTCTTGTTGTAGGAGAACTTCGGCAAGCGGTAGGCACTTCTCCCAATTCTTTCCATAGGAAAGAACACAAGCACGAGCATATCTTCAAGCACCGATTGGGCGCTCCGTCGACCATCGATCCCGAGGATGATAGGTGGAAATAACGAAGACGGTACCCATGGCCTCTCGCATCGTGCCAAATCGAAGTGAAAAGAGAACCACGATCTGACACTATCGTTCGTGGCACACCATGCAGACTCACAATGCGGGATATGTAAAGATCCGCTAGCTGATTCACATCAATCTTCGATCGCACTGGAAGGAAATGGGCCACCTTCGTCAATCGATCAATGATAACCCATAATGCATCCTTCCCCGCAGAGCACGGCGGACCGTTGATAAAATCCATGCCCACAGAATCCCATTTCCACTCTGGTATGGGCAAGGGCTGAAGAAGACCAGCCGGACGTTGATGCTCGGCCTTGACGCGACAACATATGTCACATCTGGCCACGAACCTGGCAATCTCGCGCTTCAAGCGAGTCCACGTAATCTCGACGCAGATCTTGGTACATTTTAGTGGCCCGGATGGATGGTCAAAGGCGAATTATGGGCCTCTGAAGAATCAAATCCGCTAACTCGGGACCTTTGGGACCACAAGCCGATGCCCAAACCATACAACACCGTGCTCATCTTCTGTGAAACACCTGGCTGATTCATTCTTGATGTTTTGCTTGATTTTACCCACACCAACATCGATTCTTTGTCTTTGCCTTGATTTGATCCACCAAGGTCGGTTGCACAACCAAGGCAAGAAGGGAACCATACTCAACCAAGCCCAAGTTGAGGCGTTGAAACTCTACAAGAAGTGCAGGTTCTTTGCTCTTGGATCATCAAAGTATTGCAATACACTTTTTGGCTAAGTGCATCAAAGAACCACATTGGCTTTGCTGTGATGATATCAATACCCATGTCATAATCTTTGATCAATTCCAACCATCTCCTCTGCTCGAGGTTCAGATCTGCCGGGTGAACAAGTATTTCAAGCTCTTGTGATCGAATACACCTCACACGGTTTCAGATCAAATAATGCCGCCAAATCTTGAGTGCATGCACCACAAGACCAACTCTAAATCATGGGTGGGATAATTGAGCTCGTGAGGTCTCAATCGCCGGATGCATAGGCAACTGCCTTGCCTTCCTGCATAAGAACACATCCAAGTCCCTGACGAGAGGCATCGCAATAAATATCGAAGCTCTTGTGGATATCGGAAGAGTGAGAACGGGTGAAGTCAATCGCCGCTGAGCTCTGAAAGCTCTCATCACAAGCGAGAGGACCACACAAACTTCTTATCCTTCTTGAGCAATTCAGTCATCGGCTTTGCGATTTTGGAGAAGTTCTCGATAAAGCGGCGGTAGTAGCCTGCTAAACCAAGAAAACTCCGCACCTCAGTGACTGACTTGGGCTGCCCCCAAGATAGAACATCGCTGACCTTACTGGGATCCACAGCTATGCCTCCAGCTGAAAGAACATGGCCCAAGAATGCCACTTCCTTCAACCAGAACTCACATTTGCCGAACTTCGTGATATAGTGATGCTCCCGCAATTTGCCCAAAACAATCTTCAGATGCTCAACATGCTCTGCTTCAGTCTTGTAATAGATAAGAATGTCATCAATAAAGACCACCACAAATTTGTCCAAAAACTCCATGAATACTGAATTCATAAGGTTCATGAACAAAGCTGGAGCATTGGTTAGACCGAAAGACATGACGGTGTACTCATACAGCCCATAACGAGTAGTGAAAGCCGTCTTCGGAATATCCTCGATCGATCGACGACGATGATACCCCATTCTCAAATCGATCTTTGAGAACACACAGGCTCCGATCAAGCGATCAAACAGATCATCGATGCGGGCGAGAGGATACTTGTTCTTCACCGTCACCTCATTGAGAGGGCGGTAATCAACACACATGCGCAAAGTCTTGTCCTTCTTCTTCACAAAGATCACCGACAACCCCAAGGAGATGGCGGGGCGGATGAAACCCTTTGCTTGGAGCTCACCAAGCTGCTTCTTGATTCCTCTAGCTCATTGGGAGGCATCCGATCTGGCGCCGAGATAGGGCGTGACGGGCAGCAACTCAATGACAAACTCAAGGTCTCGAACCGGAGGCATCCCGGCAAGTCTTGGAAAGACATCCACAAAGTCGATACTATGGGAACATCCACGAATGCAAGGTGGCTTCGCTTCTAATACACATAAATGTGGCCCCCGGCTGCGCGAAAATCCGACTGTTACGCTGAAGGGTGGTGAGATAGACAATCTTCACACTGTCGATTTGTCCCAAGTGTTGGGACAACCAATCCATGCCAAGAGTCACATCGAGGCTCATTGCCCGAGCGAAATAAGGTTTGCCAAAACCCCACTCCTTGGACTATGGCAGAACATCACGACAACAGAGAACGACTCTCATTTCCGACCGGAGGCGGATGAGCAAAGGAACTCCCAAAGGAACACAGTGAAGACCACTAGCAGCAGCAAATGATCTTGAAATAAAAGAATGCGATGCTCCAGAATCAAATAATACTGCAGCAGGACGAGAATTAACAAGAAGTGTACCAATCACGACATCCGCGCCTCCTGAGCCTCCTCAGCTGAAAGGTGGTTGACTCGACCGCTGCTCGCACCCTGGGTCTTCTGGATAATCTTCTGGTCAGGTGGGTGACCACTCTCGAGCCCGCGTCCTCCATTAGGACGAGGGGCTGCTGCAACACTCTGAGGGTAGGCATTCGCATAATGGCCCTTGTTGTGGCAGCGAAAACAAGTAACCTCGGCCGCCGGATTGCGAGGCCGCTCTGTCTTGGATCGCGCCGCGTGCGTGGCTGAAACACGGCTGCGGTGGGCGAGGAGCTGGTGCGAGATGGCCTCGGCGCGGTGGAGCAAAAGAACGGCCATCAGTGCCGCCCGGCCAGAGGACGAATGAGGTGGTGTGAGTAGGCGATCGCCTCCCATTTGCGCTTGCGGGACTCGCCAGCGCCTTTGCCTTATGCTCGGCAACAATGGCCTTATCTACCAAGGCACGAAAGTTAGAAAGTCCACAATAGATAGCTTGTCCTGCAGCTCCTCGGACAAGCCATCCATAAACTTCTCCTGCTTAGCCTCATCTGAGGCCACCTCTCCCGGAGCATAACGAGCCAGATGATTGAACTCGTACAGGTACTCCGTCACAGACTTGCGCCCTTGCTTGAGCGCGAGGAACTCCTTCTTCTTCAGCTTCATCAGGCCATCAGGGATGTGGGCCCGACGAAAAGCTGATCTGAACTCCTCCCACGCGACCACATGGCCCGCGGGCTGCATGGCGAGATAGTTCTCCCACCATGAGAGTGCTGCGCCCTCGAGCTGGTGGGACGCGAAGAGTGCCTTATCCTGTGCCTGGCACTGAGCTATGTTGAGCTTTCGCTCAACCATGCGCAGCCAATCATCCGCATCGAGAGGGTCCTCAGAGCGGGAGAAAGTCGGCGGCTGTGTACGGAGGAACTCTGCAAGTCCCCCGCGAGTCTGGTGGCCGCCACCACCGGCAGGAGTGGAGGTATTCCTAGCAATAACCTCCAAGATGCGCGTCTGGTCCATGCGGTTTCGCTCGATCTGAGCGAGCACCTCAGCCATGGTCGGAGGAGGGGGAAGCTCCTCATCATGACCAGCTGCTTGCTGACGCCACGCAGCGTTCTCTGGCCATCTGTTTCACTAAGACAAGTTAACAATAGCCGGAAAACACGAAGTCGATAACCCACTGCAAATAACTTACTAACAACGCACAAAACAAACACAAGACTTTTAAGTTACAAAACCAATTGACAAAAGTCAGATACTTAGCAACTCATACATATCTTACCCTTATGCTCCCACAAATTTTAATTAGACTAATTCTCTATGGTTCTCCCAAAGACTGATTCTACCGGTAGCAACTATCCTTTGAAAGGAAAGAGGAAAACCAAGTTTTAAACTCAAATTAGAGTAAGATGAGAGTAGAAGGCTAAGATAGGTAAGGAGTAAAATCTGAGAATCTGCCTAGGTTTTCATAAACCCTTCTTATACTTTGAAATTAAGCTTTTTCAAAATATCCTAAAGACGACTATGCTTGGGTTGCTACGGTCAGAATGGCTCTGATACCAACTTTGTGAGGACCCCAATTTATTTGGCTTGTAATGCTTAACCAACCACCTGGTCCTAGCATCACAAATCAAATAAATTGATCCTCGAGATATGTATACTTCCCAGAAAGCAGTATACACACCCCGTTACAAAATTAGACATCAACTCCATTCCAAACATAGAGTCCAAACACCACACTACCAAACGGGAGATAAACAAATAGTAGAGTTATTACAGACAAAGGCCGATAGGCCAAGATACACAAATAAACAAGAACGACAGCGGAAGCAAAAGTGCCATAAGATGGCTATAAACAAAGCCAATCGGCGTGCCTCCAACCCACAAGGCATCGGCCAGGACCGCCAAGTCTAGTCGCCCACGAATCGGCAACACTGACTCACGAAGTGAGGCCCTTGGGGCTCACCTTCTTCCTCTGCAACAAAAACATTAAGCAAAGCACACAGTACAAAGATTGTCTTTGTACCCGCAAGACCGACGTGTGAACTAGCGGACTGTTCATAAGCTACATGCGAGCTTATTTGGTGGAGGCCATATGTTTCATTTGCATAAAGCCAATTTCCATTTGCAATAAGGTAATACAGAGTTTTAAAGGCAAGTTTGCAATTCATTTTAAGATTGAAATAACAGTAAGGATATTAATAACAAAAGCGAAAGATAAACAACCTAGAAGTGACTACCCCAATAGTCACCACAACAATATACGAATCCCATTCGTACCACCCATCAAGTTTTAATTGAAATGTTGTAGTCTAGTTCTTGGGGCGTATCAGCGTGTCCATAACCTAGGGCGAGGCTATTCGAATAGTTTTAACCTGCGCAGTGTACCAATGTACCCACACTTGGATCGCCTTTAAGCCAAAACACACTTAGAAGGTATCTTTGTACGGCTAAGTCCTACGAGACTTTTCCAATATTGTGTATTAACTACGAGGCAGCTCGTATGGATAGAAATCCATACGCTTACATGGTAAAGCCGAAAAGGCAACTACCCACTCAGGATAAAGCTTTTCGGACAACTACCATGCTCCCACCTCCATCCCTCCTGCGACCTCCTGCGACCCGGAGCCAATACACGCCAAAGTACTAGGTCAAGAGAGGTCCCATATACTCTAGTGTGGTTAGCACGCAAAATGCTCGTCACGGTGGCGCAAATAACTTTCGGTCCTTAATCGACTCGGGCACCTTTCGGTCACACCCAACAGATCACACCAGTCTTACCATTGTGCCCAAGTCTAAATCATTTTTGTTTTCATTTTTAATTTTGCAATTAAACATAGCAAAAATGCTGAAACATAAAGTTGTAGTAAATTTTGTGTGATCAAGGTTACCGACTAAGTCGATAACGCCCATTTCTACCGATACTAAGCATGTCTAAGCAATTTGAACTCGTAATCTACTAAGTGACGAGTTCATCCAAATAACTCTAATCACGACAAATAACCTAGGCTCGGTAGTAGAGGACAGATATTTACCTCAGATTATGCATCTAAAGGTTTAACTAACCAATTTAACACAAAATAAGCGATGCATACATACAGTTGAAACAAAATATTAGACTTTAAAATCTTTGGATAAAATGATCAAGCGCTTGCACATTCGTTTTGTTCAATTTGTTGCGGATGGTCGTTCTCGTGGTTGCCGCAAATATCGAATCCTAACGATTGAACAAAACAGCGAATAAGAGCGAATGACACCGCAAAACTCAATAATCAAATACAAACACCAATTTATACACGAGGCTAGACCATCACAAAGGAGTAACAAATAACCGCTACAGAGATGCTTCAAAAAAACATGCTTTCAAGTGATTGATCTACCCACTCACTTATTTATCAGGTTAGCCACAAAATCAATCCTCTTATATGATTTAAACTTTGGACAGACTTTGATGGTGATTGTGTGCACATCTATTATTTAATCATCAAGTTATTATATCAAAAACAGCTAGTTACTCTAAAACAACCATTAACAGGGAAGAGCACAGAACCTACAAGAAGCTATTGAAAACACTAACTAGTCAAGCATTTAATTGTGAGATGCTAACAATCTTTTCTATCTAAGATAGGATTTTAAAGATACTCAGCTATTCACACTCCTAAGCACCACACCAAGGTACTGCAATGCTAACGATTTTCAGCATGCGGCTACAACAAAATCTTACTTTACTGAAAATACACCACAAGCACGAGGCAAAACCTCAAATTCTGATAACAGCTTCATAGATCAAAAGCCAACTAATGATTTAAATCCTATAGAGATTATCCAATTAACTTCTTGCTAAGCACCACTTCTAAAGGAGTCACCAAGCACTAACCAAATATGAATAGCATAAGAATTAACCCAATTTCAGTTTCATCGATAATGAAAACGACAATAACAAGCATCTGAGAGAACTAAAATACTTTCAAACTTCCAATACCTATTTTTGATCATGCAATGAGTGAACTAATGAACATTCCTAATCATGATTAGAGACTAAAGAACTGGTTTTGAAGGAGTGGGCCCCACCGCCGATCGCAGGCAGAGAGAGCACAACAGAAGAACGAGAGGCTCGAGCGGCTCGGACTGGATTAAATCGCCGGTGAAGGAGTGGCGGCGAGATCGCTCGACGGCCAAAATGGGTTGCTCGAGGATCACTGGCCCGAAGGTAGCCACGCGGCGGCGGAGATGCACTGAGGTGGCGCGGCGACGGAGCACGGCGGCCGGCAGTGGGGGTGACAAGGGACGACTGCGCCAGAGGAGAATAAGGTGAAAACTAGCGCGCGCATGGGCATCAGTGAGGCTTCAGTAACTCACCGGAATGACGCGGAGCTCAGGTGGCTGCCGGAGATGGCCCGGCGACGAGAACCTGCGGCGGCGATCAAGGGTCACAGGAAGGAACAACTGAGCAAAAACAGGAGAAAAGGGAGATGGAGATAGCTCGAGTGAGTGCACCAGATGGCGCTAGCGCGAGCAATTACTCTATGAACCAACTCACCGGAGAAGAGGACGAAGGTTTGAACTTTCGGCCGAGGAAGAGGGAAGTTGAAATTCAACGGCTCCTGTGAATAAAACTTCAAATTAGTTGAGGGGAAAGCACAGTTGAGAGCTGGAACACGAAATGACGCGAAAAGGAAAGGATGATCTTCACTGTTTGCGGTAATGACACGGCGGCGGTGCCACGGTCGTGCACTAGAGCTCGAGCATTACTACGATTTGAGCTCAGAAGGAGCAATGGGTGATAGGAGTTGGCTTAATGGTGTCTAAAGAAGGAAGAGGGAGCTTTGGGTGAGCTTAAGTAGGGAAGAGGGCGAAGGAAACAAGAGGCGGAGCTTCGGCACCGAGGCATGGAAGGAAAAGCGGCGAGTCGAGAGAGGTAGATGGCGGCGATTAATGCCGCACCGGGATATGGGCTAGCGGCGAGCGTCGGCCGAGGTGAAACGCAGCGAAAACCAGAGAATGGACGGCGAGACGAGGTGGCGCGCACGCATGCCGCCGATGGCACTCGGCTCTCGGTAGCGAGTAGGTGATGACGGCGGGATGGCCCACACGCGTGCGAAAGAGGCGGAGTGGCGCGAGCGAGTTGAGTGCGATCCTACTAACCGGTTCGACTCGGCCGGAAAGATCCGACCGTTCGATCGCTAATGGGCGGCCGAGATCGGTGTAAGCATTCGGACGGTCGGCGGACTCGGCGCACGAGGGCCGCACGATTTGAATCGGACGGCCGGCGAGATCGGGCTCAGGCGGTGCCGCTAGGTGGCGCGACCGAGCCATGTGGTGCGGTCGGACTCGAGCCCAAGTGTGGTTCGGGCCCGACAAACAGTGTTTTCAGAATTCGATTTAAAAGACAAAGGAGTTTTGGGAAATTTTTAGAGATAGCTCCAGGGCTCCAAAAATTCCAGAAATTTTTATGGAAGCTAACTGGAACAGAGGACCACCTTGTGTAATTTTTCCAGGAGTTTTTATGCTCTAGATTTCTCCCACTAAAATTCACAAGCTGCTGAACAGAAGTTTGACCAGATTTCTAAACTGGTTTGACTTGGGCATTTGAAATAGCAAACAAAATCTAAAAATTGTGAAATAATTCAGGGAGGTAGATAGGATGATCAAGATGATAGGAAAAATAATTTCAGAGGATGATCACAAGTTTGAAAGCTAAGAATTTGCTGACAACAATTTCCATTCACAAGAATTTAATTCTAGAAAATGGAAATTGCTAGGGAAAATTTGGAAAACTTCCAAATGATTTGATGAGACAACAAAAGTTTTTATTTCTCCTCAAAATTTTACATTTGAAATACAAACCCTAAGTTAGGGCTGTTACACTGGGACCACCTTGTGGGCCATGAGAACTGGAAGGCTCAGTCTGCCCTCCCTGAGAATGGGGCACTGAAGTTGAAAGACCCTTCCCTTGTTGTGTATGTGCACGAGTAGTGGGTCCTGTCATCCTGTTACCACACAATGGCTAACAACATAACAAGGATATACTCGGCAAACACAAACAAGGTTAAAATTAGGAAGGAAACAAACACTACACTTATAATGCATTATGTTATGTCATGCATTCAAATCAACATCAAACCACAAACTTTATATATACAGCAAAAGAGATTCGGTTCCAGCCGCACATAATAGTTGGCCATAAAGGTCATATTACAAACCAAAAGTCGAACTTACATATTCTTTACAAAATACCACTGCCCTATTACATTTATTTAAGGGCAACTACTAAACGAAAAGACACCTATCCACGAGGGTTCATCGTCGAGTGCTAGCATAAAGATCACGGTTAAAGTTCACGGAAACTCATTCGAAAGATGAGCTCCGGGGAGCTGTGTCAATAGGATCAAGGGGCGATGAGGCGCCTCGGAGAACCAGTGGTGATGACCTCCGGAGGTGCGATCGCGAGTGCGAGAAAGCTGCGATCATCCGACCTGGCGCACTTGTCCATAAACAGCATGCACCTGCTACCGGAAGTCGGTAAAGTGGTGGTGCAAAGCGGCGGCGGGAGATCTCGTTGTCACCATAAAGCACGTTACGAGGAACGCGATTCATGTTGACTCAAGCGGCGAGTACTCTGGGCTTCATTAAGACGATGCGAGTTTCCCACAACTCCCTCACAAGGCGGCGATGGATCTCGTCCATGATGCGGACCATCCTGCGCCAACCGCCGCACTGAGGTCTTCTCAAGCTGTATCTCATCAAACACACTTGCTACTGCAGTACGACCTTGATTCGGGAAGTGATCATAGGGTGGTTGACACAATTCCGTCAAATCATGACGAAGAAGGCTCATCATCCTACTAGCGACTTCTGAGAATCGAGGACCCGGTTTATTCGGCTTGTCTTTTAACCATCCACTTGGTCCTAGCGGCACAAATCAAATAAACCAAGCCTCGAGATATGTATACTTCCAAATGCGATATACACCCCGTTACAAAATCATGCATCAATTCCATTTATACACATAGAGCGAAGCAAAGCAACAAGCGCAAGACATACTTAATATAAAGAGAGTTATTACAAAGGAGGCCGACTGCCAAATAACACATAAGTAGCTAATTTAAGCAATGGAAGCAAAGGGCCATAAGATGGCGAGAAACAAAAGCCAATCGGTGTGCCTTTACCCACAAGGTAACCAACAGGACCACCAAGCTAATCGCTCGGACACATACAACAAATCTCACAAAAGTGAGGCCTCGAGCTCACCTTCTTCCTCTGCAACAAAACAATTAAGCATAGCATCCGAGTACAAAAATTGTTTTTGTACTATAAAAACCCGTGTAAGATAACGAAACTATAATTAACTACATGCAAGCTTTATTTAAGTGGAGGAGGCTCGACTTATTTCGACATAAAGCAAGTTTTCTTTGCAATAAGGTAATACATTTGAAAGCAAGTTTGCAATTAATTTACATTGTTCAAATAAAAGTGAGACGAGTATAACAATAGATGAGAACAACAATGTCCTAGAAGTGACTAACCCAATAGTCACCACAACAATAGCATGAAGTACCCCTTCATACCACCCATGTCAAGTTTTAAGTTTTTAAAAGGTTGTAGTCTAGTTCTTCAACGACCTTACCAAGCATGTCCATAACCTAGGACGAGGCTATTCGAATAGTTTTAACCCTGCAGGGGTGTACCAATGTACCCACACGATAGACCGCCTTTCCACCAGCCACGGTTAGCATACTTCCTTTGGTATGCAGGCACGGCTAAGTCTAACAAGACACTTTCCAATGGACGATGCTAATTAAGAGCCGCAACCCACGGGAGAAGGACACATTAGACAGCCTAACCGGTCTGCTAATGCTCCCCTCCAACACCACACACACACACACACACAAGAACACACCCACCGACCAGCTCATAATTAACACCTCCCAAAGTACTTAGTCAAGAGAGGTTCCATATCCCCCTCGTGTGGTTAGCACGCAATAAGCGCTTGGCTTAGTGACACAAGTAACTCGGTCCTTGGGGACTTAGGCACCATTCCAAACACACCCAACAGATCACACCAACATACCATTGTGCCCAAGTCAAGATATAGTTTTGTTTTCAGTTTTTGATTTGTAAATCAATAAAACACAAGGATTGGACATAATGGAGTAGTATAAGTATTTGTGTGATCAAGATCATCGACTAAGTCGATGATCGCCCAATACTACCGATAACTAGGCATGGCTAAGCAATATGCATTCGTAATCTACTAAGTGATAAGAGTTCATCCAACGAACTCGATCACGAAGAAATAACCTAGGCTCGGTAGTAGAGGATATTTATTTACCTACAGATTATGCAACTAGAGGCTTAACTAATCAATTTAACAACAAAATAACAATGCATACATACAAGTTAAACAAAGTATTAGACTTTAAAAGTAATGGGATCAATTGGGACATGATCAAACTGCTTGCCTGGCTGCTGCTGTTCAATATGCTGCAGAGGGTCACTCTCAAGGACGGCACAATCGTCGGAACTTACCGAAAGAGCGAAAAAGACTCGATAAGAATAAAGAAAACGAAAAAGACTCTTAAACCAAAATGCTCCAAATCCTCTGAAAATTTTACAGCAGCAAGATCATGATTTAAAATGAATTTAGAAACAAGAACCAACTGATTTGGACTCTCACAGCAAAAGATATGATGAAAACAATTTTGCTCAGCTGGAAAAATTGCAATCTGTTACTCTTCACATAATTAAATTGTTTGGTGAAAATTTCTAGAAAGGTGGTGTAGCTGAAATTTTTATTGTAGGTAGCTTCTGACATTCTAAGGCTAACACAAGTGGTTTCATCTTAATTGGAGTTAAAATGATTTAGTTATGATTTTTCTAAGTTATAAACCTAAGGCATGATTAATTTCAGTATTAAAGACTACTGTAAAACCTATACTAAGCTAAAGTACCTTAACAGATGTATTTATAGAACTTTAGTTTGTTAAATTTGGAGCTACAGAGAAAAAGATATGCAATTTTGAAGTTTAAAACAATTAATAAGTGCAAATAAAAGCTCTCGAAAACTAAAACTGGAAAACCAATAAAATCGGGAGGTCGTGGGCGATGATCAGGATCGCACGACTCACGAGCTCGGATGCCCAAAACCATACGAGCACACAGGCGCAAAGACCTCATCGCGCCTAGGAGGTCTTAGCCGTTGATATTGAATCCAACGGCCCCGACCACCGGATGCACAGCACACGCGAAGGAGCTCCTCGCGCACTAGGGAGGTCGTGGCCGTCAGATCTGGATCTAGCGGTCCCGAGCTCCACGAGGAGGCCCTACGGCTATCTCACTAAGGGGGAGGTCTGGACGGCTAAGATCTCCCGAGGGGAGGTCTTAACGGTCTAGATCTGAGCGGAGAGAGGACCTAAACGGTCACGATCCCAATGGGGAGGTCCTAAGCGGGTTTTTAACAAAGAGAGGTCTGGCGGCCGTAGATCTCCCAGGGGAGGTCATAAACGGTCCAGATTTGAGGCGGGGAAGGTCCTAAAGCCACGGATCTAAAGGAGGGGGTCCCAGACGGTCAAGATCTCCAGGGGGAGGTCCTGAATGGCTAAGATGAAGCAAGGGAGGTCCTGCGGTTCCTTGATAAGGACCCGAGGTGGTCTTTTTGCAAAGAGGACCCCAAAGGTAGTTTTGAATGTTCTCTTTACAAAATACCAGGGGTGGTCTTTTGCAAAGAGGACCTCGGTGGGGCTGGTCCGAGAGGGTGGTCTTGATAACACGACCAGTGGTGGTCTTTTCGCACAGAGGACCTCAAGGAGGTCTTTTGCAAAGAGGACCCCAAGGTAGAGGGTGATCCTATCGGCTGAGATCTAGCCTACGGAGGTCTTTAACGGCCAGGATACGATTAGGGGGAGGTCCAGAGACTTAGGATTTTTGAAAAGATCCTAAGGCCGGATCTACACTTGGAGAGGTCGTGAGCGGCTAAGATTAGCCGAGGAGGTCAAGAGTGGATTTAATGGCGCGGACCTCCTGGACAACGACAAAAGGTGGCGAGCTAAGACAAATTAAAAGCATCTAATGATTGACAATAAATGAATCAACAGAGCACTTAAAGACTTCGGACCTTAATTCTAAACCCATGGCCCACCATACGCTACATATGTAAAGCTAAAAGGCAACTACCCACTCGTGATAAAGCTTTTGGACAACTACCATGCTCCCACCTCCATCCTCCCGCGACCGCGACCCTGAGCCAATACACGCCAAAGTACTAGGTCAAGAGAGGTCCATATACTCTAGTGGCACGCAAAATGCTCGACGGTGGCGTAACTCGGTCCTAACCGACTCTGCACCTTCCAACCACACCCAAATGATCACACCGCCTTACCATTGTGCCCAAGTCTAAATCATTTTGTTTTCATTTTTAATTTTGCAATTAAACATAGCAAAAATGTGAAACATAAAGTTGTAGTAAATTTTGTGTGATCAAGGTTACCGACTAAGTCGATAACGCCCATTTCTACCGATACTAAGCATGTTAAGCAATTTGAACTCAGACCAAGTGACGAGTTCATCCAAATAACTCTAATCACAAAGAAATAACCTAGGCTCGTAGTAGAGATGATATTTACCTACAGATTATGCATCTAAAGGTTTAACTAACCAATTTAACACAAAATAAGCGATGCATACATACGCTTGAAACAAAATATTAGACTTTAAAATATGGGATAAAATGATCAAACCGCTTTTGCCGGTCGTTGCTCAATTTGTTGCGGATGGTCGCTTCGTGGTTACGCAAATATCGAATCCTAACGATTGAACAAAACAGCGAATAAGAACGAATGACAACCAGAAAACTCAATAATCAAATACAAACACCAATTTATACACTGAGGCTAGACCATCACAAAGGAGTAAAAATAATCACAGAGATGCTTCAAAAGACATGCTTTCAAGTGATTGATCTACCCACTCACTTATTTATCGTTAGCCACAAAATCAATCCTCTTATATGATTTAAACTTTGGACAGACTTTGATGGTGATTGTGTGCACATCTATTATTTAATCATCAAGTTAGTATATCAAAAACAAATAGTTACTCTAAAACAACCATTAACGTGAAGAGTACGTAACCTACAAGAAGCTATTGAAAACACTAACTAGTCAAGCATTTAATTGTGAGATGCTAACAACCTTTTCTATCTAAGATAGGATTTTAAAGATACTCACTATTCACACTCCTAAGCACCACCAAGACTGCAATGCTAACGACAAGATGCTACAACAAAATCTTACTTTAATCGAAAATACACCACAAGCACGCAGGCAAAACCTCAAATTATAACAAATGCCATAGATCAAAAGCCAACTAATGATTTAAATCCTATAGAGATTATCCAATTAACTTCTTGCTAAGCACCACTTCTAAAGGAGTCACCAAGCACTAACCAAATATGAATAGCATAAGAATTAACCCATTTCAGCTTTTATCGACAATAAAACGATAATAACAAGCATACAGAGAACTAAAATACTTTCAAACTTCCAATACCTATTTTTGATCATGCAATGAGAGTGAACTAATGAACATTCCTAATCATGATTAGAGACTAAAGAACTGGTTTTGAAGGAGGCCCCACGGCCGCATGCATGAGAGGAGCACACCGAACAACAGAGGCTCGGCTCTCGACCTGGATTCGCCGCCGGTGAAGGAGTGGCGCGAGATCGCTACGACGGCCAAAATGGGTTGCTCGAGGATCATCAAATCAAGGTGGCCACGCCACCGGAGATGCACCGAGGTGGCGCGCGACGCGAGCACGCGCTTCTAGGTGACAAGGGACGATCGCGCCAGAGGAGAATAAGGTGAAAACTAGCGCATGGGCATCTGAGGCTTCGTGAACTCACCGATGACGCGGAGCTCGTGGTCACGGAGATGGCCCGGCGACGAGAACTCGCGCGATCAAGGGGTCACCGAGGAAGGAACAACCCGAGCAAAACAGAGAAAAGGGAGATGGAGATAGCTCGAGTGAGTGCACTGGATGGCTGAAGAGCAATTACTCTATGAACCAACTCACCTGAGAAGAGGACGAAGGTTTGAACTTTACGAGGAAGAGGGAAGTTGAAATTCAACGGCTCGTGAATAAAACTTCAAATTAGTTGAGGGGAAAGCACAGCTGAGAGCCGGAACACGAAATGACCGGAAAAGGAAAGGATGATCTTCACTGCTTATGTAATGACAATGGCGCGGTGCCATGTCGCGGCACCGAGCTCGATTACTACGATTTGAGCTCGTAGGACAATGGGTGATAGGAGTTGGCTTAATGGTGTCTAAAGAAGGAAGAGGGAGCTGGGTGAGCTTAAGTAGGGAAGAGGCGAAGGAAACAAGAGGCGGAGCTTCTCACCGAGACGCATGGAAGGAAAAGCGCGAGTCGAGAGGTAGATGCCGAGCGATTAATGCCGCACCAGATATGGGCTAGCAATGGCGAGCGCGGCCGAGGTGAAACGCGCGAAACCAAGAATGGACGGCGAGACGAGGTGGCGCGCGACGCATGCCGCCGATGGCACTGCTCAGCGCGAGGTAGGTGATGACTGACAGGATGGCCCACACGTCGGGAAGAGGCGAGTGGCGAGCCAGTTAGGTGCGATCCTACTAACCGTTCGACCGACCGAAAGATACCGACCGCTCGATCGCTAATGGACTACCGAGATCATGTAAGATTCGACAGTCACGGTCGACGACGAGGGCCGCACGATTTGAATCGACGGCCGACAGATCGGCTCAGCGGTGCCGCTAGGTGGCGCGACCGAGCCATGGTGCGGTCGACTCGAGCCCGTGTGGTTCGGCCCGACAAACGTGTTTTCAGAATTCGATTTAAAAGACAAAGGAGTTTTGGGAAATTTTTAGAGATAGCTCCAGGCTCCAAAATTCCAAAATTTTTATGGAAGCTAACTGGAACAGAGGACCACCTTGTAATTTTTCCAGGAGTTTTTCTGCTCTAGATTTCTCCCACTAAAATTCACAAGCTGCTGAACAGAAGTTTGACCAGATTTCTAAACTGGTTTGACTTGGGCATTTGAAATAGCAAACAAATCTAAAAATTGTGAAATAATTCAGGAGGTAGATAGGATGATCAAGATGATAGGAAAATAATTTCAGAAGATGATCACAAGTTTGAAAGCTAGAATTTTTGACAACAATTTCCATTCACAAGAATTTAATTCTAGAAAATGATAATTGCTAGGAAAATTTGAAACTTCCAAATGATTTGATGAGACAACAAAAGTTTTTATTTCTCCTCAAAATTTTACATTTGAAATACAAACCTAAGTTAGGGTCATACAAATCTCCCCTTACAGAATCTCGCCCAGATTCTCGATCATCGAGAAGAAGGATGGGTAACTGCCTCGAGACGATCTTCCCGCTCCCAAGTGGCTTCATCTCTGAGTGGTTCGACCATCGAACTTAAG
This sequence comes from Ampelocalamus luodianensis, assembly GCA_036346255.1. Taxonomy (NCBI): domain Eukaryota; kingdom Viridiplantae; phylum Streptophyta; class Magnoliopsida; order Poales; family Poaceae; genus Ampelocalamus; species Ampelocalamus luodianensis. Next base: position 24,312,556 of record CM070640.1, read on the forward strand.
GAACTTGATCACACGGTTCCTCGCTCGCTGCCTCAGCCATCGAGGATACGAACGGGACGCCCCGATAAGACAGATCTTCCGACATCGATATTTTCCAATGGCGCTTTCTCAACCGAACACGGAGGCACTTCTTCAATCGCGATACATGGAAAACATCATGCACCCTCAAGTGTAGCCGCAAGTCTAACTTGTATGCAACAGCCCCACTCTCTGACGATGCGATATGGTCCGACATATCGAGGAGCCAATTTGCCCTTGACACCAAAACGACGATGTCCTTCAGAGGTAGACTTTGAGATACACAAAGTCATTGGGCCGAAATCAACTCACGGCGACGCCGACCGCATAGCTCTTCTCGCTCGATCGAGCCACGCCGCAAGTGCTCACGAATCAATCGCACTTGGTTCTCACTTCATTAATTGAATTGCCAAAGAACCGCCACCGCCACTGGGGCCAACGGTGCGCAGCCGCCCATACAAAGCCTCAAATGGTGCCATACCGAGACTAGCTCGAAGCTCTTGTTGTAGGAGAACCCGGCAAGTAGGCACTTCTCCCAATTCTTTCCATAGGAAAGAACACAAGCACGAGCATATCTTCAAGCACCGATTGACGGGCCCGTCGACCATCACCGAGGATGATAGGCCGAAATAACGAAAGACGGTACCCATGGCTCTCGCATCAAAAAACGAAGTGAAAAGAGAACCACGATCGACACTATCGCTCGTGGCACACCATGCATCACAATGCGGATATGTAAAGATCCGCTAGCCGATTCACATCAATCTTCGATCGCACCGAAGGAAATGGGCCACCTTCGCCAATCGATCAATGATAACCCATAACGCATCCTTCCCCGCAGAGTACGGCGGCCACTGATAAAATCCATGCCCACGTAATCCCATTTCCACTCCGTATGGGCAAGGGCTGAAGAAGACCCACGGACGTTGATGCTCGCCTGACGCGACAACATATGTCACATCCGCCACTAACCCGCAATCTCGCTGCCATGCGAGTCCACCGTAATCTCTCGACGCAGATCTTGGTACATTTTAGTGGCCCGGATGGATGGTCAAAGGCGAATTATGGGCCTCCTCAAGAATCAAATCCGCAACTCGGACCTTTGGGACCACAAGCCGATGCCCAAACCATACAACACCGTGCTCATCTTCTCTCGTGAAACACTGGCTGATTCATTCTTGATGTTTTGCTTGATTTTACCCACACCAACATCTGATTGTCGTGGTCGCTTTGATTTGATCCACCAAGGTCGGTTGCACAACCAAGGCAAGAAGGGAACCACTCAACCAAGCCTGTTGAGACGTTGAAACTCTACAAGAAGTGCAAAGGTCGCTTCTTGGATCATCAAAGTATTGCAATACACTTTTTGGCTAAGTGCATCAAAGAACCACATTGGCTTTGCCAGTGATATCAATACCCATGTCATAATCTTTGATCAATTCCAACCATCTCCTCTCGCTCGAGGTTCAGACCGCCGGGTGAACAAGTATTTCAGTTGTGATCTGAATACACCTCACGGTTTCGATCAAATAATGCCGCCAAATCTTGAGTGCATGCACCACAAGAGCCAACTCTAAATCATGGGTGGGATAATTGAGCTCGTGAGGTCTCAATCGCCGATGCATAGGCAACCGCTTTGCCTTCCCGCATAAGAACACATCCAAGTCCTCGACGAGAGGCACGAATAAATATCGAAGCTCTTGTGGATATCAGAAGAGTGAGAACTGGGCCAAGTCAATCGCCGCTGAGCTCTGAAGCTCTCATCACAAGCAGAGACCACAAACTTCTTATCCTTCTTGAGCAATTCATCATCGGCTTTGCGATTTTGGAGAAGTTCTCGATAAAGCGGCGGTAGTAGCTGCTAAACCAAGAAAACTCGCACTGGATCGACTTGGGCTGCCTCAAGATAGAACATCACCGACCTACTGGGATCCATGCCTATGCCTCCACTCAAAGAACATGGCCCAAGAATGCCACTTCCTTCAACCGTAACTCACATTTGCCGAACTCGCATATAGCTGATGCTCCCGCAATTTGCCCAAAACAATCTTCAGATGCTCAGCATGCTCTGCTTCAGTCTTGGAATAGATAAGAATGTCATCAATAAAGACCACCACAAATTTGTCCAAAAACTCCATGAATACTGAATTCATAAGGTTCATGAACAAAGCTGGAGCATTGGTTAGACCGAAGACATGACTTGTACTCATACAGCCCATAACGAGTAGTGAAAGCCGTCTTCGGAATATCCTCTGATCTGATCCTGACCTGATGATACCCCATTCTCAAATCGATCTTTGAGAACACCTGGGCTCCAGTCAACTGATCAAACAGATCATCGATGCGGGGCAGAGGATACTTGTTCTTCACCGTCACCTCATTGAGAGGACGGTAATCAACACACATGCGCAAAGTCTTGTCCTTCTTCTTCACAAAGATCACCGACAACCCCAAGGAGATGAATCGACGGATGAAACCCTTTGCTTGGAGCTCACCAAGCCGCTTCTTCAGCTTCCTCTAGCTCATTGGGAGGCATCCGACACGCGCCGAGATAGGGCAGACGCAGCAACTCAATGACAAACTCAAGGTCTCGAACCGGAGGCATCCGGCAAGTTCGTGAAAGACATCCACAAAGTCGATACTATGGGAACATCCTCGACTGCAAGGCCGGCTTCGCTTCTAATACATAAATGTGGCCCCCGGCCGCGCGAAAATCCGAACTGCTTCGCTCAAGGGTCGTGAGATAGACAATCTTCCGCACAATCGATTTGTCCCAAGTGTTGGGACAACCAATCCATGCCAAGAGTCACATCCAGCTCACGAATCGAGCGAATAAGGTTTGCCAAAACCCCACTCCTTGACTATGATGAACACGACATCAGAGAATGCCTCATTTCCGATTCGGAGAGCGGATGAGCAAAGGAACTCCCAAAGGAACACAGGAAGACCACTAGCAGCAGCAAATGATCTTGAAAAAAGAATGCGATGCTCTGTAATCAAATAATACCGCAGCAGGACGAGAATTAACAAGAAGTGTACCAATCACGACATCCGCGCCTCCCGAGCCTCCTCACCAAAGGTGGTTGACTCGACCACGCCGCACTCGGGCCTCTGGATAATCTTCCGGTCGTGGGTGACCACCTGAGCCCGCGCCTCCATTAGGACGAGGTCTGCAACACTCGAGGGTAGGCATTGCATAATGGCCCTTGTTGTGGCAAATAAACAAGTAACCCCGCCGATAAGCGAGGCCGCCTGTCTGGATCGCAGCGCACGTGGCTGAAACACGCCCGCGGGCGAGAGTCGTGCAGATGGCCTCGGCGCCGTGGAGCAAAAGAACGGCCATCAGCCGCCCACCGGGACGAATGAGGTCGTGTGAGTAGACCGACGCGCCCCATTTGCGCTATGACTCCGCCCGCTTTGCCTTATGCTCGCAACAATGGCCTTATCTACCAAGGCCCGAAAGTTAGAGAAGTCCACAATAGATAGCTTGTCCCGCAGCCTCGCATAAGCCATCCATAAACTTCTCCCGCTAGCCTCATCCGAGGCCACCTCCCGAGCATAACGAGCCGATGATTGAACTCGCATGTACTCCGCTGCACTTCTGCTTCTTGCTTGAGCGCGAGGAACTCCTTCTTTCACCATCAGCCATCGTGATGTGGGCCCGATGAAAAGTCGACCGAACTCCTCCCACGCGACCACATGCCCGCGGGTCGCATGGCAGATAGTTCTCCCACCATGAGAGTGCGCGCTCGAGCCGTGGGACGCCAAGAGTGCCTTATCCTCGTGCCTCGCATCGAGCTATGTTGAGCTCGCCAACCATGCGTAGCCAATCATCCGCGATCGAGGGTCCTCGGAGCGGAGAAAGTCGGCGGTTGTGTACGGAGGAACTCCGCAAGTCCCCGCGAGTCCGGTGGCCGCCACCACCGCGGGAGTGGAGGTATTCCTAGCACAACCTCCAAGATGCGTCCGTCCATGCGGCTCTCGACTCGAGCGAGCACTCTCACCATGGTCTGAGGAGGGGGAAGCTCCTCATCATGACCAGCTCCTGCTGACGCCACGCTGCTCTCCCGGCCATCCTGTTTCACTACAAGTTAACAATAGCCGAAACACGAAGTCGATAACCCACTGCAAATAACTTACTAACAAAGACAAAACAAACACAAGACTTTAAGTTACAAAACCAATTGACAAAAGTCGATACTTAGCAACTCATACATATCTTACCCTTATGCTCCCAAATTTTAATTAGACTAATTCTCTATGGTTCTCCCAAAGACCGATTCTCACCAGAGCAACTATCCTTTGAAAGGAAAGAGAAAACCAAGTTTTAAACTCAAATTAGAGTAAGATGAGAGTAGAAGGCTAAGATAGGTAAGGAGTAAAATCTGAGAATCGCCTAGGTTTTCATAAACCCTTATTATACTTTGAAATTAAGCTTTTTCAAAATATCCTAAAGACGACTATGCTTGTTGTTACTACGGTCGAATGGCTCTGATACCAACTTTAGAGGACCCCAATTTATTTGGCTTGTAATGCTTAACCAACCACCTGGTCCTAGCATCACAAATCAAATAAATTGATCCTCGAGATATGTATACTTCCCAGCAAAGATACACACCTGCTACAAAATTAGACATCAACTCCATTCCAAACATAGAGTCCAAACACCACACTACCAAACGGAGATAAACAAATAGTAGAGTTATTACGCACAAAGGCCGATAGGCCAAGATACACAAATAAACAAGAACGACAATGAAGCAAAAGTGCCATAAGATAGCTATAAACAAAGCCAATCGTGCCTCCAACCCACAAGGCATCCGACCGACCGCCAAGTCTAGTCGCCCACGAATCGGCAACACACCACGTAAGTGAGGCCCTTGGGGCTCACCTTCTTCCTCGCAACAAAAACATTAAGCAAAGCACTGAGTACAAAGATTGTCTTTGTACCCGCAAGACCGACGTGTGAACTAGCGCACTGCTCATAAGCTACATGCAGCTTATTTGGTGGAGGCCATATGTTTCATTTGCATAAAGCCAATTTCCATTTGCAATAAGGTAATACGCTTTAAAGGCAAGTTTGCAATTCATTTTAAGATTGAAATAAAGTAGGATATTAATAACAAAAGCGAAAGATAAACAACCTAGAAGTGACTACCCCAATAGTCACCACAACAATAGCACGAATCCCATTCGCACCACCCATCAAGTTTTAATTGAAATGTTGTAGTCTAGTTCTTGGGGCGATCCGAGCGTGTCCATAACCTAGGACGAGGCTATTCAATAGTTTTAACCTCAGGGTGTACCAATGTACCCACACTTGCATCGCTTTAAGCCAAAACACACCCAAGGTATGTTGCACCGCTAAGTCCTACGAGACTTTTCCAATATTGTGTATTAACTATGAGCCGCTGCATGGATAGAAATCCACGCTTACATGGTAAAGCCAAAAGGCAACTACCCACTCAGGATAAAGCTTTTCGGACAACTACCATGCTCCCACCTCCATCCTCCCGCGACCTCCCCACCCGGAGCCAATACACGCCAAAGTACTAGGTCAAGAGAGGTCCCATATACTCTAGTGTGGTTAGCACGCAAAATGCTCAAGACGTGGCGCAAATAACCCTGGCCTTAACTCCACTGCACCTTTCCAACCACACCCAACAGATCACACCGCCTTACCATTGTGCCCAAGTCTAAATCATTTTTGTTTTCATTTTTAATTTTGCAATTAAACATAGCAAAAATGTGAAACATAAAGTTGTAGTAAATTTTGGTGATCAAGGTTACCACTAAGTCGATAACCGCCCATTTCTACCGATACTAAGCATGTCTAAGCAATTTGAACTCAGAATCTACTAAGTGACGAGAGTTCATCCAAATAACTCTAATCACAAAGAAATAACCTAGGCTCGTAGTAGAGGATGATATTTACCTACAGATTATGCATCTAAAGGTTTAACTAACCAATTTAACACAAAATAAGCGATGCATACATACAGTTGAAACAAAATATTAGACTTTAAAATATCGATAAAATGATCAAACCTGCATTCGGTCATTCGTTGTTCAATTTGTTATGATGGTCGCTTCGTGGTTGCCGCAAATATCGAATCCTAACGATTGAACAAAACAATAATAAGAACGAATGACACCGCAAAACTCAATAATCAAATACAAACACCAATTTATACACGCAGGCTAGACCATCACAAAGGAGTAACAAATAATCGCACAGAGATGCTTCAAAAGACATGCTTTCAAGTGATTGATCTACCCACTCACTTATTTATCGTTAGCCACAAAATCAATCTCTTATATGATTTAAACTTTGGACAGACTTTGATGGTGATTGTGTGCACATCTATTATTTAATCATCAAGTTATTATATCAAAACAAGCTAGTTACTCTAAAACAACCATTAATGTGGAAGAGCACGTAACCTACAAGAAGCTATTGAAAACACTAACTAGTCAAGCATTTAATTGTGAGATGCTAACAATCTTTTCTATCTAAGATAGGATTTAAAGATACTCACTATTCACACTCCTAAGCACCACACCAATCGCAATGCTAACGATTTTCAAGATGCGCTACAACAAAATCTTACTTTCATAAATACACCACAAGAACAGGCAAAACCTCAAATTCGAGCAACTTCATAGATCAAAAGCCAACTAATGATTTAAATCCTATAGAGATTATCCAATTAACTTCTTGCTAAGCACCACTTCTAAAGGAGTCACCAAGCACTAACCAAATATGAATAGCATAAGAATTAACCCATTTCAGCCATCGATAAAGAAACGACAATAACAAGCATACAGAGAACTAAAATACTTTCAAACTTCCAATACCTATTTTTGATCATGCAATGAGAGTGAACTAATGAACATTCCTAATCATGATTAGAGACTAAAGAACTGGTTTTGAAGGAGGCCCCACCGCCGCATGCATGCAGAGGAGCACAAACAAGAACAGAGGCTCGGGCGGCTCGACTGGATTCGTCGGCCGAAGGAGTGGCGCGAGATCGCACGACGCCAAAATGGGTTGCTCGAGGATCATCGAATCAAGGTGCCACGCCAGCCCGGAGATGCACTGAGGTGGCGCGACGAGCACGCGCCGGCGTTGGGGGTGACAAGGGACGCATCGGCCAGAGGAGAATGTAAGTTCTCTAATTTTGCTCCTTACCTATCTTGGCTTGCTCATCTCACCTTACCCTCACTTAAGTTTGAAAAGTTGTTCCTCTCTTCCTTTCAAAATTAGCCTCTATCGATTAACTTGGTTTTGGGAGAAGCATGAGGGCTTGGAGAAAGGAATTTGGACAGCTAGCTAGTGGTTAGTAATTAAGGTAGGAAATGAGAGGTAAATTCAACTAAAACTTGTGGAATGAAGGGTAAGAAGTGATATGAGATTAGCTAATGCCTATACTCTATTAGGTGGTTATACCTTGATTTTGGACTGTTTTGAGCTAGAATTTAGTTCTGAAAATTTTGGGTTTTCTCACACGATTACTCGTTCTTCCATACACGGTTAGTCGTTTGAAGTCGATTTGGTGATTTTTGGTCTTGTACTCTTGGTGGTTATTCACAGGCCCTTTTATTGAGTTTGCATTTCTTTGCTTTCTTTTTATCTCGGGCTTGTAGCTAACTCATCTTAGTGAATCGGGATGGTTTGGTGGGACACGTGTGCACTGGAATCAGTGTAGTCCCGATGAAGAGCTTCCCCCTCCTCAGACCATGGCGGAAGTCCTCATGCAAATCGAGCATGTCGTTCGGAGGACCGTAGGGTGTTGGAGGTTATCGCGAGTAAACACCTCCACTCCTCTGGGTGCCTCTAGATGCGGAGGTGGTCACCGGTCGTGGGGACTTGCGGAGTTCCTCGTGCTCGACCTCCTACCTTCTCCCGGTCAGAGGGTCCTTGGACGCAGAGCATCGGGTGCGTCGATTGAGCGAAGCTCAACGTTGCTCGATGTCGAGGAGGAGCGGCACTTTTCGCACCCATCCCATCGGTGGAGGTGCGGCACTCCCATGGTGGGAGAATTTCTCGCCATGCAGCCCGCGAGGACACGTGGTCTCGTGGGAGGAGTTCCGTCGACTTTTCGTCGGGCCCATGTCCCCGCAGGCTGATGGTGAAGAAGAAGGAGTTCCTTGCGCTCAAGCAGAGGCGCAATCGTGGATGAGTACCTCCATGAGTTCAACCATCGGCAAGAGTGCGCTCCTGCGAGGTGGCCACCGATGAGGCCAAGCGGGAGAAGTTCATGGAGGGTTTGTCCGAGAGCTTCGAGACAAGCTCTCTATTGTGGATTTCCCGACTTCCAGACCTTGGTGGACAAGGTCATCATCGCCGAGCACAAGGCGAGGCGCTGGGCAGTCCATAGCGCAAGTGGGAGGCCCAATGTGCGCGCGGCCGCCTCGTTAGATCCCGAGTTGGGCTGCACGGTGGCCCGTTCTTTGGCTTCACCACCGCCGAGGCCTTGGCGACGGCTCCACGTCCTCGCGAGCCGTGACTCGATCGCGTGCACTGCGACCCGAAGCGGCGAGGTGTTCCCCGCAACCCGCGCGACCGGCGTCACTGTTTCTACTCCCACAACAAGGGCCACTACGCAGTAGTTGTCCTTAGAAAGCTGGGCGGCCCCTCGTCCTAATGGAGGGCGCGGGCGGAGTGGTCACCCACCCGACCGAAGACCCGGGCTTGGGAGCGGCCGAGTCAATCACATCTCGGTGAGGAGGCACGAGAGGCACCGGCGTGGTGTTGAGTGCGCTCCTTGTAAATTTGCATCCTGCTTTCTGATTTTATTTGACTCACGGGGCCTCGCATTCTTTTATTTCGAGGTCTTTGCTGTTGATTGTGGGCTTCATTTGTGTTCCTGCAGGGATTCCACTGCTGATTCGCTCTCCGGTTCGGAAATGAGTCGACCAAGTATCTTGGGATGTTCCTATCCACATCGAAGGAGTGGGATTCTTGGCGAATCTTATCTGCTCGACTTTCGGCGTCCGGATGTGATTCTTGGCATGGATTGGTTGTCCCAACACTTGGGACAAATTGATTGTGCGGAAGATTGTCTACCTCACCGGTCCTTGGGTGAAACGGGTTGGAGTTTTCGCCACGCTATTGCGAGCCCCATCTTTATGTCCTTGAAGCAAAGCGATGTGGAGATTCACGCGTCCCCATTTGTATGCGACCGCGGATGTCTTTCACGAAGACTTGCCCGGATGCCTCCTGTTCGAGATTTGGAGTTTGTGATCGAGTTCTTTGCCCTTGTCCGCCCTATTTCTAAGAGGTCGTGTCGCATGCCTCCTAATGAGTTGGAGGAGCTGAAGAAGCAATCGGGTGAGCTGCAAGAGAAGGGTTTTATCAGTCTAGCTCATCTCCTTGGGGTTGTCGATTATCTTTGTGAAGAAGAAGGACAAGACCTTGCATGTCGTTGATTACGTCAGCAATGAGGTGACGGTAAAGAACAAGTATCCTTTGCCCCGTATTGATGATCTTTTCGATCGATTGGCCGAACACGAGTCTTCTCAAGATTGACTTGAGGTGGGCTATCATCAAGTCGAGGATCGAGTGAGGATATTCCTAAGGCGGCTTTTGCTACTCGTTATGGCCTTTACGAGTACACGTCATGTCTTTTGGTTTGACTAATGCTCCTGCTTTATTCATGAATCTTATGAACTCGGTATTCATGGAGTATTTGGATAGGTTTGTGGTGGTATTCATCGATGATATCCTTATCTACTCCAAGAGTGAAGGAGAGCATCTTTGAGCATCTTAAGCTTGTATTGGGCAAGCTGCGTGAGCACCATTGTATGCCAAATTCAGCAAGTCACGAGTTCCAGTTGAAGGAAGTGGCATTCTTGGGCCATGTTCTTTCAGCGGAGAGGTGTGGTATGGATCCTAGCAAGGTCGGTGATGTGCTATCTTGGGTCACCCAAGTCGGTCCTGCGATGTGCGAGTTTTCTTGGTTTGGTAGCTACTATCGCCGTTTTATCGAGAATTTCTCCAAGATTGCGAAACCTATGACCGAATTGCTTAAGAAAGACAAGAAATTTGAGTGGTCCGCTGCTTGTGATGTGAGTTTCGGGAACTCAAGAAGCGGTTGACCTCAGCCCAGTGCTTGTTCTCCCCGATATTCACAAGAGTTTTGATATCTTTTGTGATGCTTCGTCGAGGTCTTGGTTGTGTTCTTATGCGGGAGGGCAAGGTTGTGGCCTATGCATCGCGGCAATTGAGGCCTCATGAACTCAACTATCCTACTCATGACTTGGAGTTGGTGCGGTGGTCCATGCACTCAAGATTTGGCGGCATTATCGATTGGTAACAGTTGTGAGGTGTATTCGACCACAAGAGCTTGAAGTACTATTCACCCGGCGGATCTGAACCTCGGGCAAAGAAGATGGTTGGAGTTGATCAGGACTACGACGTGGGCATTGATACCATCGGGCAAGGCCAATGTCGTTGCGGATGCACTCGGTCGGAAGGTGTATTGTAACATGTTGATGCTCCGGGGCGACAACCTACCCTCATTCGAATTCGGCGCCTCAATTTGGGTTTGATCGAGCACGGTTCTCTTGCTACATTGGTTGTGCAACCAACCTTGTGGACCAAATCAAGGCGCGCGACCGAGCGGATGTTGGCGTGAGTCAAATCAAGCGAAACATCAAGGATGGGATAGCCAAGTGCTTTTCGAGAGGATGAACATGGCGTTGTGTGGTTTTGGGCAGCGTCTTGTGGTTCCTAAGGTCATGGAATTGCGAATTTGATTCTCCGCTGAAGCCCATGATTCTCCTTTGTCTATCCATCCGGGCTACCAAGATGTATCGGGACCTTAAGTCGAGGTTCAGTGGACTCGAATGAAGCGTGAGATTGCCAAGTTCATTGCCGAGTGCGATGTGTGCTGTCGTTTGAAGGCCGAGCATCGGCGTCCGGCGAGCCTTCTTCGGCCTTTGCGGTGCGAGTGGAAGTGGGATTCCGTTGGCATGGACTTCATCACCGGATTGCCCCGCTCGTCCAATGGGAATGATGCTATTTGGGTCGTGATCGACGAGTTGACTAAAGTGGCACATTTCCTTCTGTCAAGACTACGGCCGTGTGGGGCCTTTGGCGAACTTTATGTCTTGAGGATTGTGAGTCTTCACGGTGTGCAAGGCGATTATTTCGATCGTGGTGCACTTTTCACCTCGCGTTTTGGCATAGTCGCAAGAGGCTATGAGGACCCGCCTTCATTTCAGCCTGACCTTTCATCCTCGGGTGATGGTCGGGCAGGCGAGTCAACCAAGTGTTGGAAGATATGCTCGTGCTTGTGTTCTTTCCTATGGGAAGAAGTGGAGAAATACCTACCATTTCTTTGAGTTCTCCTACAACAACACTTTCGGGCGATCTTGGCATGGCACCATTTGAGCTTTGTATGGGAGAGATGCGAACCCCATTGAGCTGGTGAGATCGTGGCGTGATTTCGGCCCGAGTCGATCAATGAGGCGAAAGCCGAGTTGATTGATCCGCGAGCATCTGCGCGCGGCCCGATCGAACAAAGAGCTATCACGGTCGTCGTCGCCGTGAGTTGAGCTTTGAGCCCAATGACTTTGTGTATCTCAAGGTCTCACCCTTGAAGGGCCATCGGCTTTGGCATCAAAGGAAAGTTGGCCTCGATATGTTGGGCCTTACCGCATCGTCGAGATCTTGTAACATCCCAAATTTTGGGCTTGTGTTTCAAATGTAAGAAAATGAGTAGAAATTAAAACTTTTTCTTACATCATGTATTTCCTTTGTGTCTTGGACAAGTATTGTACAAGACTTATGGAAATGCAAAGTCACAAGTCTTTTGATCCAAATCTTGTTCCTTCAAAAACATTCTTGTCAAATGTTGTGATCATCTCACAGGGAATATTTTTCTAAGTTCTTGGGATGGTATGTGACCCTCTGAAAAATTTCACAATTTTTAGAAATTGTTTGAATATTTTAGAAGGCAGTCAAACCGGTTTGACTCTCAGTCAAACCTAAAACCAGTACCTTGTAGAATTTTCGGAGAAAACTACAATGCATAAAAACCTCTGAAAATTTTACACAAGGTCAATGTCCTAGTCAGCAAGCTCCTGTAAAAATTTCAGAATTTTTGGAGTTATTTTGCTACCCCAAATAAATCCTCAAAAGTCTCAGCATATTTTAAAACCTAAAACCAGTTTCACTGTTCCTTGGGTTCGAGTCGGGCTCGAGTCCGAGCCATTTGACTTGGTTGAACCACCTAACTGCACCGAGCCGCGTTTTAAAACGTGCGTGCGATATCAGTCATTGGATCCCAATCGCGTGGCCCGCATTGATGATGTCGTTCGGACCCTCCGGTTGCATTAGCCAATTGGGACCGTTGGATCTCAATCCAACCGTCCGATTTTACGTGAGGCCATCGGATGTCTCGGCGAACTCTTTTAAATCACAGCCGTCCATCTAAAATCCAACGGTCGTGGTTTGTCTTCTCTGTTCTTCTTCCTCCTCGGCTTCTCCGTGCGCGCGGGCGGCAATGGCAGAGCGAGAGAAAACGAGGGGTGGCGTGATGTGTCACCTCCACGTTTGCTTTTGTCAACGTCTCTCTGCAATGCATTTAATGCGCACCAGGCTTTCTCCTCCATTGTCACCATGCTCACTTGCTCCCATCTTTTCTTGGCCTACAACCGGAGCATGAACCGAGCCCACCATGGACTCGGGTTCTCGCTCGAAACCCTAATTCCTTTCCTATAAATTGGCCCTCTAGGTCCTCCTGGTGTTCTTTTGCACCACACCTAGCTACTCTCTGTGTTTGAGCTCAAAACCATCTCAAACCTTCAATCCACCATTGTTGACCGTAGAGCTCCCATGGCGGCCTTGGTGTCCAGTGGTTTATCTTCAACATTTCTTGCACCCTTTTGAACTCCTCAACCTCCTTTGTATTTCCCCTAACTTGATTTTGGGTTGCATTCACAGGAATCACTCAATTTTAAGTTTGGAGATTTTCGGTTGGTTTCACCCCTTTTCTTCCCCAGCTCCGGTAAGTGATTCCTTTTGCAATTATTTGCTTTTGGAGCCTCTTTGAGCTATAATGAAGCTGTGGTGGTGATTTGGTTCCACTCATTTTGCTCAGAACCTCATCTTCCACTTCATCTTCTTCGGCTCCGGTGGACTTCATCGTGTTCAAGTCTTCCCCGGCCATCTTTGGAGCTCCTCTCGGTTAAGGTAGCTCCTATATAGCCCCTAGAAGTCATGGCACTCGCTTCCTTGGACCGCAGCGGAGCATCTTGCTATTTTCGTGTTTTGCCGTGTCGGCCTCTTTCTTTGTTTTCCGGCTCGCGGCGTTCACTCCACCTCCATGCGGCGGGTCATCACCGTGGTCCGCAACACTATTGCGAACCCATTTTGATAGTTTGTGGCGCCGCCATGGCAGAGTCGCCGGCGACAAGCGCAAAGCCACTCGGGTTTTGTCGGATGAGAAGCTCCGTTTTAAATCGGATAATTAGGACACATTTAATGTTTAATGATTGCCAATCAAGAGCATTAATAGTGTCTTAATCGCCTAATGTCTCATCGACATGTGGGTCCACTTCTTAAATCACCCGGCTTTTATCCGTGCGTTTAGGCATCATTAATGCTAATCATGGGTTAATTAAAGTGTCGGCACTATTGGTCGCGGAAATAACCCCTGTGCCCTTTGCGGTGGGCCTATAAGCTCAAAACCGAAAACCGAAGTCATTAGGGCTGATTTTGGGTTATTTATTGCTAATCATTGTTAGCAATAAATGTGTCCGAAATACCTTTTTGGTCAGCGGCGTGTGGGCCTCGGTCCCTAAAATCACCATTTGCTCAAAATCGTTAGGACACATTAAGTGCTAATCATCATTAATCATTGGTCATTAGTAATTAATTAGCTGCCCTAAAAACCTCCTTTAAGTCAGCGACGGTGGGTCCACGTGCATCGCGCACGTGTGTTAAGACTTCGCATGTGTGACTCGATCCACCGACATGCGCCCCACGTGTCGGTATTCTGTTGCACTTCAATCTTGGACCGCCGTCCATTTTGCGACTGCGCCCGGATCTTGTATGCATTCGGACCATCCGGTTCCCCTCCTCATTCTTGGTCGTCCATCGTTTGATCTGCGGCCACGATCATGCGTGCAATCGGACCTTCCGAAGCGGAAGTGCTCTCGTCGCCGTTCATCTTGAGATCTACGGTGTGGCGGCCAAGGCAACCGCACCGTCGGTTGCATTCGTCCTCGTGAGCCGTTGGATCTTGATCCAACGGTGGGCTCTGTTGAATCGCGGCGTGCGGCTGTTCTCGTCGCGTGTGGCTCGTTGGATATTGCATCAACGGCCCACGGCGTCCACGTCGTTATTTTCGGTTGGGTTGGTTTTTATTTCTGTAAGTATTTATTTATCAACTGAAAATTGTATCAAAACTTTAGAAATTCATAACTAATTCAAGATAAATTTGTATTTCACTAAAGTTTAATATAAAAATGCTTTTAGCTTTGCTTCTGTTGTAGAAAATTCTGTAATCTTTTATAGCTTGTTTTCTGCTATTTTTATATATTCCAGAATTGTATTAAAACTTGGAAAATGCATATCTTTTTCTGTATATCTGATAATTGTATGATTTTAACTTTGATAAATTTTTTATTAACTAAACTTTAATCTAAAAATGGTGGTAGGCCTAAATCAGCACCAGAAAAATATGTTAGTAGATTTAACCTTATTAGTAGCACTTAAAAATTCATTTAATGATGTAATAGACACCAGTAATTCTCTGTAAATCCTAAAAATAGAAATTTGATGTTAGAAATCCTCTGTTATCATACTATAATGTGAAATAGGTTTTGCACATGTTTATATTTCGAAAGTGCATTATGCTAGTTTTGCATCTTAGAAAAATCATAACTAAATCATTTTAACTCCAAATGACCTGAAATTTTATATGGGTTACCTCTATACCAGTAGGTAGCTACCATAAAAATTTCAGCTTCAAAATCTTTCTAGAAAATGTTTTTGCTACAGTGCTAATTATGGCCGAAAATGGGTTTTTAGGTAATATCTTTTGCACCACAAATCCAAATTAGGTTTTTCCAGTTTCTATGTCTAGGTATATTCGTATTTCACCTTGTGTATAAGTTTCGTTGCATTTGGATAATTTTTGCTTGCTCTTTTGTTTAAGTGTTGCTAGTCTTATTGGTTGTTCTTGGTTCTTTTTGCCTTTCGCTTAGGGTTCGACATTTGCGATAATCCCGAGAACGACCCTCCACAACAGTTTGAGCAACAGCAAGAAGGCAAGCAGTTTGATCATGTTAATCCCAGTATTTTAAGTATTTATGTTGATTACAAATTCTATGCATGCATTGCTACTTTGTGTTAATAGTTGGCCTAGTAGATGCATTTCCTTAGCAAATGATTATCCTCTACTACCATGAGCCTAGGTTACTTGCTGTGATTTAGAGTTCATGGATGGGCTCTTGTCACTCAGTAGTTGCGAATTAATTGCTTAGCCATGCTTAGTTTCGGTAGAAATGGGCGGTTATCGACTTATCGATAACCTTGATCACTTAAAACTTATTATGATTATGGTTTCCACCTTGTGCCTTGTCTACTTATGAAAACTAAAACTGAAAACTGAAAACAAAATGATTTAGACTTGGGCACAATGGTATGATGGTGTGATTTTTGGGTGTGACTGGAATGGTGCCCGGGTCAACATGGACCGAACATCTTGTTACACTGAACCAAGCATTTGAGCGTGCTAACCACATTAGAGGGTATGGGACCTCTCTTGACTTAGTACTTTGGCGTGTATTGGCTCCGAGTCGCAGGGAGTCGCAGGACGGATGGTGTTGGGAGCATTGTAGTGTCCGAAAGACTTCACCCGTGATGGGATTTGTTGTCTTTCGGCTTGCAATGTAAGCATATGGGTTTCTATCCATATGAGCGGCTCGTAGTTAATACACAATATTGGAAATGTCTCGTAGGACTTAGCGTGTCGGCATACCTTGATGAGTGTGCTTGTGGCTTGAAGGCGATCAGAAGTGTGGGTACATTGGTACACCTGCGGGGTTAAAACTATTCGAATAGGCTCGTCCTAGGTTATGGACACGCTTGGCAAGTTCTTTCAAGAGTTAGACTACAACCTTTGAAATTAAAACTTGATGGGTGGTACGAATCGGGGATTCGTGCTATGTTGTGGTGACTATTGGGATAGTCGCTTCTGTGTGGTTACTTGTATGTACCTTTACTTATCATTACTTTGATAACAAAACAGATTTGTAAACTTGCTTTTAAAATGTATTACGTTATTGCAAATAAAGTTGGCTTCATGCAAAATGAGACATACAACCTCCACCTAAATAAGCTTGCATGTAGTTTATGAATAGGTGCGCTATTCCACACGTCGGTCTTGCGGGTACAAAGACAATCTTTGTACTCGGTTGCTATGCTTAATTGTTTTGTTGCAGAGGAAGAAGGTGAGCTGAGGGCCTCACTTTTGTGAGTCAGGTTGTGGTAGCTTGGGCGACTAGCTTGGCGGCCCGGTCGGTTGCCTTGTGGGTGGGTGTATGGCTAACCGGTCGACTTTTGTTCTAGCCATCTTATGGCGCTTTTGCTTCTGCTGTCATTCTTGTATATTGCTCCATTTGGCCGGTCGGCTCTTTTGTAATAACTTTACTTTATGTATGTCGTTGTTAAACCTAGTGATGTAGGTGTATGGAATTGATGTGTAATTTTGTGATGATGTGCATATGCTGCAATTCTGGGAAGCATATGTCCATCGAGGCTTAGAATGTTTAATTAGTAATGCCAGAACCATTTGGAGGTTAAGTGTTACTAGTTAAATATTCCGGGTCCTCACATCAACGACCCTGGAGCCTCCACGTCGGCCCTCTGTTCTGCGTGCTCAGTGCCTGTGTCGCTCGGATTCAACCGGGGACGTCCGATCTGAGATCGAGGGCTCTCGATCGTCCACGTCTCCGGGTGTTACGAAAATCTCCGAAAATGCTAAGTCCAAAAACTACAGAACTTTAGGGTCTTGTCATTTTTGTATCTCTGTAACTATAGATCCAAATTAGATGATTCCAATTTTGTTAGCTTCCTTATACCTTGAACTTAATTAGAAAAATAATTGTAGACCATGATCCAATCTGGAAAACCTTTTTCAAAAATAGTAAACAAGTGAACTTAATACTGTTTTTCAGAACTTTTAACAAACTTGTAAAATGCATATCTTTTTATCTAAATCTGATTTTTGTATGAATCCAATTGGATTAGCTTCCTCTGATAGTGTATTTGCTAGGAAAATTGGTTTCACAAATTTTACTGTTTTTAAAAAATCATAAGGATCATATTTCAGTTTAATACCCTAAACAATTTAGACAAATCATAACTATTTCAATATAACTCCAAATGACCTGAAACTTTATATGGCTTATCACTATACCAGTAGGTAGCTACTAAAAGTTTCAGCTTCAAAATTTCTAGAAAATTTTTTGCTACAGTACCTAATTATGGTAGAAAATAGGTTTTAGGGGATATAGGTTTTCCAGTTTCTATTAGTATTTTAGTATTTTACCTTGTGTATAAATTTCGTCGCATTTGGATAATTTTTGCTTGCTCTTTCATTTAAGTGTTGCTCGTCTTATTGGTTGTTTTGGTCTTTCGCTTGGCTTCGACATTTGCGGTAACCCGAGAACGATCCTCATAACGATTTGAGCAACGACAAGCGAGCAAGCAGTTTGATCATTTCCATTTGATCCCATTACTTTTAAAGTCTAATATTTTGTTTAACTCCTATGTATGCATTGCTATTTTGTTGTTAAATTGATTAGTTAGACCTCTAGTTGCATAATCTGTGGGTAAATGATTATCCTCTACTACCTGAGCCTAGGTTATTTGCTGTGATTAGAGTTCGTTGGATGAGCTCTTGTCACTTAGTAGACTTCGAATAAATATTGCTTAGCCATGCCTAGTATCGGTAGTATTGGGCGATCATCGACTTAGTCGATGATCTTGATCACACAAATACTTATACTACTCCATTATGTCCAACCCTTGCGTTTTATTGATTTACAAATCAAAAACTGAAAACAAAACTATATCTTGACTTGGGCACAATGGTATGTTGATGTGATCTGTTGGGTGTGTTGGAATGGTGCCTTAGTCCCCAAGGACCGAGTTACTTGTGTCACTAAGCCAGCGCTTATGCGTGCTAACCACGAGGGGATATGGAACCTCTCTTGACTAAGTACTTTGGGAGGTGTTAATTATGAGCTGGTTGGTGGGTGTGTTCTTGTGTGTGTGTGTTTGTGGTGTTGGAGGAGCATTAGCGAGCACCGGTTAGGCTGTCTAATGTGTCTTTCTCCGTGGAGTTGCGGCTCTTAATTAGCATCGTCCATTGGAAAGTGTCTTGTTAGACTTAGCCGTGCTGCATACTAAAGGAAGTATGCCAACCGTGGTGGTGGAAAGCGGTCTATCGTGTGGGTACATTGGTACACCTATGAGGTTAAAACTATTCGAATAGCCTCGTCCTAGGTTATGGACATGCTTGGTAAGGTCGTGCAAGAACTAGACTACAACCTTTTAAAAACTTAAACTTGACATGGGTGGTATGAAGGGTACTTCATGCTATTGTTGTGGTGACTATGGGTTAGTCGCTTCTAGGTGGTGTTGTCATCTATCTATTGTTATATTTGTCTCTCTTTTATTTGAACAATAAAAGTTAATTGCAAACTTGCTTTGAATCTATTACCCTATTGCAAATGAAAACTTGCTTTATCTTGAGAATAAGTCGAGCCTCATCCACTTAAATAAAGCTTGCATGTAGTTAATTATAGTTTTGTTATCTCACACGTCAGTCTTGCGAGTACAAAAACAAGTTTTGTACTCATCTGCTTTGCTTAATATTAATTGTTGCAGAGGAAGAAGGTGAGCCCCAAGGGCCTCACTTTTGTGAGCTGTGTTGCGGCTCTGTTTGGGACGATTAGCTTGGCGGTCCGGTTGGTTACCTTGTGGGTAAAGGCACACCGATTGGCTTTTGTTTATCGCCATCTTATGGCCATTTTGCTTCCGCTGTGTATTTACTTAGTTGTATGACTTTTGGTCGGTCGGCCTCTCTTTTGTAATAACTCTCTTTATATTATCTATGTCTTTCAGTTGTTGCTTTTGCTTCGGCTCTATGTGTATGAATGGAGTTGATGCATAATTTTGTAACGGGGTGTGTATCTGCAGTCAGGAAGTGTACATATCTCGAGGCTTGGTTTATTTGATTTGTCTTGTTAGGACCAAGTGGATGGTTAAGCAGTACAAGCCAGAATAAACCGGGTCCTCACAAAGTTGGTATCAGAGCCATTCCGACCGTAGTAACCCAAGCTTGATCGTCTTTAGGATATTTTGGAAAACTTAATTTCAAAGTATCAAATGATTTATGAAAGCTTAAGTAAGTTCTCAAATTTTATTCCTTACCTATCTTAGTTTTCTATCTCATCTTGCTCTAATTTGAGTTTTAAAAGTTGTTCTCCTTTCCTTCTCTCAAAAGATAGTCATTATCGTTTAAATGGGGTTTTGGGAACCAATGAGTTTGGCAAATTGAAGTGTTAGGCGCCCTCTACAAGATTTTGAAGCTTCCGAAGTTGAAGATTTCGGCTAGGAGGCTTGGATGCGAAATCTGGACAGCGAGCATTCAATTTCGGACAGCAGGCTCAAAGGTTCTAAATAGGGTAGAAAATGAGATGTTAATCAATTAAAACTTGTGGGAACAAAAGGGTAAGATGTGATACTAGTTAGCTAAGTATCTAACTGTGAGGACCCCGGTTTATTCGGCTTGTACTATTTAACCATCCACTTGGTCCTAACAGTACAAATCAAATAAACCAAGCCTCGAGATATGTATACTTCCTGCAGTGCAGTATACACACCCGTTACAAAATCATGCATCAATTTCATTCATACACATAGAGCGAAGCAAAAGCAACAAGCGAAAGACATAGATAATATAAAGAGAGTTATTACAAAAGAGAGGCCGACCGCCAAATAACACATAAGTAACCAATTTAAACAATGGAAGCAAAATGGCCATAAGATGGCGATAAACAAAAGCCAATCGGTGTGCCTTTACCCACAAGGCAACCAACCGGACCGCCAAGCTAATCGTCCCAGACAGCGCGCAACACAACTCACAAAAGTGAGGCCCTTGGGGCTCACCTTCTTCCTCTGCAACAATTAATATTAAGCAAGCGGATGAGTACAAAACTTGTTTTTGTACTACTTAAGACTGACGTGTGAGATAACAGAACTATAATTAACTACATGCAAGCTTTATTTAAGTGGATGAGGCTCTGGACTTATTCTCAGCATAAAGCAAGTTTTCATTTGCAATAGGGTAATAGATTCAAAGCAAGTTTGCAATTAACTTTTATAGTTCAAATAAAGAGAGACAATAACAACAATAGATAGGGAACAATACCAACCTAGAAGTGACTAACCCTTCATACCACTGAAGTACCCTTCATACCACCGTGTCAAGTTTAAGTTTTAAAAGGTTGTAGTCTAGTTCTTGCACGACCTTACCAAGCATGTCCATAACCTAGGGCGAGGCTATTCGAATAGTTTTAACCTGCAGCGGTGTACCAATGTACCCACACGATAGACCGTCTTTCCACCACCACGGTTAGCACACTTCCTTTGATGCGCAGCATGGCTAAGTCTAACAAGACGCTTTCCAATGGACGATGCTAATTAAGAGCCGCAACCCACGGAGAAGGACACATTAGACAGCCTAACCGGTCCGCTAATGGTCCCCTCAAAACACACACACAGAACACACCCACCACCAGCTCATAATTAACACCTTCCAAAGTACTTAGTCAAGAGAGGTTCCATATCCCCTCGTGTGGTTAGCACGCAATAAGCGCTGGCTTAGTGACACAAGTAACTCGGTCCTTGGGGACTTAGGCACCATTCCACACACCGACGGATCACATCAACATACCATTGTGCCCAAGTCAAGATATAGTTTTGTTTTCAGTTTTTGATTTGTAAATCAATAAAACACAAGGGTTGGACATAATGGAGTAGTATAAGTAGTTGTGTGATCAAGATCATCGACTAAGTCGATGATCGCCCAATACTACCGATAACTAGGCATGGCTAAGCAATATTCATTCGTAATCTACTAAGTGATAAGAGTTCATCCATCGAACTCTAACCACAGCAAATAACCTAGGCTCAGGTAGTAGAGGATAACCATTTACCTACAGATTATGCAATTAGAGGTCTAACTAATCAATTTAACAACAAAATAGCAATGCATACATAGAAGTTAAACAAAATATTAGACTTTAAAAGTAATGGGATCAATGGAAATGATCAAACTGCTTGCTCGCTTGTTGTGGCTCAAATTGTTGCGGAGGGTCGTTCTCGGGGTTACCGCAAATGTCGAAGCCTAAGCGAAAGAGCGAAAACAACCAATAAGACGAGCAACACTAAAACGAAAGAGCAAGCAAAAATTATCCAAATGCGACGAAATTTATACACAAGGTAGAATACGAATATACCTAGACATAGAAACTGGAAAAACTTAATTTGGATTTGTGGTGCAAAAGATATTCCCTAAAAACCTATTTTCGGCCATAATTAGCACTGTAGCAAAAATATTTTCTAGAAAGACTTTGAAGCTAAAACTTTTATGGTGGCTACCTACTGGTATAGTGGTAACCCATATAAAATTTCAGGTCATTTGGAGTTACAACGAATTAGTTATGATTTTTCTATGTTCTAAAACTAGGACATCATTTATATCAGTAGCAAAGACCACTAGCAAACTGGTCCTTCACTAAAGTTCATCCCTAAAGGAAATTAAGAAAATTTAGTTCGCTCTATTTGGACTTACAGAGAACAAGTTATGGATTTTCTAAGTTTTATAGCATTTTTGGAATATTTACTAGAGGTTTGAAAAGGCCAAAATTCGATTCACAATATTTACTCGTTCTTTACAGGGCTCTGAAACATTTCTAGATTAATCTCTAACCTAAAAGAAAATTAACACTACTGAAATCACCCAAAAGGATTCACAATGAAAAGATATGAATTTCTAAAGTTTTAACAACATTTTTCAAGAAAAGATAAAACTCACCGAGGAATTTTATATCCCTCAACCGAAAAGAAAAGGCGTGGCTCAACGTGGGCGCGATTAAAGATCCGACGCCCACGCGCGCGGCCGACTCAACATGCGCCACGCGCAGCATCACCGTTGGATTTGATTCCAACGGTCCGATCATGTGACCTTCGGACGATCCATTTGCTCGCACAACCCGACCGTTGATCAAGCGATGAAGGGCTCCGAGGAGTCTTCGACGATCAATTGCCCCACGATCCCGCCCACGATCCAATATCGAGCGGTGAGGTTGATTGGGCGTTTATGATTTGAACGAGGGCTCACGACAATAGGGGCCCACCGGTCGCTGGCGCTAAGTCACATGCCGGGTTTAAACACACGCCGCGCGGGGGTTTTGAGGATGGCGGGCCACAGTCGATGGCGAGGAGGTGGGTTTAGGACAGCTAATGATTACTAACCCATGATTAACAATGATTAGCATTAATGAACGTCATTCACGTGTCCGAGCGACATTACGGCGATCGCCGTTTTGTCCGACAACAAACCGAGGGCACCCTCCGCTTGTCGCCGGCGAACCAAGGCACGCGCGCGGAAGCTAAGTGCCAAATGGAACCGCAATAGCATTGCACACCCATCGGGACCATCCACACCATCGGCGGTGTCCCGAGCGGCTAGCCGACGATGGCGGCGGCGACCAAAGCGGCGAAATGCATAATGACCAAAAGCTCGTAATAAACCATTCCAAATGGGTGCCCAAGCTTCTAGGGCCAACTAGAAGGGTACCTGAGCACGGGTGGAGCTCGGAGGTGGTCGAGGTGGCTCGGCGACGAAGAACGGCGTCGGCACCAAGGAGAAGAAGTGAAGATGACGACACGAGCAACTAGGGTGAGACCGGGTCATCACTCTGACTCCACAAGAGCCCATATATGCTTCTGAGCAAAGAATTAGGAAATGAAGCTTCTTCTGGCGGTGAGGAAGAAGGGGTGCTCACGGTAAAAGAGGAAATCCCAAAATTGAGCTGCTCTGTGAAAAGCAACTACAATTAAGTTAGGGTTTTGCTCCAAGAAGTGAGGACACAAACCAAGCAAAAGAAGGGAAGAAAAGCCACTGGAGCGCTGGTTGCAGAGGAGCTCCCACTCAACAATGGCGGCCGAAAGGGTTCTGGAGATTTGGGCTCAAGCAAGCAAAGAGAGTGCAAGCTGGAGCTCAAGGGGGTGTAAAGAAAGCTACTGAAGGTCTTGAGGGGCTTAAGTAGACGAGGGGACGAACAGAGTAACAAGCACATGCCCATGGGTGGACTTCGGTCCACAGCAGCGTGCGGTCGCTCGGAGCGACGGGAGCAGGTAAGCTCGACGACTCTGAGGGCGGTGCACTGACGGGCATTTAATGCGCCGCAGAGAGAGCCGTTTAAAGGGCTCAAGGAGGTGACAAGGCACCCCCTCTCTCTCACTGCCATGGCGTACAGGCACGCACGCGCGCGGCGGAAGGAGGAAGATGACCAGCGACCTGGGTGGCCCCACCGGTCAGTGACACAAAGTGGTTCGAGCCCAAAGCGTTTTAGTGGGTTGAGCCCAACCTCATTAGATGCTGGCCGCCGGATGAGATTTGAACGGCCACGATGTGATCGCTATTCATAAAGACTGAAGTGAACCGATACGGTCCCGCGACGGTTGGATCAGAATCCAACGGCTGAGAATCAGATGTCAACCGGAGTTGTCCGAATGCTTACACGAATGCGAGCCGTTCGATGGAAATCAACGGTGATAAGCGCGCGCACGTTGAACTGGCGCGGGCGCGGTTAGTTGGCTCGGTCGAGTCAAGTGACTCGAGCCCGAGCCCGACTCGAGTCCAATGAACAGTACAAACCAGTTAGGGTTTGATTTTAAACCTGAAACTTTGGGGATTTAATTGAGGTATCAGATCATCTCCAAAATTTATGAAATTTTAACTGGAGGTTCCTGATCTTAGGGTTAACCTTTCATAAAATTTCCAGAGGTTTTTGTGCACTGGAATTTTCTCAAGAAATTCCAGAAGGTTAAAACAGAGGTTTGACCAAGGTTTGACTTGCCTCTAAAATATTTCAAATAATTTCCAAAAATTATGAAATAATTCAGAGGTGTTACCAAGCAACCTTAGAACCAGGGAAAATTATTTCCAAGGGTTTGACAAAAGATTTGACCAAGGAGGTTGTTGACTTGATAAATGAGGCTTTTGATTTTTAATTTCCCAAAATTCCTTTACAAGAATTTCAGAAAAGTTTCAAGAGTAAAAGGGTGTAAGAAAAGTTTTAATTTACCCTCAATTTCTTACATTTGAAACACAAGCCAAAATGGGGATGTTACACTAACACCTATTTTGTTGATTTAACCTTGCTCTCGAGTAGTGTTAGACTTGTTGTAGTGTGCTGAAATTTTTATCTTCTCAAACCATTGCTCGTTCTTTCAATACGGGTTAATGGCATTGAGAAGTTGAGCTTGGTTTGGAGTTTCCTTGCTGTTTTGGAGCTTCTTTGGAAACATTTAAAGTTTGTTTACTTGCTGTTTTTGGCATTCGGTTAGGGTGGTATCTCATTCCCCTAATCGTTAGCTTTTCGCTTTCATCAACTTCTAGTATTAGTGCTTGGTTTCTAACCTAAATTTCTTGAATCAGGATGGCTGGAGGTACTCGTAGCGGCCGTGGTCGCACTTTGGTTTGGATGAGGAGCTCCGCCTCCTCCAACCATGGTGAGTCCTTCTTGGTCGAGCGCAACCGTTCGGAGGGCGGGAGGGTCCTGCTGGATGTTATTGCGCGCAACACCTCCGCCCTGACCGGTGCCTCAGGATCCGGGCAGGGGGGCGGACAGCAGTCTCGTGGGGGTTTGGCCGAGTTTCTTCGCACTCAGCCCCCCACGTTCTCCAGGTCTGAGGACCCATTGGACGCGGATGACTGGCTGCGTCAGGTTGAGCGTAAGCTCGACGTTGCTCGGTGCCTGGACCAGGACAGGGCACTCTTTGCCTCCCATTAGCTTCAGAGGGCAGCACTCTCCTGGTGGGAGAACTTCTTGGCCATGCAGCCCGCCGGCCACACTGTCTCTTGGGATGAGTTCCGGACTGTGTTCCGTCGAGCTCACATCCTCGCCGCTTGATGAAGTGAAGAAGAAGGAGTTTCGCACTCAAGCAAGGCGTAAGTCGGTGATGGAGTACCTGTACGAGTTCAACCACTTGGCTCGTTATGCTCCATCTGAGGTGGCCACTGATGAGGCCAAGCAGGAGAAGTTCATGGAGGGCTTGTCTGAGGAGCTGCAAGACAAGCTCTCCATTGTGGACTTTGCTGACTTTCGGGCTTTGGTGGACAAGGCCATTGTTGCTTGAGCACAAGGCCAAGGCGTTGGCGAGTCCCGCAGCGCAAGTGGGAGGCCCGATGCGCACAGGCCGGCCTCTCCGTCCGCGTCGGGCCTGCCCGAGGCCCGTTACGTGGCTTCACTACCACCGAGGCCGCGGCACCAGCTCCTCGCCCTCCGCAGCCGTGCCCGATCACGTGCGCTGCGAACCAGCGAGGTGGCCCCGCAATCCGGCGCCGGGTCACTTGCTTTTCATGCAACGGAAGGGCATTATGCCAATAGTTGCCCTAACAGGGTCGAGCGCCCTCGTCCTAATGGAGGACGCGGCGGTGGAGGTGGTCCTCCCGTGATCGAAGGTTGTCCACGCTACCCAAGGCGTGGGTAGTGGCGCGTCAACCTTATCTCCGCGAGGAGGCACGAGAGGCACCCGGCGTCGTGTTGGGTACCCTTTCGGTTAACTCTTTCCACGCTACTGATTTTGTTTGATTCAGACGCATCTCATTCGTTTGTTTCTGAGTCTTTTGCTGCTGTGGGAGGTCTTCTTTTTACTCCATTGTTGGTCCCGCTGCTCATTCGCTCCCCCGGTTCGGAGTTGAGAGCTGAGTCTGAGTGTATGCATGTCCCTGTTGAGATAGAAGGGGTAGTGATGAGGATATCCCTACTACTTATGACGTTATTCGTGAAGCAGGAGCTAAACTTCTCAAACAACAGGTGCATTTGTTTCTTAATAAATTTCCTTTTGTTGCCAATGAGAATTGGTTACTACCTAAAGCAATACTTGGTGCATTCTCGGGTTTGACAAATTTAAAGACTTTGGAACCGAGAGGAGGAGAGGGAGGCGGGAACAAATTCATGGAGGAGAAACACATGCGCCAACAAGGAGAAGAAACCCATGTGGCCAACGAGAGGAACGTGCTCTCGGGATAAAACCCTAGCTCATGCGGGCGGTCAAGAAAGACATATGGTGACATGGCAACAAGGGTTACATTGGCATAAAAGAAGCATCAAGTGCATCGAACAAATTCGCGCAAGCTAAGAGAAGGAAAGCTCACAATACAAGGGAAACCGAGAGGAGACTAGTTTAAATTTCCAAATTAAAGTAGGACGTTTTTGAATCGGATTCTCGTTCACGTGAGCGATGTCGGACTCGGATCTTCAGAGCAAGAAGCGATGTCGGACTCGGATTCTTGTAGCACTTGCCATTCTTGTTCATCCGAGTTTTGTGCTGCGTGGGAGGCTATATAAACCCCCATGGCGCACCATAGAGGTAGACCAGTTTATGCATAAGATTGAAACATAGCTATTGCTTGTTCTTTCGACACGAGTTCATGCGAGGACTTTGAGAGAGAATTAGGCGATCCATTTGTTTTGTTACGCAATCCAAGGTCAAGCCGTCGTTCCATTGGGAATTGGGGACTTGGCGTTAAATCGTTCGTGGTCTCGCGACGAACAACTACCCGGTGTGTTTTGGGCGTATTCGAAGAGTTGAGGGTTCGTGCATTGGCGCGAGTGTTCACTAGCGACATCGTCTACTTCGCATCAACTATCCACGGTTCCTCATCGAGAAGATCGGGCCTTCCCCGTATCATATGGTATCGATTCTAGGTTTACTCGGTGAGAATTTCTTTACCGTAGTTAGATTCGTTTTCTATCCTATCGTCCAATAAACCGAAAATTGCAATACCAAAACCGTAGTTTAATCTGTTATTTCTTGTGCGTTTAGTTAAGTTTTCATCCATTAGAGTTTTTGTTTTTAGTGCTGATCCATGTGCTCCTTTTTGCGTTGTTTAATCGTTGTGTTCACATAAACCGTACCAAATTGCTGATTGAACTCCTCAATTAGCACCCAAAAGAGATAGTGACCAAACACTTTGGGTTTCTTGAGCTTCACTTATATCCTTTCATCCTTGAGACTAGCTTTTGTACATTGCACTAGGGCTGTTCTTTGGTTTATTTACACGTTGTTGAATTGTGAGACTTGTGCAATCAAGAGGGGAGCAAACCCTATTTCGGCCATTGCAATAAGAAAAGAGGAAAAGGCAGCTGGTTACAAGAAAAAGCCACGACTTGAAAAGGTATTAAAAAAAACAAAAAGATCAAACCCGCAAATACCAGTACCAAATTTTTTCCTTTCGGTTTCCTTAATAGCCGAAGGGCGAAGAGCTTTGTTCATGCGGTTTTGAGAAAAAAAAAACAAACAAAAAGGGGCTGGCCGAAATTGGGAAGAGTAAACCTTAGTCCACAATTTCAGATTGTGTATTTAATCTATTTGAGCAATCTTGTGCCCTAACATTGATATCTTTGCAATTGGCTAGCGTCTCTCATAGTACTTGGTGCAAAAACGAGCTAGTTTTCATCTCAATTTCAGTTTGTCTCTCACTAGCTCATTCCTTTGTTTGCATTAAGTCACATTTATCTTTGTTTGTGCGTTCATACACTTCGCTTAAACCTTTTGGATCAGCACATAGGCAAAATACTCTAGCTTGGATCATTACTTAGCTTTACAATACCTTGAATATCAGATTGCATAGGATATACACATACCTGTCCGAGCTCCACCTACACCCGTTTGTGTACTCCTTGCTCTTGGTTACGCTCATACATTACGGGTTAAGGTCGCTCATTGTCTGGCTCGTCGATTTGCCGTCCTTGATTCACTTTGGAACAGTAAGCTTGTCTTGTGTTCGTGATGGTGAGTTGCGGCGTAGAGAGCAAGTTTTTTACTAACCGGATATAATTTTGTTTGCTATTTGTGAGTTGTATCCATGTCGGTCATCGGGAGAATCCACCGGTTACGTGGGCGGAGTATACACGTTGTGTGGGGCGCTACAAAAGAAACTTCATGATCGTGATAATGGTGTGCGCGATGAGCTCGGTCCGTTCGGATGGATTGAACAACCTCGGAGAGGAGGTTACGCAACTACGCACGGACATCAACAACAACTTCTTGGAGCTGCACGCCATGTTCAATCAACCAAACGTGCATCGTAAGGATTTTCACGATAAGCCCAAATTTTCTATCCCTATATTTTCCGGTCGCATGGATGTACAAGAATATCTCACTTGGGAGCTAGAAATTGATACTCTATTTCGGATGCACAACTATACCAATGAGAGGAAGCTCTTACTTGCGTCTAGTGGCTTGGCTGATTATGCCACACATTGGTGGGAGCGCTTTATTTGTAGCGTATGGAGCGCCATGAATTGCCGATTATCACGTGGGAGCGGATGAAGCGGCATTTCCGCACGCGTTTGTACCTCACCACTACAAGCGTTCTCTACTTGACAAGTTGACTTGTCCACGAAAAGGTTTAAATGTCGCTAGTATATCACATGTGAAGGCGATCGAGCATGGGACATTCCTTCTGTACATGTTTCGTGTAGTGCTGCCCCATTGCTTCATGAAGAGTTTGTGGTTCTTGGTAATTGCTCAATTGTGACCCACAATCTTTGGGGGACGGGATGTATCCAAACCCATATGAGAATGAGTGCCACATAGCCAAATTGAGTGAGAATGATAAAGAGAGTGAGCTGTGTGATTCCACCATATGTGAGGTTGAGAGCATCTCTATTGAGTGTGAGAAAGATGCACCAACAGAAAAGAGAGAAGTAGATGATAGTCAAAAAAATGAGTTGAAAGTTGAACAACCGGCACCGTTGGACGTGAAAGACGAGGAGATAACCACGGTGGGGGATAGAGTGCTTGCGATCCAATGGTTTCATGATGATGATTTGATATCTACAACACCTACAACAAGCGAGGAGGATGGTAAAGGTACATAATGGTGTTGAATTGCATACTCATCAAGAAGAGGTACGTACGAGTTCGATCTCTAGTGTTCCTTTGAATATTCCATGTTCTGAAATTTGTATGCTCAATTTACATAATGTGGAATTGATTACCCATAAGGACGTTCTTACTAAAATATCTTTTGATGATCTTTTATACTATATCATGTTCGATGTTCATAGAGAGCTATCTAGTGTGATTGAGAATCTTGCTAAAGTTTCATGTTTAAAATCACTCGTTAGTACTTATGCCTACACATATACATTCAATTTGATTGGAGATTATGGTGTAGATGACAAGTTCTATGTTTATCGAATATGCATTACCTGTGATAATCTTGCTGATTTAAACTTGCATGTTTTATGCAACCATCTATTGAGAAATATCATGATCATTTTGAGATGGATTTTAATACAAGTGCCTATTGTTTAGAACGCAATATGATGCCTACTTGTTTCTCCTATACATGTAAACAACGTAGTCGAGTTGAAGCATGGAAGAAACTAAAATTTTCTCTCCAATATTTGAACAACTTGATCTAGTGGGTCCCTCTTATATCTTGTCCATGTACTTACCAAAGTCGAGGACGATTTTTCTCATGGGAGGGAGAATGATGTGTGAAAGTATCACAATGTATATATCAAATACATCCTATGGCTGCTATGATCCTAATTATTTTGTGCGCAACAACGAGAATGTCACAACAATTGATGCATACATATACCACGTATATACGTTGTTCTTTTGTTTATTACACTTTCAAATAATCATCATGTGCTAAGCGAAAGGAGTTTGGATGATAAATATATATACCATGCATATACGTTGTATTATTTGTCTAGCACATCTTCACGCTATCAAAAGCCGAGGACGGCTTTTCTTGAAGAAAGGGAGGATGATGAGGATATCCCTACTACTTATGGCGTTATTCGTGAAGCGGAGCTAAACTTCTCAAACAACAGTGCATTTGTTTCTTAATGAATTTCCTTTTGTTGCCAATGAGAATTGGTTACTACCTAAAGCAATACTTGGTGCATTCTCGGGTTTGACAAATTTAAAGACTTTGGAACCGAGAGGAGGAGAGGGAGGCCGGAACAAATTCATGGAGGAGAAACACATGCGGCCAACAAGGAGAAGAAACCCATGTGGCCAACGAGAGGAACGTGCTCTCGTGGATAAAACCCTAGCTCATGCGGGCGGTCAAGAAAGACATATGGTGACATGGCAACAAGGGTTACATTGGCATAAAAGAAGCATCAAGTGCATCGAACAAATTCGCGCAAGCTAAGAGAAGGAAAGCTCACAATACAAGGGAAACCGAGAGGAGACTAGTTTAAATTTCCAAATTAAAGTAGGACGTTTTTGAATCGGATTCTTGTTCACGTGAATGATGTCGGACTCGGATCTTCGTAGCAATGAGCAGTGTCGGACTCGGATTCTCAGAGCACTTGCGGTTCTTGTTCATCCGAGTTTTGTGCTTGCGTGGGAGGCTATATAAACCCCATGGCGCACCATAGAGGTAGACCAGTTTATGATAAGATTGAAACATAGCTATTGCTTGTTCTTTCGACACGAGTTCATGCGAGGACTTTGAGAGAGAATTAGGCGATCCATTTGTTTTGTTCGCAATCCAAGGTCAAGCCGTCGTTCCATTGGGAATTGGGGACTTGGCGTTAAATCGTTCGTGGTCTCGCGACGAACAACTACCCGGTGTGTTTTGGGCGTATTCCAAAGAGTTGAGGGTTCGTGCATTGGCGCGATTGTTCACTAGCGACATCGTCTACTTCGCATCAACTATCCACGGTTCCTCACCGAGAAGATCGGGCCTTCCCCGTGTCGGTAGGATTCTTGGCAAACCTTATCCTCCTTCGATCGGCGAGCTTAGATGTAATCCTAGGCATGGATTGGTTGTCTCGGCACATGGGACAAATTGATTGCGCTAGGAGGCTCGTCTACCTCACGATCCTTACGGCGGCGGTTTCGCTTCTCACCGGCTGCAGGATCGCATCTCTTCGCTTGAAGCGAAGCCACTCTAGATATTAGTGAAGTCCCAGTGGTATGTGACTTTGTTGATGTCTTCCCGACGACCTTCGGGGATGCCACCATTCGAGACCTCGAGTTCGTCATTGAGTTGGTTCCGTGCATCCCGATTTCAAAGAGGCCTTACGGATGGACCCAATTGAGTTGGTGGAGTTGAAGAAGCACCGGGTGAGCTTCAAGAGAAGGGTTTCATCCGCCTAGCTCATCTCCTTGGGGATGCTCGGCAATCTTTGTCCCAAAAGGACAAGACGCTGCGCATGTCGTTGATTACCGTCCACTTAATGAAGTAACGGTAAAGAACAAGTACCCTTTGCCCGTATCGATGACCTCTTCGATCAATTAACTGGAGCTCGAGTCTTCTCCAAGATTGATTTGAGAGTGGGATATCATCGAGTTGGATTCGACACGAGGATATTCCAAAGACGCCTTTTCTACTCGTTATGGCTTGTACGAGTATACCGTCATGTCATTCGGCTTGACCAATGCTCCACCTTGTTCATGAACCTCATGAATTCGGTGTTCATGGAGTATTTGGATAGGTTCGTTGTGGTCTTCATCGATGATATCCTTATCTACTCCAAGAGCGATGAAGAACACACCGAGCATTTGAGGCTTGTGTTGGGCAAGCCGTGAGCACCACCAGTATGCGAAGTTCAAAAATGCGCGTTACGTTGAAGGAAGTAACCTTCTTAGGCCATATTCTTTCGGCAGAGGCGTGGCGTGGATCCTAGCAAGATCGTGACGTGCTTTCTCGAGTCGACCCGCCGGTCACCGGTTCGGAGTTTTCTTGGTTTAGCGGGATATTATCGTCGCTTTATCGAGAACTTCTCCAAGATAGCGGCCGATGACGGAGTTGCTCAAGAAGGACAAGAAGTTCTCGTGGTCCGCTGATTGCGAGAAAGTTTCCAAGCGCTTAAGCGATTGACCACCGCTCCGTTCTTGTTCTCCCCAATGTCCGTCAAAGCTTCGATATCTTTTGTGACGCTTCGCCGAGGCCTCGGTTGTGTCCTTATGCAAGAAGGCAAGGTAGTGGCCTATGCGTCAAGACAATCGAGACCTCATGAACTCAACTATCCTACCCATGACTTGGAGTTGGCGGCGTGATTCATGCACTTAAGATTTGGCGACAATACCTAATCGTAATCGTTGTGAAGTGTATTCGGATCACAAAGCCTAAAGTATTTGTTCACCCAACGGCACTGAACCTCCGCAAAGGAGATGGTTGGAGTTGATCAGGACTATGACATGGGTATTCACTACCATCCGGGCAAGGTCAATGTCGTTGCGGATGCGCTTAGTCGCATAAGCGCATTGCAATGCATTGTTGCTTCAGAGCATCACCCCCTCTTCTAGAGGAGTTTCAGCGTCTCAACTTGGGTTTGGTTGAGCATGGTTCCCTCGCTGCCTTGGTTGTACAGCCAACCTTGGTGGATCGGATCAAGTCTGCTCAGCAGTCAGATGTTGGAGTGAACCGCATCAAGGAAAATGTCAAGAATGGAACAACCAAGTGCTTCTCCGTAAATGAGCTTGGTGTCGTGAGGTTCGGGCAACGCCTCGTGGTTCCAAAGGACATGGAGTTGCGGGATTTGATCCTCCGCGAAGCCCATGATTCTCCATTGTCCATTCACCCCGGGGCCACAAAGATGTATCAGGATCTCCGACAGAGATTTTGGTGGACCCGAATGGAGAGGGAGATCGCAAGGTTCGTTGCCGAGTGCGACGTGTGTCGTCGTGTCAAGGCCGAGCATCAGCGTCGGCAGATCGCCACCCTTACCAGTGCAGGTGGAAGTGGGATTCGGTCGGGATGGACTTTATCACTGGTCTACCCCGGTCTCCAAAGAAGAATGATGCCATCTGGGTCGTCATCGATCGATTGACTAAGGTGGCTCATTTTCTTCCTGTCAAGACTGACCTTCGAGTGGGTCTTCTGGCGGATCTCTACATAGCCCGCATCGTGAGTTTGCATGGTGTGCCGAAGACGATTGTGTCAGATCGTGGTTCGCTGTTCACTTCGCGATTTTGGCATAGCCTGCAAGAGGCTATGAGAACTCGCCTTTCTTTCAGCTCGGCTTTTCACCCCCAAACTGATGGTCAGACCGAAAGGGTCAACCAAGTGTTGGAGGACATGCTTCGAGCTTGTGTCCTTTCCTATGGGAAGCATTGGGAGAAGTGCTTGCCATTCGCCGAGTTTTCTTACAACAACAGTTTCCAAGCCAGTCTAGGCATGGCACCATTCGAGGCCTTATACGGGAGAAAGTGTAGAACCCCGTTGAACTGGTCTGAGACCGGTGAGAGACCTTTCTTTGGCCCGGACTCGATCAATGAAGCCGAGAGTCAAGTCCAGCTTGTTCGTGATCGTTTGCGCACGGCTCAATCCAGGCAAAAGAGCTATGCGGATCGCCGTCGTCGTGAGTTGAGCTTTGAGCCCAATGACTTCGTTTATCTCAAGGTTTCTCCTCTGAAAGGTCACCAGCGTTTTGGTGTCAAGGGCAAGTTAGCTCCTCGATATGTCGGTCCATACCGTATTATCGAGAAGAAGGGAGCTGTCGCCTACAAGTTGGAGTTGCCTGCTGCACTTGCGGAGGTACATGATGTTTTCCATGTGTCCCAGCTAAAGAAGTGCCTCCGTGTTCCAACAGAGGAAGCTCCGTTGGAAACTCTTGATGTTCAGGAAGATTTGACCTATCGCGAGCACCCTGTTCGCATACTCGAGGAGGCTGAGCGAAGAACAAGGAATAAGACCATCAAGTTCCTTAAAGTTCAGTGGTCAAACCATCCCGAGGATGAGGCTACCTGGGAGCGAGAAGATCGTCTCCGTGCAGACTACCCCTCTTTCTTTTTCGAGTGAACCAAATCTCGGGACGAGATTTTTGTAAGGGGGGGAGGTTTGTAACATCCCCATTTTGGCTTGTGTTTCAAATGTAATAAAATGAGGGTAAATTAAAACTTTTCCTTCATCCTTTTGCTCTTGAAACTTTTCTGAAATTCTTGTAAAGGAATTTTGGAAAATTCAAAATCAAAAGCCTCATTTATCAAGTCAACAACCTCCTTGGTCAAATCTTTTGTTAAACCCTTGGAAATAATTTTCCTTGGTTCTAAGGTTGCTTGGTAACACCTCTGAATTATTTCATAATTTTTGGAAATTATTTGAAATATTTTAGAGGCAAGTCAAACCTTGGTCAAACCTCTGTTTTAACCTTCTGGAAATTTTTGAGAAAATTCCAGTGCACAAAAATCTCTGGAAATTTTATGGAAGGTTAATCCTTAAGTCAGGAAGCTCCAGTTAAAATTTCATAAATTTTGGAGTTGATTTGATGCCTCAATTAAATCCCCAAAGTTTCAGTTCAAAAATCAAACCCTAACTGGTTTTCACTGTTCCTCGGGTGCGAGTCAGACTCGGGCTCGAGCCAACTGACTCGGCCGAGTCAACTAACCGCACCAGCGGCGGTCGAGCGAGCGCGCTTCATCAGCCGTTGGATCTCCATCGAACGGCTCTCATTCGTGTAAGCATTCGGACAACTCCGGTTGTCTCTGATTCTCAGCCATTGGATCCCCATCGGACGGTGGACGATTGTGCGCGGCCGTTTCAACTCGATCGCACGGGAGCCGCTGGATGCAAATCGGACGGCTGGCCATCGTCGTCCTCCTCTCGCTCGCGCGGCGCTGCGCCATGGCGGAGCCGAGCGTGGGTGCGCAGTGCCCTGTCACCTCGTCTTCGTCAACGGCTCTCTACAAGCGCATTAAATGCCCGTCACTCCACCGCCCCGTTTAGTCGTCGTCTCAACTGCTCCCGTCGCTCACGGCGACCGTAGCGGCAGCGAGAACCCGAGGCGGCCAACGGTGCCTTCCTCGCTCCTCAGGCCTACTTAAGCCCCCATTGTCCTCCTTTATCCTCCTTTACACACCCCTTGAGCTCTCCCGTGCACCCACTGCCCTTGTGGAGCTCCCGAGCGCTCAAAATCTCCTCGCCGCCATTGTTGCCCGCGGAGCTTCTCGGTGAACCCAGTGCTCCAGTGGTTCCCTGGCTCCCTCCTTGCTCCTGTTGCTTCCCCTCACCTCGGTGGTGCTTAACAACCGCTCCTTTTTAGGTGGTTTCAACGGGAGCACCGGGATTTTGGATTTCCCCCAATTCGGCCGCGAGCACCCTTCTTCGTCTCCAGCGCCGGTGAGTGCTCCTCTTTCCAATTCCTTTCTCGGGGAGCTTCTCTGTGCTCTCGGGAACCCATCGTGGTGACGCGGCGTGGTTGATTTTGCCCAGGCCGTCTTCCCCGCGTCATCTTCCTCGGGTCCGTCGCGGAGCTTCGTCGCCGGAGCTGCTCAATCATCCTCTGCACCTCCGCGTCACTCAGGTAGCATCGCAGTAGTCCCTAGATGCTCGGGCACCGCTTAAACAAACTGCTGCGGAGCTCCTTGTTGCTTGTCGACGTTGCCGTCTTTACCGCGCCGCCCCTCGTCGTCGCGCCGCCGCTCTGGTCCACCACCGTCGGTGTGGGTTGTACCAGAGGGTGCGCGATGCTATTGCGCACCCATTTCTGGCATTCACTCCCGCCGCCGTGCCTTTGGTCGCGGCGTTTTGCGTGAAGCCGGCGCGTTGTCGGGCGACAACGCCGCGGAGCGGCGTGGTGGTCTTCGCCGTTGGATCCGCAGATCAACGACCACGAGCCTCCACGTCGGCCCTCTGTTCTGCGCGCTCAGTGCCTGTGTCGCTCGGATTCAACCGGGGACGTCCGATCTGAGATCGAGGGCTCTAATCGTCCACGTCTCCGGGTGTTACGAAAATCTCCGAAAATGCTAAGTCCAAAAACTGCAAAACTTTAGGGTCTTGTCATTTTTGTATCTCTGTAACTATAGATCCAAATTAGATGATTCCAATTTTGTTAGCTTCCTTATACCTTGAACTTAATTAGAAAAATAATTGTAGACCATGATCCAATCTGGAAAACCTTTTTCAAAAATAGTAAACAAGTGAACTTAATACTGTTTTTCAGAACTTTTAGCAAACTTGTAAAATGCATATCTTTTTATCTAAATCTGATTTTTGTATGAATCCAATTGGATTAGCTTCCGCTGATAGTGTATTTGCTAGGAAAATTGGTTTCACAAATTTTACTGTTTTTAAAAAATCATAAGGATCATATTTCAGTTTAATACCCTAAACAATTTAGACAAATCATAACTATTTCAATATAACTCCAAATGACCTGAAACTTTATATGGCTTATCACTATACCAGTAGGTAGCTACCATAAAAGTTTCAGCTTCAAAATCTTTCTAGAAAATATTTTTGCTACAGTACCTAATTATGGCCGAAAATAGGTTTTTAGGGGATATCTTTTGCACCACAAATCCAAATTAGGTTTTTCCAGTTTCTATGGCTAGGTATATTAGTATTTTACCTTGTGTATAAATTTCGTCGCATTTGGATAATTTTTGCTTGCTCTTTCATTTAAGTGTTGCTCGTCTTATTGGTTGTTTTCGGTCTTTCGCTTAGGCTTCGACATTTGCGGTAACCCCGAGAACGATCCTCCGCAATGAGCTTGAGCAACGACAAGCGAGCAAGCAGTTTGATCATTTCCCATTTGATCCCATTACTTTTAAAGTCTAATATTTTGTTTAACTCCTATGTATGCATTGCTATTTTGTTGTTAAATTGATTAGTTAGACCTCTAGTTGCATAATCTGTGGGTAAATAATTATCCTCTACTACCTGAGCCTAGGTTATTTGCTGTGATTAGAGTTCGTTGGATGAGCTCTTGTCACTTAGTAGACTTCGAATAAATATTGCTTAGCCATGCCTAGTATCGGTAGTATTGGGCGATCATCGACTTAGTCGATAATCTTGATCACACAAATACTTATACTACTCCATTATGTCCAACCCTTGCGTTTTATTGATTTACAAATCAAAAACTAAAAACAAAACTATATCTTGACTTGGGCACAATGGTATGTTGATGTGATCTGTTGGGTGTGTTGGAATGGTGCCTAAGTCCCCAAGGACCGAGTTACTTGTGTCACTAAGCCAAGCGCTTATTGCGTGCTAACCACACGAGGGGGATATGGAACCTCTCTTGACTAAGTACTTTGGGAGGTGTTAATTATGAGTGGTTGGTGGGTGTGTTCTTGTGTGTGTGTTTGTGGTGTTGGAGGAGCATTAGCGGACCGGTTAGGCTGCCTAATGTGTCTTTCTCCGTGGGTTGCGGCTCTTAATTAGCATCGTCCATTGGAAAGTGTCTTGTTAGACTTAGCCGTGCTGCATACCAAAGGAAGTATGCTAACCGTGGTGGTGGAAAGGCGGTCTATCGTGTGGGTACATTGGTACACCCCGCAGGTTAAAACTATTCGAATAGCCTCGTCCTAGGTTATGGACATGCTTGGTAAGGTCGTGCAAGAACTAGACTACAACCTTTTAAAACTTAAACTTGACATGGGTGGTATGAAGGGTACTTCATGCTATTGTTGTGGTGACTATGGGTTAGTCGCTTCTAGGGTGGTGTTGTCATCTATCTATTGTTATATTTGTCTCTCTTTTATTTGAACAATGAAAGTTAATTGCAAACTTGCTTTGAATCTATTACCCTATTGCAAATGAAAACTTGCTTTATCTTGAGAATAAGTCGAGCCTCATCCACTAAAATAAAGCTTGCATTTAGTTAATTATAGTTCGTTATCTCACACGTCAGTCTTGCAGTACAAAAACAAGTTTTGTACTCATCCGCTTTACTTAATATTAATTGTTGCAGAGGAAGAAGGTGAGCCCCAAGGGCCTCACTTTTGTGAGTCATGTGTTCTTGTGTTTGGGACGATTAGCTTGGCGGTCCGGTTGGTTGCCTTGTGGGTAAAGGCACACCGATTGGCTTTTGTTTATCGCCATCTTATGGCCATTTTGCTTCCGCTGTGTATTTACTTATTTGTATGACTTTTGGCCGGTCGGCCTCTCTTTTGTAATAACTCTCTTTATATTATCTATGTCTTTCAGTTGTTGCTTTTGCTTCGGCTCTATGTGTATGAATGGAGTTGATGCATAATTTTGTAACGGGTGTGTATCTGCAGTGCAGGAAGTGTACATATCTCGAGGCTTGGTTTATTTGATTTGTACTGTTAGGACCAAGTGGATGGTTAAACAGTACAAGCCGAATAAACCGAGGTCCTCACACCATCACTAGCATCCTCTTGTCCAGATCAATTTAAATGTAAAATGCAATTCTGATTTAATGAAATTGGACAAAGAGTTGAAGTAACTGAAATTCATTTGTTGCTCCCCTGTTTGACAAGTTAATCTTGTCAAACACTAAATCTTAGCTAGACTGCATGTCTAAGCAAAATCTGAAAATATACATTATAGTATACAGTACTACTCTAGGGTTGAGTGTATGGTCATAATTAAGGTAATCCACAATGTTAATCAGGTCATAACTAACTAATACAGTTCATATTTGTATTTCCAGAAAAATAGCATGCAACAGATGTCACTGTATTTAGAAAAGCTATTGTAGAAAATTTGGGATCAACATGGTGCAAAGAGGATGCTTGCCTTGATAATAATATACTTCTGTTGCAGGCTCAGGATGCTCAGAGAAAGATTCAAATGCCTCGGCAAAACCAGATTCTAAAAGAGACAATAAAATCCAATAAATATCAAAATCGACAATAAGTACAGATTGAAAGAATGATGCATGATCAATGTGGAGATGCATGTTTAACAGCATGCTTAAGTCATACTACCCTAATAGTGATATTAACCCATTTTATCATATACAACTTTTAAATAACAAGAACTATAGTCTAGATCCAAGTTTCAGTTTTCAGATTTTGAAAATAACAGAAACAGGACAAACCTTAGGTTTCGGGTTTAATGAAAATAAGTCAAGCAGAGATTCTGAAATGAAACTTAGCCTGATCTTTTAGGGTAATTAATATCCCAAGCTAACCCTAATCTAACCCTAATCGGTCAGATCACAAAAGCTAAAGAAAGGCCAATGTTGTCGGTTGAACCGACAACAGAGGACAGAGATAAATCTCTGCTACAAAATTAAGTAGATGATAAGAAGGATCAAAAGAATAACTTGTTATGCTACTGGGGTTTAGTTTAGACCTATGTAGGATGATAACTTGACAGGAGAAACCCTAATCCTTGAAAACGATATGAAAGACCGAAAAGTTATAAAAACAACTTTTGGTTTGCGACAAGTTGGATTCTTGATGTACAAGTGAATGATCCAAGCGAGCTTCTAAGGTCCTTAAAATGCTTAAGATGGCAAGAACCAAGGTTGTATCTTACCAGGATGAGATAAACACCGAAGGTTTTTGAAAACCGATCCTACTCAACAGAGAAATAAACTCTGGTTTAACCTACAAAAGATATAAAATCTTTATTTCTAGGTGAAACCAGTGTTTAAAATGGATGAACAAATAGGAGGAGCAAAGAACTCCACTGGACAGCAAGGAAGATGATGAGCTCTAGTGGTCAACAATGGCAGCAGCTCAAAAAGCTAGGGTTATATATAGAGACTGAGCTACAGGGCAAAGGGGAAGGGTCTAGAGTTGATGAGGTGTCCATTTTAGGCTAAATATCATAAATTAGTCGCATAAGCTTTGGATAATTCCTCTCCTCTGTTTACAGAAATGGCTGCGCATAGAGGCAAGGAGGAAGAGAGGCAACATCTGACCTGTGGGTCCCACTGTCAGCCACAGCCGCGCGCGTCTCTTAAAACTGAACAGAACATCAGCCGTCCGATTAGGAATGGGCGGCTACGATGCCCCCATGGTTTTAAAAGAGTTCAACAGATACAATTTATATGGGCCATGCGATCTCAATCGATCGATCGAGATTTAAGCGAAGCCCAAAAGGGATCTCGGGTTTTAGTTTCAAAACGGGACGTTGGATTGAAATCCAACGATCAATTAAAAGGAAAACACGTCACCCCTTTAAATGAGATGACGCGGCACCGTCCGATGGAATTTCTACGGTCAGCATTATCGGAGGAACCGGATGGTCCGAATGCATATACGATATGGGCCCTACGATTAAAATCCGACGGTCTGTTGATTTTGGGCCCTAAAAGCCCGTAGTCAAAAAGGAACGCCGTGGGATTTAGATCCAAAGGCCCACGATGGATGCGCGCCTTTAAATTCAAAAAGAAAAGGGCGGCACGGTTGGATCGAGAATGGGCGGTTGAGATCGAGAGGGCATCGGAGTCGTCGAATGCATACACCTCCCCAATCGTCGGATCTAGATCCAACGGTAGGGATTGAGGCGCATCGTGGGCGGCTCGCGTGATACCGCGACCCCGCCCGTTCGATTGAGGATCGACGGCTCACATCACGTGTGGGATTTGGGCTCGCGCCCGAGCGTGATTGAGCCGGACCGCGTCGCACTGGTTGGACCCAACCCCATGAGTGCGAGTCGCTACAGTGCTAGGGTTTGGTTTAGACCGGATTAGTTGACCAAGCCCTATTCAAATGTTCAAAAGTTTGACTGGGCTTTTAAAAATAACAATTAAATTTGTAAAATCGTAAAATTTTGCTAGGAGGCTACTGGGATGATATATTTCCCAAATAAATTTCTAAAACCAAAATTTCACTTTATAAAAGATATAAATAATTACCTTAGCCCGAATATGCTTAATTAAATTCAAATATTTTTCTCCAAGTCAAAATAATTTCTAAACTTTCAACAAAATTTATTTCTAGGCAAGAGAATTGATCTAGGTTGTAATAAAAATACTTCCCAGCCACAATACAAGCATTAACTTGTATTTTTTTTGAAACTTTGAATAG
Source organism: Ampelocalamus luodianensis (assembly GCA_036346255.1). Taxonomy (NCBI): domain Eukaryota; kingdom Viridiplantae; phylum Streptophyta; class Magnoliopsida; order Poales; family Poaceae; genus Ampelocalamus; species Ampelocalamus luodianensis. The sequence continues at coordinate 24,353,609 of CM070640.1, forward strand.
GTTTTGGATTTTTGCTAGAAAAGGAAAGTGTTAGTTGGTAACAGCAATTCCAAATTGTTATTTATGAACAGTAATGATATGAACAGTGTCCCATTACTGTTCATAAAGCAGATTATTACTGTTTATAAAATTGGGGCTGTTACAAGAGCCTTCCCGTGCCACTTGGTGCTAGCACACCGGCGTACGGTTGTTCCTTCTTCGGACGTGTGGATACCGTAGAGGTGCTACTGCGGTCGTTGTTGCGCTAAGGACGATCCGGAATCTTCACAAGGAATTGCAGAGGTTGCTGGTGGAGACGATCGATTACGAGGACGTTGGACGATCTTCTACGACCACTATATCGGCGCGTTCTTCATCGGACTAGGCTGCTCCAACTCTACTTCCGCCGCACTGCGCGTCTGGTGGTAATGATCTGTGATCATCTATCTTGCTTGGCATCCTGGTTTACATGGTAGAAATTTTGAATTGTTGCTAGCGTAGCCTACCCGTACCCCTACAGTGTTATGAGAGCCATCTTGCATAGTTTTGATCTAGATCGGTCGCATATACTAGATATGTGGCAGTAGTAAATCGGATCTATTACTGATTTGGTCTGACAACCTAGATTAGTTCATATGGATGAAACAATCTAGGCACTGGTCGATACGATCGATCTTTGTTCGGCGATTGTAGATGGGATTTTCGAGGAGGCACAAATAAAGAGCACCATATGATTCACATGACCTACTTTTCGACTACCTTGCCTGATACTCCTACCGGTCGGAATTCCGCCATCAGAGTATGTCGCAGTGTGTGGTCGTATGAAGGCAGTGATCAGATTGGTTCGGAACAGGGTTAATATGATTAATCCGATGATTTCCAAGGCTCGGATATGTGAATGAGATTCATGTCTCGAGAAAATTTTCTGAGAGCGCTGCCCTCGACCAGCGAGCGGCGCTGCCCCTTCGAACCCTGCCCGCTAACCGGCTAGTGGGACCGCCGTGATGGGTTTTCATTCCGTGCGTTATAGATAGTATGTGTTCATGTTGCCCGATAGAATTAGATTCTATGCATAACTTGTTTTTGTAGGGTTTAATGTGAATAGTATGGCCCATTGTGTATGTGATGCATGAATGGATTTTCATGGTCTACGTGTCATGCTATGAGATAGCCATCGAGCTACATATTATTGTATAACGGCCTGCGAACCGACATGTGATGCTCGAAATTATCCAATGTAATTCTTTACTAGCGTTTGGGAGTAAATGCTTAGTAGATGAATGCGGTCGGAGACTTCTAGCATGGTGGTCGGAGAATAGGAAGCATGCTGATGGAGATCGACATGTTAAGGGCCATACTATTTCACAGTTCAATTTGATTATATGTGAATGTTTGTGTTTATTCCTGTTATGCTATTTAATCATATTTTATCATTAGTTGTTTTGACATGATAGAATAGTATTCCTCGAGAAAAATTAAGTAAAATTGACGCCTTTCCAATTGCTGCACCTATCACGATTTTGATCGTTAATTGACAGGTCTACCAAAGTAGCGTACCATTAACTATCTGAATAAGATGGGGTGGGTGTCGGACACCCACTTGCATAGTGTTGGTTTGAGTTGACAAGGCTATCAAAATAGTTTTGGGCCTTAAGGCATGGTGTTGGTAGCCGGGGCATAAAGATGCCACCCAACAAACAAGAGTCATATGCGATATGATTGGCAAGAGGTTGTCTACCTTAAATCACTAGGTTTCTAGCAGTGATGCCAAAGCTCACTAGAACTTTAGGACTTATGGATCTTGGACTCACTATATGTTGTTTGAGGGAAACATGGTTTATAGTAGGAGTATCTTTTATTATCTATTGTTAAGTTGAGTTTGACCACTGGTCGTATGGTGATACGGCCAGGTCCAGACAAGTCGTATGATAATACGAGCAAGTCATAGACTGGTCGAACATAACCGCTGACATGAGTGATTAATAGAAGGTCTTTCATAAACATAGTGCTGAATCTTTGCATATATTTCATGTTGTAGATCATGGCACCCACTACTTCTTCTGCACCAACCTTTAATTTGCGATCTATTCTTGAAAAGGAAAAGTTGAATGGTTCAAATTTTATTGACTGGTTTCGTAATCTAAGAATTGTTCTCAAACAAGAAAAGAAGGAATATGTTCTAGAGAATCCCTGTCCTGAGGAACCGAGTGCTGATGCTACTCGAACTGAAAAGAATGCTTATGAGAAGCATTGCAATGACACAGTCGATGTGCACTGCCTCTTGCAACCATGATCTCTGAGCTTCAGAACCAATATGAGACCACGGATGCTTACAATATGATTGTGAGTCAAAGGTATGTTTCGATCAAGCATGGGTTAGAGGTTCAACACCTCTAAGGCATTGTTTTCTTGCAGTGTCGAAGGTAACCCGGTCAGTCCTCATGTGATCAAAATGATTGGTCTCATTGAGAGCTTGGAAAAGCTTGGTTTTCCCCTTAGTCAAGAGTTGGCTATTGATGTGATTCTCCAATCGCTCCCTGCGAGCTTTGAGCCCGTCATACTGAATTTTTATATGAATGGTATGGAGAAATCAATGACCGAATTACATGGTATGCTTAAGGGTGCTCAGAAGAGCATCAAGAAAAGTTCCAATCATGTGATGATGGTTCAAAAGACTACAGCCTTCAAGAAGAAGGGTGAGTCAGGAAAGGTAAAAGGCAAAGGAAAGACTAAAGATGAGATCGAGAGTCTCAAGGCTAAGCTTAAGAAGCTTAAACTAGGTCCTAACCCTGACATAGAATGTTACCATTGTCATGAGACTGGGCATTGGAAGAGAAATTGCAAGAAGAACTTGAAACAAAAGAACAGAGGAAGTATGACTTCCAGTTCAGGTATAAATGTTATACAAATTAATCTTGCCACTTCTCCGACCAGTTCTTGGGTATTTTATACCGGATCGGTTGCTCATATTTGTGATGGATCGCGGGAAGGCTATGATAGCACAAACAAAAAATTTATCGCGCAACCAAGGAACCTCCGCTAGTAATAGATCACGAGATTACCACTAGACGCGCCGACTCGTAGCGGAAGTAGAGTCGATGTAGCGAGTTGAAGCTGTCGTGGTCGTACTTGCCACGCGCCTTCTCCTCCTACTCCGATGAATGTCGTGAGTCGCGGATCGTCCTAGTGCTGATGCTTCGAAACAGTACCTCCAAGGTATCCACAAGTACGGGGCAGGGACACCACGCGCAGGAGTGCTAGCGCCGGCGTGGTTGAGGAGAGTGTGGCTATTAGGGTTTCGGGATTTCTTCTAAAAAAGGTTGATCAATCATACCCCATGCCACCACTCCTCTATATATAGGCATCCATAATGGGCCCCGAACAGGAGGCCCAATAGGAACTCGTGGCCTATAAGAATTCGGATCCCCATCCAAATCAAATCCTTGCCCTTTAAGTGTGTGACCCTATAGGTTCGTGTGTAATCGGTTGTGACTCGGAAACTCTTTCCCGATCACAAGTCGTCAGCGGTACCTAGCAGCACATAATGATTCCCGAACACACACAGAATATAAATCGGACGAACCTTAATGCAATATGATCTACGACCAGGTCCTTATCACTTACAACCAGCTCGTACTTAGTCACGACCAGTCCATAATTAGTTACAACTAGTTCGTAACTCCTTACGACCAGTTAGTATCTACGACCAGTTTGTAACTCCTTACGACCAGTTGGTGATTATGTCCGAGTAGTCCATGACTAGATCGCATCTCCATACAACTCCAACCAGTCTACGACTTCAGCCAGTCTACGACTAGTTCGCATCTCCATACGACTTCGACCAGTCTACGACATCAGCCAGTCTACGACTAGTTTGCATCTCCATACGACTTCGACAAGTCTACGACTACAGGAACTGAACGACCTGCTTGTGTATTCTTCCTTTGCCTCACGACATCTGGTTGAACTCCAGGTGAGATGTGGTGTCAACCATGGACTGTTCAATACTTTTTCGATCAAGTGTCGAATAACTTCATGTGGTCGACACTTCGACCACTTGTGGTATGGCCATGCACTTTCTTTATTCGACCACAACGAGGGGCCCAGAGATATCTCTCCCGTTATGTTAGGAGGGGCAAATCCCATATCTGACCAGTCACATTCCTCCGTATGTTTCATAGCATACCCGAAAGCTACCTTTATAACTACCCAGTTACGGAGTAGCGTTTGGCAACCCCTAAGAGTGCTATTACACATGTAGGAAACCATGTTGATCTCAGGTCTAAGGATTATACATCATCATTGCTTGAGATCAACTAACGAGACATAGAATCATAACAATCTCAATAGTGTCTCAAGGTGGGTCTTATCCAACACTATGTTCTCTAACATGTGTCCACATTATTGATTCGATATCTCTATATCCATGACCGGTAAAACATGGTCATCAATCAATACATGTACTGGTCGTAGAGTCACTGGTGTTCCGACCAGTGACATTCGACCAGGGATACTTTTAGAACAACATCATATAAGATAAAGAGTTTCACCAACAAGTCACATACTCATTGATCTATATAACTGATGATTCATTGAAGGAACAAGATAACATATTATCAAATGTTATGAATATAATGAAATATAATCATCTCTATGATTGCCTCTAGGGCATATTTCCAACAATTTGCAATTCGATGCAGGGACTAATAAGGAGTAGAAGTTTGACAGGAGGAGATGTTGAACTTCGCGTAGGCAATGGAGCAAGAGTTGCTGCATTAGCTGTTGGCACTTTACCATTAGCTTTACCTTCAGGATTAGTTATGGAACTAAATAATTGTTATTATGTTCCAGCCTTAAGCAAAAATATTATTTCTGCTTCATGCTTAGGAGCAGAAGGTTATGAATTCACAATAAAGAACAATTGTTGTTCAATTTATTTTGAAGATATGCTTTATGGCCATACTCCATTGGTGAATGAATTGTATGTTTTGAATCTTGAGGATATGCCTGTTTATAACGTTAATGCTAAAAGACTTCGACCCAATGAAATAAATCCCACCTTTATCTGGCATTGTCGACTAGGTCATATAAATAAGAAGGGCATGATGAAGCTTCGTAAAGATGGTCTTCTAACCTCATTTGATTTTCAATCATTTGAAACATGCGAATCTTGTTTACTTAGCAAGATGACAAAGGCACCTTTCACGACCAGAGGTGAAAAGGCGAGTGACTTGCTGGCCCTTGTACATTTGGATGTATGTGGACCTATGAGCACGTCGGCAAGAGGTGGTTTTTAGTACTTCATGACTTTTACTGATGATTTCAACAGATATGGCTATGTCTACTTGATGAGACATAAGTCGGAATCCTTTGAAATGTTCAAGGAATTTCAAAAGGAGGTACAAAATCAACTTGGCAAGACAATCAAATATCTACGATTAGATCGTGGAGGTGAATATTTGAGCCATGAGTTTGGTGATCATCTAAAGAAGTGTGGAATTGTTCCACAACTCACTCCGCCGGGAAAGCCTTAATAGAATGGGGTGTCTGAACGACGGAACCGAACATTGTTGGACATGGTTCGGTCAATGATGAGCCAATCTGATCTTCCATTGTAGTTCTGGGGATACACTCTAGAAACAGCGGCTTTCACTTTAAATAGGGTTCCATCAAAAACAGTAGACAAGACACCATGTGAGATATGGATCGGGAAGTTTCCCGTTTTGTCTTTTCTCAAGGTATGGGGCTGTGAGGCATATGTCAAACGTTTGACGTTTGATAAACTCACACCCAAGTCTGATAAGTGCTTCTTTGTGGGGGTATCCTAAGGAAACTAAAGGATATTACTTTTATAAGCGGGATGAAAACAAAGTGTTTGTTACCCGTAATGGTGTCTTCTTGGAGAAAAAATTTCTTTCAAAAGGAGTCAGTGGGAGTAAGGTGCAACTCGAAGAAATTCGGGAAACATCCGAAAATGTTTCAACTCCTACTGAGCCTCTACAGGATGAACAAAATTATGTCGAACCTGTAGATGAAGCATCAGCCCCACGTAGATCTAAAAGGCCATGTCAATTGCCTATAAGGTATGGGCATGACGTTTTATTATTGAATAATGGTGAGCCTAATACTTATTCAGAAGCGATGGTAGACCCAGACTCTGAGTCATGGCTTGAGGCCATGAGATCCGAAATGAAGTCCATGCATGACAATCACGTTTGGAACTTGGTTGATGCACCTGATGGTGTTAAAACCATTGAGTGCAAGTGAATTTTTAAGAAAAAGATAGATATGGATGGAAATGTTCACATTCATAAGGCACGACTAGTTGCGAAGGGTTTCAAACAAATTCAATGTGTTGATTATGATGAAACCTTCTCTTCTGTCGCTATGCTTAAGTCTATCCGGATTATTCTAGCTATTGCTGCATATTTTGATTATGAGATATGGTAGATGGATGTCAAAACGACTTTCCTAAATGGAAACCTAAGTAAGGATGTATATATGACACAGCCTGAAGGTTTTGTCGATCCATAGGAAGGTAGAAAGGTATGCAAGCTTAAGAAGTCCATCTATGGATTAAAGCAATCATCTCGGAGTTGGAACATTCGTTTTGATGAAGTAGTAAAAGGGTTTGACTTCATCAAGAACGAAGAAGAACCTTGTGTTTACAAGAAGGTTAGTGGGAGCAAACTTGTGTTTCTGATCTTGTATGTAAATGACATACTACTAGTCGGAAATGATATTCCAATACTTGAATCTGTTAAAACATCATTAAGAAATAGTTTCTCAATGAAAGATTTAGGAGATGCAACATATATTCTTGGTATAACACTACTACAGAAAAAGCCATCACAGACGGTTCGGAACCGTCATCACGCATGATTTTGAACAAATGCGGAAAAATAGATGCTGTGATAACGGTGGTTATCACGCACGGTCGATAAACCGTTTGTGATATGAATATCACAGACGGTTTTATCAATAACCGTCTGTGAAGACAGATTATCACAGACGGTTATTGTCACAAAACGTCTGTGAAGTCAGAATATCACAGACGGTTCTATGTAAAACCGCTCGCGATACTCTGTCTTCCGCGACGGTTATTTATACAAACCGCTCGTGAAGTCAGATTATCACGAGCGGTTCGTTGTTAAAACAAATGCGTGATACTCGAGTTCCGCGGGCGTTTTTAGAACCGCTCAGATACTCGAAGTTCACGACGTTTTTACTTAGAACCGCTCAGATACTCTATCTTCACGCATCGTTTTTATAAAAACCGTCTGTGATAGTTCATTAAACTAACTACATTTTTCCTGATTTTTGGCTAGCCTCAGGAATTGCTAGCCATGCCCTCTGAAAACAAGCATACAAAAAAACAGATACATCACAGATAATCAATTGTCGACAAATTGAATCTGATCATTACTCAAAATAAATTACAAAAGATCACATTTGTTCAAGTATTGTTACAAAATAAATTGGATTACAATTGAGTCAATTGTTTGCGGTGGTTGAGAAGTGCGGCGGGTGATGCGCTCGATCGTCGTGAGTGAAATTCTCCTGTCCTTAATTATCTCGATATGATAAAGCCGCAGCTTCCTCGAATGTCCTTGATCTCATTATCAACGAGTCCATCTAATTCTATATTCAAGCCACATCGCTAGCAAGAGTAAAGTGTTATGCATATATATTTAATTTTATAATTAGAAAATAATTATTTGGAGATTCACAAACCTCGGGATCCTTCTTCCTAGCTCTAATGATTCGGTCCATATGATGGCAAACGTAAATTGCACATAACTCATCATTTTTTCTTGGCGCTTTGCAAAAATAGAATTACATATATCAGTTCGAGATGCGTTATTATGAAGTAGGATATAGGATTATCGTATTATAGCGCGTACTGGAAATTTTGTCCTATGTGTTAGTTGGGCGCTCTTTCCATCGTATATTCCTTTGTTGGCAATATAGTCGATGAGCGACCTACATGATTCCAAAATTTATCCTCGACCATTTCAAACTAATGAAGACTAAAATAGAGTTATGTATGAAGGAAATGAGCATACACATGAGTATTCCTCCTAGAATCTTTGAGTCGTGGTTGTTGCGGATTAGGGAATCAAGGTATATCACATGGTTCCTCTTTGGTATGATGACTAAAAGGATCCATGGTACCTACTCATGTATGTCACTATAGTCATTAAACCCGAGTTCGTCTTTGCGTTTAAAGTAGAGCAAGTAGTGACACTTACCCGGGTTGTAGGGCACCACGATGTACTTCGTGTTCTGGCGGCGAAGCAATGTCTCTCATATGTATTTCTCGACGAAGGGCGAGTCTGTTTGGATGGTTTGCAATGATACCACATGTGGGTCGAGGAAACCCACGGTTCTTTCGACCCGGACATTTTTCATCATGTATCTGTACATAAGAAATGAGTTGTGACATTTATCGGTATTACGTGAATGTAGAACTTGATTGTATGCACTTACGGTGTCCAACATCGTAGAAGCGGCGTCAAGGCCAACGAGGTTGAATAGGTCATATAGGTCGTTGAAGCCCACGGCGAAGTGGTTCGTCCGTTGAACAAATGTTTATCCTCGTATCGACGGTGATTCGATGCTCGCACCCTCCTTTTGGGTCCTATCCAAGTACCGGGCATGCAAAGCGACAAGCATATCCAAAGACGCCCTAATCTGTGGGGAGCACAACGGTTTTCAGAGATGTACTTAGCGGATATTCCCGACTTGCCGGACTTGAGGCGCCGATTTGGTCTTAAGCATTGGCGGCGTCTTCTTGCGAGACGACTCGGGACCCGATCGGTGACACGCTTTTCTTGTTCCTTCGATGTCTTCTCAAGGGAACCGAAAAGGTGGCCTTCGAGGCGAAATATGAGGTGGAGGCATGGAGGGTCCCGTTGGAGAGGAATGGTCGTGTTGAGATCGCGGCATCTTTGGGTCAGGGCGATGTCCTTCTTGGGCCATGGATAAAGCGTACGGCATCCCCTAGTGTTGTGATCTCTTCGTTCGGGCGAATCTCGGTAGGACGGCCATGAAATGTTCATGTACCATGTCCACCTCCACCACAGCGTAACCTGCGCCACACGGACACCGTCTTTGCACCGCCCCTTCCCGGTATGGATGCACCATCCCATGCGCCTCAATAGAAATGGACCCAACTAACCTCACTACGAGCTTGCGGGCCGTCGGCTCCTACAAAGCGATACGCAATTAGCTAAAGTGTCCTATAGGTCTATCTTTGCTTGCATTCCATACATGTACATTACCTTGATCTCGTCTATCGGTAATTGGACATCGTCATGTCGAGTATGCGTGGGCGACGCTACTCGATGTCGGCGGGTGGCTCCCACATTAACAGGCGACTTGCGCATCGCTGCTTTGCGAGGAGTTGATTCAATTGATCTGCAATGCTGCCATCTTTCCTTCAAAATGTTCGGTCATGCATGCGAACCGGTCCTCACGCTCGCCTTAGATCTCTTCCTACTCCTGTGCGTGCGTGAGTCGCTCTGCGAATCCATGACTCCATGGTACGGTAACCCCAAGACCTCGCGTGCGACCCGGGTGTTCCTTGTTTCCCAGGGCCGTAGAGAGTATATCCTTCTCCCTGTCTACATGGAAGGAGCCTTGGGAAGTTTGGGCAGACAATTCACGCTGCAAGAAGTCATCATGTTATTATAGACACTATGAAGTTATATATGGAGTTATTAACTAGGTAGTTCGACATACTTACCAAACGTTGAGACACTTCTCGTCACGGGTTTGTGAAAGAGATGCTTCCCGAAGACGAGACTTTTGCCCTCGCTTTTAACCAGGCTAGGGAACGCGGGTCTGTGACATTAGGAAACGCGTTGTCCTCCGCCGCCGCCCATTCATCATATTTTCTTGCGTATCCAGCGGTGCCAAGTCTGTGCGGATGAGTGTTTCGTGTCTGGAGAGCTTTGTGTGCCGCACTTTGCTCGTTAAATTCAGGCATCGTCTTCATAGCAACAAAGGCGTCCCATGTTTCCTGCGTCAAGAATCCGTACTTCGCGAAGGGCGTCTGACCCGTGTTCACGTACTTCGTGACAAGAATGCTCTTGAACGACCTCCACAATTTATCGATCGTGAGCATCGCCGTCCGTTCCACGCGTGCCATGTCTGCTTCTGGGATAGTGAACTTTTGTAATAGTTCTGTCCACAGCGCGCCTCTCGCTTCTTTCGTCAGATCCTTCCACCTTGGTGTGGTGATGGGGACCCGTTGCCTTGCAAGTATCCCGCACATGGTCCGAATCTCGCCACGAGCTCTTGGGACGCAGAGGGACCCCAAACTGACTAACCTCCGTAATGACCAGTCGGCCCACAGGCATCTTCGATTCTCCTCTGCCATCTCGCTTTCGTGTCATTGTCGTCTGCGGCGTCGGCGACGGCGGGGAAGATGGTGCCTCTGCAATCTGCGGCGTCGGCGGCGGCGGGAAGATGGTGCCTCGCCATCTCGCTACTTGCTATCTATATAATTAGTTTGAGATATATTACTACCAGGCCAGGGCCGAGGGTTAAAATATATATAGTATGCGTATGAATGGTGATTGGCTAGGACATAAATATTTAGCTTTCGATCCACCTGGAGTGTATCCAAATTTGGAATGTACAACAAATTGCTCATAAGAGGAATTGTTTCCTAGCTCAGTGAGAGGCTGAATTGTGCTCACAGTGCCATTTCTATTGAAATACCTTAAAATATGTTTTATTTTGACGAACAAGAAGAGACACTGATATTTATTTGATACTTTTATGTACACGGTGGACACACAGACTCCCAACAAACACACATAGGCAGTAGCTACCTCAATTATAGAGCTCAAAAGACTGAATTAATTATTGAAACAATTATCAGAATATGGCTATGAACATCACAAAGCAAAACCTGAATCACTCATTTCTTTGCAATATCTTCCAGAGCTAGTCTCAAATATCAATCTCAATCACAGATCAAAAACAACTAGCACAAAGTGTATATATATGCAAAGAGATAGAGCACGTTAAGTCGCAATACTCACAACGGCGCAAAGTGTCCATGTATGTCATATCTAAAATTTTCATACAACAAATATCATTAGACATAGCTGCCCATGTCCACTCTAACCGACAATGAAGATCCTAGATGGTAGGAGACAAAGTAATGGCTCAACCAAGATCACTCTTCTCATAAGAATCCAACCACTCTTCTCAACAACCAGTCCACAGCCGAACCACCAACCAATTTGCCCACATCACGAATTAGGAAACGGCGCAAGCGACCTCAAATGAATGGAATAAGCGGAGCAACGCCCGGCTCAAGCGATTAGCAATGTAGCGATGGCTCCACTAATAGTAGCGACCACAAGACAACCCAAACATTCACGCGAACTAATTAATCCATTCATCTCACCGCGAGAAGCGAGAATTAGCAAACAATTCTTTTAGGAAAAAATATATATAGCGAACTGGGTAAACGAGATGTCAAGCAAAGCAATCGGAACCACTCAACTACACCGCCGCATGCTCGCTGTCTATAGTCCAAGTCCCAGATATTGAACCTCCAGTTCAAATCAGTAACTTGATTCGAGATAAATAATGCACCAATTCATGCATCTCGATGAAACATATGTGCTCTCATTCTGATGAGGTATCGATTGCTATCAAACCACATGCCATTTTTTCACACACAGGAAGGGAGTAGCAAAAATGAACCTGTCCTGAGGGGGCGCCGAGGCCGGGAGCGCCGAGGTCGGGAGCAGCGGCGCGGTCGGGCAGCGGCCGAGGTCGGTCGAGCAGCGACGAGGTCGGGAGCGTGGCCGAGGTCGGGCGGCGCCGAGGTCGGGAGAAGCGCGCGGGGCGGGCGCCGAGGTCGGGAGCAGCGCGGTCGGGAGCAGCGGCGAGGTCGGGAAGCGGCCGAGGTCGGCGGCGCCGACGTCGGGAGCGCCGAGGTCGGGAAGCGGCGCGATCGAGGAGCCCTCGGTCGGGAGCGGCGACGGCGAGGTCGGGGCGGCAGTGTCGAGGTCGGAGGCGGCGGTGAACGGGAGCCCTAAAGGAGGCAAAGGAGCGCGCGATAAACTCAGTGGTGCGGCAGAGGAAAGGACGAGTGAGGAAAACCCTAGCGGTTCCCACCTTATAAGACACTATCACAGACGGTTCTTTACTAAAACCGTCTTTGATAATTAATCATAGACGGCTCTATCTACTAACCGTCCGTGATATGTTCCATATCACAGACGGTTGTATTTAAACCGACTGTGTTGTGGAATATCACAGACGGTTTGTGTCTAGAACCGTCTGTGTTGTGGGATATCACATACGGTTATTAAATACAACCGTCTGAGATAATCTCATATCACAAACGGTTCTATATTAGAACTGTCTGTGATTCATTATCACAGACGGTTATATAATAGAACCGTCTGTGATAGCTCCAGACAATTATCAATTACAATGAACCTGGTGACAATGAACATCAATATCCACATATATGAGAGATGACAAAACCTGGTGACAAGTATATATGAAGACAAGCTCATAGCACATTTTACTTCAAAAACCAATTGTCGATTCGATGAGCGTCCACATTGACATCAATATCAAAATATATGAGAGATTACAAGTCCATAACACATGATGTTATAGAATAAATTAATTACAATGGATTAAAATCTTAATTAAAATATAGCCCTTCATGATGATCGGCGCATATAGCTAGCTTCCTCATCGGGTTCTTCGTCGAGCCGATGCCATCTCGAAAGGAGGCAACTCGTCAAATTGATTGTATTCTTCCTTCCTCGTCCACTACATTCTCAACTCAGACAATCCTTCTTTTTCCATGAAGAACTACGTGGCGTTTCTTATTTGCCGGTCGGTTACATAGAATACTTGAACAACTTGATTAGCCATCTGAATGGTTCGTCTTTGTATCCGACACGTTCAAGGTCCACGGTAGTGACGCCGTGCTTGTCAACCTTCACCGTGGGAGATGGACCCAACGGCACCGAAATAGGGGATCTTGAAAAGCACGTAGTCGAGCTCCCATATCTCCTCTATTTGCCCATAGTACGAGCTCCTTAGCCCATCGGCATCGAATGCATCTATCACGGACACCGCTCGATCAGTGCTCTTCCTATCCCGTATCGTCGATAAAATGTGTACCCATTTATGTCATATCCTTGCCATGTGACAATTGTAAATTGTGGCCCTTGTGCCAACCATAGCAATGTATCATCACTTGATGACCTCCGATGATTCGCACCTTTAACCATCCGTTGAATCGGCGGTTGTGCTCTCTCATGATCCAAACCTTCGACCGTTTGGATTCATTGGCGTACCATGTCTTTGTGCTCGTCGATGTACGGGGACACTTCGGTCATGTGTTGTAAGACCATGAAATGGGCTTGAGCGTATGTATCCAGATCGGGAGTGATTGATTTCCTTCCGATGGTCCCGATACCATCAAGTCTCCCCTCATGACGAGAAAGAGGCACACCTATCGGATCCACCTGAGCCATATAGTCGACGCAGAACTCAATGACCTCTTCCGTTGCATAACCTTCGATGATGCTGCCCTCCGGTCGAGATTGATTCCGTACGTAGGACTTGAGAATTCCCATGTACCTCTCGAACGGGTACATATAACGTAGGAACACAGGGCCGCATATCTTTATCTCTTTCACAAGGTGAACAATGAGATGGACCATGATATCGAAAAATGACGGAGGGAAATACATCTCAAGATGACATAGAGTCGTCACCACCTCGGCCTGTAGAGCATCTAGTCCTTGGGGTCGATGACCTTCTGAGCAATTGAGTTGAAGAAATAACACAGCCTCAAGATTGCTACTCGGACCTTGTTCGGCAAGATACTCCTAATTGCAACAGAAGCATTTGTGTCATCGAGACATGACAATCATGCGACTTCATACCAATTAATTTCAAATCTTGCATAGAAACAAGTTTCTTAATGTTAGCGAGTAACGAGACGGGACTTTCACACCATGCAAGCTCGCACGCGATTCATATCTCTCGGCCTTGGACAGAGTGTAGCAAGTCGGGGAGAATGCGTTAAATCTGTGTCGATCTCTTGCGGTGCTAACTCGGTCCTTATGTTCATATCGACCAAGTCTCTCCGTGCGTTAACATCATCCTTTGTTTTGCCACTAATGTTCAGTAAGAGACCAATCAAGCTATCACATACATTCTTCTCCACATGCATGACGTCGATGCAGTGGCGAACTTCTAAGTGCTCCCAATAAGGCAAGTCCCAAAAAATTGACCACTTCTTCCAGATGTTCTTCTGACGAGTGCAGAACAACATGGCGTGTAAAGTGAAGTTCTCTCGTTTGTACGCATCCCATACCTGTTGTAATACCCCGAATATCAATTTGAGAGAATATATTTTTCGGGGAAGAGAAATTTATTGAATTTTCAAGTGCAGTATAGTTTAGAGAGGGATTTCTCTTAACGGAAAGTATCCATCGATGATTATGTAATAACTTTGTTTAACATTAGAGAATTAATTGAAATGAGAAAGGTATTTAACAGAATTAAAAGAGAAATCAGTTTTTAGAGGAGATTTAATCTTGGGCTTTCATTACGTTGTTTGGCCCAAGTGGGAAGTTGGTTTAAGAAGGCCAACCAAACCCTAGGTCTTTTTCTTGTAGCACGCAGCTACAGTGCCGCGCCGCCCAGTAGCAACCCTCCTCCCCTTTCTTGCCACACCCTCCATGTCGCCCCTTTGTCTTTGCTCCTTGCTCTGGTCTTGGGAGGAAGAAGAAGGGAGAGAAAGGAGGAGAAGAAGGATCTTCTTCTTGAATTCAACCAGTGTTTCCCCAAGGTTCTACAAGGGAGGTGAAGCCTCGGGTTTAGGAGTATCATCTTTCTTGCTAACGCGTCGCATCGTGGAAGGCAAGTAAATGTAGCGGTTGTGCTACGGTTTAACCCGTTTTCTTACTACTTGCACTATGCATGATTGACTTAGTATTAAATGATATGCCATGGTTACATGTTTTCTAAGTAAGAATGTGGTAGCAAGATATTAATCAATTGCTATGTTTGGATGAGTTTGGGTAGTATTGTGGTAATTCGCGTAATGAGCCAAATGCGAATATGAGAGTAAACTCAAGGTGGACATGTTGATAATTCATTGTGGTTATTTTCATGATGATCATGTGGTGGTCTATGTGATAGAGTTTCATCTAGATCGATTGATTTTGATTTTGGTGAATCGGGTGTGGGTTATGTGGTAATGGTCTTATGACACATTGGTATTGTGCTTAATGAGACACATGTGGATTATGAGAAAATATTCATGACGAGTATGTTGTTGATCTCCGTGGTTAAATTCTTGTGGTTTATGATTATCATATCATATCATTCATGACATATCATGACATTTGCATTGTGGATGTCGCGCTTATAGCCGCGATCGTCTGTACAACATCGTGCATTGTCAGTAGACGATGCATACCTTTACCTTGTTGGGTAAAGGTGCGAGTGGAGCATAGCATACATATACATTACATTGTGGAAAGATCATTTGCATACTTGTGCAAGATATTGAGGTGAAGTTATTTTTGCAAACAAACGCAACTTCATAGTTGCAATGTGGAAATTGACTCATGAGAGTCTCTTGTGGTATGAGTATTGTGGTTGTGGTTGTGGAATGGGGTTCATCCCTTGTGGTATGGTAGAGGTTGTGATTGTGGCATGAGATTCTTCTCTCTTGTGGTAATTGTCGATAGCAGTTGTGGATGCGAGAAATAGTAAAGTTATGTGGTAAAACATGTTAATACCTTATTGTCATTGGTAGTGGTAGTGGTGATTAATATGAAGCGATTGATCAAGATTCAATTGTTAACATTTTACTAACATTGGTAGTAAATATGGTTGAAGCTATAATTGTGATCATTATGAGAATTGGATATTGATGCTTAATATCTTTGTAGTTTAATTAGCTTGTAAATGCATGTGGATTCACATTATGGATGTGGACATATGGATACTTTAATGATGTTGTATATTTGTTTGTAGTCTGAATAGCACATTAAGCAGTTTGCTTGATGAGATTTTTATCTCACCCTTGTTTCCCCTACGGTGATTGTTGAGCATTGGGGATGGGTAGAGCGGCACCACAATAATGCACTTGGCTCATCAACTCATGTTGTAATAAAGTAGATGAAATTCTAGCCAAATGCTTAACTATTTGTGGATGATTATGTTATTTAATAAGGATGGACATGTGAACCATTCTTGGATTAATCTGCTAGAGGTTGTTTAATTATTGAACTTGTTACCGTTATCTTTATTCCCTTAGTTGTTTATGCTTCCGCTTAATGCTTCTTGTCTAGAGTTGTTGCCGAAATAATTTATCTTGAAATTATTGGCTAGTTGTAGAGTGGTTTAGTAGCATTCGGGGTAATGTGGGTCTGGGTGTTACGGTTGGTATCGAGCGAGCTTTAGGTGCGTGGTAATTAAAAATATTAAATTGACACACTGGTGCAGTAGGATGGGATGGGTCAAGCATTGCATTCGTGCTTTGACATGTTATATTGATTATTCATGCTATGAGATAATCTTGTATGTTTATGTGTTGTTTCTATGATCGCTATGAGTGAGATAGTCAATGATAAGAGGTAGGGTTTGCGGTATTGCCTTGGGCATTGCAGTTATACCCGTTCGTGTAGTGCGGGGATATTGATGCACGATTACCTCGGGTAACTTAGTTGCGGATGTCATGGGTAAGTTTCTTAGAAAAGTGTTATCCTCCTTGAATTGATGTTGGCCGATTCTTGGCCTATTGCAGTTAATGATTTTTTCTCTCGGGTTAGCTGTTTATTGCAGTTGTTGGTTGTCAATAGGCTTCCAATTGTTCTTGAGGCCAAGTATTGTTTCTTTCTGATTGATGGGTTGTTTGACTGCTCGTGAGCAATGCTTTTGGAGAGACTGGTATTTTCCGTGTTGTTCCATCATTCTTGCTGGAAAACGTGACTCTTGTATTTCGTTTGATATTTTGAGAGAGAATCAAAGCTTTCTGTGGGAAGTTCATTAACTTGTGGAAGCATTGGCTCTATGCATTTCTTCTGAGTTATTTCGACATTTGAAGTTTGATTTCTCTCTAGAAGGGAGTGTTAAAACCCCTTTGTGATGTTTTGTTGTGTTTAAGTAGTAGGTGGAAATTATGTAAATAATTGATAGATTGTGAATTATCAAGTTGAAAAGTTAGTGTGGTACATCATTAATTTCTACTAACATCTTTAGAAGTGAAGTCGATTAATATGATGTTGTCCTGTTGTAGTTTCTTGAAGATTTGTGGCTAAGAATTTAGCGATACATGTGTAGAACTCATGCATTTATTAAGGAATATGAAAAACAATTGTTTTGATTATTGTAGTTGTTTAATTTTTCCAACTTGTTGGATAGATTGGATTGATTGATCTTAAGTAATTAATCGACCATTCGGGATGGTCAAGTAAGGAGGTGTTGGATTATTGCCTTAATAAGATTAACCTTTAATATGTCCTCTCTTTACATACTTGATGAGCATGTACAACCATTAAATTTATGTAACTTTTACCATGCTAAATTGTTGAAATATGTATAAAGAAATGGATGCAGGCTGATGTATTGACTTGTGGAATCTTGTCTTATAAAGCTGGTATTATTGATGTTTAAAGTTATTTTATTTTAATATCTTAACATAAGGTGGAGTATCGAATCATGCTCTTTATTGTCTTTGTGATTGCAAATTAGAGATAGGATCATTAATGCTATCTTGATGAAAAACTAATAATCAATTATTGACAGCAATGGCTAGAGTGTAATTACTTTCTGCTAAACTAGAGTTGAGCATCAGTACGAGATAAATGTATAGAATCTAATAAGAGATTCATACTAGCATGTTTTGTGAGGTTGTTATGTTCTAATATCATCTTGTTAAAGAGTTTGTTTTAATATGACGGCTTATGTACTAGGTTTAACTAGATTAAGTAGTTGGAATCTTATTTGGATAATAAGAACATGATGAAGTGACTTATGGTGTTCCTTTTGGAAAAATATGAAGGAGTGGGATGATATGATGATTTTTGCAAGAATGTTTTATCTTGTTGTGAATACAATCGATAGCATGTAGTTGTGATTATGGTGTTGAATGTTTTGAAAATAAAGGAATTTGTTAATTCCATAATACTAATTGCATTGAAGGGTGTGAGATTTACGGTTGGAATCTTTTTGGACCTTATGACTTGTGTCATAGTCGAGGTTGCTCTGAGTAAAGCGACGTGTTGATTGATCTTATTGGTTTTATTTGAATCTTGTGTTGTGGTCTTCAAGCATCCTTTGATGGAATTGGCGGGATGTTGTAATCAAAGAAAATTGCTTTTTATTTAAAGGAAAAGTTGAACTAGAGGTATTTGAGGTACAGATGATCTTATCTTGTGTTTTTCCAACCTCATTGCTATTTGTTATTCTTTTGGTCTTTTGGCTATTGTGTTGATAACCTTTTTCTGTATGCTGAAATTTATTTCTTCTTACCTCTTCTTCTAAGAACATGGTAATTATTGTGGGTTGCGAAGACTTTTGTTGCGTGATGACAACTTAATAGTGGTAGTGTAGTGATGTTTTTGGGGGAGCCTTAAATATCACAATATTTAAGATATAATGGATGATATATTAATTTCTTGGATTAATCCTTGGGAAGGGTATGTTTTAAATAGAATATTTATCTTAGAGCCAAGCGATTTATTGATGTTAAGAAATGAGTGTTTGTTAATTGTGGTATAGTAGGGTGTTCACCTGAGGTTTTCCCTATCTTATATGGGAAGTTGGTTGTAAGAACTTGGAAGTCGAGTTTGGGCTTCACCTTCACATTATGCTAGAATTTGTTTCTAGAGGCCCAGTGTCTCTGTGTTGGAATAGTGGATCACGGTGGAATCCAAATAGTGCGATGATCGGGATAGCATCCTTGAGGTGCGATAATTGAGTATGTGTGGGTGTGATTTGAATCCTTGAGTTGTTATCCTTAAGGGACTGAAGTGTTAGGAATTATTGTCAAAATAATTCGTTGGTCTTGGTTTTGGCTAGAGTATGATTTGCGGGGCCAGTGAGTCTATCTACAATGGTGTAGATGATGTACTCAATTGAGCTAATTGTTGAGGTGGCCAACTTGAGATAAATGAGTTGGTGTGTTGGGCAATGATTTGAAAATCCTTGGTTCAAGGAAGTTAAATTATTAAAAGAAATGAATTGGGAAATTATTGTTATGTCAAGTAGTGAGATGCTCTCTTGATTCTTGTTTATCTTTGTGTGTTTATGGCGAGACCATTTGCAAATTGAGTTGACTTATGTTGAGGCATAGTCTTTTCCAGTTAGGAAAAGAAATTGATTGTTTTGGTATGTCGAGTGATTTTCACTCTTAGCTTATGTGGTGTGGTTCTCCAATTGTCTACTTGACGAGTAGAAATATTTTGTGGTGAATCTTTGATTTGGATCGTGGTCCTTTGAAGTAAAGTCGATTGCTAGTGTGATGCTTGAGAGTTCTTTACTCTTACATTCTTTGGGTTCTATTTGCGAAAGATACCACTGTGCTTCTAGTAGAATGATGTGAGTGGAATTTCCTTGATTCCCTTCTAATGAGCGTGCCGAATTTCCGGGTTGAGTGTTATGACGACATCGTTGTATGACTTTTTGTGGTGGTCTCAACAATCCCGGTGTGAGGCCTCTTGGGAGTTGGGGTTTCGCATGCGTGAACGTTACCGGTTTTGTTCGCTACGGTATTTGTTTACCGTTGTTAGTTGTTAGTTCCGTTGTTCTTTCGCATTGATGATGTGAGGATTCGGGGTCTAATCTGTTTAAGAGTAGAATGTAATACCGAATATCAATTTGAGAGAATATATTTTTCGGGAAGAGAAATTTATTGAATTTTCAAGTGCAGTATAGTTTAGAGAGGATTTCTCTTAACAGAAAGTATCCATCGGTGATTATGTAATAACTGTTTAACATTAGAGAATTAATTGAAATGAGAAAGGTATTTAACAGAATTAAAAAGAGAAATCAGTTTTTAGAGGAGATTTAATCTTGGGCTTTACCCCGTTGTTTGGCCCAAGTGGGAAGTTGGTTTAAGAAGGGCCAACCAAACCCTAGGTCTTTTTATCAGAGCACGCAGCTCAGACTGCCCGCCCTCAGAGCAACCCTCCTCCCCTTTGCTGCCACGCCCTCCATGTCGCCCCTTTTGCTGCTCCTTGCTACTGGTCTTCGGGAGGAAGAAGAAGGGAGAGAAAGGAGGAGAAGAAGGGGATCTTCTTCTTGAATTCATCCAGCGTTTCCCCAAGGTTCTACAAGGGAGGTGAAGCCTCAGGTTTAGGAGTATCATCTTTGCCGGCTAACGCGTCGCATCGTGGAAGGCAAGTAAATGTAGCGGTTGTGCTACGGTTTAACCCGTTTTTCTTACTACTTGCACTATGCATGATTGACTTAGTATTAAATGATATGCCATGGTTACATGTTTTCTAAGTAAGAATGTGGTAGCAAGATATTAATCAATTGCTATGTTTGGATGAGTTTGGGTAGTATTGTGGTAATTCGCGTAATGAGCCAAATGCGGAATATGAGAGTAAACTCAAGGTGGACATGTTGATAATTCATTGTGGTTATTTTCATGATGATCATGTGGTGGTCTATGTGATAGAGTTTCATCTAGATCGATTGATTTTGATTTTGGTGAATCGGGTGTGGGTTATGTGGTAATGGTCTTATGACACATTGATATTGTGCTTAATGAGACACATGTGGATTATGAGAAAATATTCATGACGAGTATGTTGTTGATCTCCGTGGTTAAATTCTTGTGGTTTATGATTATCATATCATATCATTCATGACATATCATGACATTTGCATTGTGGATGTCGCGCTTATAGCCGCGATCCGATCACAGCACAACATCGTGCATTGTCAGTAGACGATGCATACCTTTACCTTGTTGGGTAAAGGTGCAATGGAGCATAGCATACATATGCATTACATTGTGGAAAGATCATTTGCATACTTGTGCAAGATATTGAGGTGAAGTTATTTTTGCAAACAAACGCAACTTCATAGTTGCAATGTGAAATTGACTCATGAGAGTCTCTTGTGGTATGAGTATTGTGGTTGTGGTTGTGGAATGGGGTTCATCCCTTGTGGTATGGTAGAGGTTGTGATTGTGGCATGAGATTCTTCTCTCTTGTGGTAATTGTCGATAGCAGTTGTGGATGCGAGAAATAGTAAAGTTATGTGGTAAAACATGTTAATACCTTATTGTCATTGGTAGTGGTAGTGGTGATTAATATGAAGCAGTTGATCAAGATTCAATTGTTAACATTTTACTAACATTGGTAGTAAATATGGTTGAAGCTATAATTGTGATCATTATGAGAATTGGATATTGATGCTTAATATCTTTGTAGTTTAATTAGCTTGTAAATGCATGTGGATTCACATTATGGATGTGGACATATGGATACTTTAATGATGTTGTATATTTGTTTGTAGTCTGAATAGCCTGTTAAACAGTTTGCTTGATGAGATTTTTATCTCACCCTTGTTTCCCCCCCCCTACAGGTGATTGTTGAGCATTCAGGGATGGGTAGAGCGGCACCACAATAATGCACTTGGCTCATCAACTCATGTTGTAATAAAGTAGATGAAATTCTAGCCAAATGCTTAACTATTTGTGGATGATTATGTTATTTAATAAGGATGGACATGTGAACCATTCTTGGATTAATCTGCTAGAGGTTGTTTAATTATTGAACTTGTTACCGTTATCTTTATTCCCTTAGTTGTTTATGCTTCCGCTTAATGCTTCTTGTCTAGAGTTGTTGCCGAAATAATTTATCTTGAAATTATTGGCTAGTTGTAGAGTGGTTTAGTAGCATTCCAGGGTAATGTGGGTCCTGCGGTGTTACACCTGTACCCCTTCGTTCCACAGTGTCACAAGATCTTCCAGCAATGGTGCTAGGTACACATCAATATCATTCCCAGGTTGTTTCGGCCCTTGGATAAGTAGTGACATCAAAATGTACTTCCGCTTCATACACAGCCAAGGAGGAAGGTTGTACATGCATAGATTCACAGCAGTGCTATGTCGATTGCTCATGTTACTGAAAGGATTCATTCCATCTGTACTCAACCCTAACCTTATGTTCCTTGGTTACGCACGAACTCTTGAACCTCCGATCGAAGTTTCTCCCGAGCGAGAATCAGCAGGGTGTCTTAGCTTTCCATCTTTCTTACGGTCCTCCGAGTGCCAACACACCAATCTTGCCTCTTTTGAGTTCGCAAATAAACGTTTCAAACGTGGGATCACAGGCAGATACCACAACATCTTAGCAGGAGGTCCTTGCTTCAACCTAGAAGTATTCTGACGCTTATATCGGGATGCTTTGCACACGGGACATACATGCATGTCTGCATACTCTTTACGATAGAGGATACAATCGTTCGGACATGCATGTATTCTTTCTACTTCCATTCCCAATGGACAAAGAACATTCTTTGCTTGGTAGGTGGTGTTGGGCAACACGTTTCCCTCCGGAAGAATGTCCGCTAGGAGACCTAACAACGCCGTGAAACTCTTATCAGACCAACCATTGCTTGCTTTTAATTTAAGCAGTTCAATCACGGTTGACAACCTTGTATATTCCGGCTTGCAGCCAGGGAACAAAGGTCTCACCGAGTCCTCCATTAAGCGCTCGAATTTACAAAACTCTCTCTCACTGTAGTTCTCTTCTGCATCGCGTAGCATCTGATCCAGATTGTCATCGTGTGACCTATCCTCATCAAAAGCACAGTCTACATCCAGCATATCGTTGACATCCGGCATATCGTTGACTTCCTCGGCGATGTCGTTATTACTAACTTCCTGTCGCTCTTCACCGTGACTGGTCCAACATGTATACCCTTTTTGAAACCCTTCGAATCAAGTGTGCTTCTATCTGCGCCGAGTTGGTAAACATCTTGATTATCGCAATCAATGCATGGACAAGACATATATTTTATCCCCTTTTTCAACATATCCCGCTTTCGCGGCTCTTCTAAAAGCAACCACGCCATTAATGTACTCTTGACTCACACGGTTCACACCATACATCCAGTTCGATCCATCTACGCTACACATGTAACAAAATATATAGTGTCAAATTAGATTAATAAAATCTCTCTCAACCGCTCTCTCTCTCCATTTCCTTCCTCACGAAACTTTAATATTATTCCAACTACCAAATGAAAAATATTATTCTATTCCCTTACATCGGATACAAAAGTTTACTCCCACTTGACTCTTATACACGCGATGCTTAGCATATTCTACCATATCTCGATTGGGTTATAAAGAATGTTACCCTGAGCTCACGACGAAAATACCAAATCGATCTATTCCGATTCTTTGTCTCCCTCCCTTTCTCCTCTCTTTCTCTTCTCCTTCCCTTTCTCCTCTCCTTCTCCCTCCCTTTCTCCTCTCCTTCTCCTCCCCTCTCTCTCTGTCGGCGGCGCAGTGGGTTTTTACCTGGGTGGCGGCTCAAATGGGAATGGGCAGGGGGTATGTGAGGACCCCAGTTTATTTGACTTGTAATGCTTAGCCTTCCATTGACCCTAGCATCACAATTCAAATAAACTGAACCTCGAGATATGTATACTTCCAAATACAGAGATACACACCCGTTACAAAATTATGCATCAAATCCATACACAAGAGGTTACAATATCAAAACTTCATAATATACAACAGATTGAAATTACAAGATAAATAACAAACTACACAGCGGAAGCAAAAGCCATAAGATGGCGATAAATAAAGAGCCAATTAGTGTGCCTTTACCCACAAGGCAACCAACCGGCCGCCAAGCTAGTCGTCAAACCCAAAGACATCTCACAAAAGGGAAGCCCTTGGGGCTCACCTTCTTTCTCGCAACAAAAACATTAAGCAAAGCATCCGAGTACAAAAATTGTTTTTGTACTGCAAGACCGACGTGTAAGGGTAATGAACTATAATTAACTATATGCAAGCTTTATTTAAGTGGAGGGCTCGACTTACTTTTAGCGAGAAAGCAAGTTTTCTTTTGCAATAATGTAATAGTTTGAAGGCGCTTTATCAATTCAAATTTTATTTGCGTAAATAACAATGATACAAAGAAGTAGTAACAAAAAGACATCCGGAGATGACCAACCCAATGGCCATCACAACAATAGTATGAACACCAGCTTCATACCAACCCGTCAAGTTTTAATTAAATGTTGTAGTCTAGTTCTTGGGGCGATCCGAGCGTGTCCATAACCTAGACGAGGCTATTCGAATAGTTTTAACCTGCAGGTGTACCAATGTACCCACACTTTAGACCGCCTTTCCACCAGCCACGGTTAGCATACTTCCTTTGGTATGCAGGCACGGCTAAGTCTAACATGACGTTTTCCAACAATGTGTATCAACTACGAGTCGCTCGTATGGATAGAAATCCATACGCTTACATGGTAAAGCCGAAAAGACAACAAATCCCATCACGGGTGAAGCTTTTCGGACAACTACCATGCTCCCAACACCATCCCTCCTGCGACCTCCTGCGACCCGGAGCCAATACACGCCAAAGTACAAAGTCAAGAGAGGTCTCATATACTCTAGTGTGGTTAGCACGCAAAATGCTCAGTACGGTGGCGCAAGTAACTCGGTCCTTAATTGACTCGGGCACCTTTCCAGTCACACCCAAAAGCACACCAATCTTACCATTGTGCCCAAGTCCAAATCATTTTGTTTTCGTTTTTAGTTTTCAGAGATAACATAGCAAAAATGCTAAAATATAAAGTTATAATAATTTTGTGTGATCAAGGTTACTGACTAAGTCGATAACCGCCCCATTCTACCGGTATCTAAGCATGGCTAAGCATCATATCGTAAATACAAATAAAGGCCCTAAATCATTCACCGGGCTCTAATTCACCAGTGAGAATAATATTCCTAAGGTAGTGGCAGGGGTGAACAATTTTCAGGGCAACAATGCAATGGGATTAACTACCTCTAATCGACAAAATAATCATTGACACAAAGGCATGCATACGCATTTAGTAAAACAAAATATTAGATTTTAAAAGTAATAGGATTGAGTGGATATGATCAAACTGCTTGCCTTTGCTTTGCTAGAGATATTTGACTTGCTGCAGAGGATAACTCTCGATAACAACGCCATCTAACGATAAAAGCGCCAAGCGAAAAACAAATGAATAAATACCAGAACGCCAACAGTAACCAACAAATAAAAACACAGAAGATAGATCATGAATTTAGGAACAACAAATTAGTTGATTCGAAGGTTATTTAAATTAGTTAGTATTTCTTATTACTGTTCTTTCCAAATTCACATTTTCCACGATAAACATACAGTCAAAATTAATCCTCTTATATTTTCCTCTTTCGACAGACTTTGATGGTGATTGTGTGCACATCTATTACTCGCAGTTGAAAAATGCTAGTAAAATTCTTGCTAATTCTTCACTGATGATCATAAGTCTCCAACTGGACAAAGGATCCTCTAATCACTTATCGCCTTACTTAGGCATACCATTAGTTATTTGAACTGGCCATCTATTAATCAATCCCTATTGTCTAGTCCTCTACTAGAATGGGCCACTGATAAATCCTGATTATTCCTAACCTTTATTATTGGCTAATACTTTTTGAGCATATGGTTAACTGACTGACATTTAATTATCCAAACTAAATGCTAATTATCTTAACACATATGTGCAATAAGACTTGTATGCAACCGAAACCCTACAAGTTGGATTCAGCTAGACCACTAACTACTAATCATACTGACGCATACTTGTCTTTGCAAGTGATAAGGTAGCAGTACACTAATCAATTCTTGATGACCCACAAAGTCTTAAATTAAACACTTGCTCAACCCACTGCCCACTCGAATTATTATCTGCTCCACCAATTAGCATCTAACCACTTAGGTTTAATCATTCAGTTGCTTATATTAGAATGTCAGTCATAAATTACCTCCAATTTCTTATCTCAAATACTACTTAACTCAATTGTTTCTGCAAATTGCTAAACTTTCCAGCCCACTAAATATCCTATCAGTGCTTTTAATCAACCAAAGGTTATGGCGAGGCTCACTGCCATTGAGCTACCACACAGATATCTAATAAAGATAGCAATACATAGAGAGCTCTAACAGAGAGAAGCACACAAAAAGGAGTCCACTGAACATTACTACATGTAACACCATTTGTCATTTCATCAATATCTGAAGATCTGTAAGCTAAGCAACATACTACCACATCTTAAATAGCTAACGAATAAATGCTAATCGACACTAACCAAATTTGACCTTACTCGCCACTTAACTATGCATAATCAAACACTACTCAACAAACAGTGAATGCTAACTAACTTTTCAAAGATGAAGTTACCTTATTGTCTTACTACTCTACAATGAATACTTGCTATTCTGACTAACCGTTAAATTTCTAAACCAAACACTAATTGATGCAAAGATATGCTAGCAGCAAACCCTACAAATTCAAATTCCAACTTTGCCAACTCTACAAACGGATTCAATTGATAGCCACAAACTTGCTCTTCATGCCATACAGGTGGTTTCTAATACTAGTGACAGAGAGAAGCTACAAGCAGAGAGCACACAGGCAACATCGACAGGGGAGGCTCGGCCAGTTTGGAGGCGACGCAGACGAAGTCGAGCGGCGCTGCGGGCGCGCGAGGCGAGCTCCACCTGCAGACATACCAACACATTCTTTGAGGCATATTCACAAACACATAGAGCGCAAAGAGAAAGGACCAAAAGCAGCTCATCAAAGGTTTGTCGCCGGCGGTCGGAAGGTCGGCGGCGGTGGGGCAACCGAGCCGGGGCAGCTCCGGGGCTTGGCGATGGCGGGGAGACGGTGCATGCAGTAATCGGGGCATGGAGGAGCTGGAGTAGCACCGGCAGCAGAGGGGGCCGGCGGCGCTGGGGTTCCAGGGCGCAGGGCGCGGCGGGCACGCCGAGGAGGTGAAGCAGCCGGCGGGGAAGACCGAGGTCGGCGCGGGTTGGGGCCGAGGAAGATGGGGTCGACGCGGCTCCGGTGGTAGGAGGCGACGAAGGCGGCGGCGGCCATGGAGTAGCCGGGTTGTCGGAGGGAGAGGCCGGGCGGAGCCGGGACAGAGCAGCCAGGCTGGGCTCGGGCGCACGGGAACCAGGGTGCCGGGGAGGAGCCGGGGCGAGGGCGGTGGAGGAGGGCGGCCGGATCTGGATGGCGCCGGAGGAGGAGCCGCATGGCGCTCGAGGTGGCGGAGACTGCTGAGGCCGACGACGAAGGAGGCGGTCGAGAGGCGGCGACACGAGAGAAGGAGATGCGGCCGGGGTGGGAGATGGCTGCGGCAAGTGGAGGAGGGCCGGCGGCGGCAAGCTCTGGAGCTTTTGTGGAGGAGAAGAGGGAGGGAAGGAAATGGCAGGGAAGGAGGCCAAGGCTGGGCGCTGCCTTTTCTATGTGCCAGAGCGATGCACTCGGTGGTGGATGACTTGGGCGGTGGTGACCGAGCGCGATGCGTGGCGATCATGCACGGCGATCAGAAGACGGGCGACGCGCGTGGAGGGTCGGCCGCGAAAAAATTGCGTGGGTGAAGCCGAAGGCGAACTATGGGCGCAGTCAAAAATCCGGGGGCGTGGCGGTGGTTTGCTGGCGGGTTGCATGCGCAGGCTTGGGCGGATGCGTAGAGAAGATGGCCTGCCGGTGGGGCGATGCACACGGCGATGGCAGAGCGGTTGTGTCGCTCGGCCGGTATGGGCAGCGGATTTGAGGGCGATGCTGAGCGACGGGCGAGCGGCGGCTGCAACGTGGCGAGGAGGTTCAGAGGCCGTCGTCGGGAGAGAGAGGGCGGCATGGGTGGCGAGGTGAACGGCGGCCCGTCGTGGCACACATGCGGCGACAACTAGGCGAGCTGGCGCTGGCGCGGACGAAATGTCGCGCGGAGGAAAAATGCTGACGACGGGGCCCACATGTAAGTGAGAGGGGAGAGGTGGCTTGGTGCGAACTGGTTCGGCCAGACCCGAGTGGCGAAGTGGTCCGGTCGGAGGAACAGTACGTGGGTTATAATTTGGATTTAGGGTTAGCAAAATAAATTCGGAGCTTTAGGTTCTGAACAGGTCTTTGACCTAGGATTTATTTTTAGTAATATTTTACAGGGCAATGTTTAAGTTAATTTTATTATGATGATTTAATTGTATCTGATTCTTTTACTTTACAATTTTATGTTTCTAGGGTTTTCTATTTAGGGTTTTCATTTCATAACAGTTGTGCTGGCAAAAGAAATGCAGATCAAATAACTCACAAATTGCAGGCAAACTGAACGACAACAGATAATCATACAAAAAGTTTTAAAAATCTCGTATTTTTGCATTTTGGAAATTTCGGGATGTTACAGGGTACTCAAGGTATTTATAGCGCGAGGATATCACAGACGGTTCCAAATATGAACTGTCTGTGATAGGCATATATCACAGACGGCTTATATACAAAACCGTCTGTGATATGTCACAGACGGTGCTCTTTATCAACCGTCTGTGATACGGAGGATTATCACAGACGGTTTATATACAAAACCGTC
Organism: Ampelocalamus luodianensis; assembly: GCA_036346255.1. Taxonomy (NCBI): domain Eukaryota; kingdom Viridiplantae; phylum Streptophyta; class Magnoliopsida; order Poales; family Poaceae; genus Ampelocalamus; species Ampelocalamus luodianensis. The sequence goes on from CM070640.1 coordinate 24,382,245, forward strand.
TGTGACATATCACAGACGGCTCTATTAATAAACCGTCTGTGATATGGGGGATTATCACAGACGGTTTATATACAGAACCGTCTGGGAAATATCACAGGCGGCTCTATTTATAAACCGTCTATGATATGGGGGATTATCACAGACGGTTTATAAATAGAGCCGCCTGTGATATTTCACAGACGGTTCTGTATATAAACCGTTTGTGATAATCATATATCACAGACGGTTACTAGTAATAACCGTCTGTGATAGGCCGGCAAAGCAAATGCTGCGCCCAACAGACCCAACACAGACGGATTCAAATTAACCCGTCTGTGATGGGGTGTCTTCTATAGCCTGTTTTGTAGTAGTGTAAGGATCTATAGAGATAGATCTAACAGGCTAATTGGATTAAGCCAAGACATGTACATTGACAAGGTGTTGAAACGGTTCAACTTGCAAGATTCCAAGAATGGTTTCTTGCCTATGTCACATGGTGTTAATCTTAGCAAGACTCAGTGCCCTACGACCACTGATGAGCGAGACAAAATAAGTAGAATTCCATATGCTTCGGCTATCGGATTTATCATGTATGCCATGCTGTGCACACGATCAGATGTGTCGTATGCTCTAAGTGTTACGAGAAGATATTAGTCAGATCTAGGTGAAGGTCACTAGATAGCAGTCAAGAATATCCTTAAGTACTTAAGAAGGATTAAGGATGCATTCCTTGTATTTGGTGGTGAGGAAGAGCTGGTCGTAAATGGTTACACCCATGCTAGCTTCCAAACCGACAAGGATGATTTCAGATCGCAATCAGGGTTTGTGTTTTGTTTGAATGGAGGAGCAGTAAGCTGGAAAGTTCCAAGCAGGGAACGGTTGCAGATTCTACAACAGAGGCTGAGTACATTGCGGCTTCGAAAGCTGCAAAAGAGGTCGTATGGATCAAAAAGTTCATTAATGAGCTGGGTGTGGTTTCGAGTGCTTCTAGTCTAATGGACCTCTATTGTGATAATAGTGGGGCCATTGCACAAGCAAAGGAGCCTAGATCGCATCAACAGTCCAAGCATATTCTTCGGCGATATCACATTATTTGTGAGATCGTTGAGAGAGGTGATGTGAATATATGCAAAGTGCACACGGATTTGAATATTGCTGATCTATTGACAAAACCTCTCACACAACCTAAGCATGAGGCGCACAAAAGAGCTATGGGTATTCGATACCTATATGATTGACTCTAGTGCAAGTGGGAGATTGTTGGTGATATGCCCTAGAGGCAATCATGATGATAATTGTATCACGTCTATGTTTATGAGTTCTTGAATAAATGTTATTCTGTTCCTTGAATGAATCGTCAGCTCTGAAAGTCAACGAGTATGTGACTTGTTGGTGAAACTCTTCGACTTGTATGATGTCGTTCTAAAAGGTATCCCTGGTCGAATGTCACTGATCGGAACACCAGTGACTCTACGACCAGCGCATATATTGATTGATCACCATGTTTCACCGGTCATGAATATAGGGATATCGAATCAATAATGTGAACACATGTTAGAGAACATGGGGTTGGATTGACCCACCTTGAGATACTATTGAGATTGTTATGATCCTTTGTGTCATTAGTTGGTCTTAAACAATAATGATGTATAATCCTTAGACTTAAGATCAGCATGGTTCCCTACATGTGTAATAGCACTCTTAGGGGTTGCCAAACGCTACTCGTAACTACGTAGTTATAAATGTAGCTTTCGGGTATGCTATGAAACATGCGGAGGGATGTGACTCGTCGGATATGGGATTTGCCCCTCTAACATAACAGGAGAGATGTCTCTGGGCCCCTCGAAGTGGTCGGATAAAGAAAGTGCATGGTCATGCCACTAGTGGTCGAAGTGTCGACCACATAAGGTTATCCGACAACTCGATCGAGAAAGTATTGAACAGCCCATGGATGACACATTATCTCACCTGGAGTTCAAACCAGATATCGTGAGGCAAAGGGAGAATACTAGAGTAAGTCGCTTAGTTCGATCAGATCCAGACAAGTCGTGTGATGATACGAGCAAGTCGTAGACTGATCGAACGAAATAACAGAGTGGCCGAAACCTAGTCGTAAGGAGTTACGAACTGGTCGTGACCGAGTGCGAACTGGTCATATAAAGATAGGACCTGGTCGTCCGATATAATTTGTGTGTATTCGGGAATCATTATGTCCTGCTAGGGACCGCTACGACTCGTGGTCGGAAAGGGTTTCCGAGTCACAACCGATTACACATAAACCTAATGGGTCACACACTTAATGGGATGGAACAAACCAGTACGAATACGATTCGTCAAACGTGTTCGGATAGAATCCGACACGGGGCACTATATAAGGAGATGCTTGGGGCTAGTGTGCGTGTGGGGATAGAGACACGTAAGTTGTTTCCACCGAAACCCTAGCCTCCATCTTCTTGAGAGAGCCTTCCCGTGCGACTTGGTGCTAGCACACCGGCGTACGGTTGTTCCTTCTCTGGACGTGTGGATACCGTAGAGGTGCTACTGTGGTCACTGTTGCGCTAAGGACGATCCGCAATCTCCACGAGGAATTACAGCGGTTGCTGGAGGAGACGATCGATTACGAAGACGTGGGATGATCTTCTACGACCACTACATCGGCGCGTTCTTCGTCGGACTAGGCTGCTCTGACTCTACTTCTGCTGCACTGCGCGTCTGGTAGTAATGATCTGTGATCATCTATCTTGCTTGGCATCCAGGTTTACATGGTATAAATTTTGAATTGTTGCTAGCATAGCCATGAAGGAAGGAAGGGAGCACCAGAGCTGAGTAGCACTGTAGCTGTGGGGACCCCGGTAATTATCTCCATAAGACTGAGATTTAGACAAGGTCTTAGGGACATAATTACGGGTCTCCGGTAAATGAATTCCAATTTAACTCTATCCAAGTGGGAGGCTTAGCCGAATCTGGAGCCTCAATGATCATGCGCGCTGCTCCCTTGCGAGCGCTACATGATTGTCGATTCTCCCTCGATTCGAAGCACTACCCTTGGTGAGTCAAATGGGAATTCATCAACAACGAGTATGATATATATTGGCTCCCAAGATCAACGACCAATATACTCATACTCTCATCCAACGTTGATTACATCCATACAACGCATACAACAAGAGATAAAAGACATACTGCATAATAGTTAAGGTCTACAGCTTATTACAAACGGCCGACCGGCCAAATTTAAAGTAGAGTATCAAGTAGCAATGAATTAAATAGATAAAGCAAAAGACCAGCAGTGGTATGCCCATCACCCATCGGCAACCGATGGGGTTAAATGGCAACACACTACTCATTAGTGTCACCCAAGTCAACACTAGCGAGATCGTCATAATCATAACCTTCCTCACTGAAAAGGCCAAAGAAGCATCCGGTGAGTACAAGTGTACTCATAAGTCTTACACAAATAAAAATAGTTATGCATAAGGGTCATTCAAAGGATGGCTCATATTGGTTTAGTTTTGCGAAAAAGACGCAACAATTAACATCCTACACATACTAGTTTTTCATGTGCCCATTTAAAATCAGATTTGAAGTAGAAGTAAAACATGTAGTAAAATATTTCAGTAATAAACAATTGAATCATACAAAGACCAAAGTGGCAGCCCACTTTGATATACTAAACACATGAACAACCCGTTCATGACGAATCCCGAGTTTAACCACAATTTTAATTGAAAGTCTAACAATAGTAACTCCCGAACTCAAGCAATGTCCATAACCGTGGACACGGCTATTCGAATAGATTGATACCCTGCAGGGGTGTACTACTTTACCCACACGACTTGATTAGCCCGTAAGCCTCCAGATGCCTCCGAAAATAGCATACTTCCTATGGTATGCTGGCTGGGTAAATCAAGATATAGTCATTTTCAGCAAGAAAGCCCTATTGGGCTAAGTCCCCCTTGTGAGATGGTTCCTTGCCTAGTACAAGCGTCTGATAGCACTTGCTAGGGGGCTCACAAGTTATATTGGAAATACCGATGCAATCAAAACAAAAGAATTGGTGCTCCCTTGCACACTATGAAGGATTACATCGGCTCCTCAAAGAACATAGGATTTCACGGTCGCTATGCCCCTTACACCACCAAGGACTTAACACAATAAAACCCTCCCCCTACTTAACCATACGGCTCCCAACCCGCGTGTGGCAGCACGAGTGTACTTGAATTAACGACGTTACCAAAGTTCGGTCCTCAATTGTCCAGACAAGTCCTTCCACTTACCCAATGCTCGTGCACAAAGCACCATCACTAACCAACACTTGTCCGGACCAAATCTCATTTAAAAATGACAAAATTTTACTCATAAAACAGTTACAAAGATCTGAAGTAAAAACATAAAGTAAGAGTTGTGTGTATCCCAAAACCATCGGGTTATTCCCGACGATCGAACTACCGTATCTAGACTTGCATGGCTAAGCAATTCTATCACCCATAATTCACACATTCTATCTTAAGCATATAGGAGTTGGCATAATTCAAGATTAACCTCAAGCATAGGACATATCTAAACTACACATCACAAAAATATTGACATAATCAAAATAGCATACAAGCAATTATCATTGCACTAACTTAACCAAAACTGGGATCAAATATGATGCAAAAGAAAGTTCAAATGATGATTGCCTTGCTGGTACAATGAGCTGCTCGCTCTCGATGGCGTAAGTGTCGATGTCAATATGGTCGGGATCTATATAATTATAACATCAAATAAATACCGAGAAAACAACTCAAAAACCAAAATGCTCAAAAATGCATGATTTTTCTACAGTAGTTAGGTCATGATTTTAAAGGATTTTTGGTGAAAGAATTATTTCATTTTGATTTAGCATGTGAAAGTTATAATGGTCTGAATTTCAGATTTCAATAAGCCGTTATTATGTAATTTAATTATGAAGTGAAATTTTGTAGAATAGTGGCGGGGTAAAGGATTACATAGGTAAATAGGCAATATAGTTATAAGTTAAGAACAGTTGAGTTTGTCCTTTTTGGAGTTTTTATGATTTAGTTATTGATTTTCAACGTTATCAGCCTTTTATAGTATAAGAATAATGGAGTTAAGGAGTATATTCTCCCAAAATAGTTTCTATGACAGAGGTAACATGGAGACCATTTTTAGAATTAAGTTCACTAAAAATGAAAATTATCAAAAGTGGCCTCACTGTTTTTGGAGGTTCCAAGAATTACTTATGCATTTTTGAAGTTATCAGTCATTTTTCTATTGTACAAATAATGGTTGTAATGGATTAATCTCCAATTAATACTCTCTGCTACAGAGAAAAGTTTGAAGCTAATTTTAATGTAAAGTCCATTAAGAATATAAATTTCCAGAAGTGGTTTCATGTGATTTGGAGTTAATATGAAATAGTTATGTATTTTCAAAGTTATACATATTTTCCAGTGTGTAAGAAAAGGTCTTTTCAGAATTTACAAACATTAGCTACTTTTCTCACCGAGTGCAACGCTAGCCGCGGTCACTGACCAGCGGGCCCGCTCGTCAGCGGCCCACTGCTAGGCGCGCACACGTGTGCGTGCTAGGGCGATGGTTGCGAGCCGTTGGATCAAGATCCAACGGTCCATATTCGAGATGCAATATGACGGTCGAATGTCTCACAAATCCAGCCGTTCCTTTCGTGATCCGACGCCCATGATCGTGGCGTAATCGGAAATTCGAAAGCCACCAACTGGACCGTCGATGTCGCATCGGACGGTCCACAACGATCCCAAAGTAAGGAAAGGCGCCAGTACATCGCACGTGTTTAAATTTTGGGCCCACACGTCAGTGGCTCCAACGTTTTACTAAACGTGTTGTTTTCTGTGGGTGGGGCCCGCATGTAAGCGACTGAGTAAGGAGGTTTAAGACAACGTTTAATTACTAATGATTGCCATTAACTCGTAATCATTTGCTACAGTGACGGTCGGCGTACGACAACGGGATTTCATCCCCGCGCGTTTCACCGACGGCTTGCCGGCGATTCCGGCCACGGCGGCGTGAACCAAGAGTATGCTTAGGTGCACAATAGTGCTGCGCTCCCAATGGAAGTGGTCTCGACGGCTAAGCCGGCCTGTGCCGACGGCTAAGCCGGCCTGTACCGACGGCTAGCCGGAGTTGAGCGGCGGCGATGTTACGGCAAAGTGTAAGCAGCAAAAAGAAGCTCCGCAGCGACAAACAAGCAAGCGCCTGAGATCCTAGAGACTAACTAGGAGCTACCTGAAGCTAGGAGAGGGCTTGAGGAAGCTGGAAGTCGGCTGGAGGCTTGTTGGTGCCGGAGAAGACGAAGGCGACGACACGGCTTCACGTGGAGAGGACGCCTGAAGCCAAAAGGAGGTAACTTAGAGCTAGGTATAGCTCAAAGATCCACAGAGGATACTCAAGGAGCAAGGAATCAAAGAGGAGCTTACCGGAACAAGGTAGGAGATGAAGGGTTCGTGCTATGGCCGAAAAGATCAAATCTTCCAATACACGCACACCTGTCGTGCAATGTCCAAATAAAGTTAGGGGTTTTGATTAGTGAGGTAAGGCATGCAAGGTGACGCGGTGGATTGAGGATAATACCTCCCGGACACGAAGAACGCACGGGTGTGTCCGCGGTGGCGCGTTCTGGCCGTGAGCTGGAGCACGAAGATGAACCAGAAGCTACAAGCAAAGATAGGAGCTGGGATGAGCAAAAATGGAAACGACATGGAAGGTAGAGAAGTGTGGGATCACCCGGAGGAAGCTTACCGTAGAGATGAGCACGGTAGAGCTTCCCCTTCCTCGGCCACCGAGAGGAAGAGTGAGGAAGAAAGGGGGTGCCGATAAGGTCTTAAGCGCGGGGAGGAGACGGAGTGGAGGCGGCGTTAGGTGAGCGAGCTCTGGGACTGGCCAACGGCAGCGGTGGATTGACGGCGTGCCTGGCGCCGCTCTGGTGCGCATCGCAGTCGCTCGGCCGCGTGGCATTAGATGCCTGAGCGCCAGCCAGAGGTAGACGACGGTTCTGACAACACGGCCCCACTGGTCAGCGGCTCTCTATTCGCGCGTAGGAGGGAGGACGTGGTCCAACAGCGGCCGTTAGATCTCGATCGGAAGGTTGGGGTTTAAAGAGGTTAAGTGGCGCGGGGGCGAAGGGGTACGCAATCTCAGCCGCTGAGTTCCCATCGGACGGCTCACGTGAGGTGCGTTTAGTGGATTGGGCTCGACCACGCGACTTCGGGCTCGGTCGGAGGAACAGTAGCTGAGGTTTAGGTTTTTCAAGTTTGACTGGGGTTTAAAATCTGTCTAGCAACTTTGACCGGGGTTTATAAATAGAAATAAATTTCCAAAAATTATGAAATAATTTGTGGGGGTTCCTGGGAGTATATAGTTCCCATAAAAATTATAAAACCCTACTGTTCATAATATAGTTTGTAATATTTAAATTCAAACATGTTGTATGTCTATAAATGTTGTTTGAATTTTAATGAGGTTCAACTAGTCCCAAAAATTTGGGAAAAATTATATTAATTCCTGATAATTAATGTAGTATTTAAATAAATTGATTTCAGATGATGATCACAAATTTTTATCACTGATTTGAATTGAAATGTGAATTTTGATGTGTATGTTTACCTCAAATTAGATTTTCCAAGTACAATATATTATGAAATGATTGGAATTTGATAATGCAGGTTAGTGAAATACATATTAATCCAATTTAATTAGTTGGGGCTGTGACAGTAGCAGACGCCGCGCGATGAACTATGAAAGAAAGACAAAGAAGGAGCAGAAGAGCAGTGAAGCTTTGAAAAGAACTCAGGAACCGAAGACATCACGACAACAAGCAACTCAAGCAAGGTTATTTGGGCCGTTTGAGCCACATTCTTTCCACAATCCAATATCATATGGCCCATTTTCGCACTCCCCAAATCTCTAATTCCCCCACTCCCCCCAAATCCACATTCCCGAATTCGGAATTCCCCATCCCCACTCCCCCAAATCTCAAATTTATCCCCATTCGGAGGCTCATAGCCTCACTTGGGCGGCTAGGCACGCGCGAGCGCACGGCCGACGGCGAGGCGGCGTGCCACGAGCGGCGCTGGTTGGGACCTGGGGGCGAGCGCGTCCGGGGGCGAGCTGCGATCGGCCGGCCTAGCCGCCTAGGCCCTAGGCAGTTGGGGCATTGGGGGCTTGCCAGCCGGGGGCGAGCGCGAGCGCCCAGGGGCGAGCTGCGACCAGCGGGCCGCGGGCGGCCAAGGCCGAAGGAGGAAGACCGGCATGCGAGAAGTTTGGTACGATTTTATCCTATTAGCTTTAGCACCCTCTCTATTTTTATCCTGCGTACGCCACTGATTAAATTATCTATATTTATGGTTTACGATAAGATTCTATGTGGTTTATTGATTGGATGCAAATTATTTATGAAACATTTATTTGTAGGATAATTATTTTATGTATATTGATTTTCTAAATTTATAAGTTATTTTATGTTTTATTTGTAATCCATTTCAACACATTGACACTCGGCTAGTTTAATTTTCTCCAAATATTATTGGTATAATATCTTCCAATTGCACGTTAACTCCAAGTTGATCTGTCTGTTTCTAATTCTCCTTGACTCCTATTGCTGATCGAATCGAGCAGTCCATTGCTTGAACGTTGCATATATTGTCTCGAACTCTCGATCAAGGAAAATTTCTCGAGAACAGTACGAAATTACGGGATACAATTGTATTGTCACAACCTGTAGATTTATATTTTTTTTTTTGCGAGAACAAAATGTAGATATGGAAAACTTACATAATACACAATAAATTACATAAAGTGGAAAAACATAGAGGCAATTTAGTTCGTGGCCCTAACGAACTAAGCCAAAAATTGTCAGAGCCAAAACTTAGGAGAGCCAAAATTTTGCTAAATAAACAATGTTAGGATTGTGGTCAAGCCAAATTTTGGTGAGCGATTTTCTCGTCCTCAGCGTCCGCATGTGATATTGGATTTCATTAGCGTTACTAATTTTTTATTGGCATTACCAAATATTGAAAACAAAACAAACAATGACCAATTTTTATCCGCATTACCAAAATTTGGTTTTGTTTACGATGTTAACAAGCCAAACAGGTCATATATCTTTGCAAATTGTAGATATGACCAGCTCAAATAATACAAAATTTGGATTGGCAGGAGCATTTATCACACTTGGAATTTTAAAGCATATTGACTGTTCAGATTAAAACGAAAATCGATCCATCCTTTGGTTAGAGATAATAAAGTTTGTTTTGATGAAAAAACCAACTATTTTAGAAGTTATTGTCTTGACCAACTGTCGCAGTACAAGATTGTAAACATGTTGAAGGGGGAAAAAACAGAAAGCATTTGCCATATTCAGAAAGATATTAGAAAAATCTGCCGTTTCAGAATATTTCGATCAACAATGCGATAAAAACATCATACTAGATTTTTTTTAAGAACAACTAATCAATGAGGATGGAAGAAAATCTGATGGGAGAAGGCCTCGCACGAAGTCCTACACATCGGCGTTGATTTCGTTTATGGAAAGAAATCAACAGTTGAAGGGGAGAAGGCTCTCTCCTAGCAAATTTCCTTTCAACTACAGTACTACCGGAGCTAATCGGATACATTAGAAACAACATCTCCCACGCACGACGTGAAGCAGCCACCGAACCCACGACGGCGTCTGGCATTGAACCACCGCTTCTGAAGCGCGTCCGCCGCGGTGAGTCTCTTCTCTGGGTTGCTCTCCAGCAGCCCGTTCAGCACCTCGAAGCCGGCCGACGACAGCGCCGGACGCCTCGTGCGGCGGGCCTTCTTGCGGTCGGGGAACAGCTCCCGGAGGCGGCTGGTATTCCTGCATCCCCGCATTAGCGCCGTCGGGTCGGTTGCTAGCCGCTTGAACCCCGGCCAGGCCTTTATGCCCTGCGCGCCAACCACGTCGAGCACGTTGCCCATGACCTCCATGTTCGACTCGCCGTGGAACATGGGCGTGCCGGTGCCAGCGAGGAGCTCGGCCATGATGCAGCCGAGCCCCCACGTGTCGACGCGCCCGTCGTACTCCCGCGAGCGCAGGAAGAGCTCCGGAGCGCTGTAGTCCGTCGTCCTAAGCCCCTCCGGAGGGTAGTCCGGCTCTTCCATCGTCGGCAGAGACATCCCAAAATCGCAGATCTTGTAGACTGTCTCCATCCGCTTCTTGCCGGGGCCGTCGTTTCCCTCCGTCGGCTTCTTCGTCTTGTCCTCGGAGCCGTCGTCGATGAGCACGTTCTCCGGTGTGATGTCCCGATGCAGGAGGCCGGTCTCGTGCACGGCCTTCACCCCCTCCAGGAGCTGGCGCATGATCCGGCGCACCTCGTCCTCGGAGAACGGCACCCGGCGGTACAGCATGTACCGTTTCAGGGTGAGGCGACCGACGTACTCCATTGCGATGAACGCGTCACCCTCGCCGTGGGAATTGTCGGCGAAGGTCTCGCGGAGCTGCACGATCCAGGGATGGCCGCGGCACGCCGCGAGGCACATCACCTCCCGCGCGAACTCGCGGATGCCGGACTGGACGAAGCCGTCGCCACCGCGCCCACTGAGCCGCTTCACGGCGACGATCTGGCTGGACTTCGTGTCCCACGCCTTGTACACCGCACCGTAGGTGCCCTTGCCCACCTTCTCGAGCCGCTCGTACCGATCCATGACGGGAGGCCACGCAGCCTCCTTCTTGTCTCCATTGCCGTCGACGAGCTGCCTACTCGCGGAAGCCGCCATCGCCTACGTGCCTAGGTTAGTTTGGCAACTAGTTAAGCTCTATACGGCGAATTGAAGCGAGGGAGCCTCATGCACATAGGCTGGTGGGCATATAAAGGGATGGTTGGTGGTGGCTCGTTGGACTCAAACTCCTACGTGGTTCGACTCATACAAGTCGGGCTCGAACACGATCCGACTATGGAGTCGGACTGCACAACCTGTAAATATACGAGTGTACCATGCGATCGTATGCATCTTGCAAGTAATATATGCTGAAAAAAGTTCTCTCTCGTCCAACCATTGAATTATGTATCGAGCGCACAAACACGGGTGGTCTATTATAAAGGAGTTTTTGGCACATTTGGCTTTGCTGACGTGCTACAAATTAGCCCTCTTTCCAAATCAATGCCAAAAATGGCAATGCGAAGCCACCGGAAGGCGACACCTCGCCTTGTCTGTGCCCCTAGTCCGGAGGCCCTTCTCCGTGCCCCAGGTGGCTGGACTCGCTGTGCCTGTGCCCCAGGCGCACGGACGCCCCCCCCCCTCCACTGTCATCATTTCATGTGAATTTTTTTATGTTTTGAACAAAAATCCGTCACTTTGGGCATGCCCTAGATTCTCGCTATCCCCGCATGCATGAAAACCTGGCACATCGCCCGTGGGAGGGAACCCAATTCCCTGCCATTGCTTCGCGGCCAGCCTTCGCGCGGCTATAAAACCAAACGATGCTCTCTCGTTCATCCACACCAAAACCATTCCGCTCTGGTAGAGAGACAGAGATCATCGAGCGAGCGAGAGGGCAGCGCGATGGGCCAAAATTAGTTCCAATTTCACTGCTGAATTAATTGTTTAATGCAGTGTTTAGCGGTCGTTTGAGTCGAGTTAGTTCGACATCAAGTGAAGATCTTCTAAAGAATGTAATTTTTCTCGTATGCATTATGTTTATTAACTGTGTAATTAGTGTTAAATTATTTAATCATAATTAATTAGTCGTAGTTAGTCAGTCGTAATTATTTAGTTGTACTTAAAATAGTCGTAATTATTAGTTATAATTAATTAGTATAGTTGTAATTAATTTATTCATAATTAATTAGTCGTAGTTAGTTAGTCGTAATTATTTAGTTGTAATTAATTAGCTGTAATTAATTAGCCATAATTAATTAGTACAAATTAGTTAGTTGTAATTAATTTAGTCATAATTAATTAGTCGTAGTTAGTTAGTCGTAATTATTTAGTCATAATTAAAATAGTCATCATAAATTAGTCGTAATTAATTAGACATAATTAATTAGTTATGATTAATTTAGTCATAATTAATTATTTGTAATTAATTTAGTCATAATTAATTACTCGTAGCTATTCCCTCACGGTTAAAAACCGTTAGGAAAATGGAAAAAACTGTCAGGTTTTAATTTCCTGACGGTTACCCGTCACGCAAAACCCCTCAACCCTAGCTGGAAAGGAAAATTGAATTTGGCTGACGGTTACTCGTCAGGGAAATTAAACCTGACGGTGCTGACTGTGAGTGAAAACATGTATTTTCCTGAGGGGTCAAACCGTGAGGAAAATTAATTTCACTGACTGTTCTTCTGTTACCATCAAGAAAACTCATTTCACTGACGGTTAATGTCACCGTCAATAAAATTAACGATTTCATTGACTGTTCTCCTGTTACCGTTAAGAAAATTCATTTCACTAACGGTTTGTACCCGTTAGTAAAAGTAATTTGTAGAATGGTAGAAAATATAGCCTGACGGTTTGCGCCGTCAGTAAAATTAATTTGCAGAATGGCATTTCATATAGCTTAACGGTTTGACTCGTCAGTAAAATTGATTTCCAGAGTGGCCGAAAATACTAGCAATACTGGCATGTTACAGCAGATTTACAGAATGGCAGAAAATGTTACAGCAGACAATAAAATATACATCCGTGCATCATATAATCAAATCACAACACCTTCCTTGCATCAATCAAGAAACATATAATTAATGAACAAACATATAAAAAGTTTAGCTTTCATAAACAGTCCCTAGCCAATAGATTGATGTTCACTAGCACAAGCATACTAATTCATAAACTTCACCTCTAGATTGGTTCATCTATCCAAAAGACATCTAAAGTCAAGTACCGCATACAAAAGTCACAAAAGTCCCCATTTCCATTACATTCAAGTTCAGCTAGTCAAAAGAACGACAAGAGATCACTGAAAGTCACAGAATAGCAGCATGGTTGTTGCCACCACAATGTCGCCACTTTTATCAGTGACATCACACTTGGGGTATCCAAAACTTCCTTCAAACTATGCCTTTAACAAACAAAATTAACACAAGATTAACAGAAAATTAGGACTATCAAAAAAGTAAAATTAGAATAGTTGACCCAATAAATATACAAAATCGATCACTTAAAAGTCATTTAGCAAATACATATCTAGCTCAGTAGAGGATTTAGATTATTCCAAAAGAATGAAGCAATTGGTCCGTAAATGAACAACGTGTATCAGACAATGGTAAGACATATATATCTGAGAAGATCACAAAAGGCTAGTTTCAACAAGTCAGAAAGCTAGAACTACTAAAATATTATTCTGAAGATTAGAGGCACAATCTAAATTTGTACATATTACAATGTTCAGAATATATTCTAGCATACCTAAATGGGGAAAAAAGAGACAACCAAGATAGGTGGTGAAGTAGACAAAATCAATTGGGCAAAAAAGATAGAAGAACTCACTTGTAACCTGAAGGTGTTGAAAACAACAATCAACTTCCAAGGATCTAAAAAAACCTAACACATTGCTCCCGAATTAGTACAGACGTTTGACCGTTCTCTCAAAATAGCATTGCTTATTGTCATTGACATTATATCAAATTAACACAGGACTGATGATTTACTATCATCATAAAGCATTAAACATGATCACCAAACTACAAAGAAATACAAAAATGTGAATATTTTTTTTTGATAAAAATGACTCATGTGAGAAGATGCATGTTAAATATGAAAAGAGAAACTAATATACAGAGCTAACAACTGTTAACACGGATGGATGCTGACACAAGAAATATGATGCATAAAGCTTTTCCAAGAAAAATGTTCTGATCAGATCTCGTAAGTGAGTGGAGGAAAGCTGAACAAAATTGTTATTCAATTAGAGAAGGCAATTTGTAAATGCTTGTGTCCTAATCATGCTACACAATAAGAACTCAACAAGTGAAGAAAAGGATCTGCTCCCCCAAGTGAAGAAAATAATTTGTGCGCATTGAATAACCAAGGTTCTTGCATTGCTCAATATATTTCATAGATCACACAAGAAATCTCAACCTGTGCTCAATATGTTTTCAAAGAGTGTAGATACCCATATGAATAATTTCAAAAGGTACTATTACTTGTGCTGTAATTTGTCTTTTATTTTAGCAACATAAATACTGCTGCACATCGCACGGAATGCCCATGTAAATATTGAAAGAAGTTGCTTCAAAGGTAATAATGAAAATTCAAAATTTTACTATGAATCCATTTTATTACAGACCTGCCCAATACAGGAGCCACCGTTCTTTCTCATTTTGATCTTTCTTCTCTATAGCCCTGTGAGTGGGGTATACAGGCAAACCAAGATTCCCAGTTTACATCAAGATTCTGGCAGAGTCTGCATGAAGTGTTGGGAACCAGACTTAACTTCAGTACGACCTATCATCCTCAGATGGATGGGCAGACAGAACGTGTAAATCAAATTCTTGAAGATATGCTCCGAGCCTGTGCCATAGACTATGGAAAGAGCTGGGACAAGAATCTGCCCTATGCAGAATTCTCGTATAATAATAGCTACCAAGCCAGTTTGCAGATGTCTCCATCAAACCTTTATATGGTAGAAAGTGCAGGACTCCACTCCTTTGGGATCAAGTAGGAGAGCATCAATTCTTTGGGCCGGAATTGATCAAAGAAGATGAAAGCAAGGTTAAGGCTATACGAGAGCGCCTGAAAATGGCTCAATCCCGACAAAAGAGTTATGCTGATAACCACCATTGAAGGGAGTTGACCTTTGAGATAGGAGATTATGTCTATCTCAGAGTTACTCTACTCAAAGGAGTAAAAAGATTCTGGATAAAAGGAAAACTCGCACCCAGATTTGTGGGACCTTACAAGATTCTAGCCAGAAGAGGTAAAGTTGTGTATCAGCTTGAGCTGCCAGCATCCTTGTCAGCAGTCCACGACGTCTTCCACGTCTCTCAATTGAAGAAGTGCCTCAGAGTGCCAACAGAAGAAACACCGATTGAAAGCATCGATCTCTACGAAGACCTCACCTATGTGGAGAAACCAATCAATATTCTCGATGTGGCAGAATGAATCACCAGAAGTAAGGTCATCCGTTCATACAAGGTTCAATGGAGCAATCATTCGGAGGAAGAAGCCACCTGGGAGCGAGAAGAAGATTTGAAGGCCGAGTACCCCCACCTCTTTGCTATCCAATACTGAATCTTGGGGACGAGATTCCCTTAAGGGGGTAGGTTTGTAACAGCCCAAATTTTAAATTTCAGAAGAAAATAAAATTTAATTATTTTTGTGGAATTTTCTACAGTTTTAAAAGCTTTGTGTAAATATTTTAAATCCAAAACAAATTTATTTGCAAAAAATTAAAAGGCAACATTAAGTTGGAAATAATTTTATTAAGTCCAAAATAAATAAGGGAATTTATGTGATTTTTTTCATATTTTTTGGATTTAATTTGCTATTTTCTAAAGCTTAATTGAATTACCAGAATTAAAACAATTGCAAAATCAAAAGAAAAACCTTAAACAGTTTTGGGCTGAAACCCAAAACCCTAGCCCAAAAACCACCTCATGTGTGGCCCAAACCGGCCCGAGCCGACCGCACCCTTTTTCCCCTCACCAAATCTCAGCCGTTGGATTTAAATCCAACAGCCGCGTCCCCCTCTCTTTCTCTCTCCTCCGCACGCTCAATCTCGTTCGTGGGATTTAAAATCGACGGCCATCGCTTCTCTCCCTCCTCTCTCACCGACGTGTGGGCCCGCACCTATCTCCTTCTTCCTCGCCCCTTTCTTCTCCGCGCGGCCGCGCCCGAAACCGCCGCCATTACCGCATCGTGGGAGCTCCCTCTCCACCATTTTTTTCTCCCTCCTCATCCTACGTGGCCACGCGCAACCGCTCCCGTGCCTCACGCCGCCCCCAGTCCTCCCTCAACTCCCTCTTTTCGCACACGATCTCGCCGAAACCGTCGCCGCGCCCTCAACCGCCGTCGCACGAACTCCACCTTCTCCTCGCCGCACTGGTGACCCCTAGCCCCTATAAAAGTGAGCCTCGGGTGCGCCCCTTCCTCCTCAACTCATCCACCTCATTGACCTCTCCTCACCCGTTCTATTTTCGTCGGATTCCGCTGTTGAAGATCCACGGCCGAAGCTGCGTTTCTCGTCTTCTCCGGCACCGTCAAGCCGTCCCCGGCCATCCCGACCTCACCGTCGCCGTCGCCGCCTCAACGCCTACACGGTGCGCACCTCGCCTTCGCCGGAGACCCTCCGCATCGCTGCGCCACCGAAGACCCGATCCTCGCCGCCGCAAAACACCTCGCCGCCAGCCACCGCCTCGCGTCCAACCGCCGCCATGGTGAGCATCGCCTTCCTTATCTCCCCCTCTTCGCGTTGAGCCCTTCGGCAGAGCTCGCCGTGGCGCGTAGCACCGACGAGCTCAACGCCGAGCGCCACCGCCGCCCTGCTGACGTGGCAATGCCACGTGGCCGCCACCGCGATGCCGTGTAAGCGCCACCTCAGCGCCAAAGGCCCGCGTGGCTGCCGGGTCAGCGCCTGCGTGGTAGTCCAGCCTTTTCACTAGATCTTGGCTCGGTGAACTGGGTTCACCGTGAGCCAAGCCGCTGACACATGGGCCTCACACGTCAGAAAATAGTTTTATTCTTTTAATCCCGAAAATCTTAGGGCTGACATCACCCTTGCGCAATAAAAGGATTTTCCTTTAGAAAAATAAATCAAGAAATCCTATTAATTTCAGATTTAGGGTTTTAAATAGATTTAAACTTCAAAAATTCATATCTTTTGCACTTGAACTCCGATTTGGGTGATTCAAGTTGCAAAATTTGTATAAAATTGTGATATAGCTAAATAAACCAAAATATTTCAATTTGGAGTTAATTTGAGCTATCTTTTTGAATTTATTTGAATTTGAATTGATTTTGTTGTATTTTCGCGTATAGACTTCGACAACTCCGGAGAGTTCGACCATTCCGAGGACTTAGAATTTCAGGACATCAACCAAGGCAAGTTATACCATTGATCATGTTGATCCCACTACTTTAAGGCTATTTTCAGTTTTTAAATTACTTAATGCATGCTTATGTTTATACAATTATTTCAATTCCCTGTTTTAATTACCTAGTTATACCAATTTTCCTTGTACGGCCAATTTGAATGTTGAACATGAATACCTTGTCACCATTAGACAAAATGCTACTAAAATTAATCATATGCTTAGCCAATGCTTAGACCACATTTATGAATTTGGGAAGGTTTAGCCATTTTTTTTATAAACTTGGTTTAAATTTGACACTGTGGTATTGTTTTACCACAGAAGGTTTATAAAAGAGGGTTTTACCCGAAATAAAATCAAAAATGGATTTGGACTTGGGAGAAATAGATGATTGGTGGGTGCGCAGGTTTATGCACGGGTTTAATCTGGTTAAGATTAAGGCCTAGGGTTTGTTTGAAAGACGCCTAAGTCAATTGAGGACCGGTCTTTGAGCCGCTTTTGCTATGCCTTACCATACCACCACATGTCCTGTGTGGGCAGGATTTGGCTAAGTAATTTGTAATGTTTTAGTGTTATTAGTGCCATGTTGATTGGTGTGGGTGTCAGATAGACATTTATTCCCACCTAGCGCAAGAGGGGGCTCTTGGAGGACGGTTAGTCTAATGAAGTGAAACCTTAGCGGGCATAAGTACATTAAGACAAAACATTGTAAAGGCCTCATGATAACTGCTGAGTCGCACGCCTACGGAAGCGTGTATTGGCCGACATAAAGAGCATGTCATCTCGTGTGGGTAAAGCTGTACAGACTCTGCAGAGTAGAAACTATTCGAATAGCCGCGTCCGCGGTCATGGACATGCTAGCAGGGCCACTTGAATATATACTTTGTTTTTGGTTTTTAAAATGTTTTATCAAATGGTTTGAGGATGGTTAATCCTTGTGGAAAATTAGGCGGTGAGCCGTGTGATAGGAGGGTATCCTTCACCTGTTCATTTGGAGGTTATTCGTACCATAACATTGTCATTTTAGAATTCTGACTTTAGATATGTTATAAAAAAAGGCCTTGGAAATTAATACAAGTATTTAAACTGAAAATGTTGTTTACGCAAAATAACCCCTGCCATACTGATTTGTCTACCTTATGCATGCATTTCCATTCTATATTGGGTGTAACTTGCGAGCACGGTAGTAGTGCTCACTCTTGCTGAATAACTTTTATTCAGGAGAAGACTTCTATCCGGATGGTGAGGACCTAGACGTTTAGGCCTACGCCCCAGACGATTGCCTGTGGTGAATCGTGTGGCCTACATTTACTGCTTGCTTCCGCTATGTTATCTGTTATTTGTTTATCAGACTCATTTGTATTAAACTTTGATTATTTAATGTTATTTAAATTCTCGTGATATGATTGTGATGCCAATTTTGTAAGACTATGTACACTGGAAATCCTGGACTGGTGTAGATCACAGAGAATTCGGGATCCTTCGTTCCCGGGTTCGACACAACTGCACAAGCATGAAGTGAGGATCATAAACAAGACGAAATTCTTATCCACAACAGTAATAGTAGCTCATTTTTTTAAAAGGATTGTTAGAACAAATTATAAGCTTTTGGTTTATTGCATCCAGCTAGACCAGCATGTAACATTGTAACTTCACATTAACATCTTGTCGCCTAATAGCCAATAAGATTGTTGTACAAAATGAGCATATGCCTGTGAGCTATGACACTTGCTTTCATCATAGACAAATACTTACGCTGATGCTAATATGAAATAAGTAATTATTGACTTCCTACTTCCAAGAAGCACAATATGAAAATAAACAACCAGATAACAACATGCTGATTAACTTACTACATTTGAAGTATACCTGGCTGTGCGGGTGACAACATCAGAGCTTAGTGGGGCCAGTAAGAGCCGTAAACCCACCTATGACATCAAATGCAGTTTCAGGTTTTCAGCACAAAGAATGACTTCCAGTTGGGAGTCAAGAACACACTGGAGGTCAAAAACATGATGAGAATCCATTCAGAATACTTATAAGCAAGGTTCAAGAAAGCGCTAGGCGCTAGGAGGGCGGTGGCCTGGGGCCTAGCACCTAGGCAGACTAGGCGGCGACTAGGCGGCGCAGGAGCAAGGGCGAGCTCGATTCGGCGAGAGCTCGAACCCTAGCGGTGACGAATGGATGGGTCGTGGCATCGGGCGCATCAGGTCTTATCTCCCACCTCGGCGCCCGCCTCGCCCAGCGCTGTCGAGCTGGTCCAAGGCAGCCCTCCCACCTAGCTCGTTGCCTGGAAGGAAAGCGCGACGCTCGCTCCCCGCCAAACGACTAGGCGCCGCTTAGTTAGCGCCTACACCCGATTTTTACAACCTTGCTTATAAGTTATAGACAAGAGAGAAGTTATAAGATAGTAGTCCAACATATAAATGCAATCGATGGCTCAGCAACGAACCAAATGTACTAACCTAATTCTCTCAAACTTGAAAATCTAAGTGCCACGTTTACAACCACAACAAACACTATTCAAGTTTCAAGTTCAATCACTTGGATCATCAGAAACGAACCACCATATCAAAGAAGAGCACAGCAAACAAGATTGAACCCTGGAGTTCGTAGCTATGCATTGCAACAGAAGGGTAATTTTAAGCTGAATCCAGCCACACTATGAATCTATAAAATTCATATAAATTTTGAACGCACTGAAAACACCAAGGTCCAATCCTGCCTTCTGTAATGAGCATAAGAGGACCAAGCGAGGTGGCCGGGGAGGAGATGGCCAGGGAGGAGGTGGGGTAGAGGGAGAAGGCCCAGGAGGTGGAGGGAGGAGGCAGCGGCGGTTCGGGAGGAGGGAGCCGGGGAGGAGAGGGACTTGGACGGCGCTAGCACCGGAGAAGGGAGGAGGACGGCGACGGGGGAGGAGAGGAGGATTAGAGAGACGCGCGTTGGGGGCACTACCTGCTGTAACATCCCAAGTTTGGCCTTGTGTTTCAAATGTAAGAAAAGTAGAAGAAATTAAAACTTTTCTTGCATCTTACTGTAATTGAGCTATTCTCTAATTCTTGTTCAAGGAATTGTGGAATTGGAAAATCACAAGCTTCTAAAACCTTAGCCTTGAACCTTTGAAAACTTTCTTGTTAATCTTGTGATCATCCTCTGTAAATATTTTTCCTTGGTGCTAGGGATGTTGTGTGACTTCTCTGAAAAATTTCATAATTTTTAGAAATTGTTTGAATATTTTAAGAGGTCGGTCAAACCAGTTTGACTTTGGGTCAAACCCTAGCTCAGAATCATACATAATTTCTTGAGGAAAATGAACTACATGAAAACCTTTGAAAATTTTATACAAGGTCAACCCTAAAGTTAGCAAGCTCCTGTAAAACTTTCAGAATTTTTTGAGTTAGTTTGCTACCTCAAATAACTCCTCAAAGTTATGTCTCAATTCTAAACCCTAAATTCAAATCACTATTGGGCTCGAGTCAGACCCGACCACAACCACTTGACTTGGTCGAGCCAAGTCACCTAGCCGCACTCGGGCTCAATTTTGGACGCGCGTGGTTGAGCCGTTGGATATCGATCTAACGCCCCCGACCTGCCCTGCTGTTTTGGACCTTTGGAGATCATGAGCAATCCCAGGCGTCCATCCCTGATCCAACCACCACGACCTTCTCCTGTATTCTTCTTCTTCCTCCTCGCGCCGTACCAGCGTGCGCCATGGCAGGGAAGGTGAGTTGTAGGCTCTGGTTAGTTCGTGGGGCCCCTCAACGGCTCTGAGCCCCTCGTTTTCAACCTTGTCAGTGTTTAGCTCTGACCTTCACCTGCTCCCCTCCTCCTTTTCGCTCTTAGCAGAAGCTTTCGGTGTCGTCGCCATTAAACCTCATCCTCGCGTAACCGTTGACCCTGAGCTATTTGACGGCCTATGAGCTGCTCCCTTGGCTCCTCTTTAGCACCTCTATGTTGCCCTAGCTCCTCTCTGTGTGTTTGTGCGCAAATCACCGAGAGCCCTGTTTTTCGCCATTTTTGATCGCTCGAGCTCCTCATCGCCGACGGTGTTCCAGCAGTCCCCTGGTTGTTCTTTTCGCGTCGCCTAGACCACCTCATCACCTTGAGCTAGTCCCCTAACTTGACTTTGGGTTGCCTTCGCAGGAACAGCCTAGATTTGAGTTTCGGACCTTGGCGGCCGAAATCTTTCCTTTCTTCCTCGACTCCGGTAAGTGCCTTCTCTGGTCAATTCCTTGCTCGTGGACCTCCTCTAGACCATTGCGAACCTATCCTTATTGTCCTTTTTCCTTCTCTTTGCGCAGAACCTCTAGTCCACATGGTCGTCCTTAGTTCCGGCGCTGGTCTCCTCCGCCAGAGCTACTCCGACTTCCTCTGGACCTCCTCTGGGCCCAGGTACCTTCGTGATAGCCCCTTAGTGCTCGAGCTGATAGCCCCTTAGTGCTCGAGCACCTGCTATATTAGACCGCCGCAGAGCTTTTTGCCGTTTTCGGTTTTAGCCGTATTTGCTCCTCCACCATTTTCCGGCTCGCTGGCGTTTTAGGCCAGCTCCGCCGTCAAAAGTGCTCCCATCGTGTTCGCTTTAGTATTGCGCACATTTTGTCACCGTGGGCTTCCATCGTCGTGACCGAAGTCGCCGGAGGCGAGCCAGCGTGCAAAGTGTGGGGTTCTGTACTGTTGTCGTAAGTTAGGCAAATCACAGGACTTCTTAGGGGTAATCTTAGCCGTTAAAAATCTCTGTGGGTTAGTTCTTAACCGTAGGATTTCCCTTTGTGAAACCTTAGTTGCCAGGACCTCCCCCAGCTTAGATCCTGACCGTTAAGGACCTCCTTGGTTTTAATCTTGACCGTTAGGATCACGCTTGTGTGAAAATACCACCCTCGTGGTCATTTTTGTGAAAGCCACCCTCGGGACCACCTTTGGGGTCCTCTTTGCAAAATACCACCGTTGGTCTTTTGTAAAGAAAACCTCAAGATCTCCCTCCTCTCGGTTCATAACCTCAAGGACCACCCCTGGGTAGATCTTGACCGTTCAGGACCTCCCCATGGAGATCTGAGCCGTTCAAGACCCGCCCTCTTTTATACCTGATCATTAAGGACCTCCCCATGGGAATCTTGACCGTTCAGGACCTCCTTTAATAGATCTTGGCCGTCCAGGACCTGCCCTCTTTTAGATCTTATCGCCTAGGACCTCCTCCGAGTAAATATTGACCGTCCAGGATCTCCCCTTGGAGATCTAAGCCGTTCAGGACCTCCTCTATAGATCTTCAACTTTAGGACCTCCTCTACAGCTCCGGACCATTAGATCTAGATCCAACGGTCGAGATCTCCTCAGTGCTTTCGGAGTTCTAACGTTCTAATCTCTTTTCGCCGTTCATTTCTAGATCTATGGCTTTGATGGCGTGAACGTTCGAACCTCTGAACGGAGCTCTCGCTGCGAGCCGTCGATCTTTAGATTAGCGGCCCATGTTCGTTGGAACGTTCGGACCGCCGAGCACCTCCCTCGCTGTGGACCGTTGGATCTAATCCAACGGTTGGTGGTGTGTGGCGCTGTGCGCGTTACGTTCAGCCCTCGCGTTTGGGCCGTTCGATTCGCAATCGATGGCCCACATCCATCCACGTCTTTTCCATTTAGTTATATTTGAATTAATTCTGGTAGGCTTTTATTTGTCAACTGAAAATAGTTTTAAACTTCAAAATTTCATTACTAATTCATTTTAGCTCCATTTTAGGTGATTCTAATTGTGTTAAATTTCTGTTTAACTAAACTTTAATCTAAAAATGTGTGTAGACACTCTTCTGTACCGGAAAATGGTATAGGTTGAATTAACTTGCTTTAGTATTAATTATTGTTCTAGAAATTCATTTGGACTTGTAAAATGCATAAGTAATTCTCTGTAGCTCCAAATTGAGCAAACTAAAATTTGTTAAATTCCTTTGATAATGTACTTTAATATAGAATAGGTTTTGTTCATGTCCTTGCCTCTGAAAAATGATATGCCCTAGTTTCACAACTTAGAAAAATCATAAGTAATTCAATTTAACTCCAAATGAAGTGAACCCAATTTTGCTGTTCTTAGAATGTCATGTTCTGCCTACCATAAAAATTTTAGGTTCTAAAACTTTTTGGAAAATTGTGCCATGAAGAGTAACAAAAAAACAATTTAATTTGAATTTTTTAGCTGAACGAAATTTTTAGGCTATAACTTTTGCATCCGTAGTCCCAATCGAATGATTCTTATTGCTAAATTAATTTAAAATCATGACCTTGCTGCTGTGTAAATTTCATGAAATTTGGATGAATTTGATTTTTGAGTCTCTTTCGGTGTTCTTCGTTCTTATTGGATTTTCGCGTTCTTGCGTTAGGTTCCGAAGAAATTGTTGAACCTGAGAGCGATCCTCTGCAGCAAGAGGACCACCAGCAAGGCAAGCATATTTAGCATCATTTGATCATATTGCTCCTATTATTTTCAAAGTCTAATATGTTGTTTGCAAATTCGACGTATGCATTGCTATCATGTGTTAAACTATTGTCGATCAGTTGACCCATTAAATGCATAATCTGTAGGCAAATGTCTATCCTCTACTACTGAGCCTAGGATTATTTCGCGGTGATTTAGGGTTCGTTGGATGAGCCCTTGTCGCTTAGTAGTTATGAGTAATGTTGCTTAGTCATGCTTAGCTATCGGTAGAATTGGGCAGTTATTGACTTAGTCGATAACCTTGATCACACAAAAGCTTATTATGACTTTATTTTCAGTACCTTGTGCTATGCTTAATTGAGAAAACTAAAACTGAAAATAAAATATTTTAGACTTGGGCACAATGGTAAGTTGGTGTGCTTTTGGGTGTGACTGGAATGGTGCTCGAGTTAACAAGGACCGAACATCTTGTTATACTAAACCAAGCATTCTTGTGTGCTAACCACACTAGAGGGTATGTGACCTCTCTTGACTTAGTACTTTGGTGTGTGTTAGCTCTGAGTCGCAGGAGGTTGTGTAGGAGGGAAGATGTTTGGGAGCATTGTAGTTGTCCAAAAGCTTTACCCCTGGTGGGTAGTTGACTTTCGGCTTTACATTGTAGTGTATGGGTTTCTATTCATACGAGCGGCTCGTAGTTGATACACAATATTGGAAATGTCTCGTAGGACTTAGCCGTGTCGGCATACCTTTGGAAGTGTGCTAATCTTGTGGCTAAAAGGCGGTCTGAAGTGTGCGTACATTGATACATCCCTACAGGGTTTCAAACTATTCGAATATTCTCGTCCTAGGTTATGGACACGCTTGGGGAGGTCTTTCAAGAGTTAGACTATAACCTTTTCACTAAAAATTGAACTTGGGTGGTACGAATCGGGGATTCGTGCTAC
Organism: Ampelocalamus luodianensis; assembly: GCA_036346255.1. Taxonomy (NCBI): domain Eukaryota; kingdom Viridiplantae; phylum Streptophyta; class Magnoliopsida; order Poales; family Poaceae; genus Ampelocalamus; species Ampelocalamus luodianensis. The sequence goes on from CM070640.1 coordinate 24,406,619, forward strand.
GTCGTGGTGGCTATTGGGTTAGTCACCTCTAGGTTGTTATTTATGTTACTTATTATTACCTCGCTGTTATTTCAATGATTAAAAATAGATTTGACAAATTGCCTTCAATCTATTACATTATTGCAAATGAAAATTACTTTATGCGTCAAATTAACCATATAGCCATTTCCTTTGGTTCAGCTCACATGTAGCTATGTATAGGCTTGTTGATGAGGACATGACCTGACGATGATTAAAATCTCTATATATTATTTTTAATATATAAAAGACCATACGTCTTCGTGGTCGTAACCCCTGAGGTGCACGACCTCACTGGTCGTAGAGATTCCAGAGATTACATAATGGGTACCTTGGTCGAACGAAGGCCTAAGCCAAGCTCCCGACGAGAAGAACTGCTCGTAAAAGGTATGAACTGATACTTGGAACTGATTCCAAGTATATTCTTTACCGTGTGACGAATGAAGAACGTGCATATTCCATACCATACGATGTTTCTTATCCAGACATACTGACGAACAACCTGATGGAGGCGGGGTACCCAATCTTTCGATGAGATTGATAACTATCGATTTTGGTGGAGGTGACTCTCGCAATCCGACTACAACCGTACGACGACGCTTGCGCCTTACCAATCGTTGAACCAACTCCGAGATGTTATTGACCGTGCTAGAAGCGCGATCAACCTGAACACGAGGTTCGATTCCTGTGAGCAATCGAAGAACTAGCAAGAATAAAATATAGGCAATCTGATATTGCGAATAAGAATGTAGCGTAGATGGTATTTAAAATCAAAGGTGGGATCCCGAAGGCTGTCTTGACAGGTGGTCGTCCGACACAATCAAGAAACAGTTTGCACAGGTTAAACCTAAACTCAACGAAATCCAAGTTCTGGCCAAAGGAACGGCGGCTCCTATATGGGGATATGACCAGGGGTGGCGGCCAGGGAAGTGGACGCACGCCCCTAGGGTTACAAGGCCCATGGGCCCAAGAGGATGTGGCGCAGCACCCTTTTTGGCTCGGACAAAAAAATAGACGTAAATTGTTTTGTTTATTGTGGCCGGATCGATTGGAATTTGAAGCTGAGGTTGGATCCATTAAAAAGTAGACTTGATAAGCTTTCAATGAAGTCCAAGACCGTCCCAAACGGAATCCGTATGAAGAAGTTACGTCCGTTTGAACTTAGTGCTGTTGCAGCAGTCCGAACTCGAATCCAGAACGAGCCCAACTCGAATTCTTGCTTGACTCGGACCCAAAGTGATGTGATGACCTCCATTATGCCTCCTATGCTTGTCCATGACTCCACATACCTCTCCTTGGTCCTTTCCCATATTCCTAAGCACAATTAAATCACTTGCATTAGGTAGCGATCTATTCTCAGTAATATATAAACCTATGAACGAATTCACCTGGTGATTAAGTTGGCGAGCACGAGCTCGAGTAATTGGTCCATGTAACATTTGTTGTGGATCAGCTATGTGTGTAGACGCGGTTGTATCCAAGTTAGGGATGTCCTCATCATCCTCCTCTTCTTGCATTTGAGTCGTCCTCGACTCAAGCTCATCCTCTGCTCCCAAGTATGGCTTCAAATCTGCAATGTTAAATGTGGAACTAACCCCAAAATCTGCAGCGAGTCAAGTTTGTATGCATTATCATTAACCTTTTCTAACACTTTAAAGGACCATCATCACTCGAGGCATCAATTTTGACTTTCTCAATTCAGGGAACCTATCTTTTCTCAAGTGCAACCAAACAAGATCTCTGGTTCAAAAGTTAAATGTTTTCTCCCGACTACCAAAGAAGTTTATATTTAGCATTCATGCGCTCTATATTCTCCTTAGTTGTCTCATGCATTTTTAAAATCAATTCAACACGTTGTTTAGCATCAAAGTTCAATTTATCTGAAGATGGAATAGGCATTAAATCAATAGGAGCACGAGGAACAAAACCATAAAACAACTTCAAAAGGGCACATCTTTGTAGTAGAATGCAATGAACGATTATAAGCAAACTCAATATGAGGCAAGCATTCTTCCCACATTTTTAAATTCTTTTTTAACACAGCCCTAAGCATTGTAGATAAAGTTCTATTCACAACTCGGTTTGTCCATCGGTTTGGGGATGACAAGTAGTAGAAAATAGCAACTTAGTCCCCAATTTAGCCCATAAAGTTCTCCAAAAATGGCTAAGGAATTTAGCATCACGATCTGAAACTATAGTATTAGGCACACCATGCAATCGAACAACTTCACGAAAAAATAAATCAGCAATATTGGCAGCATCATTGCTTTTATGATATGGTATAAAGTGAGCCATCTTAGAAAATCTATCAACAACCACGAATATACTATCGCTCCCCTTCTTTGTTCTAGGCGTCCCGTCTCATTTTTGGCCAAAAGAAATGATCAGCAAGTATATCCTCCGTTTTCTTCACGCCAAAGTGTCCCATCAGCCCACCTCCATGCGCTTCCTGTAACAACAACAAACGAACGGAGCTAGCTGGAATGCATAGCTTGTTAGCTCTAAACACAAACCCATCATTAATAACAAGTTTGTTCCACGTTTTCCCTTCTTTACAATTCAACAATATATCTGTAAAATCAGCATCATGCACACATATTGCTCTTTAATAGTCTCCAATCCAAAAATTTTGAAGTCAAGTTGTGAAAGCATGGTATATCTCCTAGACAAAGCATCAGCTATAATGTTCTCCTTTCCCTTCTTGTGTTTTATGACATAAGGAAAAGACTCAATAAATTCAACCCACTTTGCATGTCTACGGTTCAATTTACTTTGACTTTGAATATGCTTTAAAGATTCGTGATCAGAATGTATAACAAATTCTTTGGGCCATAAATAATGTTGCTAAGTTTCCAAAGTTCGAAATAGTGCATATAATTCCTTATCATAAGTAGAATAGTTCAAACTAGGCCCACTCAATTTCTCACTGAAGTATGCTATAGGTTTACCTTCTTGTAGCAATACACCACTAAACCAATTCCACTCGCATCACATTCTAGTTCAAAAGTCTTATTAAAGTCAGGGAGTTGGAGTAGTGGTGCATGTGTTAACTTATCTTTCAATGTGGTGAAGGCGTTCTCCTGTGCGGCGCTGCAAACAAATAGCACGCCCTTCTTGGTGAGCTCATTCAATGGTGCAGCGATGGTGCTAAAATCCTTCACGAAGCGGCGGTAGAATCCAGCAAGTCCTAAAAAGCTTTGTACCTGTGTGACCGTGTTAGGAGTCGGCCAACTCTGTATTGCTTCAATCTTGGCTTGATCAACTTCAATTCCACGTGGAGTAACAACATAGCCAAGAAACGCGACTCGATCGGTGCAAAGGTGCACTTCTCAAGGTTACCAAATAAGCGTGCATCACGTAAGGCATTAAAAACAACACGCAAATGGTCAAGATGTTCCTCTAAGGATTTCTGTATATCAATATGTCATCAAAATAAACCACCACAAATCTACCAATGAAAGCACGCAAAACCTCGTTCATTAGTCTCATGAAGGTGCTAGGTGCATGTAACACCCCAGCCCAACATGAGCCTGAAATGCTACTAAACAAACCCTAATAATTCTAATCAAGGCAATCTTAATAAATTTAGGCAGAACCTCCCTTGTAAAGTTAATTACATGGAGGTTCCAACTTCTGAATAATCCATATATTAACTAAACTATCATCCGAGACATCAAAAGATAATCAAAGACATTCTAAGTGTCTAACATAATAGAGAGGCAAGAAGTTCCACTACTCAACATTATTACATTTAAACCACTACAAGAGACAAGACATAAAAAAAAAACCTTTGAGCACCTTGCCCAATTACTAAAAACAAATACGATCTGAAGACTATTCAACTTTATTTAATTCATGTGGCATATGCGTGACTACCAAACTACTTTCCCCCATGCATGTCGTTCTTGGCTTGGGTACCTAAAACAACAATAAAAGCAAGAGTGAGTCCACAGACTCAGCAAGTACATAAATAAAGAGACACATAATTCAATCCATAACATCAGCATCCATATACAGAAGAGCAACAATAAAACATCTCACATGCAAATGCAATGCTCAAGGATCCTTTCTCTTTATCTTTCTGTGTGCATTACACCGTGTCTGAGTATGCAACCGTCGCAGACATACCCATGCCTATGCGCGCACGCCACGAGGACCAATTGCCCATTACTCCATAAGTAATGGGGACCTCAACCCACACTCCACGAGTGTGGGGATCTCGGGCCCGTCACATTCATGACGGGAATCTCAAAGGGAAACATACTTGGTCACCACATGACCAAGCCTCAATATGATCTCAATATGCACATGCTCATCATTTAATCATCATCAAATTACCACAAGACAAGAACAACATATAATAATAGAGCATGGACATATATGAAGCATCCATCAATCTTAAATCAACATCAAGCCAACAATCTCACTATGCTACCACATATCGAAGCACACAATCATGACCAATCAAACACAACCACGAATCGGACAATGCACTTGCCTTAACCGCGTGAGAAAGGAGGGCGTGAAGGCGGTGCTGCCTCGGTACCAATCCCCACCTAATACATTAAGAATATAAACTAAGACCACGATAACGAAAAACAAGAATTAAATACACGAGCACAACAAGTAGCGGATTGCAACGCGATCCCGACCCCACTTTCCTAAGTCTTTGAACGCCCTCTGAACACAGTCAAGTTCTAAAATTCATATCTTTTTGTACATTGGTCCAAATTAGGTGTTCGTGGACTTCACTGAAAGGTTATCAAATTATCTAAATAAACCTAGTTGGGGAGCCCTTCTGATTCTGCCCTTAACTGCCCCTAACAAACCAATATTTCAGACCTCAGAATTCACGTCGGTTCTCTGGACAGTACGCTAAAACCTCCATAACTTTTGCTACAAAAGTCCAAATCTTGCGTTCTTTATCTCTATGAAAAGGTACATAAATGTCCCACATTGTTCGTTATACTGAGGTCCCCTGATTTTCCCTTTAATTAACAGTTCTAACCTGTTTTCCACAGACTGTCCAGAATCTGACAGAACAACAGGACAACAACACTAGAAAAATCATAACTCCCAGACCGTTAATCGGATTTGGGCGATGTTGGCGGCCAACGAAAGCTAAGAACATAACCTACAACTCTCTAGGAGATCCAAACTCCTAATTCTGCCTCTAACCACATGAAATCGACCGCGCAAGCTACTGGACAAAACGCGATCTATTAAACCGACGCAAAACAATCTATCCAACGGCACCAACCGCAACTACGGCACCTCCACCAATGAAGAACATGCGACGTTACCCTTGTATGATCGCAAGAAGATGACGGGTTACCCCCACGAAGAAGATCTCCACTCTTCGCCCCCTTCTTCACCTAGAACCGATCTCCACCGGGGAACTCCTTCTCCTTCTCCCCCTTGGACAGCAGCGAGAACGGGGATGCCTTGGCCGGCCAGCAGGAGGGTGATGCCATGGAGGAGGGGCTGGTGGAGGAGGGGCGGGGAGTGGGGAGAGGAAGTGGTGCGGCCACAATGGGGAGGAGGAGGAGGTGGGGTGCGGCTAGGGTTGGGAGGGGAAAGTGGCGCCCCTGGCCGGCCACCCCCTTGCCCCCATGGGCCAGGCCCAAAGCCCAGTTGGGTTAATTCTGCAAAAAACCCCCTCACAAACTGTTGAATTTGAGCTTTTACCAGTAGGTCCTTCCCGTATTTTCATTTACTTCTCTCCCGAATAAAATAATCTCTCCTGACTACTAGCTTATCACACTTTCGGGGTATTACAGTGCATTAGTTAATCCAAAAGGCATTACTAACCACTCATATAACCTGAACTTAGTTTTAAATGTTGTTTCCCATTCGTCGCCTAATTTCATGCGAATTTGGTGATATCCACTACGCAAATCAACCTTAGAGAAAACAATAGAGCCACTCAATTCATCAAGCATATCATCTAACCTAGGAATAGGATGACGATACCTAATGGTGATATTATTAATTGCTCTACAATCTACACACATGCGCCATGATCCATCTTTCTTAGGCACAAAAATGATCGGAACAGCACAAGGACTAAGAGATTCACGTACATACCCTTTAGTAAGCAATTCTTGAACTTGGTGCTGAATTTCTTTAGTTTCTTCTGGATTAGTCCTATATGGTGCGCGGTTGGGCAGTGATGCGCCGGGAATTAAATCAATTTGATGCTCAATCCCTCGAAGCGGTGGCAACCCCGGCGGTATGTCCTTCGGAAAGACATCATTGTACTCCTGCAAAATGTTAGTGATAGCAGGAGGCAAAGAAGAAGATGTATCCTCAAATGAAAACAAAGCTTCTTTGCATACTAATGCATAGCAAACAGAATTACTAGCATCCAATTCAGTCATATCAGATTTGGTAGCAAGAAAACTAGCACCTTTCAATTTAATTTATTTATTCTTCACATGAGTAGATTTAGGTTCTTTCTTTTTATGTTGCTCAAGTTCTTTTGCTACAATCTGATTTTTGCTCCTAGCATTCTTCTGATTCTTCTCTCTACTAGCTCTAGCAAGTTCATCCTTAACAATTTGTTCAGGAGTCATAGGATGCATCACAATTTTCTTTCCCTTGAACATGAGAGTATTGATTATTCCTACCATGATGCACACAATCAGTATCGTATTGCCAAGGTCGTCCTAATAACAATGAACAAGCTTGCATAGGAACAACATCGCAATCAACATAATCATGGTATGAACCCATAGAAAAGTTTACTCTCACCATTCGTGTTACCTTCAACTTACCATCGTTGTTGAACCATTGAATATGGTATGGGTGGGGATGAGGTTGGTCGACAAAGCAAGCTTCTCCACCATATCCATACTCGCCAAATTGTTGCAACTCCACCATCAATAATTATGCGAATCGGCGTTCCTTGACAACGCTCTTGATTTGAAACAAATTATGGCGCTGATTTTGCTCGTACGACGAAACTTGTGCACTTAGTGCGCGTTGCACTATAATGCTTAAATACTTGTCGGCATCTTGGCGCCAACATGTTCCTCCTCATGATCAGATTCATCATCAAGTCCTGCAGGGTCAGTTACAAGCATAGCATATGTTTCATCATCAAAATCACTAGCAGAGGAATACCCGCCATCATCGCGTATGATCAGTACGCGCTTGTTTGGACAATCCCGCATCATGTGTCCATAGCCTTTGCACCGATGGCATTGAATATCCTTAGTTCGTCCTGTCGAAGCAACTGAAGAGGAGGTTTTTGTAGACGCTTGTGGTGCTGATTTGGTTGCTTCAGAAACTCGTGGTGCTGGATTTGAAGTAGCAGGGCGTGGCTTGTTGAAGGGTGGCGATGGGGGTGCACTGATGGTGGGGGCAGTAGAGGTGCGTGGTGTCCATGAGTTTGTGCGACCTGCAGAAGAGTTAGACCGTGTCCTCGTCGGCGTCCACGCACTTCACGTTCGACTTTGCAAGCAAGATGAAACAATCTAGTAATGGAGTTGTATTCTTTATAATCAAGGATGTCTTGAATTTCTCGATTCAACCCTCCCAAAAACCTAGCCATTGATGCCTCCTCATTCTCATCTAAACCACAACACAACATACCAATTTATAATTCTTGATAGTAGTCTTCCACAGACTTTGTACCTTGTCTTAAGCGTTGTAATTTATTTAACAAATCACGAGTATAATATGAGGGAACAAATCGATGCCGCATAAGCAATTTTAAAGCCTCCCAAGTGTTAGGTATGTTATTGGGATGTTAACGGCAATGTTCTTTCCACCAAATAGAAGCAAAATCATTAAATTCACTAGTAGCACCCTAACTTCGTCTAATCTCGAAACTTCATGGCAAGCAAATTTTTGATCAACAGCTAGTTCCCAATTAAGATAACCATCAGGATCATATTTACCATTAAAAGAGGGAATAGTGAATTTAACCTTAGCAAAAGAATCATCGTGGTCACATACCTCACGTCGTGGGGCATCTCGTCGCATACCTTGTCGGTTAAAACGCAACTGTCGATTAGCTCGATCGTTGTTATTATTACCCATGTCATTGGCCTCGGTATCAGTCACATAGTCGAATTCATCTTGTCCCTCTACCACCGGGGCATCAGGGGGAACAGCAGTGGATGCATGGGCCATCTCGTCAAGACGCGCCATAATACCTGCCAAAGAAGTGTTAGTGACGCCTTGCGCTCTCTCCATCGCGGCGAGCGTGGCGTTTGCCTCAATTTGGGCACCCTCAAGTTGAGCAAGTTGCTTATTTGTGATCCTGACATCTTCCTCAAGACCCTCCGTACGAAGGTTCATGAGGCGCTGAAAATGTTGTACGATTCCCTTCGTACGAGGAGTATGAGATGTATCCTCATCTGAATGCTCTGTAGAACCTGCCATTGTTACCAAATCACAAGTATATGTCCCTAACAACTACTAGGATGTGGTGGTTCAAAAGTCGCTCACACTCAAGCCTTCTATCGAATTCTTACCAATTCTTACCAAGCAAACAGGGGTTATCGGCAACCAACGGTGTCAATGTATCTCCGAAGATTGGATGGAGCGATTGCCAGGTGAAGTTCAGCCTGTACGGTTGTAGAAAAGGTGTAGTTGGGAAGGCTCAGGTATGGTAGCAATGGATTAGCAACGATCAAATCAGAGAAAGTAAGCTAAAAAATCGTTCAACGCCGGTTAGTGCTGGTCCTAGACTAGACCGTACTAGAGACACGAGCATAGAACACAAACAAAAGCACGATGCGGCAGAAGTTCGAAAAAGGATGCCGTCTTCACGGGGAACCTTAGAATCACTTACAAAAGGGCTCTGTCAATTTTGAGCAAATTTTGAGAAACTTTTTTTTCGTTTTTTTTGCTCCTTTTTTTTTTGCAAATGTGCACCTCACTCAAAACTCTTCAAAGTCCTCTTCCAGGCCTAGGGAGGTATATGGGTCACAAACTCTCTCTCTCTCTCTCTTTTAAACTTTGATTTTTTTTATCGCGTTGCCGAAGTCAGATGAAACTTATGTTTACTTTTGGCAGCACGAAAACAACCTCTCTTCTTTTTTCTTTTCTTTTCTTTTTTTTCTTTTTTTTCTCTGTCATAAACCGAAACGAACTTTTGTTCTTGGTTAGGGTTTCCCTTGGTGTGGCGGTGGTAGGAGGATGGTGGCTTGCCGTGGCAGGAGGATGGTGGCTACGGTAGGACGCGACAAGGGATGCTGGCAGCGCTGGTGGTTGCGGCAACGGCTCTGGTGGTCGTGGCAGCGTGAAGGCAAAGACACGGCGGCTCTGGGCGCGGCAAGGCGGCAGCGATGGAGGCAAGCGCGATTGAACCCAAGCGCAGCGGTGCGACCAAGCGTGAGCGAACTCGAAACTCTAAAGGAACTAGACACTAAGACCAGCAAAAGACACGACGATGCACTCGAAAGTTCAACAATGCAATGCCTTTGAAAGAAAGATGCAATGGCGCAATTGGTCTTGGGCGGATAGATGATCTAATCCTATAATTTTTTTGGCTTTTACGGACTTTCGAATTAAGCAACCTAACTACAAAAAACAGTAAATTCTCACCGAGCAACCTTGAGCTCTGATACCACTTGATGGAGGCGGGGTACCCGATCTTTCGATGAGATTGATAACTATCGATTTTGGTGGAGGTGACTCTCACGATCCGACTACAACCGTACGACGACGCTTGCGCCTTAGCAATCGTTGAACCAACTCTGAGATGTTATTGACCGTGCTAGAAGCGCGATCAACCTGAACACGAGGTTCGATTCCTACGAGCAATCGAAGAACTAGCAAGAATAAAATATAGGCAATCTGATATTGCGAATAAGAATGTAGCGTAGATGGTATTGAAAATCAAAGTTGGGATCCCGAAGGCTGTCTTGACAGGTGGTCGTCCGACACAACTGAAGAACAGAAGTTTGCACAATGGCTAAACCTAAACTCAACGAAATCCAAGTTCTGGCCAAGGGAACGGCAGCTCCTATATGGGAATACGACCAGGGGTGGCGGCCAGGGAAGTGGACGCACGCCCCTAGGGTTACAAGGCCCATGGGCCCAAGAGGAGGTGGCGCAGCACCCTTTTTGCCTCGGAGAAAAAAACATATGTGAATTGTTTTGTTTATTGTGGCCGACTCGATTGGAATTTGAAGCTGAGGTTGGATCCATTGAAAAGTAGACTTGATAAGCTTTCAATGAAGTCCAAGAACGTTCCAAACGGAGTCCGTATGAAGAAGTTACGTCCGTTTGAACTTAGTGTTGTTGCAGCAGTCCGAACTCGAATCCACAACGAGCCCAACTCGAATTCTTGCTTGGCTCGGACCCAAAGTGACGTGATGACCTCCATTATGCCTCCTATGCTTGTCCATGACTCCACATACCTCTCCTTGGTCCTTTCACATATTCCTAAGCACAATTAAATCACTTGTATTAGGTAGCGATCTATTCTCAGTAATATATAAACCTATGAACGAATTCACCTGGTGATTAAGTTGGCGAGCACGAGCTCGAGTAATTGGTCCTTATAACATTTGTTGTGGATCAGCTGTGTGTGTAGACGCGGTTGTATCCAAGTTAGGGATGTCCTCATCATAACCTCCATACGGTTATATGTCTCATAGACATATAACCGCCGAACCAGACGCAACGCTTCACATTAGACGTCTTCTCTGGAAGTAACTGCCACCTCTTCGAGGGCTATTTAAAGATGGAGCCTGGACAGATCAAGGGGAGAGGAAGACAAGACAAAGCCATCAGACTAAAGCACAAGCCATAGATTCGTGCTGTAGGTCTGACATTGTAAAGGAACAAGCAGTGTTCTCAGTGCATACCCTGTAAAACCAGTTCATATTAATAAAGAGCAGTCCCATTATTTCCCTAGATTTCCTACGTCATTTTCTCCTTTTCTTTTCGTAAGATCGACATCTTGATCGTCGACAGCTGGCGCCGACCGTGGGGAGCGCGGCGTGGAATCTTAGAAGAATTTCTCTGCTTATCAAATCTTTGTCCATTCCCTGTTTGTGATCGCTGATGCAGTTATGGCGGGAAGTTGGGATGAAGAAAACTGGATCGACCTAGCGGACTACGCCGACCTCGACATGGACGCATGCATGCGCGCCATGGAGGAAAATGGAATCTCTTCATCATCCTCCTCCGCCGGTTCGCCCATCGCAGAAATCGGCGAAGTCGATCGGATGGATGAGGATACACCACTATGATTAGTGGCGGTTTCAGAGGAAGTGCTTCCGACCAGTTCGGAACACCCTAAAGCCTCAGCAAGCCCGGGCCTTTCGACCGGCAAAATAGGTGACAAAAATTCAACACCGCAACTAGAGGTTCAATATACCTTTGATGCGATCATGGTTGATAGGTATTCACCGACGGCTTCTAGCAATTCCAGGAGCCAACCGACACCTTGTGACGGTGTCAATGAAGCCTCCATTGGCCATAAACCAAGTGGGGATGATAAGGCTCAGCATTCGATCGGCAACTCGCCGGATCAGGTTGAGACCCTTCCGAAAACCTCAGGAAGTACTGATCACCGACTGCTCTCCATCGTGGAAACTTCTCGCAGAAGCTCTGAAAGGCTCTCCATCGATTATGACGGAAGCTCATCGGAGGATCGCTGCTAGAAGCACGAGGTCAATGCGATTGGAGATACAGATCAAAATGCCGTGTACGGTCCTCCATACGTTGCCTCGCCACCACGTAATAATGGAGATGGTACGGGCGGTCAAGCACCAAATGCCGGAGGTAACGGAACTGGTGGACGTCCATCAGTTAATTCGCCTGATCCTTCCCCAACCAATGTAAGGGACCGGGCAAGATCTACCAGGAGATCAGGGGATTCAAGCCATCACACACCTTCTTCTGGCAGAAATCCTTCGAGACCCTCGGTAACAATACAAAACCTGCAGCGATTCAGAGATATGTTAAATACTTCTGACCCTGCCCTGGCAAAGACTCCAGGTTTTGTCCGATTCGCAGGTCAAGTATCAGAGATTATCCAACAGATGATGCAGCGCACAGAAGCATATCGGGAATGAAGGCACCCGCAAAGTCAGACCATGACTTCGTCCCAGCATTCTTCCCGAAGCAGGGGCCTACATGGTCGTGTTGAGGATCAGTTGACATTACGACCACCTCAACGATTCCGACCAACAAGTCATGAGGGGAGGAGGCTATTCCAGGAATCCTCACCCTCACTTCGTCGAGAGGAGCAATCGCTTGGACCTGGTGATCTTCGACATCACCTAAACCAGGCGAGCGGTCGGAAGCGTTCTAGCAACGTCCACGACCGAATCGGGACACTGGAGCATCGACAATCTGGTCGTAGAAATCGGTCTCTAACCGATTACAATCCGGCACCTTTTCAAAGAAGGCGCCACGAAACTATCACAGGCTGTCGAGCTTTCTCAGCAAGGCTCAAAGCTGTACGTTGGCCAAATAGATTCCGACCGACCAATATGGATAAATTCAATGGGACCCAAAATCCTTTAGAATTTCTCCAGATATATACAACCGCTATTAGAGCTGCTGGTGGTGATGAAAATGTAATGGCAAATTATCTTCCTACGGTATTAGAAGGATCAGCCCGATCGTGGTTGCTTAACCTTCCGGTCGGGTCCGTGTATACTTGGAAGCAACTCTGTGACTTTTTAATTGCAAATTTTCAGGGTACGTACGATCGCCCTGGAAAAGAAGACGATCTCCATTGATCTAACGAGACTCTCCGGCAGTACATCAAAAGATTTAGCCAAGTTCGTAACTCAATACCGGAGGTTGCAGAATCTTCCGTTATCCAAGCCTTCAAAGCGGGATTAAGAAATCGAAGATTTACGGAGGATTTAGCTATACATCCCCCACGAACAACCATCGAGCTCTTCGACATGGCTGACAAGTACGCAACGGCCAGTGAAGCGGTCGAGTGGAACGAAGCCATTGATCGAAAGGATAAAATTCCCCAACCTGGCTTAGATAGGACGGAAAAGAAGCAAAAGAAGACTCTCAAGAAAAAGAAACATGGCAGAGCCAACGACAAGGAGGTTCTTGCTGTTCCTGAAAAATTCACCAAAGGAAGAAAGGATTATTCTGGTCGTGGAAGGGCTAAGGCTCCGACCAATGATTACAAGAAAAATAAAAAGTGGTATCCTCTCCACGAGCAAGCAGGACACGACCTGCGCAATTGTCGCACTTGGCAAAAGAAGCTGGAAGATTATTATGCAGGTAAAGGTCCACTCCCATCGATTCAAGAGCTCGGGGAAACAAGCTCCAAGAAGGACAAAGATGGTGACGAAGAAATGGAGTACCAAGAACCTCAGCACACCGTCGATGTGATCTTCGGTGGATCTTCTTCGTCTGAGTCCGACGTCACACGAAAGCCATGGGCGAAGTCAACCTTACCGAACCTTCGATCGCCGTTAAACCTTCAAGGTGGTCGGAGACGATAATCTCCTTCAGCAAAGAAGACTGCCCCATTCCTTCGACTCGACCAGGTAGGTTTCCAATTGTTGTTGAGCCTACTATTAATAACTGTAGGGTTAATCGGGTCTTGATAGATGGGGTAGTTCTCTAAATATTTTATTTGCAAGTGCTTCGGAAGACATGCACTTTCCAAATCCAAGGTAAAACCTGTGAAATATGCCTTCCACGGCATAGTTCCTGGATCTACCACCAAGCCAATAGGGCACTTGTCCCTACTGGTTACGTTCGAAAAGCCCGACAACTTCCGGACAGAAAAAAATTCATTTGATGTGGTAAATTTCGAAACTACATACAATGCAATTCTTGGTCTCCAGCTTTAGAAAAGTTCCTGATAGCCACGCATTACGGTTATCAAAGTTTGAAAATCCCGAGACCAAAGGGTGTAATCACAGTCCGAGGTGATCAGAAAATAGCCTACGCATGCGATCGAAAATGCTTAGAACTGATCGATGAACTTCCGACCAGGGGAACTAACACCGTTAACATGCAGGTCAAACACTCGAGGCTAAAGATGACACCGAAACCCTTCCGACCAGATAAAAGAGGTACAACTCGACGAAAGAGCTTCTCTAGAGGGTGCCAAGATACTAGTCGGAGTAGGACTCGACCTTAAATAGAAAGAGTTGCTCGCCTCCTTCCTCCGAAACTAACGGGGCGTGCTTTGGCGGGCATCCGATATGCCCGGAGTCCCCAGGGAGGTGATCGAGCATAGACTAGCTTTACAGCCTAACAAAAAACCGGTCAAACAGAAGCTACGACGTTTCGCATCTGATCGGAAAGAAGTAATCCAGTCGGAGATTGACAAACTTCTCAAAGCTGGGTTCATTCGTGAGTCGACCACCCAGTGGTTCGCCAATCTGTAATGGTTAGAAAAGCCAATGGGAAATGGCGAATGTGTATTGACTTTGAGATCTTAATAAAGCTTGTCAGAAGGATGACTTTCCCCTTCCTCGCATCGATCAACTTGTAGACTCTACTTCGGTGTGAGTTGTTATGTTTTTAGATGCTTACTCAAGGTACCACGGATCAATATGAGTAAAGAAGATGAAGAGAAAACTTCCTTCATCACTCCATATGGTACTTACTATTATGTAAAGATGCCATTTGGTCTCAAAAATGCTGGTGCAACATTCCAAAGGTTGATGCAAAACACCTTTAGTCCACAGATAGGTCGGAATCTTTAAGCCTACGTCGATGATCTGGTCGTCAAGAGCATCAACACCGGTGATCATAACCTTAAGTTGAATCCAGAGAAATGTGTGTTCGGAGTTTCGTCGGGAAAGCTTCTTGGATTCCTAGTTTCGGCTAGAGGCATCGAAGCAAATCTAGCGAAAATCACCGCCATCGATCAGATGCGCGATCCGACCACAAAGAAGGAAGTTCAGAAACTAACCGGTTGTATGGCAGCGCTAAGTCGTTTCATAGCACGGTTAGGAGAAAAAGGACTACCTTTTTTTAAGCTTATCCGGAAACATGGGAGTTTCGAATGGACTAAAGAGGCAAGCAGCGCCTTCGAAGAACTAAAACGGTACCTTACGAGTCCCCCAATCTTAGTCTCTCTGAGATTGGGAGAAACAATGCTAATTTATGTGGCTGCAACACCACAAACGGTTAGTGGTGTACTGGTCGTAGAACGAGACTATATTCAATGACCGATATATTACGTAAGAGAAGTCTTGCATGGACCAAAGAAAGGTATCCGCAGTACAAAAGTTGCTCTATGGTCTCCTTATGGCTTCAACGAAACTAAGGCATTATTTTTAGGCCCACAAAGTGGTCTTACCAGCTGGATATCCTCTTGGTCAAGTCCTAGGAAATAGGAGTCATCGGGACAAATAGCAAAATGGGCGTGAGCTTGGGGCGTTCGATCTCCATTTTATCCCACGACGACAATCAAGTCTAGGCAATAGCGAATTCATTGCGAATGGACAAACCACAACCCACCCAAGGGCGAGTATGAGCACCACGATGAGTGGACAATGTGCTTCGACGGTTCCTTGATGTTACACGGCTTTGGGCTGGGGTCATCTTGATTTCCCCTACTAGCGAACAAATAAAGTATGTCATTCGATTAAACTTTCCGCTACTAACAATATGGCGAATCGAAGGTTTCTTGGCGGGACTTGAGCGGCTCGTTAAGCTCGGGATTCGCGATTGCTAGTGAAAGGCGATTCTCAACTAGTAGCGAATCAAGTAGGGAAAGAGTATCAATGCTCTAGTACCAAGATGTCATCATATCTGGCGGAAGTACGTAAACTCGAAAAGCATTTCTTGGTTTTGGATCCAACACATTCCTAGAAAGGAAAACTTTACTCGCGGACGATTGGCGGATGGCTTCCACAAGGACATCCGTCCCGCGGAGTTTTCTCGAGAAACTGATTCACCCTCGTAGTCGAGCCTTCCGAGGACATAGATGTTTGCAAGGAGGTTGCACACCTTGATTACGCAAACATGGATGCTCCACAGTCGATGATGGTTGGCGCCATCACGATCACAATGAGATTGTATGACATCGATCTACAATTATCTTGACATGACCTAATTCGAGAAGATGATGTAGACGCCGATCGTTATATACGAAAAGCCAAATCCTACACTCTAATTGAACGTACCTTGTACAAGCGAGGATCTCACGGAGTGTTGATGAGATGCATATCTCGCTCGGATGGCATTAAATTGCTAACCAAAATTCATGGAGGAGTTTGTGGAGCTCATCATTCCTCTGAGCGTTGGTTGGTAAAGCCTTTAGGCAAGGATACTCTTGTGTCCTCCTTCATGATGCAAAAGATGATACGGGAGGCCCGATCTTCTCGATGAGAACCGTGGATAGTTGATGCGAAGTAGACGATGTCGCTAAGTGAACACTCGCGCCAATGCACGAACCCTCAACTCTTGAATACGCCCACAACACTGCCGGGTAGTTGTTCGTCGCGAGACCACGAACGGCGAATGCCAAGTCCCGATTCCCAATGGAGCGAGCGGCTTGACCTTGAATTGCGAGCGAACAATTGGATCGCTAGTCCTCTCTCAAAGTCCTCGCATGAACTCGGGGTCGAAAGAACAAGCAATAGCTATGTTTCAATCTTATGAATAAACTGGTCTAATGGATACAAGGGAGGGCAAGGGTATTTAAGGCACCCTCCACGACTCACGCACGGCCTAGGGCCGGCCACACATGCCTAATCAAACTCTAACTCGGCTAAGACCTAAAAACACACAAAAGGAAAACCTAACTTAAGTCCGTCACATTGTTTCGGCCATAGCGGCGCGACCGTAAGTCTTCTGAAGCTGGGGCCAAAACCATTGTGTGGGCCTTGGAATAAGCTTTCAAACAAGTCCAGAACACCCCAATCGGACTCCGTATGCAAAGTTATGGCCTTTTATTACAGCCCTGTTGGGCTGTCCTGAACCGAATCCGAATTGAATTCTGAGTTGATTCCGAGATGAATTTCGGTTGCACTTGTGGAAGATCCGAATTGGCTTGAATTCTTGGGCTTTTCTCCCCTTGTTTGACCACGTGAGCTTCTCCTCCATTGCTTTGACTCCGGCCTCCTCTTGGTTCCAAAGGCTTCACAATGTTCAAACTCGAGAATGCACAAAACATTTGCATGAGGTAATACCCATTCTCATCAATGACAATAGAAGATTCATTAAGAAACAAAAGCACTGTTGATTTAGAAGTTTAGCTCTTGCTCGTCGGTGGACCAATATGCACTACATTTGAATTATTTGTAGCGCCACGTATGGTGTCCACCTCGATTGTGTATGACCACCAATAGGGAAAGATGTATAAGTGTTAGGGATGCCCTCATCATCCTCCTCCTCTAGAAAAGGCGTGCGTCCTCGACGGCTGGATCATCACCACCAAAGAAAGGTGATAAATCGACATTGAAAGTAGAGCTCACGCCATAATCATCGCCGGAAAGCTCTATCTTGTAGGCATTGTCGTTGATCTTCGCAAGCACCTTGAAAGGTCCATCACCTCGTGGCGCAATTTAGACTTGCGGCGTTCGAAAAGCGATCCTTGCGGTAGTGCACCCAAACCAAATCACCCGTTGAAAAATCATCTTCTTCCGTTTCTTATTCGCCTTCTCGGCATAGGACTTGACCTTGCGCTCTATCTCCTCTTTTGTTTTGAGATGCAATTTCTTCACATACTCATTCGCTTGGATGCCTCCATATGAACACGGTGTTGACTTGGAAGTGGCAGCAAATCAAGCGGCGTAAAGGGTTTGAAACCATACACCACCTCAAAGGACACAAGCTGCGTAGTGGAGTGCGGCCCGATTATAGCGAATTCCACGTGCGGCAAACAATCCTCCCACTCGCGCAGATTCTTCTTGATCATGGTCAAGTAGCATCGAAGTGTGCGGTTCACCACCTCCGTTTGACCATCGGTTTGGGGATGACAAGTCGTCTTTGAATAACAACCGTCCCGCTTTACCCCAAAGTGTCTTCCAAAAGTAGCTCATGAACTTGCGTCACGATCGACACAATAGTGCGTGGCACACCATGTAGCCTCACGATCTCCACTGAAAAACAAGTTAGCAATATGCGACGCATCGTCGCTCTTGTGGCACGGAATAAAGTGTGCCATCTTTGAAAAGCGATCCACAACGACAAAAGCAGAATCACTCCCCTCTTAGTTCTAGGCAATCCTAAAACAAAATCCATACTAATATCCTCCCATGGTGCATTGGGAGCGGTAGAGGGTATACAAACCGTGTGGATTCAATTTTGATTTCGCTTTGTGGCAAGTAATGCATCGTTGCACATACCTCTCTACATCTCGCCTCATCTTAGGCCAATAAAAGTGATCGCTCGGCATAGATAACGTCTTCTCACGTCAAAATGTCCCATCAACCCACCTGCATGTGATTCTGCGATAATAGCAAACGCGGAGGAGTGCACAGCATAATTTGTTAGTGCGAAACAAAACCCATCATGGATGTGAAATTTATCCCACCTTTTCCTCTTTGCAATGTGCATAAGAACGGAAAAATCATGGTCATGAGCATATAAATCACGCAAACTTTCTAAACCAGAACTTGCACTCCTATTTGAGTTAAAAACACACTTTTCCTAGAGAGAGCATCACTACCACATTTTCCTTTCCCTTCTTATATTTTACAATGTAAGGAAACGACTCAATGAATTCGACCCATTTGGCATGTCTACGGTTCAGTTTGCTTGGCCCTTTAAATACTTTAATGCCTCATGATCAGAATGAATGATAAACTCTTTAGGCCATAAATAGTGTTGCCAAGTTTCTAACATACGCACTAAAGCATAAAGCTCTTTGTCATAGACCGGATAATTCAATTGAGCACCATTCAGTTTCTCACTAAAATAAGCTACCGGTCTACCCTCTTGCATTAAAACACCGCCTAATACCCAATCCACTAGCATCACACTCAATTTCAAAATTTTTAGTGAAATCGAGTAAAACAAGCAACGATTACTGGTCAAGCGTTTCTTAAGTTCACAAAGCATTGTCTTGCGCTACCCCACACAAATTCAACACCCTTTTAGTAAGTTCATTCAAAGGGCAGCTATGGTGCTAAAATCCTTCTAGCGCCGATAAAAACCAGCGAGACCATGAAAGCTCCTAATCGACTTACATTCACGGGAGTTGGCCAATTTTTAATCGCTTCAATTTTAGACTCATCTACTTCAACTCCTCGTGCGAGAAACAACATAGCCCAAAAAGATGACACGATCTTTGCAAAGGTACACTTCTCTAAGTTACCGAATAACCTAGCCTCACGCAAAACTTGTAGAACTTGTCTAAGATGGTCTATGTGTTCAGATTCGCATCATTGTAAATCAGAATATCATCAAAGTACACAACCACAAATTTACCAATCAAATGCCTTAAAACATGATTCATTAAGCGCATGAATGTACTAGGTGCATTAGTTAAACCAAAGGCATGACTAACCACTCATACAACCCAAATTTTGTTTTAAATGCTGTTTTCCACTCATCCCTTCATGCATCCTAATTTGATGGTAACCATCGCAAAAATCTATCTTAGAAAATAACGGCACCACTCAATTCGTCTAGCATGTCATCCAAGCGAGGTATAGGATGACGATATCAGATGTGATATTATTAATCGCTCGACAATCTCGCTTTATACGCCATGAACCATCTTTCTTAGGAACTAAAATAACGAGAGCAGCACAAGGGCTTAAGCTTTCACGTACATACCCTTTGGAGAAGCTCTTGTACTTGTTTACGAATTTCCTTTGTTTCCTCGGGATTGGTGCGATGCGGTGGTCGGTTCGGCAGCGGCGCTCCACGGAATCAAGTCGATTTTATGTTCTATCCCACGAATTGGTGGTAGCCCGGTGGTACCTCGTTTGGAAAGACGTCCTGAAGTCTGCAAAACACAAGCAACACCACTAGGAAGAGAAGACAAGTCGTTAGTCGAAAGCAAGGCGTCTTTGTACAATAGTACAAAGTGCACCAAATTGGGATCTTCGCTGAATTCTCTCATTTACGATTTGGTGGCTAACATCACTAAATTCTTCTCTCGCTCTTTGGCGGTCTCAACGTGCATCTCAATTTTCTGCATTGAAGAATTCACAATGCTATGCGGTGTAAGGGGCTTCAAGATGATATCCATATTATTCCATCGAAATGTGTAGCGATTTGTACGCCCATCGTGAGCAGCAGAACGGTCATATTGCCATGGCCGTCCCAAGAGCAAGTGACACACCGTCATAGGCACAACATCGCAGATCCACGATGTTGGTGTACTTCCCAATAAGCGTCACTCGCACCATATAGTTCACCTTCACTTCCTCTTTGTCGCTCAACCATTGCACATGATAAGGGCGTGGATGCGGCAAGTACTTCAAACCCAACTTATGACACATATCCTTGCTAGCCAAATTGTGACAACTTCCGCCATCAATGATCACTTTGCGACACCTTACCCTTATCTAGCCGCCCAAATGCGAAACAAATTGCACCACTGTTCGAGTGACGCGATGGCATCACACTAAGCACCTTGGGCGTGCAAACAATGGAATCTTGCTCGGTGTTAGAAACTCAGGATCGCACTCACATTGTTCTATGTCATCGGTGTGCAAGATTGGTTGCGCATCGGCGACTCGTCATCACTAGTGAAACATAACCGCCATCCTCGGTGATAAGCATAGTTCGACATTTGGGCGATCCCTCAAAATGGCCAACACCCTTGCACTTGTGGCAAATGATGTCACGTGAGCGTCTGTTGACCCCATAGACGAGTCACACTAGCGGCGAGCGCCGCATGGTCGGCGCACGGTGCGGTGTACTCTCGACTTCTTACTTGCGGGCTGCGCATTGCCGAATTGCTTCCGCCGAGTGCTCTTGTTTGGTGGTTGTTATATGGCTGTCTGGGTGGTGAAGGGCGTGAGCAGGCGGCGAATCGTGCATCTTCAATCACTTGTCGCTCGACCGCGTGCTTGGTGCAACAACTCAATCATATCATTATAGGGATGGTGATTGACAATGCGCTTTGATAACATGATTCATGCCGACTAGAAATCTCGCCATAGTCTGCATTCTTCATTCTCGCGGACATCCGCATGTATCATGATAGTTTCCATCTCCTTATGATATTCATCAATTGACCTCATACCTTGTCGCGACCCTGTCAACTTCTCAAATAGTGAGCGCTTGTAGTGGCGAGGTACAAAGCGTGCCCAAATCTTTGCTTCATACGCTCCCGGTGATGTCGGCAATTCATGGCGCTCCATGCGCTTCTGAATGAATCTGCTCCCACCAATGTGTAGCATAATCATCCAAGCCATTGGAAGCAAGCAACGACTTCTTCTCATTGGAATAGTTGTTCATTGAAACAACTTATCCACCTTGACTCCCAAGTGAGGTATTGCTCCACATCTGTACCACCGAAAATATAGGAAGAGTAAATTTGGGCTTAGCGACAAAATCGTCGGCGTCGTCGTGTCGGCCGCTGCGTTGTTGCGATGGTGGCGTGCCGGTCATCGTAGTCGTCGACGGAAATCTTCGTCCCATTGCTCGGCCTCATCGGCCATGCTACGAGGTGCACGATGCACACCTCCTCCGTGGACACCCCAGCAGTGCGCCTCCACCACGGCCGCGTTGCCTCGGCCACGCCCAAGTGCTGAGGGCGTGCGCGGCGCCATCCCGACGTTTCGCGGCACGCCATGCGGCGCGCCGCCGTCGCTCCTCATCCACACGAATAGCACGCTCATCCTCGGTCTCATTGTGCAAAACGGCGGAGGGCCGTGCACACTCGTGTCATCGGCTTACGCCCCACGTAGGTTCTCGCGGCGAACATGGCGCGTAGCTCCGGAGTTATTGTTGATGGCGTGCGCGGTGTGTGACCTCCTCCCGAGGGTGTTGATCCGATCACGAACTTCCCGAGTTCATCGCGCACGCCATTGTCACCATCGTGAAGTTGTTTTTGTAGCATCTCGCGCAGCGAGTGTACTCTGTCCACGTAACCTGGTGCCTCGGATTAGGTGGATCCTCCTCGTGACGACATAGCAACAACTCACAAACAAGAAGCGAGGTTATATACGGGTTAGTAAACAAAAGCTCGCTACTACGCTCGCAACTCAACATCACGAAAACAAGACAAACTTACGTTCCAAAGTGAATCAAGGGCGGCAAAGCAGCGATTGTGACGTGAACGACCTTAACCCGGTAATGTAGGAGCGTAACCAAGAGCAAGGGAGTACACAAGCGGGTGTAGGTGGAGCTTGGGCAGGTATGTGTATATCCTATGCAATCGATATTCAAGGTATTGTAAAGCTAAGTAATGATCCAAGCTAGAGTATTTTGCCTATGTGCTTGATCCAACGGTTTAGCGAAGTGTATGAACGCACACGCAAAGATAAATGAGACTTAATGCAAACAAAGGAATGAGCTAGCGAGCGAGAAAAGAGATGAAACCAGCTCGTTTTGCACCAAATCTGGGATAGACGCTAGCCAATTGCAAAGGAATATACTAGGGCACAAGATTGCTCAATCAAAATTGAAAAACACAAGCTAAAAAAATGACCGATCTTGTAGTAGCTAAAAGTACGCGGATCAACTCGAAAAGGGATGTCGTCATATTGCACGGTACCTTAGAATCACTGCGTCAGGGCTCATCAATTTTGAGCGAAATCTGAAGCGGAATTTTCTGGTTTGCGGGCCCGTTTTGAGGCCCTAAACGACCTTTTTTGGGGTCGAAGTTTTCCGCACACGTATGCCTGGTGGCTTACGCGGATGTACAACTTCCGCCATCAATGATCACTTTGCAGACCTTACCCTTATCTAGCTTCGCCCAAGTCTGAAACAAATTGCACCGCTGTTCGAGTGACGGCGATGGCATCACACTAAGCACCTTGGGCGTGCAAACAATGGAATACTGCTCAGTGTTAGGAAACTCAGGATCGCACTCACATTGTTCTATGTCATCAGTGTGCAAGACTGGTTGCGCATCAGGCGACTCGTCATCACTAGCTGAAACATAACCGCCATCCTCGGTGATAAGCATAGTTCTGACATTTGGGCGATCCGCGAAAATGGCCAACACCCTTGCACTTGTGGCAAATGATGTCACGTGAGCGTCTGTTGACCCCATAGACGAGGTCACACTAGCGTGGGCGCCGCGGTCGACGCACCGTCTTTGGTGTACTCTCCGGCTTCTTACTTGCGAACTGCGCATTGCCGGTTGCTTCGGCCGGAGTGCTCTTGTTTGGTGGGCTATTGTTGTTATATGGCCGTCTGGATCGGGCCAAGGGCGTGAGCGGCGTGACCGTGCATCTTCAATCACTTGTCGCTCGGCTTGGCGTGCTTGGTGCAACAACTCAATCATATCATTATAGGGATGGTGATTGACAATGCGCAACGGCATGATTCATGCCACTAGAAATCTCGCCATGGTGCATTCTTCATTCTCGCGGACATCGCATGTATCATGATAGTTTCCATCTCCTTATGATATTCATCAATTGACCTCATACCTTGTCGCGACACTGTCAACTTCTCAAATAGTGAGCGCTTGTAGTGGCGAGGTACAAAGCGTGCCCGCAAATCTTGCTTCATCTGCTCCCGGTGATAATCGGCAATTCATGGCGCTCCATGCGCTTACGAATGAATCGCTCCCACCAATGTGTAGCATAATCATCCAAGCCATTGGAAGCAAGCAACGACTTCTTCTCATTGGAATAGTTGTTCATTCAAACAACTTATCCACCTTCGGGACTCCCAAGTGAGGTATTGCTCCACATCTGTACCACGAAAATATAGGAAGAAGTAAATTTGGGCTTAGCGACAAAATCGTCGGCGTCGAATGCGTGTCGACGCTGCGTTGTTGCGATGGTGGCGTATCGGTCATCGTAGTCGTCGGCGGGAAATCTTCGTCCCATTGCTCGGCCTCATCGGCCATGCTACGAGGTGCACGATGCACACCTCCTCAGTGGACACCACTGGTGCGCCTCCACGCGCCGTTGCCTCGGCCACGCCCAAGTGCTGGCGGCGTGCGCGCCGCCATCCGGCGTTTGGCGCACGCCATGCGGCGCGCTGCCCGTGTCGTCGCTCCTCATCCACACGAATAACACGCTCATCCTCGGTCTCATTGTACCAAAGCGGAGGGTGCACACACCGTGTCATCGGCTTGCACCCCACGTAGATTCGTTGGCGAACATGGCGCGTAGCTCGGGAAGTTATTGTTGATGGCCGTGCGCGGTGTGTGACCTCCTCCCGAGGTGTTGATCGATCGAACTTCCCGAGTTCATCGCGCACGCCATTGTCACCATCGTGAAGTTGTTTTTGTAGCATCTCGCGCAGCGTGTGTACTCGTCCACGTAACAGGTGCCTCGGATTAGGTGGATCCTCCTCGTGACGACATAGCAACAACTCACAAACAAGAAGCGAGGTTATATCGCAGGTTAGTAAAACAAAGCTCTCGCTACTACGCTCGCAACTCAACATCACGAAAACAAGACAAACTTACCGTTCAAAGTGAATCAAGGGCGGCAAAGCGCGATTGTGACAAATAACGACCTTAACACGTAATGTAGGAGCGTAACCAAGAGCAAGGAGTACACAAGCGGGTGTAGGTGGAGCTTGGGCGGTATGTGTATATCCTATGCAATCTGATATTCAAGGTATTGTAAAGCTAGTAATGATCCAAGCTAGAGTATTTTGCCTATGTCTTTGATCAACGTTTTAAGCGAAGTGTATGAGCGCACATAAAGATAAATGAGACTTAATGCAAACAAAGGATCGAGCTAGCGGCGAAAAGAGAGATGAAACCAGCTCGTTTTGCACCAAGTACGAGGATAGGCGCTAGCCAATTGCAAAGGAATATACTAGGGCACAAGATTGCTCAATCAAAATTGAAAAACACAAGCTAAAAAAATGACCGATCTTGTAGTAGCTAAAATGCAGCGCGGATCAACTCGAAAAGGGATATCGTCGTCCACGAGGTACCTTAGAATCACTGCGTAGAGGGCTCTGTCAATTTTGAGCGAAATCGAGAAGCCGAATTTTCTCGGTTTGCGGGCCGTTTTGAGGCCCTAAACGACCTTTTTGGGGTCGAAGTTTCCGCTGCGTATGCACGGTGGCTTCTGCGGATGTACAACTTCCGCCATCAATGATCACTTCGCAGACCTTACCCTTATCTAGCTTCGCCAAGTCCAAAACAAATTGCCACCATTGTTCGAGTGGCGGCGATGGCATCACACTAAGCACCTTGGGCGCAAACAATGGAATCTTTGCTCGGTGTTAGGAAACTCGGGGATCGCACTCACATTGTTCTATGTCATCGGTGTGCAAGGCGGTTGCGCATCGGCGACTCGTCATCACTAATTGAAACATAACCGCCATCCTCGGTGATAAGCATAGTTCGACATTTGGCGATCCGTGAAAATGGCCAACACCCTTGCACTTGTGGCAAATGATGTCACGTGAGCGTCTGTTGACCCCATAGGCGAGGTCACACTAGCGGGCGCGCGCAGGTCGGCGCACGGTGCTGGTGTACTCTCGACTTCTTACTTGCGAGGCTGCATTGCCGTAATTGCTTCCGTGGGAGTGCTCTTGTTTGGTGTTGTTGTTATATGGCTGTCTGGGTGGTGAAGGGCGTGAGCAGACGTGACCGTGCATCTTCAATCACTTGTCGCTCGGCTTGGCGTGCTTGGTGCGGCAACTCAATCATATCATTATAGGGATGGTGATTGACAATGCGCTGCGGCATGATTCATGCGGCTAGAAATCTCGCCATGATGCATTCTTCATTCTCGCGGACATGCGCATGTATCATGATAGTTTCCATCTCCTTATGATATTCATCAATTGACCTCATACCTTGTCGCACCACAACTTCTCAAATAGTGGCGCTTGTAGTGGCGAGGTACAAAGCGTGCCGCAAATCTTGCTTCATCTGCTCCCGGTGATAATCGGCAATTCATGGCGCTCCATGCGCTACTGAATGAACTGCTCCCACCAATGTGTAGCATAATCATCCAAGCCATTGGAAGCAAGCAACGGCTTCTTCTCATTGGAATAGTTGTTCATTGAAACAACTTATCCACCTTCAGCTCCCAAGTGAGGTATTGCTCCACATCTGTACCACACGAAAATATAGGAAGAGTAGTAATTTGGGCTTAGCGACAAAATCGTCGGCGTCGTCGTGTCGACGCCTTGCGTTGTTCGCGATGGTGGCGTCGGTCATCGTAGTCGTCGGCGGGAAATCTTCGTCCCATTGCTCGGCCTCGCCGGCCATGCTACGGTGCCGCGATGCACACCTCCTCGTGGACACCGCGTGGTGCGCCTCACCACGCGCCGTTGCCTCGGCCGCCCAAGTGCTGGCGTGCGCCGCGGCGCCATCCACGCGTTTGCGGCACCGCCATGCGACGCGCTGCCGGCCGTCGTCGCTCCTCATCCACGAATAACGCGCTCATCCTCGGTCTCATTGTGCAAAGCGGCGGAGGGCGTGCACACTCGTGTCATCGGCTTGCGCACCCCCGTAGATTCTTGTTGAGCGAACATGGCGCGTAGCTCGGGAAGTTATTGTTGATGGCGTGCGCGGTGTGTGACCTCCTCCCGGGTGTTCGATCGATCACGAACTTCCCGAGTTCATCGCATGCGCCATTGTCACCATCGTGAAGTTGTTTTTTGTAGCATCTCGCGCGGCGGTGTACTACGTCCCGCATGCCGGTGCCTCGGATTAGGTGGATCCTCCTCGTGACGACATAGCAACAACTCACAAACAAGAAGCGAGGTTATATCTGGTTAGTAAAACAAAAGCTCGCTACTACGCTCGCAACTCAGCGTCACGAAAACAAGACAAACTTACGTTCCAAAGTGAATCAGGGCGGCAAAGCGAGCAGTTGTAACAGTGGACGACCTTAACCGGTAATGTAGGAGCGTAACCAAGAGCAAGGGAGTACACAAGCGGGTGTAGGTGGAGCTTGGGCGGTATGTGTATATCCTATGCAATCGATATTCAAGGTATTGTAAAGCTAAGTAATGATCAAGCTAGAGTATTTTGCCTATGTGCTGATCCAGCAGTTTTAAGCGAAGTGTATGAGCACCTGCAAAGATAAATGAGACTTAATGCAAACAAAGGACCGAGCTGGCGAGCGAGAAAGAGATGAAACCAGCTCGTTTGCACCAGAATGCGAGGATAGACGCTAGCCAATTGCAAAGGAATATACTAGGGCACAAGATTGCTCAATCAAAATTGAAAAACACAAGCTAAAAAAATGACCGATGCTGTAGTAGCTAAAAGTACGGCGGATCAACTTCGAAAAGGGATGTCGTCGTCACGGGTACCTTAGAATCACTGCGGAGAGCTCTGTCAATTTTGAGCGAAATCGGCGGAATTTTCTCGGTTTGCGGGCCGTTTTGAGGCCCTAAGCGACCTTTTTGGGGTCGAAGTTTTCCGCTGCGTATGCACAGTGGCTTCTGCGGATGTACAACTTCGCCATCAATGATCACTTTGCGGACCTTACCCTTATCTAGCCGCCCAAGTAAAACAAATTGCCATGCATGACCGAGTGGCGGCGATGGCATCACTAAGCACCTTGGGCGTGCAAACAATGGAATCTTGCTCGGTGTTAGGAAACTCGGGATCGCACTCCATTGTTCTATGTCATCGATGTGCAAGGCTAGTTGCGCATCGACGACTCGTCATCACTAGGTGAAACATAGCAGCCATCCTCGGTGATAAGCATAGATTCGACATTTGGCGATCCGTTGAAAATGGCCAACACCCTTGCACTTGTGGCAAATGATGTCACGTGAGCGTCTGTTGACCCCATGAGCGAGTCACACTAGCGTGAGCGCCCATGGTCGGCGCACGGTCTTTGGTGTACTCTCCACGACTTCTTACTTGCGGAGCTGCGCATTGCGGTGCTTCGGCGGTGCTCTTGTTTGGTGTTTGTTGTTATATGGCTGTCTGGGTGGTGAGAAGGGCGTGAGCGAGCGGCGAGCCGGTGCATCTTCAATCACTTGTCGCTCGGCCGGCGTGCTTGGTGCGACAACTCAATCATATCATTATAGGGATGGTGATTGACAATGCGGCAACGGCATGATTCATGCCCGGCTAGAAATCTGCCATGATGCATTCTTCATTCGCGGACATCTGCATGTATCATGATAGTTTCCATCTCCTTATGATATTCATCAATTGACCTCATACCTTATGTGACCGACCACATCTTCTCAAATAGTGGCGCTTGTAGTGGCGGTACAAAGCGTGCCCAAAATCTTTCTTCATACGCTCCCGGTGATGTCGGCAATTCATGGCGCTCCGTCAAACTTCTGAATGACTGCTCCCACCAATGTAAGCATAATCATCCAAGCCATTGGAAAGCAAGCATGCTTCTTCTCATTGGAATAGTTGTTCATTGAAACAACTTATCACCTTCAGCTCCCAAGTGAGTATTGCTCCACATCGTACCACTGAAAATATAGGAAGAGTAAATTTGGGCTTAGCGACAAAATGCGTCGGCGTAAATGGTGTGCGGCTTGCGTTGTTATTGCGATGGTGGCGGTATCGGTCATCGTGATGGTCGACGCGGAAATCTTCGTCCCATTGCTCGGCCTCATCGACCATGCTACGGGTGCGATGCACACCTCCTCGCGTGGACACGCCATGGTGCGCCTCCACCACGGCCGCCGTTGCCTCGGCCACGCCCAGTGCTGAGCGCGTGCGCGGCTGCCATCCGACGTTTAGCGGCACGCCATGCGGCCAGCGCTGCCATTGTCGTCGCTCTCCCATCCACGAATAACGCGCTCATCCTCGGTCTCATTGTGCAAAGCGGTAGGGTGCGTGCACTCGTGTCATCGGCTTGCGCACCCCGCGTAGATTACGTTGAGCGAACATGGCGCGTAGCTCGAGGAAGTTATTGTTGATGGCGTCACCGTGTGTGACCTCCTCCCAGGGTGTTGGTCCGATCTGAACTTCCAGGGATTCATCGCACCGCGCCATTGTCACCATCGTGAAGTTGTTTTTGTAGCATCTCGCGCAGCAAGGTGTACTACGTCCCGTGGCACGTTGCCTCGGATTAGGTGGATCCTCCTGCGTGACGACATAGCAACAACTCACAAACAAGAAAGCGAGGTTATATGCAGGTTAGTAAAACAAAGCTCTCGCTTCTCACGCTGCGCAACTCAGCATCACGAAAACAAGACAAACTTACAGTTCCAAAGTGAATCAAGGGCGGCAAAGCGGCGATTGTGACGATGAGCGACCTTAACCGGTAATGTAGGAGCGTAACCAAGAGCAAGTACACAAGCGGGTGTAGGTGGAGCTTGGGCGGTATGTTGTATATCCTATACAATCGATATTCAAGGTATTGTAAAGCTAAGTAATGATCCAAGCTAGAGTATTTTGCCTATGTCTTTGATCCATGCGGTTTTAAGCGAAGTGTATGAGCGCTACGCAAAGATAAATGAGACTTAATGCAAACAAAGGGTGACTAGGAGAAAAAGAGATGAAACCAGCTCGTTTTTGCTAAGTGCGAGGATAGGCCTTAGCCAATTGCAAAGGAATATACTAGGGCACAAGATTGCTCAATCAAATTGAAAAACACAAGCTAAAAAAATGACCGATCTTGTAGTAGCTAGAAATGCAGCGGATCAACTCGAAAAGGATGTCGTGCGTCACGGGGTACCTTAGAATCACTGCGAGAGGGCTCTGTCAATTTTGAGCGAAATCGAGCGGAATTTTCTCGGTTTGCGGGCCGTTTGAGGCCTAAGCGACCTTTTTGGGGTCGAAGTTTTCCGCACCGCGTATGCACGGTGGCTACGCGGATGTACAACTTCGCCATCAATGATCACTTTGCGGACCTTACCCTTATCTAACCGCCCAAATGCGGAAACAAATTGCCATTTGTTAGGTGGCGATGGCATCACACACTAAGCACCTTGGGCGTGCAAACAATGGAATCTTGCTCGGTGTTAGAAACTGGAATCGCACTCATTGTTCTATGTCATCGGTGTAAGCAAGCCGGTTGCGCATCGAGGCGACTTCGTCATCACTTCATTGAAACATAACGTATCATCCTCGGTGATAAGCATAGTTCGACATTTGGCGATCCGTTTGAAAATGGCCAACACCCCTTGCACTTGTGGCAAATGATGTCGCGTGAGCGTCTGTTGACCCCATAAAGCGAGGTCACACTAGCGGCTGGGCGCCGCTCGGTCGGCGCCGGTCTTTGGTGTACTCTCGGCTTCTTACTTGCGGGCTGCGCATTGCGGTGCTTCGGCGGGTGCTCTTGTTTGGTGGCTGTTGTTATATGGTACATTTGTCTGGGTAGGTGAAGGGCGTGAGCAGACGTGAACGGTGCATCTTCAATCACTTGCTTTCGGCCGGCGTGCTTGGTGCGACAACTCAATCATATCATTATAGGGATGGTGATTGACAATCGCTAAACCGGCGCATGATTCATGCCAGCTAGAAATCTACGCCATGAGTGCATTCTTCATTCTGCGGACATCTGCATGTATCATGATAGTTTCCATCTCCTTATGATATTCATCAATTGACCTCATACCTTGTCGCATGCATCCAACTTCTCAAATAGTGGCGCTTGTAGTGGCGAGTACAAGCGTGCCGCAATCTTCCGCTTCATCTGCTCCCGGTGATGTCGGCAATTCATGGCGCTCCATGCGCTTCTGAATGAGCTGCTCCACAAGTGTGCATAATCATCAAGCCATTGGAAGCAAGCAAGCGACTTCTTCTCATTGGAATAGTTGTTCATTCGAAACAACTTATCCACTTCAGCTCCCAAGTGAGGTGTTGCTCCACATCGTACCACCTGAAAATATAGGAAGAGTAAATTTGGGCTTAGCGACAAAATCGTCGGCGTCGTCGTGTCGGCGCATGCGTTGTTGCGATGGTGGCGTATGCGGTCATCGTGGTAAATCGGCAGAGAAATCTTAGTCCCATGCTCGGCCTCATCGGCCATGCTACGAGGTGCCGCGATGCACACCTCCTCGAGTGGACACCACGTAGTGCGCCTCCACCTGGCGGCCCGTTGCCTCGTACGCCCAAGTGCACGAGGCGTCGCGCGGTTGCCATCCGACGTTCGCGGCGCGCCATGCGGCAGCGCTGCCATGTCGTCGCTCCTCATCCACCGCGAATAACGCGCTCATCCTCGGTCTCATTGTACCGCAATGGCGAGCGCGTGCACACTCGTGTCATCGACTCGCGCCCCCCGCGTGGGTTGCTTGGCGAACGCCGCGCGTAGCTCGATTATTGTTGATGGCGATGCGCGGTGCGCAATGTGTGGACCTCCTCCCGAGGTGTTCAGTCGATCCCGAACTTCCCGGAGTTCATCGCGCCGCGCCATTGTCACCATCGTGAAGTTGTTTTTGTAGCATCTCGCGCAGCAGGAGTGTACTCACATCCGCATGTAGAGTGCCTCGGATTAGGTGGATCCTCCTCGTGACACGACATAGCAACAACTCACAAACAAGAAGCGAGGTTATATACGGGTTAGTAAAACAAAAGCTCTATTCTCAGCTTTCGCAACTCAGCGTCACGAAAACAAGACAAACTTACCGTTCCAAAGTGAATCAAGGGCGGCAAAGCAGTGATTGTGACGTGACGACCTTAACCCGCATTAATGTAGGGGCGTAACCAAGAGCAAGGGAGTACACAAGCGGGTGTAGGTGGAGCTTGAGCAGGTATGTGTATATCTATGCAATCGATATTCAAGGTATTGTAAAGCTAAGTAATGATCCAAGCTAGAGTATTTTGCCTGTCTGCTGATCCACGATTTTAAGCGAAGTGTATGAGCGCAGCATAAAGATAAATGAGACTTAATGCAAACAAAGGGTGAGCTAGCGAGCGAGAAAGAGATGAAACCAGCTCGTTTTGCACCAAATGCGGGGATAAGCGCTAGCCAATTGCAAAGGAATATACTAGGGCACAAGATTGCTCAATCAAAATTGAAAAACACAAGCTAAAAAAATGACCGATCTAGTATTGTAGCTAGAAATGTGCGGATCAACTTCGAAAAGGGATGTCGTGATCCGCGGGTACCTTAGATCACTGCGAGAGGGGCTCTGTCAATTTGAGCGTCGAAAGCCTAGAATTTTCTCGGTTTGCGGGCCGTTTGAGGCCTTAAGCGACCTTTTTGGGGTCGAAGTTTTCCGCTGCGTATGCTACGGTGGCTTCTGGCGGATGTACAACTTCGCCATCAATGATCACTTCAGAACCTTACCCTTATCTAACCGCTGAAATGCTGAAACAAATTGCCATTTGTTGAGTGTGGCGATGGCATCACACTAAGCACCTTGGGCGTGCAAACAATGGAATCTTGCTTTCGATGTTAGGAAGCTTCGGATCGCACTCACATTGTTCTATGTCATCGAGTGTTGCAAGGCGGTTGCGCATCGAGGCGACTTCGTCATCACTATTTGAAACTAAGGTTTCTTGGCGGGACTTGAGCGGCTCGTTAACTCGGTTCGCGATTGCTAGTGAGGCGATTCTCAACTAGTAGCGAATCAAGTAGGAAAGAGTATCAATGCTCTAGTAAAGATGTCATCATATCGGCGAATGCGAAGCTCGAAAAGCATTTCTTGGTTTCGGATCCAACACATTCCTAGAAAGAAAACTTTACGGCGGACGATTGGCGGATGGCTTCCACAAGGACATCCGTCCCGCGGGAGTTTTCGAGCTCGATTCACCCCATAGTCGAGCGCCGGGGACATAGATGTTTGCAAGGAGGTTGCACACCTTGATTACGCAAACATGGATGCTCCACAGTCGATGATGGTTGGCGCCATCACGATCACAGTAGAGTATGTGACATCGATCTACAATTATCTTCGACGCGACCTAATTCGAGAAGATGATGTAGGCGCCGATCGTTATATACGAAAAGCCAAATCCTACACTCTAATTGGCATTACCTTGTACAAGCGAGGATCTCACAGTGTTGATGAGATGCATATCTCGCTCGGATGGCATTAAATTGCTAACCAAAATTCATGGAGGAGTTTGTGGAGCTCATCATTCCTCTGAGCGTTGGTTGGTAAAGCCTTTGGCAAGGATACTCTTGGCCAACTGTCCTTCATGATGCAAAAGATGATACGAGGCCCGATCTTCTCGATGAGAAACCGTGGATAGTTGATGCAGTAGGCGATGTCGCTAAGTGAACACTCGCGCCAATGCACGAACCCTCAACTCTTGAATACGCCCACAACACTGCCGGGTAGTTGTTCGTCGCGAGACCACGAGCGGCGAATGCCAAGTCCCGATTCCCAATGGAGCAGGCTTGACCTTGAATTGCGAGCGAACAATTGGATCGCTTAGTCCTCTCTCAAAGTCCTCGCATGAACTCGGGGTCGAAAGAACAAGCAATAGCTATGTTTCAATCTTATGAATAAACTGGTCTAATGGATACAAGGGAGGGCAAGGGTATTTAAGGCACCCTCCACGACTCACGCTGCGGCCTAGGGCGGCCACACATGCGAATCAAACTCTAACTCGGCTAAGACCTAAAAACACACAAAAGGAAAACCTAACTTAAGTCCGTCATTGTTTCGGCCATAGCGGCGCGACCGTAAGTCTTCTGAAGCTGGGGCCAAAACCATTGTGTGGGCCTTGGAATAAGCTTTCAAACAAGTCCAGAACACCCCAATCGGACTCCGTATGCAAAGTTATGGCCTTTTATTACAGCCCTGTTGGGCTGTCCAGAACCGAATCCGAATTGAATTCTGAGTTGATTCCGAGATGAATTTCAGTTGCACTTGTGGAAGATCCGAATTGGCTTGAATTCTTGGGCTTTTCTCCCCTTGTTTGACCCGTGAGCTTCTCCTCCATTGCTTTGACTCCGGCCTCCTCTTGGTTCCAAAGGCTTCACAATGTTCAAACTCGAGAATGCACAAAACATTTGCATGAGGTAATACCAATTCTCATCAATGACAATAGAAGATTCATTAAGAAACAAAAGCACTGTTGATTTAGAAGTTTAGCTCTTGCTCGTCGGTGGACCAATATGCACTACATACTTGAATTATTTGTAGCGCCACGTATGGTGTCCACCTCGATTATGTATGACCACCAATAGGGAAAGATGTATAAGTGTTAGGGATGCCCTCATCATCCTCCTCCTCTAGAAAGGCGTGCGTCTCGACGGATCATCACCACCAAAGAAAGGTGATAAATCGACATTGAAAGTAGAGCTCACGCCATAATCATCGCCGGAAAGCTCTATCTTGTAGGCATTGTCGTTGATCTTCGCAAGCACCTTGAAAGGTCCATCACCTGCGTGGCGGAATTTAGACTTGCGGCGTTCGAGCGATCCTTGCGGTAGTGCACCCAAACCAAATCACACGTTGAAAAATCATCTTCTTCCGTTTCTTATTCGCCTTCGGCATAGGACTTGACCTTGCGCTCTATCTCCTCTTTTGTTTTGAGATGCAATTTCTTCACATACTCATTCGCTTGGATGCCTCCATATGAACACGGTGTTGACTTGGAAGTGGCAGCAAATCAAGCGGCGTAAAGGGTTTGAAACCATACACCACCTCAAAGGACACAAGCTGCGTGAGTGGAGTGCGGCCCGATTATAGCGAATTCCACGTGCGGCAAACAATCCTCCCACTCGCGAGATTCTTCTTGATCATGGTCAAGTAGCATCGAGTGTGCGGTTCACCACCTCCGTTTGACCATCGGTTTGGGGATGACAAGTCGTCTGAATAACAACCGTCCCCGCTTTACCCCAAAGTGTCTTCCAAAAGTAGCTCATGAACTTGCGTCACGATCGACACAATAGTCCGTGGCACACCATGTAGCCTCACGATCTCCACTGAAAAACAAGTTAGCAATATCGGCGCATCATCGCTCTTGTGGCCGAATAAAGTGTGCCATCTTTGAAAAGCGATCCACAACGACAGCAGAATCACTCCCCTCTTAGTTCTAGGCAATCCTAAAACAAAATCCATACTAATATCCTCCCATGGTGCATTGGGAGCGGTAGAGGTATACAAACCGTGTGGATTCAATTTTGATTTCGCTTTGTGGCAAGTAATGCATCGTTGCACATACCTCTCTACATCTCGCCTCATCTTAGGCCAATAAAAGTGATCGCTCGGCATAGATAACGTCTTCTCACGTCAAAATGTCCCATCAACCCACTGCATGTGATTCCTGCGGTAATAGCAAGCGCGGAGGAGTGCGGAGCATAATTTGTTAGTGCGAAACAAAACCCATCATGGATGTGAAATTTATCGACCTTTTCCTCTTTGCAATGTGCATAAGGAACGGAAAAATCATGGTCATGAGCATATAAATCACGCAAACTTTCTAAACCGAGAACTTGCACTCCTATTTGAGTTAAAAACACACTTTTCCTAGAGAGAGCATCAGCTACCACATTTTCCTTTCCCTTCTTATATTTTACAATGTAAGAAACGACTCAATGATTCGACCCATTTGGCATGTCTCTGTTCAGTTTGTGGCCCTTTAAATACTTTAATGCCTCATGATCGAATGAATGATAAACTCTTTAGGCCATAAATAGTGTTGCCAAGTTTCTAGCATGCGCACTAAAGCATAAAGCTCTTTGTCATAGACCAGGATAATTCAATTGAGCACCATTCGGTTTCTCACTAAAATAAGCTACCGGTCTACCCTCTTGCATTAAAACACACTTAATACCCAATCCACTAGCATCACACTCAATTTCAAAATTTTTAGTGAAATCGAGTAAAACAAGCAACGATTATGATCAAGCGTTTCTTAAGTTCACAAAAGCATTGTCTTGCGCTACCCCCACTAAATTCAACACCCTTTTAGTAAGTTCATTCAAAGGCAGCTATGGTGCTAAAATCCTTCTAGCGCCCGATAAAAACCAGCGAGACCATGAAAGCTCCTAATCGACTTACATTCACGGGAGTTGAATTTTAATCGCTTCAATTTTAGACTCATCTACTTCAACTCCGCAATGCGAAACAACATAGCCCAAAAAGATGACACGATCTTTGCAAAAGGTACACTTCTCTAAGTTACCGAATAACCTAGCCTCACGCAAAACTTGTAGAACTTGTCTAAGATGGTCTATGTGTTCAGATTCAGTCATTGTAAATCGAAATATCATCAAAGTACACAACCACAAATTTACCAATCAAATGCCTTAAAACATGATTCATTAAGCGCATGAATGTACTAGGTGCATTAGTTAAACCAAAGGCATGACTAACCACTCATACAACCCAAATTTTGTTTTAAATGCTGTTTTCCACTCATCCCTTCATGCATCCTAATTTGATGGTAACCACTGCATAAATCTATCTTAGAAAATAACGGCACCACTCAATTCGTCTAGCATGTCATCAGCGAGGTATAGGATGCGATATCAGATGTGATATTGATAATCGCTCGACAATCTCGCTTTATCGCCATGAACCATCTTTCTTAGGAACTAAAATAACGAGAACAGCACAAGGGCTTAAGCTTTCCGCGTACATACCCTTTGGAGAAGCTCTTGTACTTGTTTACGAATTTCCTTGTTTCCTCGGGATTGGTGCGATGCGGTGGTGGTTCGCAGCGGCGCTCCACGGAATCAAGTCGATTTTATGTTCTATCCACGAATTGGTGGTAGCCCGTGTACCTCTCGTTTGGAAAAGCGTCGAAGTCTGCAAAACACAAGCAACACCACTAGGAAGAAGACAAGTCGTTAGTCGAAAGCAAGCGTCTTTGTACAATAGTACAAAGTGCACCAAATGGGATCTTGCTGAATTCTCTCATTTACGATTTGGTGGCTAACATCACTAAATTCTTCTCTCGCTCTTTGGCGGTCTCAACGTGCATCTCAATTTTCTGCATTGAAGAATTCACAATGCACATTGCGGTGTAAGGGGCTTCAAGATGATATCCATATTATTCCATCGAAATGTGTAGCGATTTGTCGCCCATCGTGAACAGCGAGCGGTCATATTGCCATGGCCGTCCCAAGAGCAAGTACAACTTCCGCCATCAATGATCACTTTGGAGACCTTACCCTTATCTAACCGCCCAAGTGCGAAACAAATTGCTGCCACTGCTCGAGTGGCGCGATGGCATCACACTAAGCACCTTGGCGTGCAAACAATGGAATCTTGCTTTCGGTGTTAGGAAACTTCGAGGATCGCACTCACATTGTTCTATGTCATCGGTGTGCAAGGCGGTTGCGCGTCAGGCGACTTCGTCATCACTAGTTGAAAACATAACCGCCATCCTCGGTGATAAGCATAGTTACGACATTTGGGCGATCCGTGAAAATGGCCAACACCCTTGCACTTGTGGCAAATGATGTCGCGTGAGCGTCACTGTTGACCCATAGGCGAGTCACACTAGCGGCGAGCGCCGCGGTCGGCGCTGCCGGTCTTTGGTGTACTCTCGACTTCTTGCTTCGAGCTGCGCATTCGAATTGCTTCCGCGGAGTGCTCTTGTTTGGTGGTTGTTGTTATATGGTATGTCTGGGTGGTGAAGGGCGTGAGAAGGCGTGACAGGTGCATCTTCAATCACTTGTCGCTCGGCCGTGCTTGGTGCGACAACTCAATCATATCATTATAGGGATGGTGATTGACAATGCGGCAACGAAGCATGATTCATGCCGACTAGAAATCTCGCCATGGTCTGTTCTTCATTCGCGGACATCTGCATGTATCATGATAGTTTCCATCTCCTATGATATTCATCAATTGACCTCATACCTTATCGCGACCACATCAACTTCTCAAATAGTGGCGCTTGTAGTGGCGAGGTACAAAGCGTGCCCGCAAATCTGCTTCATCTGCTCCCGGTGATAATCGGCAATTCATGGCGCTCCATAAACTTCACGAATGAACTGCTCCACCAATGTAGCATAATCATCCAAGCCATTGGAAGCAAGCAACGACTTCTTCTCATTGGAATAGTTGTTCATTGAAACAACTTATCCACCTTGCTCCCAAGTGAGGTATTGCTCACATCTGTACCACTGAAAATATAGGAAGAGTAAATTTGGGCTTAGCGACAAAATCGTCGGCGTCGTCGTGTCGGCGTTGCGCGTTGTTGCGATGGTGGCGCTACGTCGGTCATCGTGATCGTCGGGGGAAATCTTCGTCCATTGCTCGGCCTCATCGACCATGCTACGAGGTGCGATGCACACCTCCTCGTGGACACCACAGTGCGCGCCTCCACCACGGCGCCCGTTGCCTCGGCACGCCCAAGTGCACGAGGGCGTGCGGCGGCTGCCATCCGACGTTGGCGGCACGCCATGCGGCCTTTGCCGTCGTCGCTCCTCATCCACACGAATAGCACGCTCATCCTCGGTCTCATTGTGCAAAGCGGTAGGAGGCCGTGCACACTCGTGTCATCGACTTGCGCACCCCGTAGGTACGGTGAGCGAACATGGCGCGTAGCTCGGGAGTTATTGTTGATGGCGTGCGCGGTTGTGTGACCTCCTCCCGGGTGTTCAGTCCGATCACGAACTTCCCAGGAGTTCATCGCGCGCGCCATTGTCACCATCGTGAAGATTGTTTTGTAGCATCTCGCGCAGCAAAGTGTACTCGTCCCGCGTAACGGTGCCTCGGATTGGTGGATCCTCCTGTGACTGACATAGCAACAACTCACAAACAAGAAGCGAGGTTATATACGGGTTAGTAAAACAAAAGCTCTCGCTACTCGCTGCAACTCACATCACGAAAACAAGACAAACTTACCGTTCCAAAGTGAATCAAGGCGGCAAAGCAGGCGGTTAATGACAAATGACGACCTTAACCTGTAATGTAGGAGCGTAACCAAGAGCAAGGAGTACACAAGCGGGTGTAGGTGGAGCTTGACGGTATGTGTATATCCTATGCAATCGATATTCAAGGTATTGTAAAGCTAAGTAATGATCCAAGCTAGAGTATTTTGCCTATGTGTTGATCCAGCAGTTTAAGCGAAGTGTATGAACGCACTGCGCAAAGATAAATGAGACTTAATGCAAACAAAGGGCCGAGCTAGCGAGAAAAGAGATGAAACCAGCTCGTTTTGCACCAAATCGGGGGATAGGCGCTAGCCAATTGCAAAGGAATATACTAGGGCACAAGATTGCTCAATCAAAATTGAAAAACACAAGCTAAAAAAATGACCGATCTTGTAGTAGCTAAGAAATGCGCGGATCAACTCGAAAGGGATGTAAATCGTCACGAGGTACCTTAGAATCACTGCGAGAGGGCTCTCTGTCAATTTTAGCGAAATCGGAAAGCTGGAATTTTTCTCGGTTTGCGGGCCGTTTGAGGCCCTAAGCGACCTTTTGGGGTCGAGTTTTCCGCTACACGTATGCACGGTGGCTT
This sequence comes from Ampelocalamus luodianensis, assembly GCA_036346255.1. Lineage (NCBI taxonomy): Eukaryota > Viridiplantae > Streptophyta > Magnoliopsida > Poales > Poaceae > Ampelocalamus > Ampelocalamus luodianensis. The sequence goes on from CM070640.1 coordinate 24,445,910, forward strand.
CACGCGGATGTAAACGATTTCAGTCTTCTTCTTTTTGGCTCTATTTTCCCGTTTCCTTTCAACGGATCAAGCGCTCCAATCGGAGGTCGTATGCAAAAGTTAGCGTTTTTTTTTTTTTTTATTTACGGCGCCTTTTCCTTCTTTTCCCTCTGCCCTTTCTCCCCGTGGGCTGCAACCCTCACAAAAGCGACAACGTGTAATCAACTTGAATAGGCAGCCCTAGGTGCAATATCAATAGCTAGTCTCAAGATGAAAGGATATAAAGGACACCAAATGTGGTTGACCGGCTATGATGTAGTGGCGAAACTCAAGATGAGCAATTGGACTCGGATTGTGTTTGAGCTAGAGGTTGATTAGGACTCTAGTCCCACCAAGGAGTTGGATAGGGAAACAACACCGTCTCGGATTGTCTTTGGCAAGGCAGCGCACGCGGACAGTCGGATGATGGTTTTGGGTGCTAATTGAGGAGTTCAATCAGCAAATTTTTTTGATAAAGATTAAGCTCATAATGGAAACACAAGGATCAGCACTAAAACAAAACTCTAATGGATGAAAACTTAACTAAGCGCACAGAAATATGAGATTAAACTACGGTTTTGATACGCAATTTTTGGTTTATTATGCGATAGGAAAAAGCGAATCTAACTACGGGTAAAGAAGTTCTCACCGAGTAAACCTAGAATCTGATACCACATGATACGGGGAGGCCCGATCTTCTCGGTGAGAAGCCGTGGATAGTTGATGCGAAGTAGGCGATGTCGCTAATGAACACTCGCGCCAATGCACGAACCCTCAACTCTTGAATCGCCCACAACACACGGGTAGTTGTTCGTCGCGAGACCACGAGCGGCGAATGCCAAGTCCCGATTCCCAATGGAGCGGCGGCTTGACCTTGAATTGCGAGCGAACAATTGGATCGCCTAGTCCTCTCTCAAAGTCCTCGCATGAACTGCAGGGTCGAAAGAACAAGCAATAGCTATGTTTCAATCTTATGAATAAACTGGTCTAATGGATACAAGGAGGGGCAAGGGTATTTAAGGCACCCTCCACGACTCACGCCACGGCCTAGGGCCGCCACACATGCGAATCAAACTCTAACTCGGCTAAGACCTAAAAACACACAAAAGGAAAACCTAACTTAAGTCCGTCACATTGTTTCGGCCATAGCGGCGCGACCGTAAAGTCTTCTGAAGCTGGGGCCAAAACCATTGTGTGGGCCTTGGAATAAGCTTTCAAACAAGTCCAAGAACACCCCAATCGGACTCCGTATGCAAAAGTTATGGCCTTTTATTACAGCCTGTTGGGCTGTCCCGAACGAATCCGAATTGAATTCTGAGTTGATTCGAGATGAATTTCGGTTTGCACTTGTGGAAGATCAGGTGGGCTTGAATTCTTGGGCTTTTCTCCCCTTGTTTGACCCGTGAGCTTCTCCTCCATTGCTTTGACTCAGGCCTCCTCTTGGTTCCAAAGGCTTCACAATGTTCAAACTTTGAAGAATGCACAAAACATTTGCATGAGAGTATGCCCATTCTCATCAATGACAATAGAAGATTCATTAAGAAACAAAAGCACTGTTGATTTAGAAGTTTAGCTCTTGCTCTCGTCGGTGGACCAATATGCATACATACTTGAATTATTTGTAGCGCCACGTATGGTGTCCACCTCGGTATGTGTATGACCACCAATAGGGAAAGATGTATAAGTGTTGAGGATGCCCTCATCAAAGAGCTCGTGATGAAGTGCGTACAATGTCGGTTTCATAGCCGACAAGTACATCAGTAGTCCCAAGCTTTGCAAACAATTCCTCTTTCTTGGCCTTTTGCAACATGGGGACTAGACATTAGGGACCTTTCCCAAGAGCACTGAGGGCTTTGAGTTCCTTTTCATCATGATTGACACGTTCACTAAATAGATCGGCAGAGCGGTTGTAAAAATTACAACCGAAGCCGTGAGGTTTCTCACAAAAAGCGTGATTACGATGGTGTACCCGATCGTATAATCATCGATAACGGTACCAGTTCTCAAGCAGCAATTTTGAGTGCAGCGAAAACCTAGGTATCAAGATACATTTAACCATTGCTCATCAGTAGAGCAATGGGCGTTGAGCGACCAATGGTATCATAATGCAAGAATCAAGCGAAGAGTTTTCAACGATTACTTCAGCGATGGGGCTTGGGTTCAAGAACTTCCTTCATACGTATTATGGGCGTTAGTACCACAACTAGTCATGCGGCCGGTGAAACACCATTCTTTATGGTTTATGGGGCTGAAGCCATGCTTCCTCGAACTCAAAATTGGTTCTACTCGAGCGGATTGCTTTTAGAGAGTGATTAGTGTGAGCGGCGGCTTGGCGACATCAATTTTCTTGAAGAAACGGCGAAATCAAGCTTTGCTCGATCGACAATCTACCGGCCAAGCCGTAAATCGATACCACGATCGTAAGGTGCAACCTCGCTGACTTAGTTGTAGGTGATTTAGTTCTTAGAAAATCCAGAACCAAGCGGGACGCAACAAATTTTCACCTAAATGGGAAGGTCCATACCTGCGTGGTTCGAAGTTGCAGACCGGATCGATCACGATTAGCTATGTCGGATGGGCAAGTTTTGTCTAATTCTTGGAATATTGATCAATTGCGTAAGTTTTTGTTTAATTTCTGTATTTATTTCATTTCATATTTAAATAAAGATGCATTTCCTTATCTTTTTTAAAAAATAAGTATGGTTGTTTATACTTATTATTAATGCATCTGGTCATATGCCTTTATTGTTCTTGGTTGGTGGAGAAGACTCTCATTCTCTCGATATTCCTTTCAAAAGGATCTCAACTACTCATGGTCTTGACTTAAGTGTCACATACCACAATTGGTTTTAGTCGTGATCATTGCTTCAATGATATATCGCACAACCAAATACTCTTTTCTTAAACAAACATACAGTATAAAGTACCAACTCGGACAATTTATATGGTTTCGTTATTTCTCGAATTTGAAGACTATTATTTTATTTCAACATTACATTCTACTCAAGTTTGGCTCTTGGTGGGACACGGAAAGCCTCTGGTGAAGTCTCTCCTCTCTGCATGTGGTCACCTTGCTGGAAGGAGCTTCCTAGTGACGGTCCTTTTCCTACGATCCTCGCTACGATCGATTTGAGCATGAGCACGTTTACGCGAGATATTTACAAATCTTGATTCTTGAGATTCGTCGACCTGATCGGATAATTTATAAACAAAGGTACTTATCTTATCATTTCCTTTTTTGCATACATTCTTAATGCATATCTTCTTATCATCAAATCCAGTCTTTGTATAATATCTTCAAACTACAAGTGGTATTTCATAGTAATTCGATAATGGACAAGATCTAGACTAGTCGAAATCATCAGCTGGTTCCGACTACATGATTTCCTAGTATTCACTAGATAGTTGTCACAAACATTATCAGCACTCCTACCACGGTCATTGTTATTACTCAATTTCTTAGTTTCTTTGCTTTCTTTTAGTAAGGTTCATCTACTAATATAAGCGATCGAGAAATAGGAGATATATGAGTATTTAATAACATTGATAAAACAAGCGGATCTTCATTGATGATAAAGGTAAGTTTCATTTTACATAGTCTAATATTAGATCTATTTACTTGTTGGGACCACGGATTGAGTCATTGCGTGATGGAATCCGACTTCCATCTCCTCAGAACTTTCTCTCAGAGGTCTAACTTCCTCGAAGTCTTGTTGCTTCATTTTGAGCGATCGAAGTCTTCTTCAATAGCTCTAAGACTAACGAAGGGTGGAAGCCTTCGGTTTGCTAAAGCAACACTAACTCCATTGACAATAGCTTCCTTCATCGATGCAGGTATGGTTTCCCTCATAGTTTTGAGCGAGCCTTTGAGATCTTCAGTTGGCCAAAATAGTTCATCTTTTCATTTGGATCCTGATTACGATCCCATATCAAAGATCATTTTGCTAGAGCCAAGATTTTCTCATCAAGGCCGAATACAAGAAGCCTGCCTTTTGTACGCTCGAACTCGAGGGTCCTCTCCGCTTCGTTCAAGTGCTTGGGTTTTTCTGCAGTGGATAAAAAGAAGTTAACATACTCTTTAAAATTGGAGTCATCGAGCCTTTGGTTAAGTCTCGACCGATTACCTTTGATTTTCTTCTCACAAGAGTGAAAACCTCCTTTTGCTGGTCATCGCATGCTCGATCGACCGGTCTTTACCTGATTTTCTTCCTAAGTTTTATTATTATGGCTTCCTTAGCCACGATCTCTTCTTTAATTTTCTCTAAATCTATCAAATATGATAGGAAGAAAAGGTTAAGGTATAAGAGAGGAACAAGATAATGAAATTTAGGAAGTCAAACAGAGAAATGTTCTTACTTCTCAGATCGGAGTGCTTTTGCTCCAAAAATCTTACTCGCTGGGTCAGTCCTCCAACCACAGCATATTTCTCGACCATATGCTACAAAAATAAAATCTCTTTCTTTGATAAAGAAACTTCAAAAGAAAGAGTTGTAAGGATGGTCGTGGAACACTTACCCGAATTGTCATGTCATTATATTCGAAAAAAATTGTATCTGGACCAATCTCAGCTTGCCGGTCCGATATCTTTCCCCAGGCCTCATCAAGTTCCTTATCCTTGATAAATCGGGGGGAAAAAAGGAAACTTGTTAACCTAAGAGGTATTTCTAGGGGGAGGTGGAACCTGTTGAGGATCTTTGGAGATGACTACCTCTGAGAAGGAGTAAGGATTACTAGAGGATCCTAAGCGAATCTTTGAAACACCTTTCGAGAGCTTCTTTTGCCACCTCATCCTCGGTAGTCTTAGCTTTAAGAGTATGCTGATCAGGAACTTCCACGACCACCTCTTCCCCAGGAACCTTTTCCTGAAGGGTGCTCTGGTCGGATATGACTAGAATACCAGAAGATCTACAAAAAAAAGAAGGTAAGGAAGATCAAGGTTTTAATACATCAAAAAGATCCAATGTATGTATATATCGACCTCTTCATTTAATATATACAGTGCGATTTTAAGAGTTTAACCTTGTAACGCATCGAAGCAAAGTCCGTTACAGCGGCCTTCCTCTTCCTCTCAGCCGATTTCACCGGTTCTAAACCGTGAGGTTGGCTAGATCTTGCACATCAAGCGATCGAAATCGAAGCGATATCGCGACCATTTGGTCGAGTCACGATCACGGATCAGTAGATGTAGATTCGTCGACCTCCAAAACAGTAGCCTCAGTAGGTACTGGTGGGTCTTTAGTTACCTTGCTGGAAGGTATGACAACCGCCTAATGTATCATCAAAGATAGTTAGATGATGAACATCACTTGTCCAAAATATTATTTATGTTCGGTCTCCTACCTCTGGAAGGTTGACATCCTGTATAGTCGAAGGGGTGGTCGGATCATCAATCGGCTCACATATTTCAGTGAACTTATTGATCCTCAACCCAACCGACTACACATCAAAAAGGATTTATGGTATACCGAACAGAAATAATATGTACGATAACAAATAGCGGTTGATATTCTTACCTTAAGTCTTTCAATCCTCTCTTGTGAAGCAGTAGCGCTAAGATCCAGGAAACTAGCCTTGTCGCTTGAGTTCTCAAGCGCAAATCATTTTGATCCGGCTTTTAATCTGATCAGAAGATAGAGCTGTAAAGGTAAAATAAAAGATTTAAGGATACAGAAATAATCAACTAAGATAGGTAAACTGGTCGGACTCATTCATGGCTTACCCTCTTTGGAATTTTTTGTCGTATCTTCACGACCAATATACCAGAGCATCCGGTGTGCTCAAGCCTTCAAAGGATTAACCCGGCGCGTGGAAAAATCCTTCACTACGTGCCAGGATGTTAGACCCTTGATTGCTTCAGCCCATCTCTTTAATTTTCTCTCTTTTTCTGTAGAGGAGCGCCATCTCGGATTCTCGATCGCCTTCTTACGAGAATAATAAAGGCTATCTTTCTTCGTGATCTTCATATAGAACCAGCTCTTCTTCCATGACGACCACGAAGATTTTGAGTACATAAATATGTACTCATCGGCTTTTCCGTCATGGAGGCGCAAGGTGCACTCTCCAGGCGTCCCAATCGTCTTCCCACACTTTGTCATCCTGTAGTAGTACATGAATAGATCCAGATCTGCTGGAATCCCCAAGTATGCTTCACAGAGGTAAATAAAGATGCTGAGATTGGCGATAGCATTAGGAGCAAGATTCACTAATTCAACCCCATAATACTCCAAAACTTTGGGAAGGAAGGAGTGAATTGGTAGCCTAAATCTGCATTCAACATATGCAAGAAAAACAAGGATTTCTCCATCTTCACTACTCGGGGAATGTTCCCAACAGCGAGATCTCAAGAAATCAAATCCTTGTTGGGAAGCATTCGATCTTCTCAAGCTCTCTAGCTTCTTCTCACTCAAGTCGAAACAGACCGGTTGGTGATTTGGTCAGACATGGTCATATTCGTAACACCCCACCGACATGAGCACGGAATGCTATTAAACTAACATTAAATAATTCTAAACCAGGCAAACTACCAATTTTCGTGAACCTCCTTGTAAAGTTAACTACAGGGGTTCCAACACATAGATGAATCATAAATAAATAAATCCGACAACGAATCATCATTAGGTATTCAAAGTATGCTAAGCAACTAGTATATCCAAAGAAATCTGAAGTACACTACTCATCATTATTACACTTAACCCAATGCATGAGGCATAATCATAATAAATCCTTTAAGCAACTCGCTCATTTATTTAAGCATGGTCTGAAGTTTATTCAACTTTAGATGGTTCATGGTAGTGTGTGTGTGAACATTAAGCTACTCCCTCCCATGCATGTCGTCTTTGGATTGGGTACCTAAAACAACAAAAAAGCAAGAGTGAGTCCACAGACTCAGCAAGTACATAAATAAAAAGACACATGATTCGAACCATAACATGAGCATCCACATTTAGGAGCACATCATTAAATCATGCCACATGCATACGCAATGTTTAAGGATTCCTTTTCTTTATCTCTTTTTTTGCATTTTACCGGTAATGCAAAGTATGCAACCATCGCTGCATACCCATGCTGTCTTGTGCATACAGGGGACCAATTGCCCAATACTCCACAAGTATTGGGGACCTCAACCCACACTCCACAAGTGTGGGGATCTCAAGCCCGTCACATTCATGACGGGGACCTCAAAGATGTGCATGCTTGGTCATCACAAGACCAGGCCTCAACATGATATCAATATGCATATGCACCATCTCTTTTCATTATCAAGCACCAATGGCGTAACAATGTTCATGAATAAAGGCAATAACGACATTCATGAATAAAGCGATAACAACATTCATGAAGAAAGGCAATAACAATATTCATGAATAAAGACAATAACAACATTCATGAATGAAGGCAATAACAACATTCATGAATAAAGCATATCCATACTTTGATCACTCACCATTTTTATTATGCACACTTATCAACAGCCATACATCATTAACAAGCATCAAACCGCATTCATGTCCAAGCAATCACAAACAAGGTACAAGCGATGCACTTGCCTTAGCAGCGTGAGAGCGGAGGCGCGAAGAAAGCGCTACCTCGGGACCAATCCACCACCTAAAATTCATTTAAAGGCATACTAAGCCAATGGTAATGGACCGAACAAGCAATATAAGCAACCACAATCTAGCAATAGCTTGTACTTGCAACCCCGACTCAAATTCCTAAAAGCTTATCTGTCCCCTCTATAACCAGTCATGTTCTAAAATTCGTATCTTTTAGTACAGGAGTCCAAATGCGGTGTTCTTAGACTTCATTTAAAGGTTATCAAATTACCCAACTAAACCTAGTTTGTGGGCCTTCCTGATTCGGCCATCTAAAATCCCTTTTATGCTGATTAACAAAACATTGATTTCACGTCAGGTTCTCTGGACAGTACACTAAAACAATCATAACTTTCAGATCGTTTGTCCAAATATTACGTTCTTGGGCTTCCCTGAAAGCTACGACAATTATCCACAACTTTCGTTATACTGAGATCCTCTAATTCTCCCGTTAACTGATCTCTCAAGTCAGATTACTAAAACCTGTCAGAATACTGACAGATTCGCAGAACAATCGCACTAATAAATTCATAACTTTTGCTACAGAGGTCCAAATAATACGATCTAGCACTTCATAGAAAGCTATTGACGTCTTCTACAACTCTCTAGGAGAAGCCCAAGACCGAATCCACACTTAACTATATTAAAACATCTATCTAACGCGATCTGTCACGAGGAGACACAAATACCGACATTGCTACAACAATCAAATATGCATCTATTCGGGGCAAACCAGGGTTACTCTTGTGGCGCTGTAGATCGCGATGCAATCCGTGAATCTTCCCCTTCCCTCTCTTCTTCCCTTCTCCTTTCTTCCTTCTTCTTCTTTTTTTCTTGGCCGGCCATCACAATGAAGAGGCATCGGAGGAGAGGGGCACCACCATGGAGGAGATGGGTTGCTACAGTACCGTGCTACAGTGGCGGTGTGGGTACTGTAGCACCCTAGGGTTCCCCCTCCTTCTTTAGTTGGTTTCTGGTTTCCTCATGGGCCATGGGCCACTATGCCTGTTTTTCCTCCACTTGACTATGGGCTGCGTTGCCCATTACTCTCTCAATTTCTGATTTTTTTTCTCTTTTAATTATCTTAATTCCCTCTCTAATTTTTTTATTACATCCACTAACGACAAGCGGGATATTACATTCTACCCCCTTAAAAAAATTCGACCCGAATTCTACTTTCCCAATCTACTTGAAAGGAGCTGAAATCAACAATCTTTAACGTATAGCCGCGTGAACCACTCAGTCTTTGCTTCGCACATGCGAGACCGCAATTCTGAAGTCGCTTCCCTCTTGGGCTTATGGGATCATATCACCTTGACGGATATCACGTCTTTCACCTCAACACTAGTCTCGACCTTTACGGTACACTCAACACACGGGACTCAAGGTAAGGTCTTCTTAGCCAACAACTCTAACAAAATCTCAAGCTCGGACCTCTCATGTGCTCTCTCAGACCGAAAAACACAAGACATTGTGTACTCGCATAAAGTACTCGAGGCGGTCCTAGTGATCGCCAATCTACAAATTCCGTGACAGAGAATCTATCAACACACCTTTGGTTAAACTTCCTTCGGTGCAGAAGTACACCGTCTATACAAAACACATAGAACTCTTGTTCCAACTCTCGATCGATCACTTTACCTATGCAAGCAGCATCTCCTTTACCAAGGGACGCACAAAGAACTACGCTACCAACTCACTTATCAGAAGAACTCAGCGAGAACAAAGGAGTCAAAATGCATCAACTCAAAGCCATCTTCCCTTAGAAGAGCCCAATCCAAAATCAATAGATTTAGCATGAAATTTTTTCCACTTTTGAAATAGGTAGTTTAGAAATAAATGCCACACAAGCCAAAAACAGAAATCACTCGAAAAAACCATATTAACCATTTTTTCTTCCTTTGGAAGGAATCACACATGCAGACAAGAACCAACTCAATCTGTAATTGACATCGAGTCATAACCACATAGTTCAAGTAAGAACTAAGATAATATCTCACAATCCAAGATCACACAATTGTAACACCCTTTTCCACAATCTTTCTTTTAAGAATTTAATGTAACATCCTAATTTTGGGCTTGTGTTTCAAATGTAAGAAAATGAGAAATTAAAACTTTTCTTACATCTTGTATTTCTGTATGCTTTGGACAATTGTTGTAAAGAGATTATGGAATACAAAGATCACAAGTCATTTCGACCCACATCTTATTCTTCTTAATCATCCTTGTTCCATCTTGTGATAATCTCTGGAAATATTTTCCTAAATTCTTGGGTTGGTATGTGACTCATCTGAAAAGTTTCACAATTTTTAGAAAATGTTTGAATATTTTTGGAGAGTCAGTCAAACCAATTCAAATCTGGTCAAACCTTGGACAGTGCCTTGTTAAATTTTGGAGGAAAATCCACACCCCAAGCCTCTGAAATTTTATGCTGGGTCCTCGTTTGAGCTAGCAAGCTCTGTAAAAATTTCATAATTTTGGAGTCGGTTTCTTTGCCTCAAACAATCCTCCAGGCAGCTCCTTCAAAACCGGAAAAACTAAATGCGGTTGAGTCGGACTGGGCTCGGACGAGCCCAACTCAACCGACTTGGTTGGACCATGTCGCGGTGCCGCACCAGAGCTCAATCTCGTGCGCGCTGTTCTAACCGTTGATTTCCATCCACGCTCACGACCTCCCATCGATCTGAGGACCTCTTGAGCACCCTCGGCGCCTCGGGGTGGTCAGAGCCCATTGGATCTCCATCCGGCGATCCACGACCTCCCGGGACCTCCTCGCCGCGCAAGACCTCCCCACCTCGGTGATTCTTGGGCGTCGAGACCTCCCGAGCACATCTGGGGCGTCAGGACCTCTCTTTCGACTCTGTTCTTCTCCCTCCACGACCTCCGGAGATGCGGTCATCATAGCTTTCGCACCCATGCGTGTGTCGAAACAGGCGGTTGGGAGCGATGGCTTATGTCACTTTTGGTCCTTCCCAACGTCTCTTTCGCCATGCATTAAATGTGTCGAGCCTAGCCTAGAAGTCTTCCCCTACCTCTTCTTGTCAAATCTAGCAAGTCATGGCGGGGGCATGGACTTTGTTCACGATGGGGCTCGTCCATACCCTTGTCAAACCTCCCGCTTTATCTAGCTCAAAGCCCTCCTCAATCTCATTTTCCACTCTTGGTTCTTTGTTTGAGCTCCTCACTCGTGAGTGTGAGCCCCAGCTCGAGCACCCAAGAACACCACCTCCACCTGCCTCCATTGTTGACCTTGAAGCTCCTTGAAGACCTCAGGGCTCAGTGGTTCTTCATTGCCTTTTTAGCTGTCACCTTGCTCTCTTGAGTCGCTCGAGTCTCCTAACTTGTGTTGTTTAACCTTCACGAGGTGGACAATTCGGAAACTTGTTTTGGGGCATGTCGAGTCGTCTTCCCCAACTCCAGTAGGCACCACCGTCAGGAGCACCTCCTTGGCATCGACCTCTCCTCCGTCTTCCTCTCGGACCTTCCTACACCGGTGAGTCCATTTTAGTCCCGTAGAGCTTAAGGTCTAGCTAGCATGGCTCGTGGCGCTTCGGTTTCACCGTTTTGGATTTTGCTTGAAAAGCTTGTCCTCGCCATTCTCGGCTCGCCGGCGTTTAAGCCGTCGCGTCCGTCGAGAGTGCCTCCGCTAGATCGCGACACTATTGCGAGTTTATTGGTGCCCTTGGTCGGCGCGGCAAGGTCCCCATGCCGCGGTGAGCTCGTTTAGGTGCTCGGGCGTTTCGCGTGTCATACTCGGACGGGATCGTGATGCAATGATTGGCATTCATGTTATGCGAATTCGCTCATTAATGCGGTCTTGCGCTCATATGCAGCGTGCCTTCTAAAGCCCGACCTCCCGGCGTATTCATAGCCGTTAAGACCACCCAAGTTAGATCATGCCGTGGTGGGTTTCGCGTGAAGTTCTAAGTCCTAGGACCTCTTTGGGTCGATCTTAACCATTGAGGACCTCCCGAGATTAGATCGGACCTTTAGATCTTTCAGTAAAGCCCTTGTGCACTAGGACCTCCCAGGGTTAGATCCTAGCAGTTTAAGACCTCTTGGAACTCCATCGAGTCACTAGGACCACTCTGCAAAAAAGACCTCCTCGGGGTCATTTTTAAAAACCACCTCGGGACCTCCAGGGTCCTTGTTGAAAAGACCTCCTCGTGGTCCTCTTTGCAAAGCACCCCGGTCCTTGTTAGAAAGCCCTCGGGACCTCCCAATCTTGATCTTAGTAGTTTCGCGACCTCCCGACTTTAGATCGAGCGTTGGATTTATTTGTAAAATCTTTAGTCACCCGACCTCCCCTCGCGTTGTCTGGACCGTTCAAGACCTCCCTAGGTCTAATCCGAACCGTCGGATCTCCTCCGATAAAACACTATCGCCAGGACCTCCCAGAAGATCTTGGTCATCAAGACCTCCGCCGTGTCAATCCCGGCCGATCAAGACCTCCCTGCGGAAGATCTTGACCGCCTAGGACCTCCTCCTTTGGATCAGGTAGCGTTAGGACCTCCTCCTGCGGTCTAAACCGTTGGATTTAGATCTAGCGAGGTTAGAACCTCCTTACGTAGTTTAAAGCCTTTGGACCTCCCTAGTGCTCGGGACGCGGATCTCGATCGGCGGTCCGCGACCTCTGATGGCGTAGACCTCCTTCGCGCATGCGTACGCATAGCAGTGCGTGATCGTTGGATCAGATCTCAGCGATCGGACCTCCCCGATCTTGAGAGGAGGTCTTGTGCGCTGTCGCGTCGAGGCTCGTGGCCGTCGGACCTTGATCTAACGACCTGACCTCTCCTTGTCTTCGGTTCGTTTGGACCTCCAGAGAGCTCAAGTTTCCTAAGTCTTTTCTTGTTTCAAATTTCAAAAGTGCATAACTTTGTCATTTAACTCCTTTTTGAATGATTCCGAGTTCTGTAGATTTGTTATAGTATAAACTTTAATCTGAGAATGAAATTAGGCCCTATGTTGTAACAGAAAATGATTTTAATAGCATGATCTTGTTTAATGAAAAATGAGTCGAGAAATTCATGAAAAATTTGTAAACCACATAACTTCCTCTCTGTGAGTTGCAAAGTGGGCAAACTCAACACAGTAAAATTTGGCCTATAGACATGCTTTAAATTGATCTAGGCTTTGTCTTTATTCATGTTCTGAGAAATGATATATGCTAGTTGTAGAACTTAGAAAAATCATAACTAAATCATCTTAACTCAAATGACCTAAAATTTTATATGGGTTACCACTATACCAATAGAGTAGCTACCATAAAAATTTCAGCTTCAAAATCTTTATAGAAAATATTTTTGCTACAGTGCTAATTATGGCCGAAAATGAGTTTTTAAGTAATATCTTTTGCACCACAAATCCAATTAGGTTTTCCAGTTTCTATGTCTTGGTATATTTGTATTCTACCTTGTGTATAAATTTCGTTGTATTTGGATAATTTTTGCTAGCTCTTTTGTTTAAGTGTTGCTAGTCTTATTGGTTGTTCTTGGTTCTTTGCCTTTTAAGCTTAGGATTAGACATTTGCGGTAACTTGAGAAGCGACCCTCCGAACCAATTGAGCAACGACAAGCGGTGCAAGCAGTTTGATCATGTTAATCCAGGATATTTTAAGTATTTATGTTGATTACAAATTCTATGTATGCATTGCTACTTCGTTTTAATAGTTGGCCTAGTAGATGCATTTCCTTAGCAAATGATTATCCTCTACTACCATGAGCCTAGGTTACTTGCTTGTGATTTAGAGTTCGTGGATGGGCTCTTGTCATTAGTGGTTGCAATTAATGGTGCTTAGCCATGCTAGCTTCGGTAGAAATGGGCGGTTATCGACTTATCGATAACCTTGATCCCCATAAAACTTATTATGATTTATGATTTCCACCTTGTGCCATGTCTACTTATGAAAACTAAAACTAAAAAACAAAATGATTTAGACTTGGGCACAATGGTAAGATGGTGTGGTTGTGGTGTAGTAGCGGAATGGTGCCGGGTCAACAAAGGACCGAACATCTTGTTACACTAAACCAAGCATTTTAGCGTGCTAACCACATTAGAGGAGTATGGGACCTCTCTTGACTTAGTACTTTGGCGTGTATTGGCTCCAGAGTCGCGGGAAGTCGCGGGGAGGGATAGTCTTTGGGAGCATTGTAGTGTCAGAAGGCTTCCCCGTGATGGCTGGTTGTCTTTCGACTTGCAATGTAAGCATATGAGTTTCTATCCATATGATGACCTCGTAGTTAATACACAAGATTGGAAATGTCTCGTAGGACTTAGCCGTGCTGACATACCTTCGGAGTGTGCTTTGTGGCTTAAAGGCGATGCGAAGTGTGGGTACAACTTTGGTACACCCTATGAGGTTAAAACTATTCGAATAGCCTCGTCCTAGGTTATGGACACGCGGGCAGGTCTTTCAAGAGTTAGACTACAACCTTTTTAAATTAAAACTTGATGGGTGAGTGCGAATCGGGATTAGGTGCTATGTTAATAGTGACTATTGGGTTAGTCACTTCCGGTGGTTACTTGCCTGTATCTTTGCACTTACCCCATGTGCTTTGATAACAAAATAAATTTACCATAAACTTGCTTTTAAAAGGTACTACATTGTTGCAAATAAAGTTGGCTTCATGCAAAATGAGACATATGACCTCCACCTAAATAAGCTTGCATGTAGTTTATGAATAGGTGCCGCTTTATTCCACATGTCGGTCTTCAAATTTACAAGACAATCTTTGTACTCGGTTGCTATCTTAATTGTTTTGTTGCGAGAGGAGGAAGGTGAGGCACAGAAGGGCCTCACTTTGTAATTTGTGTTGTAACTGCGAGGCGACTAGCTTGGCGGCGGTCGGTTTGTATGGGTTATGTTGGCTAACAGTCGACTTTGTTGCAGCCATCTTATTTGGCACCAGCTATTGTCATTCTTGTATATTGTTCTATTTGGCGGTCGGCTCTCTTTTTGTAATAACTTCACTTTATGTAGTTGTTGAACTTAGTGATGTATGTGTATGGAATTGATGTGTAATTTTGTGATGATGTACATATCTGCAGTTAGGAAGCATATGTCCATCGAGGCTTAGAATGTTTAATTAGTAACGCTAGAACCAATTGGAGGTTAAGTGTTACTAGTTAAATATTCAGTCCTCTAAAGTTGGTATCGAGCCATCTTGACCGTAAAACCTAGCTTGTGCTTTTAGGATATTTTGAAAACTTACTTTCAAAGGTTTGTAAAACTTAAGTAAGTTCTCTAAATTTGCTCCTTACCTATCTTAGCTTGCTCATCTCACCTTACCCTCACTTAAGTTTGAAAAGTTGTTCCTCTCTTCTTTTCAAAATTAGCCTCTATCGATTAACTTGGTTTGGGAGAACCATGAGAGCTTGGAGAAAGAAATTTGGACAGCTAGCTAGTGGTGAAGTAATTAAGGTAGGAAATGAGAGGTAAATACAACTAAAACTCGTGGGAATAAAAGGGTGAAGTGATATGAAATTAGCTAAATGCCTATACTCTATTAGGTGATTATACCTTGATTTTGGACTGTTTGAGCTGGAAGTTAATGCTGGAATTTGGGCCTTCTTAAGCGATTGCTCGTTCTTCCATACAGGGTTGGTGCGTTTGGAGAAGTTGATTGACTTGTGGTCTCATGTTCTTTTGTGGCTATTCTTTGGTTATTTTAACTAAGTTTGGATTACTGTGCTCTTGGGTCTTGGCGTATCTAACTTGTCTTAGTAAATCGGGATGGTTGGTGGGACACGTGTGTAGAATCAGTAGGGAGTCAGATGAGGAGCTTCCCCCTCCTCAGGCCATGGAAGTCCTCATGCGGATCGAGCATGTCGTTCGGAGGACCGAGGTGTTGGAGGTTATCGCCAGAACACCTCCTCCCCTCTGGTGCCTCTGGATGCAGAGTGGGCAGGGCAGCGTGGGGGCTTGCGGAGTTCCTCCGTCGTGACCTCCTACCTTCTCCGGTCAGAGGATCCCTTGGGCGCGGGACGGTAGCTGCGTGCGGTTGACGGAAGCTCAACGTTGCTCGATGCGGGAAGCGGCGGGCGCACCGCATCATCGGTGGAGGGTGCGGCACTCATGGTGGGAGAATTTCCTCGCCATGCGACCCGCGGGACCGTGGTCTCATGGGAGGTTCGATCGACTCCGTCGGGCCCACCGCTGCGGCGATGGCCGAAGAAGAAGGTTCCTTGCGCAAGCGAGGCGCAAATGCATCCTTGAGTACCTCCATGAGTTCAACCATTTGGCGATGCGCTCTGCTGAGGTGGCCAGCGATGAGGCCAAGCGGGAGAGATTCATGGAGGTTTGTCGAGGAGCTTCGGGACAAGCTCTCTATTGTGACTTCACGACTTCCGGACCTTGGTGAGGTGGCGCGCGCCCGAGCACAAAGCGGCGGCTGAGAGAATCATAGCGCAAGTGGGAGGCTCGTTGATGCAGGCACCGGCCTCGTTCGTCCCGAGTTGGGCTGCCGCCGGTGCCCGTTCGCGGCCACCTGCCGGGGCCTTGACACGACTCCAGCCCTCGCGGTCGTGACTCCGATCCGTGCACTGCGACCAGGCGAGGTGTTCCGCAGCCCCGCGGGCAGCGTCACACTGCTGCGCCACAACAAAGGCCACTCTGCAGTAGTTGTCCTAAGAAGGCTGGGCGGCCTCGTCCTAATGGAGGGGCGGGCAAGAGTGGTCACCCACGACGAAGACCCGGGCTTGGGGCGGCCAGTCAACCACATCTCGGTGAGGAGGCACGGAGCGCGCAGCGTGGTGTTAGTGCGCTCCTTGTTAATTTGCGTCTGCTACTCTGATTTATTTGACTGGGCTTCGCATTCTTTTATTTGAGTCTTTTCTTTGTCGATTGTGGACTTCTTTGTTCCTTTGGGATTCCATTGCTGATTAACTCTCGGGTTGGAAATGGAAGTGACCAAGTATGCAGGGATGTTCCTATCCACATGAAGAGTGATTCTTGGCGAATCTTATCCTACTCGACTCGTGGCGCTTGGATGTGATTCTTGGCATGGATTGGTTGTCCCAACACTTGGGGCCGTCGTTGTGCAGGAAGATTGTCTACCTCACAGCCCGTCAGGTGAGCAGGTTGGGTTTCGCTTGATTCGCGAGCCCCATCTTCATGCGGAAACCATGGCATTGGAGATCGGATGTTCCCACAGTGTCGGGTTCGTGGATGTCTTTCCGAAGGATTCAGGGGATGCCTCTGTTGAGATCTGGAGTTTGTGATCAGTTCTTTGCCGTACCGCCCCTATTTCTAAGAGGCCGTGTCATGCCTCCTAATGAGTTGGAGGAGCTGAAGAAGCAGGTGAGTGCAATGAAGAAAGGGTTTTATCCGTCTAAGCTCATCTCCTTGGGGTTGTCAGTCATCTTTGTGAAGAAGAAGGACCTTGCATGTGTTGATTACATCAGCAATGAGGTGACGGTAAAGAACAAGTATCCTTTGCCGGATTGATGATCTCTTGATCGGTTGACGAGCGAGTCTTCTCAAAATGACTTGAGATTGGGCTATCATCAAATCGGATCAGGATGAAGGAGGATATTCTAAGACCTTTTACTCGTTATGGTCTTTGACACAGTACACGTCATGTCTTTGGTTTGATAATGCTCTGCTTTATTCATGAATCTTATGAACTCGGTATTCATGGAGTATTTGGATAGATTTGTGGTGGTATTCATCGATGATATCCTTATCTACTCAAGAGTGAAGAAGAGCATCTTTGAGCATCTTAAGCTGGTGTTGGGCAAGCTGCGTGGCACAGATTATATGCCAAATTGTAAGTCAGGTTACGGTTGAAGGAGTGCATTTTTAGGCCATGTCCTCGGCGGGAGGTGTGGCTGTGGATCCTAGTAAGGTGGTGATGTGTGTGCTATCTTGGGATTTCAGCCGTCGATGCGGATGTGCGGAGTTTTCTTGGGTTGGTGGCTACTATCGCGCTTCATCGAGAATTTCTCAAGATTGCAAAGCCTATGATTGTTGCTCAAGAAAGACAAGAAGTTTGAGTGGTCATTGCTTGTGATGTGAGTTTTGGAACTCAAGCGTGACCTCGACCCATGCTTGTTCTCTCTGATATTCACAAGAGTTTTGATATCTATTGTGATGCTTCGTCGAGAGTCTTGGTTGTGTTCTTATGCGGGAGGGTAAGGTTGTGGCCTATGCATCGGGCGGTTGAGGCCTCATGAACTCAACTATCCTACTCATGACTTGAGAGTTAGCCTGCGTGGTCCATGCACTCAAGATTTGGCGTTACGATTGGTAACCGTTGTGAGGTGTATTCCGACCACAAGAGTTTGAAGTACTTGTTCACCCAGTCTGAACCTCGGGCAAAGAAGATGGTTGGAATTGATCAGGATTACGACATGGTATTGGTACCATCGGGCAAGGCCAATGTCGTTGCGGATGCACTCGATCGGAAAGTGTGTTGCAACATGTTGATGCTCCAGGCGGCCCACCCTCATTGAGAATTCCGGCGCCTCAATTTGGTGCAAAAGTTATGGCCTTTTATTACAGCCTGTTGGCTGTCCCGAACGAATCCGAGGTGGTTGAGTTGATTCGAGATGAATTTCAGTTGCACTTGTGGAAGATCCAGGTGGGCTTGAATTCTTGGGCTTTTCTCCCCTTGTTTGACCCGTGAGCTTCTCCTCCATTGCTTTGACTCCGGCCTCCTCTTGGTTTCCAAAGGCTTCACAATGTTCAAACTCAGAATGCACAAAACATTTGCATGAGAGTATGCCAATTCTCATCAATGACAATAGAAGATTCATTAAGAAACAAAAGCACATGTTGATTTAGAAGTTTAGCTCTTGCTCTCGTCTGTTGAATAATGCATATGTCTTGAATTATTTGTAGCGCCACGTATGGTGTCCCTCGAATGTGTATGACCACCAATAAGAAAGATGTATAAGTGTTGAGGATGCCCTCATCAAAAGAGCTGCGTGATGAAGTGCGTACAATGTCGGTTTCATAGCCGACAAGTACATCAGTAGTCCCAAGCTTTGCAAACAATTCCTCTTTCTTGGCCTTTTGCAACATGGGGACTAGACATGCGGGACCTTTCCCAAGAGCACACAGGGCTTTGAGTTCCTTTTCATCATGATTGACACGTTCACTAAATAGATCAAAGGCGGTTGTAAAAATTACAAGCGAAGCATGAAGGTTTCTCACAAAAAGCGTGATTACGATGGTGTACGATCGTATAATCGCCGATAACGGTACCAGTTCTCAGCGGCAATTTTGAGTGCAGCGAAAACCTAGGTATCAAGATACATTTAACCACGTTGCTCATCAGTAGAGCAATGGAGGCGATTGGCGACCAATGGTATAATGCAGGAATCAAGCGAGAAGTTTTCAACGATTACTTCAGCGGTCGGGGCTTGGGTTCAAGAACATACGTATTATGGGCGTTCGTACCACAACTAGTCATGCGTAGGTGAAACACCATTCTTTATGGTTTATGGGGTGAAGCCATGCTTCCTCGAACTCAAAATGGTTCTACTCGACGGATTGCTTTTAGAGAGTGATTAGTGTGAGCGGCGGCTTGGCGACATCAATTTTCTTGAAAGCGACGAAATCAAGCTTTGCTCGATCGACAATCTACGCGTAAGCGTCGATACCACGTATCGTAAGGTGCAACCTCATGACCTATTTGTAGGTGATTTAGTTCTTAGAAAATCCGGAACCAGCGGGACGCAACAAATTTTCACCTAAATGGGAAGGTCCATACAGTGGTCGAGAGTTGCAACCGGATCGGTCACGATTAGCTATGTCGGATGGGCAAGTTTGTCTAATTCTTGGAATATTGATCAATTGCGTAAGTTTTTTGTTTAATTTCCTGTATTTATTTCATTTCATATTTAAATAAAGATGCATTTCCTTATCTTTTTTTAAAAAATAAGTATGGTTGTTTATACTTATTATTCGTAGCATCTGGTCATATGCCTTTATTGTTCTTTGGTTGGTGGAAGACTCTCATTCTCTCAGATATTCCTTTCAAAAGGATCTCAACTACTCATGGGTCTTGACTTAAGTGTCACATACCACTGGTTTTAGTCGTGATCATTGCTTCAATGATATATCGCACAACCAAATACTCTTTTCTTAAACAAACATACAATTATAAGGTACCAACTGGACAATTTATGGTTTCGTTATTTCTCGAATTTGAAGACTATTATTTTTATTTCAACATACATTTCTACTCAAGTTTGGCTCTTGGTGGGACACGGAAAGCCTCTGGTAAGTCTCTCCTCTCTGCATGTGGTCACCTTGCTGGAAGGAGCTTCTAGTGGCGGTCCTTTTCCTCTGATCCTCGCTACGATCGATTTGAGCATGAGCACGTTTCGCGAGATATTTTACAAATCTTGTTTCTTGAGATCGTCGACTGGTCGGATAATTTATAAACAAAGTACTTATCTTATCATTTCCTTTTTGCATACATTCTTAATGCATATCTTCTTATCATCAAATCCGGTCTTTGTATAATATCTTCAAACTACAAGTGGTATTTCATAGTAATTCGATAATGGACAAGATCTAGACTAGTCGAAATCATCGGTGGTTCCGACTACATGATTTCCTAGTATTCACTAGATAGTTGTCACAAACATTATAAACACTCCTACCACGGTCATTGTTATTACTCAATTTCTTAGTTTCACTTTCTTTTAGTAAGGTTCATCTACTAATATAAGCGATCGAGGCTAGGAGATATATGAGTATTTAATAACATTGATAAAACAAAGGAGATCTTCATTGATGATAAAGGTAAGTTTCATTTTACAGTCTAATATTAGATCTATTTACTTGTTGGGACCACGATTGTTATTGCGTGATGGAATCCGACTTCCATCTCCTAAGAACTTTCTCTCAGAGGTCTAACTTCCTCGAGAAGTCTTGTTGCTTCATTTTGAAGCGATCGAAGTCTTCTTCTGCTCAAGACTAACGGAAGGGTGGAAGCCTTGGTTTGCTAAAGCAACACTAACTCCATTGACAATAGCTTCCTTCATCGATGCAGGTATGGTTTTCCCTCATAGTTTTAGCGGGCCTTTGAGATCTTCAGTTGGCCAAAATAGTTCATCTTTTCATTTGGATCGATTCGATCCCATATCAAATCATTTTGCTAAGAGCCAGATTTTCTCATCAAGGCGAATACAAGTGCCTTTTGCCACGCTCGAACTCGAGGTCCTCTGCTTCGTTCAAGTGCTTGGGTTTTTACGCACAGTGGATAAAAGAAGTTAACATACTCTTTAAAATTGGAGTCATCGAGCCTTTGGTTAAGTCTCGACAGTTACCTTTGATTTTCTTCTCACAAAGTGAAAACCTCCTTTTGCTGGTCATCGCATGCTCGATCGGCCGGTCTTTACCTTGATTTTCTTCCTAAGTTTTATTATTATGGCTTTAGCCACGATCTCTTCTTTAATTTTCTCTAAATCTATCAAATATGATAGGAAGAAAGGTTAAGGTATAAGAGAGGAACAAGATAATGAAATTTAGGAAGTCAAGCAGAGAAATGTTCTTACTTCTCGGATCAGTGCTTTTGCTCCAAAAATCTTACTGTTGGTCAGTCCTCCAACCAGACATATTTCTACGACCATATGCTACAAAAATAAAATCTCTTTCTTTGATAAAGAAACTTCAAAGAAAGAGTTGTAAGGATGGTCGTGGAACACTTACCCAGAATTGTCATGTCATTATATTGAAAAAATTGTATCTGGACCAATCTCGACTTGCCGATCCGATATCTTTCCCGAGGCCTCATCAAGTTCCTTATCCTTGATAAATCGGGGAAAAGAAACTTGTTAACCTAAGAGGTATTTCTAGGGAGGTGGAACACAGTGAGGATCTTTGGAGATGACTACCTCACGAGAAGGAGTAAGGATTACTAGAGGATCCTAAGCGGATCTTTGAAACTTTCGGGAGCTTCTTTTGCCACCTCATCCTCAGTAGTCTTAGCTTTAAGAGTATCTTGATCGGGAACTTCCACGACCACCTCTTCCCGGGAACCTTTTCACGAAGGGTGCTGCAGTCGGATATGACTAGAATACGGAAGATCTACAAAAAAGAAAAGGAAAGATCAAGGTTTTAATACATCAAAAGATCAATGTATGTATATATCGACCTCTTCATTTAATATATACAGTTCGATTTTAAGGTTTAACCTTATGCATCGAAGCAAAGTCAATTACTGCGGCCTTCCTCTTCCTCTCAGCCGATTTCACGGTTCTAAACCGGTAGGGTGGCTAGATCTTGCACATCAAGCGATCGAGGAATCAGGCGATATCGCGACCATTTGGTCGAGGTCACGATCACCGGATCGGTAGATGTAGATAAATCGACCTCCAAGCGATGACCTCTCATGAGATGCTGGTGGGTCTTTAGTTACCTTCTTGGAAGGGTATGACAACGCCTAATGTATCATCAAAGATAGTTAGATGATGAACATCACTTGTCAAAATATTATTTATGTTCGGTCTCCTACCTGCGGAAGGTTGACATCTGTATAGTCGAAGGGTGGTCGGATCATCAATCGGCTCACATATTGGTGAACTTATTGATCCTCAACGCAGACTACATCAAAAAGGATTTATGGTATACCATGAAATAATATGTCGATAACAAATAGCGGTTGATATTCTTACCTTAAGTCTTTCAATCCTCTCTTGTTGAAAGCATAGCTAAGATCAGAGAAACTAGCCTTGTGCGGAGTTCTCGCGCAAATCATTTTGATCCGACTTTTAATCGATCGGAAGATAGAGTATAAGAGTAAAATAAAGATTTAAGGATCGAAATAATCAACTAAGATAGGTAAGCTGGTGGACTCATTCATGGCTTACCCTCTTTGGATTTTTGTCGTATCTTCACGACCAATATACGAGCATCCGGTGTGCTCAAGCCTTGGATTAACTGTGCGTGGAAAAATCCTTCACTCACGTGCGGGATGTTAGACCCTTGATTGCTTGACCCATCTCTTTAATTTTCTCTCTTTTTACGCAGAGGCGCCATCTCGGTTCTCGATCGCCTTCTTACGAGAATAATAAAGGCTATCTTTCTTCGTGATCTTCATATAGAACCGGCTCTTCTTCCATGACGACCACGAAGATTTTGAGTACATAAATATGTACTCATCGGCTTTCCGTCATGGAGGCGCAAGGTGCACTCTCGAGCGTCCCAATCGTCTTCCCGCTTTTCATCACGTAGTAGTACATGAATAGATCCGGATCTGTGGAATCCCCAAGTATGCTTCACGAGGTAAATAAAGATCTTTGAGATTAGCGATAGCATTAGGAGCAAGATTCACTAATTCAACCCCATAATACTCCAAAACTTTGGGAAGGAAGGAGTGAATTGGTAGCCTAAATCTGCATTCAACATATGCAAGAAAAACAAGAGATTTCTCCATCTTCACTACTCGGGAATGTTCCCCATGAGATCTCAAGAAATCAAATCCTTGTTGGGAAGCATTAGATCTTCCAAGCTCTCTAGCTTCTTCTCTCAAGTCGAAACAGGACGGGTTGGTGAATTGGTGACATGGTCATATTCTGTAACACTGACCCAGGCACATGAGCACGGAATGCTATTAAACTAACATTAAATAATTCTAAACCAGGCAAACTACCAAATTTAATGAGAACCTCCCTTGTAAAGTTAACTACGGGGTTCCAACACATAGATGAATCATAAATAAATAAATGACAGAATCATCATTAGGTATTCAAAGTATGCTAAGCAACTAGTATATCCAAAGAAATCTAGTACACTACTCATCATTATTACACTTAACCCAATGCATGAGGCATAATCATAATAAATCCTTTAAACAACTCGCTCATTTATTTAAGCATGATGCAGTTTATTCAACTTTAGATGGTTCATGGTAGTGTGTGTGTGAACATTAAGCTACTCCCTCCATGCATGTCGTCTTTGGATTGGGTACCTAAAAAACAACAAAGCAAGTGAGTCCAGAGACTCAGCAAGTACATAAATAAAAAGACACATGATTCGAACCATAACATGAGCATCCACATTTAGGAGCACATCATTAAATCATGCCACATGCAATGTTTAAGGATTCCTTTTCTTTATCTCTTTTTGCATTTTACCGGTAATGCAAAGTATGCAACCATGTTGCATACCCATGCTGTCTTGCGCATACAGGGGACCAATTGCCCAATACTCCACAAGTATTGGGGACCTCAACCCACACTCCACAAGTGTGGGATCTCAAGCCCGTCACATTCATGGCGGGGACCTCAAAGATGTGCATGCTTGGTCATCACAAGACCAGGCCTCAACATGATATCAATATGCATATGCACCATCTCTTTTCATTATCAAGCACCAATCAGCGATAACAATGTTCATGAATAAAGCAATATGACATTCATGAATAAGCGATAACAACATTCATGAAGGCAATAACAATATTCATGAATAAAACAATAACAACATTCATGAATGAAATGTAACATTCATGAATAAAGCATATCCATACTTTGATCACTCACCATTTTTTTATGCACACTTATCAACGGCCATACATCATTAACAAGCATCAAACCGCATTCATGTCCAAGCAATCACAAACAAGGTACAAGCGTGCACTTGCCTTAGCACGTGAGCGGAGGGCCTTGAAGAAAGCGCTACCTCGGGACCAATCCACCACCTAAAATTCATTTAAGGCATACTAAGCCAATGGTAATGGACCGAACAAGCAATATAAGCAACCACAATCTAGCAAAGCATATATAACCCGACTCCAAATTCCTAAAAGCTTATCTGTCCCCTCTATAACCAGTCATGTTCTAAAATTCGTATCTTTTAGTACAGGAGTCCAAATCGATGTTCTTAGACTTCATTTATTATCAAATTACCCAACTAAACCTAGTTTGTGGGCCTTCCTGATTCGGCCATCTAAAATCCCTTTTATGCTGATTAACAAAACATTGATTTCGTCGAGTTCTCTGGACAGTACACTAAAACAATCATAACTTTCAGATCGTTTGTCCAAATATTACGTTCTTGGGCTTCCTGAAAGCTACGACAATTATCCACAACTTTCGTTATACTGGATCCTCTAATTCTCCGTTAACTGATCTCTCAAGTCAGATTACTAAAACCTGTCAGAATCTTGACAGATTCGCGAACAATCGCACTAATAAATTCATAACTTTTGCTACAGAGGTCCAAATAATACGATCTAGCACTTCGAAAGCTATTGACGTCTTCTACAACTCTCTAGGAAGCCCAAGACCGAATCACATATTATATTAAAAATCTATCTAACGCGATCTGTCACGAGGAGACACAAATACCGACATTGCTACAACAATCAAATATGCATCTATTCGGGAGCAAACAGGGTTACTCTTGTGAAGCTGTAGATCGCGATGCAATCCGTGAATCTTCCCCTTCCTCTTTCTTCCCTTCTCCTTTCTTCCTTCTTCTTCTTTTTTTCTTGTGGCCATCACAATGAAGAGGCATCGGAGGAGAGGGCACCACCATGGAGAGATGGGTTGCTACTATACCGTGCTACAGTGGCGGTGTGGTGCTGTAGCACCCAGGGTTCCCCCTCCTTCTTTAGTTGGTTCTGGTTTCCTCATGGGCCATGGGCCACTATGCTGTTTTCCTCCACTTGACTATAATTTGCGTTGCCCATTACTCTCTCAATTTCTGATTTTTTCTCTTAATTATCTTAATTCCCTCTCTAATTTTTTTATTACATCCACTAACGACAAGCGGGATATTATTTCTACCCCCTTAAAAAATTCGACCCGATTCTACTTTCATAATCTACTTGAAAGGAGAATCAACAATCTTTAACGTATACCCAGCGTGAACCACTCAGTTTGCTCGCACATGCGAGACCGCAATTCACAAGTCGCTTCCTCTTGGGCTTATGGGATCATATCACCTTGGCGGATATCACGTCTTTCACCTCAACACTAGTCTCGACCTTTACGGTACACTCAACACACGGGACTCAAGGTAAGGTCTTCTTAGCCATGACTCTAACAAAATCTCAAGCTCAGGACCTCTCATGTGCTCTCTGACAGAAAAACACAAGACATTGTGTACTCCAGCAAGTACTCGAGACGGTCCTAGTGATCGTAATCTACAAATTCCCATGGAGAATCTATCAACACACCTTTGGTTAAACTTCCTTCGGTACGAAGTACACCGTCTATACAAAACACATAGAACTCTTGTTCCAACTCTCGGTCGATCACTTTACCTATGCAAGCAGCATCTCCTACCAAGGGCGCACAAAGAACTAGCCTACCAACTCACTTATCAGAAGAACTCAGCGGAGAACAAAGAGTCAAAATGCATCAACTCAAAGCCATCTTCCCTTAGAGCCCAATCCAAAATCAATAGATTTAGCATGAAATTTTTCCACTTTTGAAATAGGTAGTTTAGAAATAAATGCCACACAAGCCAAAGCAGAAATCCTCGAAAAAACCATATTAACCATTTTTTCTTCAACTGGAAGGAATCACACAGACAAGAACCAACTCAATCGTAATTGACATCGTCGTCATAACCACATAGTTCAAGTAAGAACTAAGATAATATCTCACAATCCAAGATCCACAATGTAACACCCTTTTTCCACAATCTTTCTTTTAAGAATTTAATGTAACATCTAATTTTGGGCTTGTGTTTCAAATGTAAGAAAATGAGGGAAATTAAAACTTTTCTTACATCTTGTATTTCTGTATGCTTTGGACAATTGTTGTAAAGAGATTATGGAATACAAAGATCCTGAAGTCATTTAAACCCACATCTTATTCTTCTTAATCATCCTTGTTCCATCTTGTGATAATCTCGGAAATATTTTTCCTAAATTCTTGGGTTGGTATGTGACTCATAAAAGTTTCACAATTTTTAGAAAATGTTTGAATATTTTTGGAGGTCGATCAAACCAATTCAAATCTGGTCAAACCTTGGACAGTGCCTTGTTAAATTTTGGAGGAAAATCCACGCATTAAGCCTCAAAATTTTATGCTAGGTCCTCGTTTGAGCTAGCAAGCTCTGTAAAAATTTCATAATTTTGGAGTCGGTTCTTTGCCTCAAACAATCCTCAGGCAGCTCCTTCAAAACCGGAAAAACTAAATGGTTGAGTCGGACTGGGCTCGGACAGGCCAACTCAACCGACTTGGTTGGACCATGTCGCGCGCCGCGCAGGCGATCTAATGCGCGCTATTCTGCAGTTGGATTTCCATCCACGCTCACGACCTCCCAGCGATCTGGGACCTCTTGGGCACCCCTCGGCGCCTCGGGGTGGTCAGAGCCCCTGGATCTCCATCCGTGGTCCGACCTCGAGACCTCCTGCCCGGCATAAGACCTCCCCCTCGGTGATTCTTGGACGTCGGGACCTCCCGAGCACATCGGGGCGTCAGGACCTCTCTTTCAGCTCTGTTCTTCTCCCTCCACGACCTCAAAGTGCAGTCATCATGGCTTTCGCACCCATGCGTGTGTCGAGCAGGCGATTGGAAGCGATGGCTTTCACTTTTGGTCCTTCCCAGCGTCTCTTTACGCCATGCATTAAATGTGTCGAGCCTAGCCTAGAAGTCTTCCCTACCTACTTCTTGTCAAATCTAGCAGTCATGGCGAGGCATGGACTTTGTTCCATCGGTGAGGCTCGTCTTTGTCCGACCTCCGGCTTTATCTAGCTCAAGCCCTCCTCAATCTCATTTTCCACTCTTGGTTCTTTGTTTGAGCTCCCTCGTGAGTGTGTGAGCTAGCTCGAGCACCCAGAACACCACCTCTGCCTCCATTGTTGACCTTGGCTCCTTGAAGACCTCAGGGCTCAGTGGTTCTTCATTGCCTTTTAAATTTGTCACCTTGCTCTCTTGGTGGCTCAGTCTCCTAACTTGTGTTGTTTAACCTTACGAGGTGGACAATTGAAACTTGTTTCGGAGTTGTGCGGTCGTCTTCCCCAACTCCGGTGGCACACCGTCAGGACACCTTCGGGCATCGACCTCTCCTCAGTCTTCCTCTGGACCCCCTACACTCGGGTGAGTCCATTTTAGTCCGTGAGCAAGGTCTAGCTAGCATATAGCTCGTGGCGCTCGTTTCACCGTTTGGATTTTCAGAAAAGCTTGTCCTCGCCATTCGGCTCATGGCGTTTAAAATCGTCGCGCCCGTCGAGTGCCTCAGCTAGATCCGACACTATTGCGAGTTTATTGGTGCCCTTGGTCGTGGCCGGCAAAGTCCCCATGGCGCGGTGAGCTCGTTTGGTGCTGAGGCGTTTCTGTGTCATACTCGGACGAGGATCGTGATGCAATGATTGGCATTCATGTTATGCGAGTCGCTCATTAATGCGATCTTGCGGCGCCAACACAGCGTGCCTTAAAGCCGACCTCCCGGCGTATTCATGGCGGGTAAGACCCCCAGAAGTTAGATCATGCCGTGGTGGGTTTCCGCGTGAAGTTCTAAGTCCTAGGACCTCTTTGGGTCGATCTTAACCATTGAGGACCTCCCGGGATTAGATCGGACCTTTAGATCTTTCAGTAAAGCCCTTGTCGCTTTAGGACCTCCCGGGTTAGATCCTGGCCAGTTTAGACCTCTTGGAACTCCATCAGTCACTAGGACCACTCTGCGAAAAAGACCTCCTCGGGGTCATTTTTGTAAACCACCTCGGGACCTCCCGAGGTCCTTGTTGGAAAAGACCTCCTCGTGGTCCTCTTTGCAAAGCACCCCGGTCCTTGTTAGAAACCTCGGGACCTCCCAATCTTGATCTTAGCGTTCGCGACCTCCCGGCTTTAGATCAAAGGCGTTGGATTTTATTTGTAAAATCTTTAGTCACCAAACCTCCCTCCGTTGTTGTCTGGACCGTTCAAGACCTCCTAGGTCTAATCGAACAAATCGGATCTCTCGATAAAACTATCGCTTAGGACCTCCCAGAAGATCTTGGTCATCAAGACCTCCTCGTGTCAATCCCGGCGATCAAGACCTCCTCTGGAAGATCTTGACGCTAGGACCTCCTCCTTTGGATCGATGGCGTTAGGACCTCCTCCTGCAGTCTAAACCGTTAGATTTAGATCTAGGGTTAGACCTCCTTTGTGGTTTAAAGCCTTTGGACCTCCTAGTGCTGGAGCGCGGATCTCGTCGGCGGTCCGCGACCTCAAAGGCGTAGACCTCCCCAAATGCGGCGTACGCGCTGAGTGCGTGATCGTTGGATGAGATCTCAACGATCGGACCTCCCCGATCTTGAGTCTTGTGCGTGACTGCGTCGGGCTCGTAGCCGTGGACCGATCTTGGCCCCGACCTCTCCTTGTCTTCGATTCGTTTGGACCTCCAGAGCTCAAGTTTCCTAAGTCTTCTTTGTTTCAAATTTCAAAAGTGCATAACTTTGTCATTTTAACTCCTTTTGAATGATTCAGTTGCTGAATTTGTTATAGTATAAACTTTAATCGAGAATGAAATTAGGCCCTATGTTGTAGTGAAAATGATTTTAATAGCATGATCTTGTTTAATGAAAAATGAGGTCAGAAAATTCATGAAAAATTTGTAAACCACATAACTTCCTCATGTAGTTGCAAAGTGGGCAAACTCAACCTGGTAAATTTGGCCTATAGACATGCTTTAAATTGATCTAGGCTTTGTCTTTATTCATGTTCACGAAATGATATATGCTAGTTGTAGAACTTAGAAAAATCATAACTAAATCATCTTAACTCAAATGACCTAAAATTTTATATGGGTTACCACTATACCAATAGGTAGCTACCATAAAATTTCAGCTTCAAAATCTTTATAGAAAATATTTTTGCTACAATTGCTAATTATGGCAAAAAGGTTTTAAGTAATATCTTTTGCACCTAAATCCAAATTAGGTTTTCCAGTTTCTATGTCTTGGTATATTTGTATTCTACCTTGTGTATAAATTTCGTTGTATTTGGATAATTTTTGCTAGCTCTTTTGTTTAAGTGTTGCTAGTCTTATTGAACCAATCCACCACCTAAAATTCATTTAAAGGCATACTAAGCCAATGGTAATGGACCGAACAAACAATATAAGCAACCACAATCTAGCAATAGCTTGTAACGCGACCCCGACTCCAAATTCCTAAAAGCTGATCTGTCCCCTCTGTAACCAGTCATGTTCTAAAATTCGTATCTTTTAGTACAGGAGTCCAAATGAGGTTTTCTTAGACTTCATTTAAAGGTTATAAAATTACCCAACTAAACCTAGTTGGTGGGCCTTCCTGATTCGGTCATCTAAAATCCCTTTTATGCCGATTAACAAAACATCGATTTCACGTCAGGTTCTTTGGGCAGTACACTAAAACAATCATAACTTTCAGCTCGTTTGTCCAAATATCACGTTCTTGGGCTTCCCCGAAAGCTACGACAATTATCTACAACTTTTGTTATAATGAGATCCTCTAATTCTCCATTTAACTGATCTCTAAAGTCAGATTACTAAAACCTGTCGTATCACCGACAGATTCGCAGACAATCGCACTAATAAATTCATAACTTTTGCTGCTGAGGTCCAAATAATACGATCTAGCACTTCATCGAAAGCTATTGACGTCTTCTACTACTCTCTAGGAGAATCCCAAGACCGAATCCGCACTTAACTATATCAAAACGTCTGTCCCGAGGAGACAAATACCGACATTGCTACAACAATCAAATATGCATCTATTCGGGCAAACCGGGTTACCCTTTGACGAATCTTGTAGAACGCGATGCAATCCGCGAATCTTCCTTCCTCTCTTCTTCCTCTTCTCCTTCTTCCTTCTTCTTCTTCTTTTTTCTTGGTCGGCCATCACAATGAAGAGGCATCGGAGGAGAGGGCACCACCATGGAGGAGATGGGTTATGCTAAAGGGTAGCGCTGCACTGAGCACCCTAGGTTCCCCTCCTTCTTTAGTTGGTTTCTGGTTTCTCATGGGCCATGGGCCACTAAGTCTGCTTTTCCTCCACTTGACTATGGGTCACAGTGGCCCATTACTCTCTCAATTTCTGATTTTTTTCTTTTAATTATCTTAATTCTCTCTAATTTTTTGTTACATCCACTAACGACAAATGGGATATTACATATTCCTTTCGGGTGGGGAAAGAAAAGGAGGTCGAAAGCAGTTTTTACTCGGGAGATGAAGAAGGAAAGTTGGAGGTGAAAAAACCCTAAATCCACAAAGGGTTTTTATAAGCTTCAGAATTTCTAACTGCAACAAGGAGTTGCCCAAAAAAAACTCCAACGGACACAAAACTCTTCCATTCCCAAGGAAAAGTTCTTAACTTTAAAGTGAATACAAACTGCCTCAAATGCCTTTGCATTTAATGAGTCGCCACCGATACGATTTCATCGGAAGAAAAGTGTTCACACGACCTATTCATTTAAAGTTCAGGCTAGCTGACGGGGATTAAAACTCTATATATTATTTTTAATATATAAAAGACCATGCGTCTTCGTGGTCGAAACCCCGAGGTACCCACCGGTCATTGAGATTCCAGAGGTTACATAATGGCACCTGTCCTGACGAAGGCCTAAGCCAAGCTCCCCACCGTGAGAACGCTTTGTAAAGGTATGAACTGATACTTGGAACTGATTCCAAGTATATTCTTTACCGTGTGACGAATGGAGCACGTGCATATTCCATACCATACGACGTTTCTTATCCAGACACACTGACGAACAACCTCCATGTAGTTACATGTCTCATAGACATATAACCGCCAAACGGTTGATCCTTTATCAACCGCCACTTGACTCCGACCAGACGCAACGTTTCACATCAGACGTATTCTCCGGAAGTAACTGCCACCTCTTCGAGGGCTATTTAAAGATGGAGCCTGGACGGATCAAAGGGAGAGGAAGACAAGACAAAGCCATCAGACTAAAGCACAAGTCATAGATTCGTGTTGTAGGTCTGACATTGTAAAGGAACAAGCAGTGTTCTTAGTGCATACCCTGTAAAACCCAGTTCATATTAATAAAGAGCAGTCACATTATTTCCCTAGATTTCCCACGTCACTTTCTCCTTTTCTTTTCGTAAGATCGACGTCTTGATCGTCCCATTATTTCCCTTATAGATACCATCAAATTTGCTATACTTGCTGTTCCAAATATAAGAGCTTGTACACCTCACTTAAATTATCAGTGAGCTCGTTTTTAGGAGTATCTTTATATTATATGAACTATATGATGCAACCTAATGATGAAATATATATATATATATATATATATATATATATATGCATATATATATATATATATATATATATATATATATATGCACCATGTCACTTTTGGTCCAAGACAAGCAAGCGCTCGAAATGACCGTGTTGGAATCCAGCTCGCCTCTGAATCAGCTTGACAACACCAACATAAAATATACATATCTTTCACATACGGAGTCCGTTGGAGGTCCACGAGTACTTGATTGAAAGCTTATTTCGTCATCTTTTCAACGGATCTGGTCTCACCTCCAAATTCCATCCGACTGATCGCAATCATCAAAAGAAGACATTATATCGCTTGTTTTGGCCAACTGGGCTTTGTAATCATACCAACTTAGCCCATCTCGCCGCGCCCA
The DNA here is from genome assembly GCA_036346255.1 of Ampelocalamus luodianensis. Taxonomy (NCBI): domain Eukaryota; kingdom Viridiplantae; phylum Streptophyta; class Magnoliopsida; order Poales; family Poaceae; genus Ampelocalamus; species Ampelocalamus luodianensis. The sequence goes on from CM070640.1 coordinate 24,478,058, forward strand.
CTTGGGGCGTGGTTATGCTTATGTAGTCCCACCCCACTATTTCTTTTAGTTTTGTGGCTCCTCATCCCCTATTTAAGGAGGACGCACCCCTTCTAGTTTTCTGGGATTTCATTGAGTTAAGGTTTAGCCATTGTGCAAACTTCTGTTCTTCAGTTGTGTCGGACGACCACCTGTCAAGACAGCCTTCGGAATCCCACCTTATCAATATTTCATAAATATTTGCAATACATTAGATTGCATTTTATCTTGTTCTTGCGTGTTCTTCGATTGCATGCAGGAATAGGCCTTCATGGTCAAGTTGATCGCGCTTCCAGCAAGGTCAATAACATCTCGAAGTTGGTTCAACGATTGCTAAGACGCAAGCATCGTCGTACGGTTGTAGTCGGATCGCGAGAGTCACCTCCACTAAAATCGATATTTATCAATCTCATCGAAAGATCGGGACATCCCGCCTCCCTCAGGTGGTATCAGAGCTTCAGTTGATCGGTGAGATTTTCCAGTTTTCTAGTAGTAGATTCGTTTTTATACGTAGAATCCAAAAAATTGCCCACAAAAATTATTTGTTGCGCCATTATCGTGTCCGAACCCCTTTGAGCCATTGCAATTTTTCTTTTCGGAATTTTGCTTGTTGAATCATTGGTTGCATCATCATGTCTAGTTGCTGATCTTTAGTTCTAGTTATTGTTTAGTTGGTCGTTGTCTAGTTTACTTCTCGTGTTTTCCTTCACGTTGCTTGATCGTTCTTTTAGGATTTTTAGTATTTGCATCTAAAACAGAAAATTCGTGGGTTGTTAATCCGCACCAAAAATAGAAAATTCGTTCTGTTGTTCATCCAAAAAAATGAGATTTACTGTGATCTTTTGGGAGATTTGATGTTATTTGCGACTTGCGGCAAACCGTAGGGCCGGCCAGATAGAAGGCGAAAGAGGCAACCGCAAGAACAAAAGCCGCGGTAAAAAAAAAAAAAAGAAAAGAAAAGTGTGTAAAAAAATTATTATATACCTTCTACATATAGCCAAAAGCTTCTACAAAAAATTTCAGGAAGTTTAGCCCACGGATTTGAAAGATATAGCAATTTTAAATTTGAACTCGGGACGGTTTCGAGTCCGAGTAGGATTCCGTTTCCGAGACACCTTCAGTAAAATGGGCATAACTTTTGCATACGGTGTCCGTTTTTTACGTTCTTGTGCTCGTTTTGAAGCTAACGATGAGGCACATCCTTTCCACCTAAGCCCCTTGTCGCTGTCTCGAGGCCCCAAAATCGGCCATCTGCGGCCCCGAATTCGCGTCGTAAGTTTTCGGTTTATATTTTTGTCGCTTTTTTGATCTTCCTTCGAATTTGGGCTTCACTCAACTAAAAGTTGTAGATCTCGTCGAAAAATTTCAAAAGAGTATATATAAGCCATATAAAACTTTGAGTTTTCATCTCTCGAGACTAGTTATTGTTAATCGCTTAAACTAGTTGTTTACTTTATTGTGCTCTACATTGTGCGAACAATCTTGTCCCCTACACAAAGGTTTGAGTAGTTGGCTAGCATCTCTCCTAGCACTTGGTGTGAGAATTTCCTTTGCTTGCATCAAGTCACATTAATCTTTGCGTGTGCGTGCATATACTTCTCTTGACAGCTTTGATTAGCTAGCTTTGATTAGGCTAGGATCAAGAACATTGACTAGTACTTTGAACATTAATTCAATTTGCATTTGCTGAATTGATTGTTGCTAATCCTTGCTACCATACTTGACCCTTCCGAGCTACACCTCTTCTACAATCGCATGTGCTAAACTTCTCCTAGCAATTGATGGAGGCGGGTACCGATCTTTCGATGAGATTGATAACTATCGATTTTGGTGGAGATGACTCTCGCGATCCGACTACAATCGTACGACGACGCTATGCTGCTAGCAATCGTTGAACCAACTCGAGATGTTATTGACCGTGCTAGAAGCGCGATCAACTGAACACGAGGTTCGATTCCTACGAGCAATCGAAGAACTAGCAAGAATAAAATATAGACAATCTGATATTGCGAATAAGAATGTAGCGTAGATGGTATTGAAAATCAAAGGTGGGATCCCGAAGGCTGTCTTGATAGGTGGTCGTCCGACACAATCAAGAATGTGTTTGCACAATGGCTAAACCTACACTCAACGAAATCCGAAGTTCGCCAAGGGAACGCGGCTCCTATATGGGAATACGACCAGGTGGCGCCTGGAAGTGGACGACGCCCTAGGGGTTACAAGGCCCATGGGCCCAAGAGGAGGTGGCGCAGCACCCTTTTTGGCTCGGACAAAAAAACAGACGTGAATTGTTTTGTTTATTGTGGCCGGCTCGATTGGAATTTGAAGCTGAGGTTGGATCCATTAAAAAGTAGACTTGATAATCTTTCAATGAAGTCCAAGAACGTCCCAAACGGAGTCCGTATGAAGAAGTTACGTCCATTTGAACTTAGTGTTGTTGCAGCAGTCCGAACTCGAATCCGTAACGAGCCCAACTCGAATTTTTGCTTGGCTCGGACCCAAAGTGACGTGATGACCTCCATTATGCCTCCTATGCTTGTCCATGACTCACATACCTCTCCTTGGTCCTTTCCCATATTCCTAAGCACAATTAAAACACTTGCATTAGGTAGCGATCTATTCTCGTGAATATATAAACCTATGAACGAATTCACCGGTGATTAAGTTGCAGCACGAGCTCGAGTAATTGGTCCTTGTAACATTTGTTGTGTGATCAGCCGTGTGTGTAGACGCGTTGTATCCAAGTTAGGATGTCCTCATCAAGAATCGCCCATCCAATCTTCAAGATACGCTGATACCGCTGCCGCCGATCATCCTGCTTGCTTGGTAAGAATTGGTAAGAATTCGATAGAAGGCTTGAGTGTGAGCGACTTTTGAACCACCACATCCTAGTAGTTGCTAGGGACATATGCTTGTTTTCTACTAACCATGACAGGTTCAAGATCACATAGAAGGGAGTTTCGTGAGATCAACAATACCATTGACTCATCTCTTGTGCCTGAACGAGGTAAATTTAAGTATGCATTTCCATCCTTTGCTGGTAAATTTGATCTTAATGCCTATGTTGACTGGGAAATAGCATTAGAGAAAGAATTTGAATATTATGATTGGTCTGATAGGCAAAAGATTAGAGCTGCCACTAGTGTTTTTGTTGAGGATGCAATACTTTGGTAGAAGTATTTAAATAGACATGGAAGAGTGCCTCAAACTTGGAATGCATTAAAAAACTTTTGAGAGATGAATTCGTTCCTAAATATCATACTGATTATTTACTGGCTAGATTGCAACGTTTAAATCAAGGTAGTAGAACTGTAAGGGAATACTATCATGAATTGAAAACTCGTTTGTTGCGTTGTGGTTTAGAGGAACATGCTGAAGCTACAGAAAATATATTCTTAAGTGGGCTTAATAAGGAAATTCAGGACCTTCTTGTTCATAAAGAATATAATTTTCTCTCTCATTTGTTTATACTTGCCTGTAAGGTTGAAAGTCGACAAGGAGAAATTAAGAATACATGATGATAGAAAACATGAGAACAAGCCTATGTTTGTGTCTTTTCAGAACTAACGACTTGCAGGAAGTTGAGAGCCATGCCAAGAGGAGAATGAGTTGATTGAACCACCGACTCCATTGGTTGAGAAGGAAGATGAGGAGATGGAAGCACCTACATCATCCGAGGAGAGCCAAAAAGGTAAAGATCATGGTGTTGTCATCACTCAAGGTGAGTATGCTTGTGAAGAACTATATTTGTTCACTGTTCATGCTATTTTAGAGCAAAAATTAGTGGAAAATAATTCTGATATGCACATATTTCAAGTAGAGAATACTCGATCGCATTGATTTGATTGCACCATGTGATGAAATAATTGAATTCCCTGCTGTTTTGAGTGATTCATTTGATGAGTTAATCGCATATAATGATTATGTGGAATTGGTTAGACATAATGAAGTTTTGACTAGAATTTCTCCTGCTGATTCTTTGTGATTCACCTATGAAATTGTCACATGCTATGGACAAAGTTTCTGAAATTGTATGTTCAAAATGCTTGTCTAGTGCCTACATCCCTGGGTATAAGTTTAATTTGATTGAAGATTATGGTGTAGACAATCAATTTCTTGTTTATCGAATATGCATAACTTGTGATTACATGGATGAATTGAAGCTTGCTGTTTTGAACAACAATTCTTATGTGCCGAATCTTGTTCATTATGAGAGAAAATTAAAATTTAGTGATCATTTAATGCCCATGTGTTCATCTCTTATTGCACCGTGATACGGGGGAGGCCCGATCTTCTCAGTGAGGAACCGTGGATAGTTGATGCGGCGTAGACGATGTCGCTAGCTAAACACTCGCGCCAATGCACGAACCTCAACTCTTCGAATACGCCTAAAACACACGGGTAGTTGTTCGTCGCGAGACCACGAACGCATTTAACGCCAAGTCCCCAATTCCCAATGGAACGACGGCTTGACCTTGGATTGCGAACAAAACAAATGGATCGCCTAATTCTCTCTCAAAGTCCTCGCATGAACTCGTGTCGAAAGAACAAGCAATAGCTATGTTTCAATCTTATGCATAAACCGGTCTTCCTCTCGCTTCCTTGTATTGTGAGCTTTCCTTCTCTTAACTTATGCGAATTTGTTCGATGCACTTGATGCTTCTTTTATGCCAATGTAACCCTTGTTGCCATGTCACCATATGTCTTTCATGACCGCCCGCATGTGCTAGGGTTTTATCCTCGAGAGCACGCTCTCTCTCTGGCCACTTGGGTTTCTTCTCCTTGTTGGCCGCATGTGTTTCTCCTCTATGAATTTGTTCCTGCCTCCCTCTCCTCCCTCTCGGTTCCAAAGTCTTTAAATTTGTCAAACCCGAGAATGCACCAAGTATTGCTTTAGGTAGTAACCAATTCTCATTGGCAACAAAAGAAAATTCATTAAGAAACAAATGCACCGTTGTTTGAGAAGTTTAGCTCTGCTTACGAATAACCTCATAAGTAGTAGGGATATCCTCATCACACCGCCTAGTATGGACAACTGCATCATGATATTGAAGTATGGAAGAATTTACACATCCATTCACCCCTGCTAGATGGATTTCCTATTGCTCGATTGAAATATGATAATATGGATAAACTTTGTTTGATTCCAAAAGTTGTAGATTTGCCCACATGTGCTACCACTGCAAGTTTACAACTTCGGAGAGTTGAATTGCATAAATACTTCACTTATATTTGCAAAACTAGTTGCAATAATTGCTATGTGAGAAATTTTGTTTTGCTCATTAACATATATGATTATTCCTGGGGTAATAATACAATGAGGTTATACGATCGCTGCTGTTTTATAACATTAATTGTGCAACAACGAAGAACTGTTAAAACGGATGACATATACATATACCATGCATACACCTTGGCTTCTTTATTACCCTATTTTCAGTCTATCAAAAGACGAGGACGGCTTTGTTTTTAAGAAGGAGAGGATGATGAGGACATGACCCTTATATATACAATCAAATTTGCTATGCTTGTTGTTCCAAATATAAGAGCTTGTACACCTCACTTAAATTATCAGGTGAGCTCGTTTTTAGGAGTGTCTTTGTATATATATGAACTATATGATGCTACCTAATGATGAAATATATATATGTGCAGCACCATGTCACTTTTGGTCCAAGACAAGCAAGCGCTCGAGTTGGACCCGTGTTGGAATCTGGCCACCTCTCCCGGAATCACCGACAACACCAACTTAAAATAGGCATAACATTCACATACGGAATCCCTTGGAGGTCCACGAGTACTTGATTGAAATCTTATTTCGTCCTCTTTCCAACGGATCTGGCCTCACCTCCAAATTCCTTCTGGACTGATCGCAATCATCAAAAGAAGACGTTATATCACTTGTCCGCCAACTGGCTTTGTAATCATATCGAACTTGGCCCATCTCGCCGCTGCCCACTCGGGGCGTGGTTACAGTTAACATGAACAATAACCACGAGTTTTAGTCCCACCCCACTATTTCTTTTAGTTTTGTGGCTCCTCATCCCCTATTTAAGGAGGACGCACCCCTTCTAGTTTTCTGGGATTTCGTTGAGTTAAGGTTTAGCCATTGTGCAAACTTTTGTTCTTCGATTGTGTCGGATGACCACCGTCAAGACACCTTCTAATCCCACCTTATCAATATTTCATAAATATTTGCAATGCATTATATTGCGTTTTATCTTGTACTTGCGTGTTTTTCGATTGCATGCAGGAATAGGCCTTCGTGGTCAGGTTGATCGCGCTTCCAGCATGGTCAATAACATCTCGGAGTTGGTTCAACGATTGCTAAGGCACAAGCGTCGTCGTACGGTTGTAGTCGGATCGCGAGAGTCACCTCCACTAAAATCGATATATATGAATCTCATCGAAAGATCGGGACACCCCGCCTCCATTACTTGTTACTCGTAAGTCTTGCGAATATATTTTTGTACTCAACTGCATTGCTTTGTTGTTTTAGAGGAGGAAGTGGATCCCTAAGGGATCGACTTTTGTGAGTTTTGTTGTGGATCGTGCGACTAGCTTGGTGGCCTGCCGGTTGCCTTGTGGGTGTTGGCTAACCTGCTCTTTTGTTTTTAGCTATCTTATGGCACTTTTGCTTCCGTTATATGCTACTTTGATGTCATTTGGCCGGCTTTTTTGTAAGAACTCTATATTATGTATGTCCTTTGCTAGACTTGGTATTGTAAGTTGTATGGAAATGATGCATGATTTTTTTAAAAGATGTATGTGTGCTGCAATTCTAGGAAGCACATGTCTATCGAGGCTTAAGATATTTAATTGGTAATACTAGAACTAGTTGGAGGTTAAGTATTACGAGTTAAATACCCTAGATCCTCACAAAGTTGGTATCAGAGCCATACTGACCGTAGAAACCCCTAGCTTGGTCGCTCTTAGAATATTTTGAAAAACATAGTTTCAAAACTATCAAATGATTTACAAAAACTTAAGTAAGTTCTCGATTTTACTCCTTACCTATCTTAGCTTGCTCATCTTACCATGTTCTTATCAAGTTTTGAAAAGCTGATTTCTCTCTTCCTTTGTCAAAAGATAGTTGCTTATCGGTTAAATTGGTTTCAAAAACCATGAGAGTTATAAATTGAAGTGTGGTTGTATTTTGGGTGAAGATTGAAGCTTCTGGAGCTTGGATTTTTGGCTAGAAGTCGGGAAACAAAATCGATAGCAAGCGTAACTTTCGGAAAGCAAGTTCTTAATTGTAAATAAGGTAGAAAATGAGAGGATAACTTAACTAAAACTTGTGAGAATAAAAGGGTAATAAGTGATATGAGTTGGCTAAGTATCTAATACTCCCTTAGGTGGTTTTACCTTGCTCTTTAGCTGTGTAGGATCCAGAGTTGTGTTCTAAAATTTACCTTCCTAACCGATTGCTCGTTCTTTCAATACGAGTTAGTCGTGCCGGGAAGTTGGTCTTGTAACTTGAGGTCTTGTACTGATTTTATGCTTGTTTTCAAGCTTTTAGAGTTCATTTCTTAGATATGTTAATTGTTTTCCTTGCCTTCAGTTTTCGGGCTTGTTGCTAACCTATCTTGGTGGAACAGGATGGCTGGTAGGACTCGCAGCGATCAGAGTCAGCCAGCTGGTCACGATGACGAGCTCCCGCCTCCTCCGACCATGGCTGAGGTTCTCGCTCAGATTGAGCAGAATCGGATGGACCAGATGCAGATCCTGGAGGTTATTGCGAGGAATACCTCCCCTCTCTCTGGTGCCTCCGGATCTGGGGGAGGAGGTGGACATCAGTCGCGGGGGGGACTCTCGGAGTTCCTTCGCACCCAGCCGCCGATCTTCTCCCGGTCTAAGGACCCCCTTAACGCAAATGACTGGTTGTGTCTGGTTGAGCGGAAGCTCAATATTGCTCAGTGCCAGGATCAAGAGAAGGCACTCTTTGCCTCCCACCAGCTGGAGGGTGCAGCACTCTCTTGGTGGGAGAACTTTCTCTCCATGTAGCCCGCTGGCCACGTGGTCACTTGGGAGGAGTTCCACACCGCTTTCCGTTGGGCTCATGTCTCTGCCAGCCTGATGAAGCTCAAGAAGAAGGAGTTTCTTGCGCTCAAGCAAGGGCATAGATCTGTGACAGAGTACCTGCATGAGTTCAACCACCTGGAGAGGATGCTCCTACTGAGGTGACCACTAATGAGGTCAAGCAGGAGAAGTTAATGAAAGGCTTGTCCGAGGAGCTGCAGGACAAGCTCTCGATCGTCGACTTCCCTGACTTTTAGACCTTGGTTGACAAGGCCATCGTCGCCGAGCACAAGGCGAGGGCGCTCACAGTCCCGCAAGCGCAAGTGAGAGGCCCAAAGTCGCAAGGGCCGGCCTCTCTCGCCTCGTGTTGCGCCACCCTAGTGGCCCATTCTCGAGCTTCCCACCACCGAGGCCGCCGGCACCAGCTCCTCCTCCTCGTAGGTCGTGCCAGCCACGCACTGCGCGGTTCGCAGGGTGGCCTCCGCACTGGGCCGCGAGGTCACTTGCTTCTTCTCGCAACCGAAGGCCACTATGCTAACCGCTGCCCTAAGAACACTAGAGCGGCCCTCGCTCTAATGGAGGACGCGAGCAAGGAAGCGGTCATCCCCACTAAGACTATCCGAAGACTCGGTGTGGAAGTGGCCGAGTCAACCACATCTTGGCCGAGGAGGCACAGAGGCACCCGACGTTGTGTTGGGTACGCTTTTGTCAACTCGCCCCATCGCAGCTTTGTTCGATTCAGAGCTTCGATTCCTTTATTTTAAGGTCTTTGCTGCTGCTAGTGATCTCCACTTTGTTCCTTTGGGTTTCCTTTGCTTATTCGCTCCCGGTTCGTAAATGACAACGATTAGGAATGCCGGATGTCCCCATTGAAGTCAAAGGAGTGGGATTCTTGGCGAACCTTATCCTACTCAACTCAATGAGTCCGATGTGATTCTTGGCATGGATTGGTTGTGCCAACATTTGGGGCAAATCGATTATGCCAGAAGGTCGTCTACCTTACCAATTCTCAAAGCGAACAGTTAGGTTTTCGCCAGTCGCAAGGATCGCATCTCTCGCGCACTTGAAGCTGGTGAGCCTTGGAGATTCGTAATGTCCCAACAGGTGTGACTTCATGGATGTTTTCCCAAGATTTGCCTAGATGCCTCCAGCTCGAGACCTAGAGTTCGTGATCGAGTTGTCGCCCTGCATCGCCCGATTTCAAGAGGCCGATCGTATGCCTCCTATCGAGTTGGGGAGTCAAGAAGTAGCTAGGTGAGCTTCAAGAGAAGGGTTTTATCCATCCTAACTCATCTCCTTGGGGTTGTCCAAGAATCTTTGTGAAGAAGAAGGACAAGACTTTGCGATGTAAAGCGTGATTACCGTCCGCTTAATGAGGTGACGGTAAAGAACAAGTACCCTTTGCCCTACATCGACAATCTCTTTGACCAGCTTGACTGAGCTCTGTATTCTCCAAGATTTACTTGAGATTGGGGTATCATCAAGTCAGATCAGATTCAAGATATTCAAGATGGTTTTTTCTACTCGTTATGGTCTTTACAAGTACATCGTTATGTCTTTTGGCTTAACCAATGCTCCCGCCTATTCATGAATCTTATGAACTCACTATTTATGGAGTATCCGATAGATTTGTTGTGATCTTCATCGATGATATTCTTATCTACTCCAATTATGATGAAGAGCATGCCGAGCATCCGCTTGTATTGGGAAAGCTGCACGAGCACTAGCTATATGCGGTTCAAGAAGTGCGAGTTCCGCCAAGGAAGTGGTATTCTTTGCCATGTTCTATTAGCAGGAGGCGAGCCGTGGATCCTAGCAAGGTCGTTGATGTGCTTTCTTGGGGTTAGCCCAAGTTGGTCACAGATGTGCGAGTTTTATTGGTTTAGCGGTTACTACTATCGCTTTATCGAGAACTTCTCGAGATCGCTGCCAATGACTAAGTTGCTTAAGAAGGACAAGAAGTTTGTGTGGTCCGCCGCTTGTGATGAGAGTTTTCAACAACTCAAGAAGCGCTTGACTTCAGCCCCGCTTGTTCTTCCCGATGTCCACAAGAGCTTCAATATCTTTTGTGATGCCTCTCGTCAGGGACTCGGTTGTGTCCTTATGCAGGAAGGCAAGGTAGTGGCCTATGCATCAAGACAGTTGAGGCCTCATGAACTCAACTATCCAACCCATGACCTGGAATTAGCTGCAGTGGTTCATGCACTTAAGATTTGGCGACATTACCTGATCGGTAACCGTTGTGAAGTGTATTCGGATCACAAGAGCTTGAAGTATTTGTTCACCCAACCAGATCTGAACCTCAGGCAAAGAAGATGGTTGGAATTGATCAAAGACTATGACATGGGTATCCAGTACCATCCGGGCAAGGCCAATGTTGTTGTCGATGCACTTAGTCGGAAGGTGTATTGCAACACCTTGATGCTCTAGGAGCAGCAGCCTGCCCTTCATGAATAATTTCAGCGGCTCAATTTGGAGGTTGTTGAGCATGGTTCTCTCGCTGCCTTGGTGGTGTAACCAACCTTGGTGGACCGAATCAAGGCCGCGCAGAATCGGACATTGAGTTAACCAAATCAAGCGTAACAACAAGAACGGACAGCCAAGTACTTCTCGAAGATGAGCATGGTGTTGTGTGGTTTGACGGCGCCTTGTGGTTCCAAAAGTCATGGAATTGCGGATTTGATTCTCCACAAACCCATGATTCCCCGCCCATTCATCCTAGGGCCACAAAGATGTATCGTGACCTTCGCGAGATTCTAGTGGACCCGAATGAAGCGCGAGATTGCCAAGTTCGTTGCCGAGTGCGACATGTGCTGTCGTGTAAAGGCTGAGCATCAGCGTCCAGTAGGCCTTCTTCAGCCTTTACCAATACCCGAGTGGAAGTGGGATTCCGTTGGCATGGTGTAACATCCCCAAATTAATTAATGAGATTTAGTATGCATCTTATCAGCATGTTTGACATTTTGAAACATTTGCATAAATTATTGCAATTGGAAAAATTTAAATCAAAGATCAAACATACACTTCGAATTCAACTCCAAATAAAAACAGGAACAAAAACATTTTATCATCACTTGGAAATATTTTATTCAAATACTATAATAATTATCTTGAATAAATATAATTTTTCCCAAATTTTTGGGACTATTTTAAACTCTAAGAAAATTCAAGCACCATTAAAAGACCTAGACTAAGTTTGAATTTATTTTACTCAAATTATATTATGAATAGGGACTTTCATAATTTTTATAAATACTAGGTCATCCCAGGAACACCCTTGATTTATTCCAGAATTTATAGAATTTTATTTCTATATTTAAAGCCTCACCAAACCTTCTACTTAATTGGCCAAATTTGTATTCAAAACTCGGATCAAGATCGCTCATTTGACTCGAGTCCGACCGCACCACATCACTCACCCAACCACCTAGCTGTACCGGATGGAGTCTAACGTCGCTGACCATTTTTGCTCACTTCTATTCCCGGCCGAGGAAGAGAAGGGCGCTCTCCTTGAATTCTTCCTGGGTAAGCTCGAAGCTAAGGTATCTCCTAGCTTTCTACTTGCTTACTCTTTCCATTTTAACTCAATCGGGCTCTTGTCGATTCTTGTAGTTTCCAAAACATCGTTCATCCTCTCGGCGGCCTCCTGAACCCCTCACAACCATTCTTCACTGATCTCTTGTCGCAGGTTTCTCTCCCCACATGAACCCGAGCGTCGCCATCGCCATCGTTGGCACTAGTTTCTTCCCAAGCTTCTGCAGCTTTTCTTTTTTCCGCTGGTAAGCTTCCACTGACTTCCTAGTAGCTCAAGCATACGTTGTTTTGCTCTATTTTGCACCGTGGCGTCACCTTTGTTGTTACCGTTTTAGCACCGCCGCCCTTCTCCAGCGTGCTGCCGGCACGCACCGCCGTGAGCCTAGCCACTAGTGCCATTAGCTTCGCTAGGGTATGAGGGACCCATTTATGGCCTTGTCCGCGCCGCGTGGACAATAAAGACGCGAGCCGCCGTGCAAGCTCACCGAGCGCCGGCCGTTGTCGACATCGACCAAAACAATAGCTCATTAATTAGCGCAAATTTTTGATTAGTTGCTTAATGGTGTTTAAGATGGTTAAAGTCTCTATTACATGTGGGCCCGTATGTCCTGTAAGTGAATGTGTAGTTCGTAAATTATGTTTTCTATTTAGGAAACACGTATTCCTAGTATACTAGGAAGGAAATTACGCTTTAATAAATCAGAAGACGCATTCCTCAGAATGCGCCTCCACCCTAGCTTGGCCGAGACCGAGTCAGTGTTGACTGGGTCAAACTTTGAGCCCGGTCCCGTTTGTCGCTGACTAGGCTAGCTCAGCCTCTAGAAAAAGTATTCAATACTTAAGAAATTTCGGAATACAATTATTTGTACACTGAAAATTGTTGTAACTTCAAAAATCCATATCTAATTCAAATCAACCCCAAATTGAATGAAACCACTTCTGGTAATTTTAATTTTTAATGAAATTTATGTTAAAATTGGTTTCAAACATGTCTATATAACAGAGAGCATTATTTTGGAAAATGAGCTATAAGCACTATTATTTTTACAAAAGAAAAAGGCTGATAACTTCAAAAATTCATTAGTAATCCTTGGAAACTCCAAAAATAGTGAGATCAGTTTTGATAAATTCTATTTCAAATGAACTTAATTATAAAAATGGTTTCAAACTTACCTCTATCACAGAAACTATAGTTTGAGGAAAATGATCCTAAAGGGCATTATTTTTACACTATTAATGCTGATGACTTTAGAAATCAATAATAAAATCATGAAAACTCCAATTGAAGCAAACTCAACTGTTTTGAACTTGCAATAATATTGTCTATTTATCCATGTAATCCATGTACTCACCACTGCTCTACAAATTTTCATCTCATAATTAAATTACGTGAATGAAGACGTATTGAAACCTGAAATTCAAACCACCATAACTTTCACATACTAAATCCAAATGGAATAATTCTTTCACCATAATTCACATAAAATCATAATCTACCTACCGTATAAATTTCATATATTTTTGAGCATGTTGGATTTCTGGCTTTATTTGATATTTATTGCAATATAGTCTTTCATTAGGTTTTTCGACGATAACGATATATTCGTGAGATCAAATTAAGTGTAACCGGAGAATGAACTTGTGATACCAGAAAAGGTGCGAGCACCCTCCTCTTGATCATATTGCTCCCAGTGGTTTTTAAATGCTTTGTGTGAGTTTTATTAGCGCAATTGCATACTATTTTGATATGTATGTTTATGGGTAGAAGTAGTTAATCTCCTAATTGCTGCATTAGCCCTCCTTTGAATGTTGATTACCCCTTTATCCTTGAATGACTAAGGTTATATGTTATATGGGTTTGTTTGCTAGTTTGTAGAACGATGCTTAGCCATGCTAGTAGTTATAGCCGAAAGCGGTTGATGGAGCTAGTCCATCGGCCGATGGATTGAATTGAATCCTAATGAAATTTGAGGATTTTATGGATTGAATTATGTTGGGTTTAAGGGTTGTATAGATCTTCGTATATGGGGTTTGTGGACATGTTGAGCTTTTTATGTTCTTAACTTGGACGGGTGTAGGTTGATGATGAATTACTATTGTTGTTATGGAATTGTGTAGCCCCGTCTGAGTGATTAAGGACCGGTCAGTGGTGTGATGAACTAAGTCTTACGTGCAACCACACGCGGATAATGGCGAAGGCTTGGCTTAATAATTTGTTGTGTGTTAGCTATCAAAACACAATGGGATTGACAATTGTTATTGTTATGTATTTAATTGTTCTTTTGGTCAATCTCGCGGGGGCATGTTAAGGGTCACCTTACTTGTTCTTAAGGGTCTCTTGTTTGATTGGGACTTACTTACGCAATGGGGTTTTCCCTCGTGGTTCAAAGCGATCGCATCGTCTGCCATGGACTGCCCTCGGTGGTTTGATAGTTAGGACATAACATTGTAACGGCCTCGTTATGATATCTTAGTCACACTCCTTCATAAGAGTGCATGGTGACAAGATAAGGTATTCATATCGTGTGGGTAAAGCTGTACAACTCTGCAGAGTAACTAAATCTATTCGAATAGCCTCGTCCTAGGTTATGGACAACACTTGTAGGAAAGTAGGCACAGTTAGTCTTTTGGAAAATTCAGTTTGGGTTATGGTTGGAAATGTTATGTCATTATGTTAGTTTGTCCTTGTCTGAAATGAATTCATGAACGCGTAGTTCGCGCGTTAATTTTGTTGGGAAATTATTTGTGCCACGAATGAGAAGTTCGTGTATTGATTATATTTGGAGAGTATACCATTGATGATCATTACTTACTGTTAATAAATGTTTTCTAAATATTTTACAAAGGGCAAGTTAGAATCTTTTATCTATATGCAAAACTTGCTTTATGCTGAAAACTGACTAGTGTAGTAGCCTTCCTTTGATACTTACATGCATCTTTATTTCTTTTGAAAGTCTCGCGATTTCAACTTTGTACTCTAACAATGTCTATTTGTTCAGGTGAGAACGACGGGTGCAACGACTTTAACTCCAGTTGGTTGCTTGTGGGATTGTGGTGATAAGGGCATCCCTAACACTTATACATCTTTCCCTATCGGTGGTCATACACATACTGAGGTGGACGCCATACGTGACGCTACAAATCATTCAAGTACCGAAGTGCATATTGGTCCACTGACGAGAGCAAGAGCTAAACTTCTAAATCAACAGGTGCTTTTGTTTCTTAATGAATCTTCTATTGTCATTGATGAGAATTGGGTATTACCTCATGCAAATATTTTGTGCATTCTCAGGTTTGAACATTGTGAAGCCTTTGGAACCAAGAGGGAGGCCGGAGTCAAAGCAATGGAGGAGAAGCTCACGTGGGTCAACCAAGGGGAGAAAAGCCCAAGAATTCAAGCCCAATTCGGATCTTCCACAAGTGCAACCGAAATTCATCTTGGAATCAACTCGAATTCAATTCGGATTCGGTTCGGGACAGCCCAACAGGGCTGTAATAAAAGGTCATAACTTTTGCATACGGAGTCCGATTGGGGTGTTCTTGGACTTGTTTGAAAGCTTATTCCAAGGCCCACACAATGGTTCTGGCCCCAGCTTCAGAAGACTTACGGTCGCGCCGCCATGGCCGAAACAATGTGACGGACTTAAGTTAGGTTTTCCTTTTGTGTGTTTTTAGGTCTTAGCCGAGTTAGAGATTGATTCGACATGTGTGCCGGCCCTAGGCCGTGCGTGAGTCGTGGAGGGCGCCTTAAATACCCTTGCCCTCCCTTGTATCCATTAGACCAGTTTATTCATAAGATTGAAACATAGCTATTGCTTGTTCTTTCGACCCGAGTTCATGCGAGGACTTTGAGAGAGGACTAGGCGATCCAATTGTTCGCTCGCAATTCAAGGTCAAGCCGCTGCTCCATTGGGAATCGGGACTTGGCGTCGTCGCTCGTGGTCTCGCGACGAACAACTACCCGGTGTGTTGTGGGCGTATTCAAGAGTTGAGGGTTCGTGCATTGGCGCGAGTGTTCACTAGCGACATCGTCTACTTCGCATCAACTATCCACGGTTTCTCACTGAGAAGATCGGGCCTCCCCCGTATCATGTGGGCATACCAACTCGGTTATTCCCTTTTAATTTTAAGTTTATCTTCCGCTGCAATTTATTTGTGTTAATTAGATTTGGCCGATCGGCCCTCTTATGCAACCTTGTACTATAAGGTTCTATTTAAATGATGTTGTAATTGATTCTTTTATTCTTGTACATTGTGTATGGATGTGATTGCAATGTTGAGTACTAGGATATGTGCATGTTAGCCCCTGATCCTTGGGAGCTAGCATGTGACACATATCCGGGTCACTCGGAATTGTGTTCGTCTCACGTTAAATGTTGCGCTTACTGGCGTAATCACTTAGCTTAATACGGATCCGATCTCTGGGTCCTCACAGCGCTGGTATCGTGAGCCATACTGATCAGAGGTTAAAGTCAGAGCAATGGACGTGTTAGGATTTTGGGTTACAAAGAAAATTTTCAAACTATCAAAAGTTTGGCAAAAATATTAGTAATATATTCCTTTGTTCCTTACCCATCCTAACATCTAATTCCTTACCTCACCATTCTTTTGATTTGTACAAAATCATTTTCCTAATGCTCGCTCCTCTTCCAACACTAGAAACGTTAAATAGTCGTCGTGAAGAATATTGGTGGAAGAACATGAAGACGACTCTTTGCTGCGATTTTAGGAATAACTTAGGATTTATCCTTAGATATTATACCCTAAGGATACTACGAGCTTGTAGACGCTGGAGTTTGTGAAGGTCTTTTGCTCTCTTTATTCCAAGTAGTTGTGCATCGCCTACGGTCGGGTTGAATCACAGCTATGTCGAAGACTAACTGTGTTTTCATTTGTATCTTGTGATGTCCACTGGCTCTAGCACCCCATTTCTTGATGCATAAATGTGTTTTCATCGTGCATTCATACTAGGATAAGTTACCCCTGCAGCCAATTACTTACCTTATACTTTTCCCTCATTCCTTTTTGCCGGTTGCTAACAAGTTGTATGGCAACAGGATGTCGGGTCGAAAAACTCATTTGACGTCGGAAGTAATGGAGGGCTCACAGCCCGTGGGTTCTCAAATCACCGATAATCAACCCCTGAATCCCCAACGGCATAATCCGGAGCACCCTGACCCGCAATTTCAGCACGTAGGTCGACAAGAAGAAGTGACTCCACCTCAGCCATCTGTGGCCGATGTGTTGATCCAGTTGGAGCAAAGTCAGCAAGACCAGACTCTAATCTTGCAGCATATTGCTCAGAACACCGCCAATTTCCAAGTTGCTCAAATGGCAGCGGAAGGAGCCGATCTTTATGGCTCCCGATTTGCTGATTTTCTGAGCACGAAGCCTCCTGTGTTCTCTTGTTCAGAGGATCCTCTCGAGGCCGATGATTGGCTTTGGAGTATTGAACGAAAGTTGATCATTGCTCAGTGTGCTGACCACGAGAAGGTCTTATACGCCCCAATCAACTCGGGGCCGTCGCATGGTAGGATAATTTTTGCATCATGTAGCCCGCCACCACGCTCCATCTTGGGACGAGTTCCGATAGCTTTCGTGAGGCACATGTTCCTCCAAAGATCGTGAGTATCAAGAGGCGTGAATTCCTTGCGCTAAAGCAAGACAACAAGTCCGTGTTGGGGTATCTCCGCGAGTTCAATCATTTGGCTTGTTACGCCTGCACGATGTCTTCACCGATGCAAGAAAGCAAGACCAGTTCTTGAATGGGCTAACGGAAGTGTTGCAGCTGGCACTCGCTATACACGACTTCCAGAACTTCCAACAATTGGTGGACAAGGCTGTCGTAGTGGAAAACAAAATGCAAGCGGTTGTACAATCGCGAAAGCGCAAGAAAGCTGCACAAATTTCAGCAAGCCACAGTTTTCAAGAACCGTGTGCTTGGCAGCTCGCTCCTCCTGATTTTCAAGAACCGGTACCTCCGGAATCTCCTATGCAAGTTTCTTATCCACCTCAGCAAGAAATCCAACAAAGGCAGCCCGGAAAGAAGTGTCGAATCCGACGCCAGCAAAACAAGCATGTTACTTGTTTCACTTGTGGCAATTCGGGGCATTTTGTAAGTCAATGCCCGGTGAAGCACCAAGCCTACCCCGGTCAGCGCCAAGACCTTGAGAAATCCCTTGTTCAGTGGTCTGATGACACTTTTCAGAACCCCGGTCGTGCTCATGTCAACCATGTCACCGTCGAGGAAGCGCAGGAAGCACCAGACGTCGTGTTGGGCACTTTTCTAGTCAATTCGACTCCTGCGACCGTGTTGTTTGACTCTGGGGCATCTCATTCTTTTATGTCCAGAGGTTTTGCTACACTTCATAACCTCTCACTCAGCTTGATGCCTAGACCTATGATGATTCAATCGCCGGGTTCAGAAATGAGAAGCATTCATGAATGTCGGGAAGTTGAAATTGAGATTAAAGGGGTGAAGTTTTCGGCCAACCTTATTGTGATAAATTCAACGGGCCTTGATGTTATTCTTGGGATGAATTGGCTGTCTAAGAACTATGGTCAAATTGATTGTGCCCGCAAAGTTATTACTCTTACAAGTCCTCTTAGTTTTCAAGTCGAAATAGTGCCGAAATTGGAGCATCCCCATCTCTATGCCCTTAGCAGCGAAGAATTGCCGGATTTGAGTGAAGTTCCAGTGGTATGTGAGTTCCCGGATGTTTTTCCCGAGGAACTACCGGGCATGCCACCCTCACGAGAAATTGAATTCGTGATCGAGCTGCAGCCCGAAACTGCTCCTATATCAAAACGACCTTATCGAATGCCGCCGAATGAGTTGGTTGAATTGAAGAAACAACTCACAGAACATCAAGAGACGGGTTTCATTAGGCCAAGCTCCTCACCTTGGGGATTCCCAGCTATTTTTGTGAAGAAGAAGGACCATAGTCTGCGGATGTGTGTTGACTACCGTCCGTTGAATGAAGTCACCATCAAGAACAAGTATCCACTTCCACGGATTGATGATTTGTTCGACCAGATGACCGGTGCTCGTATTTTCTCCAAAATTGACTTGAGATTGGGATATCATCAAGTTAGGATCAGATCTGAAGACATTCCCAAGACGGCTTTCTCAACTCGTTATGGTTTGTACGAGTACACCGTCATGTCCTTCGGTTTGACAAATGCACCGTCCTTGTTCATGAATCTCATGAACTCAGTGTTTATGGAGTATTTGGATAAATTTGTGGTCGTGTTTATTGATGACATTCTCATATACTCAAAATCTGAAAGTGAGCATGAAGAACACCTTCGGCTTGTGTTGGGCAAGCTTCGTGAACATCGACTCTATGCAAAATTCAGCAAATGTGAATTTTGGCTAAAAGAGGTCGCTTTTTGGGTCATGTGCTATCCGGGAGGAATTGCTGTAGATCCAAGCAAAGTCCAAGATGTGCTTAATTGGAGACAACCCAAGTCCGTCTCCGAAGTCCGCAGTTTCCTCGGTCTTGCGGGCTATTATCGCCGCTTCATCAAGAATTTCTCAAAAATAGCAAGACCAATGACCCAATTGTTGAAGAAAAAAAAGAAGTATGAGTGGTCAGCGGATTGTGAAGCAAGCTTTCAGATGTTGAAGGATCGTCTAACTTCTGCTCCAATGTTAGTTCTGCCGGATATCCACAAAAGCTTCGACATCTATTGCGATGCATCTCGCCTTGGTCTTAGTTGTGTTCTTATGCAAGAGGGCCGAGTTGTGGCGTATGCGTCAAGGCAATTGAGGCCTCATGAGGTGAATTACCCCACTCATGACCTTGAGCTTGCAGCAGTGGATCATGCTTTGAAGATGTGGCGACATTTTCTTATCGGCAATCGCTGCGAAGTCTACACTGATCACAAGAGTTTGAAGTTTATCTTCACTCAAGCCGATCTGAACCTAAGGCAAAGAAGATGGCTTGAATTGATCAAGGACTATGATATGGGAGTTCATTATCATCCAGGGAAAGCCAATGTCGTTGCCGATGCATTGAGCCGAAAATCGCATGTAACCGCTGCTCGGTTCAACCCAAACGGAAGCTCTTGCAATGAATTTCATCGGCTCAACTTGGAGATGGTTAGTGAAGGATTTCGCTGCCTTAGAAGTGAAACATACCCTTGAGGACCAGATCATGATGGCCTGTAAGAATGACAAGGGTATGGAGAGAATTAAGCGAGAATGACGGCGGCAAAGCCAAGTGTTTCTCCAAGACAACCAAGGTGTTTTGTGGTTCTAAAGCGCTTGGTTGTGCCAATTGACGCGGCTTAAGGAGTTAATTCTTCGTGAAGCCCATGATTCTTTTTCTCCATCCATCCAGGAAGCTCCAAGATGTATCAAGACTTGAAGCAAAAATTGTGGTGGACTCGGATGAAGCATGAGATTGCACGCTTTGTTGCCGAGTGTGATGTATGTCAACGGGTGAAGGCCGAGCACCAACGGCCAGCGGGTATGTTTCAACCCCTCCCCATTCCCGAATGGAAGTGGGATGAAATTGGGATGGATTTCATCACCGGGCTTCCAAAGACTCAGCAAGGTTATGACTCCATATGGGTGATTGTCGACCGATTGTCGAAAGTTGCTCATTTCATTCCAGTAAAGACCACTTATTCGGGAAATCAATTGGCGGATTTGTACATCTCCAGAATTGTATACCTCCATGGTGTGCCTAAGATAATTGTTTCAGATCGAGGTACTCAATTCACCTCGCATTTCTGGAATTGCCTCCATGAAGCAATGGGAACTCAACTATCCTTTAGCACCACTTACCACCCCCAAACCGACGGTCAAACCGAGAGGGTGAATCAAATTTTGGAGGATATGTTAAGAGCATGTGTGCTGTCCTATGGCAAGAAGTGGGATAAATACTTGCCGTTCGCAGAATTCTCTTATAACAATAGCTTTCAAGCAAGCCTCCAAATGTCACCTTTTGAAGTGCTTTATGGGAGAAGGTGTAGGACACCTCTCAACTGGTCCGAGTCTGGGGAGAGACAATTCTTTGGACCGGACATGATAAATGAAGCCGAAGAGCAAGTTCGTATGATTCGAGAGACTACGGACGCTCAATCTCACAAAGTCTTATGCCGACCGTCGTCGTCGTAATTTGAGCTTTGAGGTGGACGATCATGTTTATCTTAAAGTCTCCCCAATGAAAGTAATGCAACGCTTTCAAGTCAAAGGCAAGTTGGCACCTCGCTACATCGGTCCTTTCCGAATTCTAGCGAAGCGAGGTTCGGTAGCTTATCAGTTGGAGCTACCACTATCACTCTCAGATGTGCACAATGTATTCCATGTATCTCAACTGAAGAAATGTCTTCGAATCCCTACTGAAGCAACCATTTTAGAAGACCTCGATTTACAACCCGATCTTTCTTATCGGGAACACCCGATTCGCATTCTTGAAGAAATGGAGCGCAAGACAAGGAATCGCAACATCAAATTCTTGAAGGTTCAGTGGAGCAACCATACTAAAGATGAAGCGACTTGGGAGCGTGAAGACCGGATGCGAGCCGATTATTCAGAACTTTTTCCTTCTACACGAAGTGTCTTCGAATCAAGAAAGGAAAGGTTAAACAAAGCAATGGGAAGGAAAATAAAATAGAAATTCATTGTAACCTGGTTAGGATATCTTAGTTATACCTTTGAAAGATATCTTAGCACTATCTTTGAAGGAAATAAAGACAACGGATGTTTTGTTTTCTTTTAGAACCTTCCTATCCAACTTCCACCCTATCGATCTCGGGGATGAGATCTTTTGTAAGGGGGGAGGTCTGTAACATCCCCAAATTAATTAATGGGATTTAGTATGCATCTTATCAGCATGTTTGACATTTTGGAAACATTTGCATAAATTATTGCAATTGGAAAAATTTAAATCAAAGATCAAACATACACTTCGAATTCAAACTCCAAATAAAAATAGGAACAAAAACATTTGATCATCACCTAGAAATATTTTATTCAAATACTATAATAATTATCTTGAATAAATATAATTTTTCCTAAATTTTTGGGACTATTTTA
Source organism: Ampelocalamus luodianensis (assembly GCA_036346255.1). Classification (NCBI taxonomy): domain Eukaryota; kingdom Viridiplantae; phylum Streptophyta; class Magnoliopsida; order Poales; family Poaceae; genus Ampelocalamus; species Ampelocalamus luodianensis. The sequence continues at coordinate 24,499,677 of CM070640.1, forward strand.
AACTCTAAGAAAATTCAAGCACCATTAAAAGACCTAGACTAATTTCAATTTATTTTACTCAAATTATATTATGAACAGGGACTTTCATAATTTTTATAAATACTAGGTCATCCGAGGAACACCCTTGATTTATTCCAGAATTTATAGAATTTTATTTCTATATTTAAAGCCTCAGTCAAACCTTCTACTTAATTGGTCAAATCTGTATTCAAAACTCGCATCAAAGATCGCTCATTTGACTCGAGTCCGACCGCACCACATGACTCACCAACCGCCTAGTCAGACTGGATGGAGTCTAACGTCGCTGACCGTCTGATGAAAATCGTGTGGTCCACATGGATCGCCCGATCGGACAGCCTGAATGCACTACTTAATCCTGGCCGTCCATTTTAGATCGTGCGGTCCAAACGCTTCCGACCGAGCCGCTCTATCACCGCTTGGTCCAGCCGCACCCGTTCGTTCCTTGAGCCGCTGACTAGCGGGCCCCGCTGGTCAGACCCTTCTTCTTCCTTGGGCAGGTGCGCCACAGAGCACGAGCGCCACGCACCGCGCATGCTCTGTGTTACTCCGTCGACGCCGTTGCTCCACCGCCCTCGACGGCCAATCCTCGAGCATCCCCGCCTAACGCCGCCTCTTTCTCCGTCCCTTGCCCCGCTCAAAACCCCCTCTACCTCCCCCATTTTTGCTCACTTCTCTTCCCGGCCGAGGAAGAGAAGGGCGCTCTCCTTGAATTCTTCCCGGGTAAGCTTGAAGCTAAGGCATCTCCTAGCTTTCAACTTGCTTACTCTTTCCATTTTAACCCAATCGGGCTCTTGTCGATTCTTGTAGTTTCCAAAACATCGTTCGCGCTCTCGGCGGCCTCCGAAGCGCTTCACGACGGCTCCACCGTGTCGCCTGCACTGCTGAGTTTTCTTCGAACCTTGTGCGTCATAAGTTGTGCTCGAGTATGATCCAAAGTTCCTCAACTTATGTCCTCAACGCACACGGAGTATTGCTATTTGGATTTTCCCCTTTTGTCGGCCGATGCCTCTGTTCATCATCAAATCGCCGTCATGGTGAGCCATCTCTTGATCAATTTCGGTTACACCATCTTCTCTGCCCCCTGAACCCCTCACAACCATTCTTCACTGATCTCTTGTCGTAGGTTTCTCTCCCCTCGTGAACCCGAGTGTCGCCGTCACCATCGTTGGCACTAGTTTCTTCCCGAGCTTCTCCATCTTTTCTTTTTCCGCTGGTAAGCTTCCACTGACTTCCTAGTAGCTCAAGCATACGTTGTTTTGCTCTATTTTGCACCGTGGCGTCACCTTCGTTGTTACCGTTTTAGCACCGCCGCCCTTCTCCGGCGTGCTGCCGGCACGCACCGCCGTGAGCCTAGCCACTAGTGCCATTAGCTTCGCTACGGTATGAGGGACCCATTTATGGCCTTGTCCGGCGCCGGCGTGGACCACAGCACCGGCGAGCCGCCGTGCAAGCTCACGGGAGCGCCCGGCTTCGTTGTCGGATTACCGACCGAAAACAGTAGCTCATTAATTAGCGCAAATTTTTTATTAGTTGCTTAATGGTGTTTAAGATGGTTAAAGTCTATTACATGTGGGCCCATATGTCTTGTAAGTGAATGTGTAGTTCGTAAATTATGTTTTCTATTTAGGAAACACATATTCCTAGTATACTAGGAAGGAAATTACGCTTTAATAAAACAGAAGACGCATTCCTCAGCACGCGCCTCCACCCTAGCTTGGCCGAGACCAAGTCGGTGTTGATCAACAAACTTTGAGCCCGGTCCCGTTTGTCGCTGACTAGGCTAGCTCAGCCTCTGTAGAAAAAGTATTCAATACTTAAGAAATTTCGGAATACAATTATTTGTACACTGAAAATTGTTGTAACTTCAAAAATCCATATCTAATTCAAATCAACTCCAAATTGAATGAAACCACTTCTGGTAATTTTAATTTTCAATGAACTTTATGCTAAAATTGGTTTCAAACATGTCTATGTAACAGAGAGCATTATTTTGGAAAATGAGCTATAAACACTATTATTTTTACAAAAGAAAAAGGCTGATAACTTCAAAAATTCATTAGTAATCCTTGGAAACTCCAAAAATAGTGAGATCAGTTTTGATAAATTCTATTTCAAATGAACTTAATTATAAAAATGTTTTCAAACTTACCTCTATCACAGAAACTATAGTTTGAGGAAAATAATCCTAAAGTGCATTATTTTTACACTATTAATGCTGATGACTTTAGAAATCAATAATAAAATCATGAAAACTCCAATTGAAGAAAACTCAACTGTTTTGAACTTGTAATAATATTGTCTATTTATCCATGTAATCCATGTACTCACCACTGCTATACAAATTTTCATCTCATAATTAAATTACGTGAATGAAGACGTATTGAAACCTGAAATTCAAACCACCATAACTTTCACATACTAAATCCAAATGGAATAATTCTTTCACCATAATTCACATAAAATCATAATCTACCTACCGTATAAATTTCATACATTTTTGAGCATGTTGGATTTCTGGCTTTATTTGAAATTTATTGCAATATCGTCTTTCATTAGGTTTTTCGACGATAACGATATATTTGTGAGATCAAATTAAGTGTAACCGGAGAATGAACTTGTGATACCAGCAAAGGTGCGAGCACCCTCCTCTTGATCATATTGCTCCCAGTGGTTTTTAAATGCTTTGTGTGAGTTTTATTAGCGCAATTGCATACTATTTTGATATGTATGTTTATGGGTAGAAGTAGTTAATCTCCTAATTGCTGCATTAGCCCTCCTTTGAATGTTGATTACCCCTTTATCCTTGAATGACTAAGGTTATATGTTATATGGGTTTGTTTGCTAGTTTGTAGAACGATGCTTAGCTATGCTAGTAGTTATAGCCGAAAGCGGTTGATGGAGCTAGTCCATCGGCCGATGGATTGAATTAAATCCTAATGAAATTTGAGGATTTTATGGATTGAATTATGTTGGGTTTAATTAAGGGTTGTATCCAGATCTTCGTATCTGGGGTTTGTGGACATGTTGAGCTTTTTATGTTCTTAATTTGGACGGGTGTAGGTTGATGATGAATTACTATTGTTGTTATGGAATTGTGTAGCCCCGTCTGAGTGATTAAGGACCGGTCTGTGGTGTGATGAACCAAGTCTTACGTGCAACCACACGCCGGGATAATGGCGAAGGCTTGGCTTAATAATTTGTTGTGTGTTAGCTATCAAAACACAATGGGATTGACAATTGTTATTGTTATGTATTTAATTGTTCTTTTGGTCAATCTCGCGGGGGCATGTTAAGGGTCACCTTACTTGTTCTTAAGGATCTCTTGTTTGATTGGGACTTACTTACGCAACGGGTTTTCCCTCGTGGTTCAAAGCGATCGCATCGTTCGCCTTGGGACCGCCTCGTGGTTTGATAGTTAGGACATAACATTGTAACGGCCTTGTTATGATATCTTAGTCACACTCCTTCTAAGAGTGCATGGTGACAATATAAGGTATTCATATCGTGTGAGTAAAGTCAGACAACTCTGCAGAGTAACTAAATCTATTCGAATAGCCTCGTCCTAGGTTATGGACAACACTTGTGGGAAAGCAGGCACAGTTAGTCTTTTGGAAAATTTAGTTTGGGTTATGGTTGGAAATGTTATGTCATTATGTTAGTTTGTCCTTGTCTGAAATGAATTCATGAACGCAGTAGTTCATGCGTTAATTTTGTTGGGAATGATTTGTGCCACGAATGAGAAGTTCGTGTGTTGATTATATTTGGAGAGTATACCATTGATGATCATTACTTACTATTAATAAATGTTTTCTAAATGTTTTACAAAGGGCAAGTTAGAATCTTTTATCTATATGCAAAACTTGCTTTATGCTGAAAACTGACTAGTGTAGTAGCCTTCCTTTGATACTTACATGCATCTTTATTTCTTTTGAAAGTCTCATGAGTACAACTTTGTACTCTAACAAAGGTCTATTTGTTCAGTGAGAACGACGGTGCAACGACTTTAACTCCAGCTTGGTTGCTTGTGGGATTGTGGGCATACCAACTCTGTTATTCTCTTTTAATTTTAAGTTTATCTTCCGCTGCAATTTATTTGTGTTAATCTAGATTTGGCCGATCGGCCCTCTTATGCAACCTTGTACTATAAGGTTCTATTTAAATGATGTTGTAATTGATTCTTTTATTCTTGTACATTGTGTATGGATGTGATTGCAATGTTGAGTACTAGGATATGTGCTTGTTAGCCACTGATCCTTGGGAGCTAGCATGTGACACAAATCTGGGTCACTCATAATCATGTTCGTCTCACGTTAAGTGTTGCGTTTACGGCGTAATCACTTAGCTTGATACGGATCCGATCTCGGGTTCTCACACATGGATTTCATCACCGGCCCGCCCTGGTCAATAGGGAATGATGCCATTTGGGTTGTCATCGACCGTTGACTAAAGTGGCACATTTACTCCCTGTCAAAACTCAGCTTCACGTGGGCCCTTAGCCGAGCTCTATGTTTCAAGGATCGTGAGTTTACATGGTGTGCCAAAGACAATTGTTTCTGATCGTGGTGTGCTCTTTACCTCCCGGTTTTGGCATAGTTTGCAGGAGGCTAGGGGGACTCGCCTTTCCTTCAGGACAGCTTTTCATCCTCAAACTGATGGCCAGACAAAGAGAGTCAACCAAGTATTGGAAGACATGCTCCGTGCTTGTGTTTTTCCTATGGGAAGAATTGGGAGAAGTGCTTGCCGTTCGTCGAATTCTCCTACAACAACAGTTTCCAAGCTAGTCTCGGCATGGCCCCTTTTGAGGCCTTGTATGAGAGAAAGTGCAGAACCACATTGAACTGGTTGGAGACTGGTGAGAGGCAGTTCTTCGGCCCAGATTCGATCAATGAGGCCGAAAGTCAAGTTCAGCTTATTCGCGATCGTTTGCGCACGGCCCAGTCCAGGCAAAAGAGCTATGCAGATCGTCGTCGCCATGAGTTGAGCTTTGAGCCCAATGACTTTGTTTATCTCAAAGTGTCTCCTTTGAAGGGCCATCGCGCGCGCCAAGGGCAAGTTGGCTCCTCGATATGTTGGGCCTTATCGCATTATCGAGAAGGTGGGAGCTGTTACCTACAAGTTGGATTTGCCAATGACACTTGAGGGGTTACATAATGTGTTCCATGTGCCCCATTTGAAGAAGTGCCTTCGTGTTCCAACCGAGGAAACTCCATTGGAAAATCTGGGTGTGCAAGAAGATTTGACCTAGCGTGCATCCTGCTCAGATTCTTGAAGAATCGAACGAAGAACAAGGAATCGTGTCATCAAGTTCTCAGAATGCCCAAATTTGGGTTTGTGTTTGAATTTAAGAAAATGTGTAAAATTTAAAACTTTTCTTGCATCTTGAAGTTTTTGAGCTTTTCTGCAATTCTTGTAAAGGAATTGTGGAAAATCAAAACTCAAACCTCCAATTGACTAAGTCAGACCCTTCTTTGCCAACTCTTGTGAAATCTAGTGATCATCCACTGGAAATAATTTTCCGGGTTCTAAGAATGTTGTGTGACCCTCTCAAAAAATTTCACAATTCTTAGAAATTGTTTGAAGATTTTAAGAGGTCAATCAAACTTGTTTGAATTTCAGTCAAACCATAGCTCAAAGACCTTGCAGAATTTTTGGGGAAAAATGTACTGCACAAAACCTCCAAAATTTTATACAAGGTCATTATGAAAGTCACAAGCTATTGTAAAAATTTTAGAAATTTTTAAGTTAGTTTGCTACCTCTAGAAATTCCTTAAAGTTTTGAGCTCAAAAATCAAACCCTAGTCAAAGTCTGTTGGACTCGAGCCTGACTCGAGCCCAACACCTTTCTCTCGTGGAACCCCACTAATTCAGCGCCACCCCGAGCCCTCCCGCACGCGCAATCGATCTCCGCAGCTTGGATCTTCATCGGGCCATCTCGCGCGCCATCTGCACCTCCGATCCCGCCGCTTCGGACCGTTGGTTTAGATCCAACTGCCCCTGCCTTTGAGCCTTCGTGATACGGGGGAGGCCAGATCTTCTAAGTGAGGAACCGTGGATAGTTGATGCGAAGTAGACGATGTCGCTAGCTGAACACTCGCGTCAATGCACGAACCCTCAACTCTTCGGAATACGCCCAAAACACACCAGATAATTGTTCGACGCGAGATCACGAACGACGAATGCCAAGTCCCCAATTCCCAATGGAACGACGGCTTGACCCTGAATTGCAGAACAAAACAATGGATCGCCTAGCTCTCTCTCAAAGTCCTCGCATGAACTCTGGTGTCGAAAGAACAAGCAATAGCTGTGTTTCAATCTTATGCATAAACTGGTCTAATGGATACAACAGAGGGGCAAGGGTACTTAAGGCGCCCTCCATGACTCACGCACGGCCTAGGGCCGGCTACACATGCCGAATCAAACACCAATTCGGCAAAGACCCAAAAACACACAAAAAGGAAAACCTAACTTAAATCCGTCACATTGTTTTGGCCATAGCGGTGCGACCGTACGTCTTCTAAAGCTGGGGCCAAAACCATTGTGTGGGCCTTGGAATAAGCTTTCAAACAAGTCCAATAACACCCGAATCGGACTCCGTATGCAAAAGTTATGGTTTTTATTACAGCCCTGTTGGCTGTCCCGAACCGAATCCGAATTGAATTTCGAGTTGATTCCGAGATGAATTTCGGTTGGGCTTCGAAGATCCGAATTGGGCTTGAATTCTTGGCCTTTCTCCTCTTGGTTGACCCACGTGAGCTTCTCCTCCATTGCTTTGGCTTCGGCCTCCCTCTCCTCCCTCTCGGTTCCAAAGGCTTCATAATGTTCAAACCTGAGAATGCATAAAACATTTGCATGAGGTAGTACCCAATTCTCATTAGCGACAATAGCAGATTCATTAAGAAACAAAAGCACCTGTTGATTTAGAAGTTTAGCTCTCGCTCTAGTCAGTGGACCAACATGCACTTCTGCACTTGTATTACTTGTAGCTTTACTTACGGCGTCCATCTGAGTATGTGCATCACCACCAATAGGAGAAGATATATAAGTGTTAGGGATGCCCTCATCACTTCGGATCTCCGATCCCGTCACTGTTGGGAGCCGTTGGATTTTGATTTGATGATCGAAATCACCTGTGCTGTTTGGGAACCCTCCAAATGCCCGAATTAATCGTGACCCTCCATTTTCTATCCAACCGTCAGGTGTTTTGGTCCGTGCCTTAGGGTTGGACTTGACCCACTTAACCCTCTTTGACTCGAGCCACTTTGTTTCACTGCCATGTGGGGCCCTTGCCGACGCTGGTCATCTTCCTCCTCTCGTGCGCGTGCGTGTGTGCCAGAGCACGGCGTGGGTGATGCAGCGATGGGTCACCTCCTTGGCGTCCTGCAATGGCTCTATTTTGCTGCCAAACATTTAATGCCAACTAGCTTTAGCCCAAAAGTCTTCACCTTGCTCTGCCACTCACCTGCCGTGCCTGCCCGTGGTAGAGGCATGGACTTTGTTCACAATGGACCTTGCCCACGCCATTGCCCGAGCTCCCCAGCTATAAATAGCCCAAGACCTCCTTCACTCTCTCTTTTCCACTCTTGGTTGTTGCTTATACTCCCTCGGCCTTGAAAGAGAGCCTCAAGCTCGAGCACCCGAGAGCATCACCCTCCCTGCCGCCATTGTTGCCCTTGGAGCTCCCTGTCGAAGCCTGAGCTCCAGTGGTTCAATTGGCTCCCTTCCTCTTCCTCTGGTCTTCTCTGGTCACCTTGGACTCTCCCTAATTTATTTGGTTTGCCCTCATAGGATTGGCGGATTTGGGGGAATTCAAAATCACCGAGGAACATCCCTTTCTTCCTCGCCCGGCATCTCTCCGCATTTCTTCCTCGGCGTCGGTAGCTTCATCGTCGTTGGAGTTTCCCGCCACCTTTGGTTCCTCTCTACCCTCGTAACCTTCTAGTAGCCCCTAGAAGTTGGCACCGCCTGAGTAACCTTTGCGAGCTTTTCTGCCTTTCACATTTGGTCGTGCGCTGCCGCGCCGCTTCTTTCCTGGCTAACCACCGATGTGGTCCTCCTCTTGGTCGCCGCCACTACGCTTGCGCGCGGTGCTATTACGGTCCCGCTTTGGCCCTTGCTCGCGCCGCGTGGTCCACGCCACCGGCGACATGCCGGGTTAAGTGCGGCACTTATACTATTGTTGTACTTTAAATCACCCTTCGATAAACCTTAGGACCACCTTTGTCGATCTTGGCCGCCCATGATCTCCTTAGTGCGATCCGACCGCCAAGACCACCCTTCGCCTTTAGGTAAAGATCTCATCCGTAACCTCCCCGGTGTGATCTTAGCCGTTAATGGTCTCCCAAGATTAGATCTTGGCCGTTAGATCTTCTTGTGTAAAGTCTTTAGCTGCCGTGACCTCCCCTAGCTTAGATCCTCGCCATTAAAGACCTCCTTAGGCTCAATCTTGGCCGTCGGGATCACCTCGTTGTTCCGCAAAGGACCACCCCGGTCATTTTGCGAAAACCACCCTCAGACCTCCTAGGGTTCTCTTTACAAAGACCACCCTTGGTCTTTTGTAAAGAAAACCTCAGACCTCCCTTCCCACAAGTCTTAACCTCAAGACCACCCCGGGTAAATCTCGACCGTTTAGGACCTCCCCTGTGACATCTTAACCGTCAGGACCTCCTTCAGTTCAATCTTGACCGTTAAGATCTTCCCCTTGTTTTTATTTTTTTTATTTGCCTAGCTAAGCACACATCTCCCTGCCATCTTGTATTGCCAACACCAAACCTTAGCACTGTTCATTCAATTTTTTTTCCTCCCAGCTGAACACCCCTCTCTCTCTCTCTCTCTCTCATGCAGCCATTTCCTTTTTCAGTCACCAACTCTACTCAATAGTTTACACTGCCAACCCATTTTTCCAACAGAGCACCATCCCCTGCCATTGCTCTTTCTCCCATCGAAGGCCTTGTTGCTCACTGTCACTTTTTATTCTCCCATCAACCGAGCACTTCACTGCCATCTTTTTCTTTACCCAACAAAGCACAACCATTCTTTTTCTCTTCATGAGCTCAAGCAAACCATCTTCTCTCCTCAGTCCTCACAATCTAAGCAGGAAACCAAAAAGAGCACCCACTGCCCATCCATTTTTGCTCCCAGCTTATTCACTCTACTTACACACACTACCATCTTTCTTTGTTTATTCATCTCCCACTGCCATCCCTACATCACAAGCCACTACCCAATTCTTTATCCCAGCCGAAACCCCCTTCTCTTCATTGCCTTCTATTCTCCAAACACCAAAGCCTAAAGGCCTACACTGCTACACAGCCACTTCATCCTTCTCCACGCCATTTCTTCTTCCCACAGCAAGCAGCCATTTCTTCTTCCCCATGACCTCAAGACTAATACAACTTCACTCCTTCCAAACTCCACCAAAGACCACAAATCATCCAATGCATGTCACAACATTGCAATCCTCATCGCACAAGCTCTCCACTCATCCAATTAGTTTTCACATGCACAACCTTTTGAGCTATTCGCGTTGGCACAAGCTGTTCGGTTAGGGAGTGAGCTTGAGCTAGTGTTCCTGTTCTGTGGAAGAAGAAGTAGCGTTGGCTTGGGCATGAAGGAGCAGCAGCAGGAAGCACGGAGGTGGCCTGGCAGCAGCTCGGCAAGGAGGAGCTCCCGACTAGGACGGTGTCATGAGCACGGTGTCACAGCACCATGGATGAGGCCGAGGCGCTGCATCGTCGGAGCAGTGGCGCCGTGTTGGCAGCCGGTGGCGCAGCGGCTCCATGCGTACATGCATGTTGTGGCGTGCGGCCCGGTGATGACAAGGTGAGGCAGAGGCCGAGTGGCCGAGCCAGCAGAGGCTCGCTGCGACAAAGCGGCACCAAGATGGCAGAGCCGACGAGTCCGAGCGGCGATGCATGCAGCCGGAACCATGCATGCACGCGGCCGGGCTTGACAGCGACCGAAGGCAAGGCCGGTGCAGCGGCGGCCGAGCGAACAGGGAGCCGAGGCACTACATACATGTAAGCGGCGCCGAGGTGGTGGCTGTCGGGAGGAAGAGACAAGAGAAGTGAAGGTAGGTTCAGCTTGGTGGTTCTTGCCCGATCTGCTTCAAGCTCATGGTCGGAGATTCAAACGTGATTGGATAGGCTCCAAACTTGGTGAGTTAGTTCTACACATAGAACACTTCGATTTGATCAGTTGGTTTGAGGATTGGTTTAATTGAGCACCGGAATTGAGAGTGGTTTAGTCTGTTCTGTTTGCAGTGTAATCAGAGGTGCACAATCTTGGTGCTTGATCCGTTTGAGGGGTCATATGGTGTCGGATTGGTCTGAAATATGGACAGCATGTTGAGGACTCCTTGAGCTGCATTCCTGCCAAGTTTCATGCAGTTTAAATAAGTGGTTTGGAAGTTATGCACTAAAGACCAAGGTGGGCAGAAACAACGATACTCTGTTTTAACTGATTTTAGTTACCTCTTGTCAAATGTGGTTGTTGTTGACGATGATGCCAAGTTTATAAATTCATGATGTTGCTTCTAGAGAAAACTCTGTTGTACCCACTGTTAATAAGAGGGGAATGGTAGACATGAAAACAAGCGGCGCGCGCATGCGCAAGACTAGGATGACGGACATGGTTCAGGAGCTAAACGTGGATGCGGATGAGTTCGGATGTCTACGGCGGACGTGGACATGGAGCCGAGAAGACGACGCCTGGTGACGATTCGCACGGCTAGCGTTGCGGTAAAATCTTTAGTATTATTTTTGTTACCGCGCTATGATATTAGTCGTGCATGTTGCATATTAGTCATGAGCATGGCATCTAGTTATTCAAGATTAATTTTAAAAATGATTTGGTAGCTTAAGACCAGTATAACTCTCTGGTTAGGTCTTATTTGTGCTTGTGTGTGATCTTGTGATGATATATTGAGGGATGCGATTAACTAGATCTTTGTAGCAGTTTAGGTGTGGTAACCCCGGGATATTGGAAATGTGCTTAATTAAAATTATACTGTTGCACAATTCTTAATTAAGGAACAGTGCTGCTCCTTTACTAAAGATCATGCTAGAAGCATAATTTTAATAAGTAACAAATCCAATATTCAGGTTTCTCGGATATATATCTTACAATGGTTCCTAGGATCAGTGACCATTGCACATATATCCTTAAACAACATTGCATCATACACATACAAGTCATACATTTACATAATTAAACATAAGTTTACAAATCGGTTGAGTACTACAATAAGTTTACAATTCGGTTGGTCACTACAAAAGACTGACAGCGGAAGCAAAATAAACGACAAAACCACCAATGGCCCCATCCACCCGCAGGCGATTGCGTGGAGGAAAGAAATAGCTTTACTCGTTAGCGTCACCCTGATCGGCGCTAACGGGCACTTCATAAAGATAACCGTCCTCACCTGCAACAATAGGTTATAGTACCTTGAGTACGGAAGGTACTCAGCAAGACTTATACAAACTAATAAAAGAAAGTGTTTGTTAGAACCTATACAAAGGATTTAGATTTGTAGATGCATAAGGCTACAACAGGAAGGCATAATTGTTCAATTTTGCATAAAGCAATATATCCTAACCTACAATGGCTAGGTTTTGATAAAGCAATTTAATGAAACCAATTGGACTAAAACAAGAAGTAAATGAAAATAAATGTTAACATAACAAAGGCATGAATTCTCTCATGCTCAACTGTAACTCAAACAAGATTTGAAAACAAAATTCTATACAGTGACATCAACTCAAGTTATCGCCCATGACCGTGGACACGGCTATTCGAATAGTTTGATACCCGCAGGTGTACATCTTTACCCACACGACTTAGTTAGCCCGTAAGCCTCCTAATAATAGCACACAACCTTTGGTATGCTTGGACGGAAACTAAGATTTGGTATTTTTCAACAAGCTCACACTATTGAGTTCGATACCCATGTGTGAACTGATCTCGCTTAAACAACAACTGATAGCATCTGCTTAACCGGGGCACACATGTTGCGTCAGGAATGCCGACCCAAACAAAAGAAATACAGGTTGGGTTCGCTACCCATACTAGATTGCAATCGGCATCTTTAAGGTAATGTACATGCGATGGAACACAAATCGCCTCACCCTTCTAAGAACATCCGATATTGATATAAAGCTCACATGGCATAAGACGCACCCCGAAGACATAAGCATCTATGCCATACAAGATCAATACACATATCCTTACTCTCCTGTCTCCAACTCAATAGCATTAACCCTTTACTTAACCAAACAGCGCCCATACACCGCGTGTGGAAGCACGTTGGGACTTGAATTGAATAATCAGAGTTCAGTCTTTATTTGGTCCAGACAAGTCCACCACATTTCCCAATCTCGTGCTCAAAGGCACCACCACTAGCTTCCTCTTGTCCGATCAATTGAAATTTAAAATTCAAATTTGATTTAAAGAAACTGACAAAGAGTTAAAATGACTGAAATTTATTTGTTGCTCCTGTGTTTGACAAGAGAATCTTGCCAAACTCTAACGTTCTATGGATGCATGGCTAAGCAAAATTCTGAAATTAAATATCGTAGTATACAACCCTACTCTAAGTTTTGAGTGTATACTCAGTTGAAGGTAATCCACAATGTTAGGTCATAACTAACTACTAACAGATCACAATTGTATTATCGTAAAATTAGCATGCAACATGTGTCACTTTATTTGGAAAATATATTGTATAAAACTTTAGGATCAACATGGTGCAAAGAGGATGCTTGCCTTGATAGTAATATACTGTGCGAGCTCTGTGGTTCGTAAATAGAATCAAACACCTCGTAAGAACCAGATTCTAAAAGAAGCAATAAACTCCAATGAATATGAAAGCTGACAGCAAATGAAAATGAACAGAAAATATATGATCAAGATGGTAATGCATAAGTAACAATATGCTTAAGTTACATATACCCCAATACAGATAATAGACCATATTATCACCTATTGCTTTCAAATGACAGAAACTAGAGTTTCGGTCAAAGTTATAGTTTTCAGATTTTGAAAAGAATGGAAAATGTAGTGATCACAGATTTTGAGTCGATTGAAAATAGACTAAGTAAATGATCCTAAATGGAAGCTTAGTATGATCTTTAGGTAATTAACACCCTGTGCTAACTCTAACAAAACCCTAATCGGTCAGATTACAGATACTGTCAAAATTTCAAAAGTTGCCGGTTTAGCCGACAACAGATGACGAGGTGGATCGATACGGGGAAGGCCCGATCTTCTCGGTGAAACCGTGGATAGTTGATGGCAGACGATGTCGCTGCTGAACACTCGTGCAATGCACGAACCCTCAACTCTTCTGGAATACGCCCACAACACACCGGTAGTTGTTCGTCGCGAGACCACGAACGATTTAACGCCAAGTCCCCGATTCCCAATGGAACGACGGCTTGACCTTGGATTGCGAACAAAACAAATGGATCGCCTAATTCTCTCTCAAAGTCCTCGCATGAACTCTGGTGTCGAAAGAACAAGCAATAGCTATGTTTCAATCTTATGCATAAACTGGTCTAATGGATACAAGGGAGGGGCAAGGGTATTTAAGGCGCCCTCCACGACTCACGCACGGCCTAGGGCCGGCCACACATGCCGAATCAAACTCTAACTCGGCTAAGACCTAAAAACACACAAAAAGGAAAACCTAACTTAAGTCTGTCACATTGTTTTGGCCATAGCGGCGCGACCGTAAGTCTTCTGAAGCTGGGGCCAAAACCATTGTGTAGGCCTTGGAATAAGCTTTCAAACAAGTCCAAGAACACCCCAATCGGACTCGTATGCAAAGTTATGGCCTTTTATTACAGCCTGTTGGGCTGTCCCGAACCGAATCCGAATTGAATTCGAGTTGATTCGAGATGAATTTCGTTGCACTTGTGGAAGATCCGAATTGGGCTTGAATTCTTGGGCTTTTCTCCTTGGTTGACCCACGTGAGCTTCTCCTCCATTGCTTTGACTCGGCCTCCTCTTGGTTCCAAAGGCTTCCCAATGTTCAAACCCGAGAATGCACAAAACATTTGCATGAGGTAATACCCAATTCTCATCAATGACAATAGAAGATTCATTAAGAAACAAAAGCACTGTTGATTTAGAAGTTTAGCTCTTGCTCTCGTCGGTGGACCAATATGCATTCAGCATTTGAATTATTTGAAGGCCACGTGTGGCGCCCACCTCGTATGTGTATGACCACCAATAGGGAAAGATGTATAAGTGTTAGGGATGCCCTCATCAGGATCTTTGCTACAAAGCTAAATAGATGACAACAAGAATCAAAAGAGTAATTGATTATGCCACTAGGGTTCAACTAAGAGCTAACTAGGCCAAAAAGATAGCCAGGGAAACCCTAGAATTGGAAAACGATATGAAAGACCGAAAAGTTATGAAAACTAATTTTCAGTTTAAAGAAGGTTGGATTTACTTATGTACAAGTGAATGATTCAAGGGAGCTACAGAGTTCTTAGTGTACTTAAGATGACAAGAACTAAGGCCTTAGCTTACCAGGATATGAGAAACACCGAAGGTTCCTAAAACCAGCTTTGATTATCAGAGAAATAAATTCTGGGTTAACCTACAAAAGATGCTAAATCCTTACTACAAGGTGAAACAAACGTTTAAGATGGATAAGCAAAGTGTAGGAGCAAGAAACTCCACTGGAACGGCAATGGAAGATGATGAGCTCCTTCGGTCAATAATGGCAGCAGCGAAAACTAGGGTATATATATAAAGGTGGAACTACAGGGCAAAGGGGAAGTGTCTAGAGCTGATGAGGTGTCCAATTAGGGCTAAATATCCAGATAATAGCTGCATGATCCTTGGATAACGCCTCTACTCCAGTTACAAAGCCGGCGACGGCGCACAGAGGCAAGAAAGAAGAGATACGATTCCCTGACATGCGGACCCCACTGGCAGCCGCAGTCGCGCGCGCCTCCTAAAACCCAAAAGAGCATCGACCGTCCAATTAGAGATGGGCGGTTGCGATGAAAATAGGTGTTAAAAGAATTTAATCGAAATCATTTAATATGGACCATGCGATTTCATACGGACGATTGAGATTTAATGGGGCCCTACGGAAGTCTGGAGGTTTTATTCAAAAAGGAGCGTTGGATTAGAATCCAACGATCGATCTAAAAGGATACACGTCACTTTAAATGGGATGACGTGGTACCGTCAGATTGGTATTCTACGATCAAGATTGAAGGAAGAACTGGAGTGGTCCGAATGTCATCTCGATAGGGACCCTATGATTAAAATCCAACGGTCCAATAAAACTAAGCCCTAAATGTACACGGTCAAAAGGTGCACCTTAGGATTTGAATCCGACGGTCAAAGACGACTGCGCGCCTTTAAGTTCAAAACAAACAGGGCGGCGCGATTGGATCTAATATCAACGGTGGAGATCAAGAGAGGATCCGGAGAGGTCCGAATGCCACCACCTCCCTCGATCGCCCGATCTAGATCCAAAGGTGGAGATTGTTTCGCGTACGTGGATAGCCCACACGGCTTCGCAAATCTCGTCCGTTCGATGGGAGATCAACGGCTCGCGTCACGGGAAGGGTTGGGCTCGCGCCCAAGCGTGACTGAGCCGGACCAAATGCACCAGTTGGACCCAACCTCATCGGGTTCGAGTCCACTGATGCTAAGGTTTGGGTTTAGACCGAGAAGGGTTGACTAGCCCTAAATTCACAGCTTAAAAGTTTGACCTGCTTTAGAAATAGTAAATAAATTTGTAAAACCATGAAATTTGGCAAGGGTGCCACTGGGATGATATATTTCCCAAATAATGTTCGAAAACCACGGTTTCACTTTTAAAATTTATAGATAATTATCTTAGCCCGATAAGGTTTATTTAAAGACAAGTATTTTCTCCAAGGCAAAATAATTTCTAAAATTCAATAAAACTATTTTTGGGCAAGATAATTTATCTAGGCTTTGATAAAATACTTCCCAGTCATAATACAAGTATTGACTTGTATTCCCTTTAAAACTTCAAATGGGTTTTGGATTTTAGCTAGGAAAGGGAAGTTTTTATTTACAACATAATGCCCAATCTGTAAATATGAACAGTGATGTCATGAATAGCATCTTATTACTGTTATGAACAGTACATTATTACTGTTCATAAAACATTTTATTACTGTTCATAAAATTGGAGTTTTATAAACCTACCCCTTAAGAAAATCTCATCCCCGAGATTTTGGAAAAGATAGAAGTCGGGGAAAGAGTGAAATTGAAAAGGCTTTCATAGAAATCCAATATCTGTTGTCTTTATTTCCTTCAAAGATAGCAAAGAGAGATTTTACATAATAAAATAAGGTTATTATTACATCTCCTTTTACACTGCGTTGTTTAAACTTGCCTTTCTTGATTCAAAGGTTAGTTCTAAACAGCAAAGAGATGGGGGTGCTCAATTTGCATCAAATCTTCGCGCTCCCAAGTGGCTTCATCCTCAGAATGATTAGCCCACTGAATTTTCAAGAACTTGACAGTGCGAGTTCTTGTCCTGCGTTCCATTTCATCCAGGATACGCACTGGTTGTTCTTGATAGGAAAGGTCGGGTTGAAGATTAAGATCGTCATAAGCAGTTGCCTCAGTAGGAACACGAAGGCATTTCTTCAACTGGGAAACATGAAAAGTATTATGCACTGCTGATAGAGCTTCAGGTAGTTTTAATTGATAAGCCACGGCTCCTCGTTTTGCAATGATTCGAAAAGGTCTGACATAACGAGGTGCTAGCTTTCCTTTCACCTAAAAACGCTGAATGCCCTTCATCGGTGACACTTTAAGATAGACATAGTCATCTAACTCAAAGCTTAACTCACGACGACGACGACAGTCGGCATAGCTCTTTTGACGTGACTGTGCAGTTTTCAAATGGTTTCGAATCAGGCGAATTTGCTTTTCTGCTTCTATCACCAAGTCCGGACCATAGAATGGTCTTTCAACCGATTCCGACCAATTTAAAGGAGTCCTGCAAGCTCTCCCATACAAGGCTTCAAAAAGTGACATTTGAATACTTGCTTGGTAGCTATTATTGTAGGAAAACTCCACATATGGCAAAGATTTCTCCCGGTCTTTGCCATAGGATAATACATAGGCTCAAGGAGATCTTCCATCACTTGATTTACTCTCTCGGTTTGACCACTAGTTTGAGGGTGATACGCAAGGTTGAAAGAGAGTTCACTCCCATAGCTTGATGAAGACAACTCCAAAAATGAGAGGTAAACTGAGGACCTCGGTCAGAAACAATGACTTTAGGAACACCATGAAGACAAACAATTTTAGCAATATAGAGCTTTGCTAATTGTTTGCCAGAGGAGATGGTTTTGACAGGAATAAAATGGGCCACCTTCGTTAGACGATCAATGATTACCCAAATGGCATCGGATCCATTCGGAGATTTAGGAAGACCGGTAACAAAATCCATACCGATCTCTTCCCATTTCCATTGTGGAATAGGCAAAGGGTGAAGGGTACCGGCTGGCTTTAGGTGCTCGGCTTTAACCCTTTGGCAAATATCACATTCAGCAACATATTGAGCAATTTGCACTTTCATTCGGCTCCACCAAAATGTCTTTTTCAAATCCTGGTACATCTTGGTACTTCCAGGATGTAAGGAAAACTTGGAACTATGAGCCTCTTTAAGAATTAGACCCCTCAGTTGAGGATCTGCAGGTACCACCAAACGATTGCGATACCGAAGGGCATCGCGGTCATCCTCAGAGAATTCGTTGGTTTTACCTGCCTTCAAATTTTCCTTGATCTCGACTACCTCGGCATCAGTTTTCTGGGCCTCCATATGTAATATCCCGTTTCAGTTTAGAACGAAAAACAATGTGGTTTTAAATCGAATTCAACTGAAAAGGAGAAATTTCCGGCGTTTCGCCTGTTCTTCCAACTTTGGGCCTGGGCCTTTGGCTAGCAGGCCCAAGAGAGGGCCTTGTAGACCCAAGAGGGGGCAGCCACAAGGCCTTTGGGGGGGCCCAAAGGCCCACAAGTTGGCCAGCCAAAAGGGGGGGTGCACAAACCCTAGCACCCCACCTCTCCCACTCCTCCCTCCTATGGCCGCCGCCCCTGTCCCTTCCTCTCCCTTGCGCCCCTGCCTCCTCCTCCTCTTGGCGCCTCCCCCCAATGGTGCTGCACCTCCCTACCTCTTGGAGCCATCTTCCTCCTAGTGCCGAACCGCATTGCCGCCGGTTTTGCGAAGGAAGGAGGGGTTTTGCGGGCTGCTGCTCAAAAAGGAGAGGAGGAGGGAGATCGCGTCTCCAAGGTTCTTCCGCCTGTTTCCTGGTTGCTGCAAGGGTAACGATACCGATCCTCGCTCGCTTGATTAGTGGTAGATGCGATTTGGTTCATATTTGATTAGATAGAACTCCTGCGTTCAGAAAATCAATTCTGTCCAGATTGTTGCGGGGTCTGTTTCGTGGTTTTAGAAGTCGAATCTGAGAGGATCATCTCCTAGAGATATTTAGGTCTTGTTCTAAGCTTTCAGTGGCCGCCAAGATCACCTCATTCCGACTTTCGAGTCAAAAGTTATGATAGATTTAATATCTGCTGTCCAGAATTCGACGAGAATTACCTTTTGAGTTGTCTTTTAAAATAGGTGTATGTTAATGGACGAATCGGGGTTTCATCCCAACTAGGTTATGGTAGAGGATTTGATAACCTTTTCAGATTGATAAAGAACGTTCAATTTGGAGTTGTACAACAAACGTTATGGATATTTTATTTTAGCCGATATTTCTGTCTATTAATTCACCAACAGATTTGAGCCATGGGCCAAATTTTGTTAAAGGAAAATCTGAACTTTTGACCAACTAGACTTTAGTAGGTTTTGTTCCTAGCTTTTCAGATTGTTAAAGAAAATCAATTTTGGTTTAGCCAATAAAAAGTTATGTCCAGATCGTGGTCGCTGTCCAGCTTGTTAGACAGATTCGGACAGATTTTGTTCCGCTGTTTCATTTATCTGTTAGTAAATTAAATTGGTCGAATTGGCTTACCTTGTCAACTAGAGTATTGTAGATATGTCAGTTAAGAATCCATAGAAATTGGTCTCACCTCATTCCGAGTCCCAGACCAATAGATATGCTTTTACCGTTCTGCTGTCCGGCCGGGTTGTGCCCGAGTAGTCTGTTTTCAGATTAGAGCTAATTAGTTAATTGTGGACTGTTGGGAAGTCGTTGTAGAACGTTAATGGAAGCGCTATGTTATATGTTGTATTTATTTCGAGTACTTACTTATGTAGGCAGAGAGGCTTCGGTTTAGGGACATCCTCTTTACCTACTACCGCATTAGCCGCGGAAGGCAAGTACCTTGCCACCTTTATTGATTGTGATTGGTGAATGTTTTTATGATCTTGTTGTGATTCCGTATAATACATAAGAAGGTGGATTGTTTATGTTTTGATATATGTGTTATATCCATATTTAGATATCATGTCTTTCAATATTCTCAATCCATGTTATACATTCATTTTGCATGTTTCATCCACGAGAGTGGATTTCAAGTCCCACCATTCCAATGTGGGCAGTGTTGGACATTGTCATGTCCCGCCCACGGAGTGGATTTGAAAGACCCATCAATTCGGAATGGGCATGTAAGACCCATTAATTCCAGAATAGGCAACTTTGGACACCCGTATGAAACGTTCTTAATACGGGAATTGGATCCCCGCATTTTTGTTAAGATGCGGGCTTAAGTGAACACCGACAGGTGTGTCACTCGCTATACCGGTATAAGCATATGTACAGTCCATCTTTGATTGCATTCATTCATTTCAAGTATTTCTTAAGTACACAATCGATTCAATGTTCGCATTCTTAAATGGTGATATCCTGTTTGTATATATGTTCTGTCTCTTTCACTGTACTTGCTGAGTCGTGGACTCACTCTTTCGTTGTTTGTTTATTTTAGGTAACCCTTGATGTTGGCTCACTTGGGAGGTAGTAGACACGCACTACTTGTTCACAACATCAAATTCATGTTCAAGACTAAATTTTAGTTCCATATTTCATTCGTTAATGATGAACTTTAATAATTAAACTATAATTGGAGAAGGAAGGATACCTTCTACACGATGATGTTGATTTATTACTGAATGCGAACCTTCTTTAATGATTATCCGTATTAAATAACTTAGAAGGTGAAGGAAGGATACCTTCACCATGTCCTGTTTATGTTAATGCTGTCATTTGGTTGATATAATTATTTCATATTCTTCCGCAATGTGTAGATTGTTAGAGTAATTAGGTGGCATCTTGGCTTCCGAATAGCCGGGTGTTACGGTTGGTATCGAGCGGGCTTTAGGTCCGTGGTAATTAAGTTATTAAATTGACACACCGTACACGATAGGTGGGGTTGGAAAATTACATTGCTTCGCAATATCTGTTATTATGTTTCATTTTGTTGAGCAATTGTTGAATTGCTTCTGTACTATCATCCTTGTTGGTAATATATGATCTGCTATGATATTCAATATCTATGAACTAATACTATGATTGTCGTGAGTATTTTGGTGAAGCGTGTTGTTATCGGATGATAAGAAGTGGAGGTCGTGGTTGTTACTCCGATTCACTGTGTTACACCACTGCTCGCGAGACGTGGTTAGAGGAGTAGTTACCCCGAGTATCATCGTTTCAGGTGCTAAGTGTGAGTTGCTTTAGAAAGTTGTTCTCTTCCTTCATTTCTGAATTTGGCAATTCTTGTCCTGTGGTGGTTGATGAATTTCTCCTGGGTTTGTGGTTCATGATAGTTTATGGTTTTCAATAGATCCCTCTTGGTTCTCTGAAACAATTATTGCTTTTCGACTGTTGAGTTGCTTTTACCACTTGTGGTCGTTGTCAATTGACAAAATTGATGTTTTCATGGTTGCTCCTTCTTTCTCATTGAAAAACAAATGACTCATTTACTCGTTTGATAGCTTGGTTAGTGAGAGTTTTCATTGTAAGTTCGTTTGCATGGAAAGCTTTGGCTTTATGCGTTTCTTTTGGATTACTTGAGCGTTGAGGTTTGAAGTCTCTCTTTGTCAAGTAAGGTATTAGAATCCTTTTGTGATGTCTTGCTATGCTTAAAATGAGAAGTTATAACTAAACGAATAAATTGTTACGATATGAGTTACCAAGTTGGGTTATTAGCATGATGCAAATCAATTATTCTTAACTACCATCCATGAAAATGAAATTGATTAATTTGAAATGTCCTTGTATTTGATACATGGTGTATGTTAAATAAAGACTGTCCACATCCATTCAGAACCTATAGATCTTACGTAAGAGCTAGATTTGTCTATTTCCTGGTATGCTAAAATTGTTGAAACTTGCATAAAGGACCAGATGGGTGCTGGTGTATCGATTCGTGAAACCTTGTTTATAGAAAATTATGTTAGTGAATCTTTAATCATGTTTTGAAATGATTTCTGAACAAAGGTGAAATGTGAATCTATGTTTACATATGGTTATGTGATTGCAAATGGAATTAGTACTGTATGTACACACATGATTAATACCATCATCGATTGTTAATGAGCGCTGAAGAAGGTGTTAAGCAACACCAATAGTTGAGTAGATTAATTTCGTAAGTAGTCTTTGCTATCGTGCCTTGTGATATTGATATTGCTTAGCATAATCTTGTTATAATAAATTTGTTTCAACCTTGTGGTTTGTGTTCCCTTTGGGAAGTTTTAGGATGGGGTGATAAAGTTTGATGGTTCTTGGAACTAGTGAATGTTGTCGACATTGTTAAATCGTCAAAATGTGAGAATAAGGTTAATTCTCGTAGTAATTTCATCACCCATGGTGATATTTCCTAAATGATCAAATTTCAAGTTTTGTGTTCATGATCTTTTGGGGGTTCAGGCTTTATGTGGTAAATGAAGTTTATCGAGTAGCGATATGTTGCAAAGTTATAATGGTTCTTCAGTGATGCAAGTGCTTTGATTTCGAATACTTATTTGTTCTTATCTGTTAAGGTTCGATATTCTCTTCTTGTGAGGCTTAAGTGTTCAACTGTGGACTCCACTTATGTTCTATAAGTTCATTGCTTAATTGGTTTCTTCCTTGGTCCCGTGTTCAGTGCGAGTGGTAGATGAGTTTTCTAGTTGGTGAAAGTCGTTTCTATTTGTCTCTTCTTTTGAGAAAGAATCAACTCATTCTTTTCACGTGGGTCTTTCGAAGTGTTTTCTAATTGTTGTTGTGAAATTGATGTTAATACCCATAGTAATTTGATCGCCTTTGGTGATATCGTTCGATGAGAATTTTCAAGTTTAGCTTTGTGATATTTTCTTTGAGCTATTGAATCATCCGTAGCTGAAATTATTTTAAATAAATTGAGGTATTGAATTGTCTTGTTGCTTCTTAAGAGATTCATGTGATTGAATCTTAACGATTCT
The DNA here is from genome assembly GCA_036346255.1 of Ampelocalamus luodianensis. Taxonomy (NCBI): domain Eukaryota; kingdom Viridiplantae; phylum Streptophyta; class Magnoliopsida; order Poales; family Poaceae; genus Ampelocalamus; species Ampelocalamus luodianensis. Next base: position 24,522,115 of record CM070640.1, read on the forward strand.
GGTTTGAGTTGGCAACATGAAGTGCAATTAAAGAAAATTATGTTGGTTCCCTTAAGAGGAGATTAATCTGCTTGCTTTTCATGAAATCCCGTAATTGGAAAAGTTTCGAGTTTGGTGATTGAGATTATTTGGATCTCATGTTTCTTGTGTAGTTGAACGGTTCTGAACAAATATGACGTATTGAAGAATTTCATTGGTTCTTAATTAGTCCTTGTGGTTTGGACTAAAGATCTTATCTTGTACGTTGTGGCAAAGCGATGTTAGTCAAAGAATTAATTTCAGTGTTAAAGGAAAGAGTGCAGTAGGAATATTTGAGAATTTGAGTCAAGTTTTGTAACTTGTTGTTATTCGAATTGTTCATAAACTTTTTGCTCTTTTCACTCAAGAGTTGTCGAGCTTCAATCGCAATGCTATTTCTCTTAATGGTGGTTATTTGCTATTCCCTTTTCGAGGGATGCGTGCCCTCCGCTGTGAACTCAACTTTCGTTTTTCCAGATCTTCATTACCAGATTATTTCTTTTGGTTTCGTGCTCACTATGAGCAGCAACATTTTCCTGTGCGATGAAACTTGTCCTTGTTCGTCTCTTTCTTTTGAGAAAGGATCAATTGTTTTGTGTTGCAAAACTTTACAAAGCGTAAGTTGTTATTTGTTTGGTGGTGGTTAAGTGTTTGTAGGGGTGAGATTTTTTTTGTTACCAAGCTAATGGAGGAGTAATAGAAAATGAGTTGGTTTTGACCTGAGCATCTTGGAGGGAAGTTGATTCAGATGGAATGTATGGTTTCGAAGTAAAATTGTATATTGTTCGATTAAGTAGGACCTATGGAATAGTGTAGTTCCAGAACTTTGGTTCATGTTGAAATGTTGGGGATTATCAAATGTATGGAAACCTTAATCAATGTTATAGAGTAAAAACAATTGCAAAGTATTGCGATGTTGTGTGAGTGATTCCTGATGATGTCAATGAGTGAGTATGTCGGAATTGTGGAGATGTTAGAGATTTAATCCGGTGATTTCACTATTTGTTATAAGAGGAATTCGTTGTAGAGGTCTCGGAGGTTAAATTGGGCTTTTCATTTTCATGCTAGACTTTTGGTTGCCCAAAGATTTGTGTGTCGAGGAGATAGAAAAGCGGAGTATTCCGAGTAGTGGAATGATTGACGATAGAACCCTTCCGGTGTAGTTCATGAGCTGTGTACTGTGGATTCGATGTGTTTTTCTTGAAAGTTGAGGTGATGAAATTGCATGGGTTTTGAGGTGCTTTGGTGCCTTCTATCAAATTAACGTCATCGCTTGAAGGAGTTGTCTAGAGTGTTCATGGAATCAATAGAGTCTCTCTACAAAGGTATGGATGATGTATTTCGCTTTAAGCCTAATTTGAGGATGTTAAATTGAGAGGTTTGAGACCGTGTGGTATGCGATGAATTCGACTGATTTTGGTATGTGTGGTTCTTATCGGTTCAGAAGAATAAAGGAAGTTTTGATTTGGGCATTTAAAATGATTCCTCCTTTAGTTTTCGTGACGTTTATTCGCAATTTGCCACTTGGAAAGTGGAAAGGTTTTCTTGATGAAATTTGATTTGGATTTTACTCTTCAAGACTCGGCTGGTAACGTATAGTTGTGATGTGAATCTTTCTTATTCAGATGTGTTTTGCGGTAAAAGAGTTTGCTTAAAAGAATTCGATTGTATGTTTCCTGCTAAAGGAGGTGATCCTTGTTTTGATGAAGAGTTTAATTGAGAGGTGGAACAAGAGTTCCGTGTTCTAATGTGCATGTTGTGTGGCTCGGCATCAATGGGAAGGTTAACCCTGTGTTCATTGGGTTGTTTTCGATAGTTGTCGTTCGCTAAGACCGTCTCGGTTCCTACGCGTTGTACTCACTTTCGGTTTCTTTTGGTATGGAGTGAGTACCGAGAGATCCGAGTTTGTTATTCGTTAACAACGTTGACCATCGAGTAAGATCTTACCTTCGAGTCTTGTCCGATGAGTGTACCAAGATGTAGGGTTGAGTGTTAGGACTTTCGTCTTTTCACGTCTTTGTGTTGTGGTTCTCGATGAGAGAGGTGACTTGAGAGTTGGATATTCGCTTGGGGTGAGCGTTAACTGTTTTTCGTCAACTGGTATCTGCTACCGTTGTTAGTTCTTAGTTGTGGTTGTTCTTTCGCGTAGAGCGTGTGTGAGGATTGAGGTCGAATCCTATTTAAGGGTAGAATGTAATATCCCGCTTCGGTTTAGAACGAAAAACAATGTGGTTTTAAATCGAATTCAATCAAAAGGAGAAATTTCCGCGCTTCTTTGTTCTTCCAACTTTGGGCTCGGCCTTTGGCTAGCAGCCCAAGAGAGGGCCTTGTAGACCCAAGAGGGGCAGCCACAAGGCCTTTGGGGGCCCAAAGGCCCATGAGTTGGCCGCCAAAGGGGTGCACAAACCCTAGCGCCCACCTCTCCACTCCTCCCTCCTATGGCCGCCACCCCTGTCCCTCCCTCTCCCTTGCGCCCCTGCCTCCTCCTCCTCTTGGCACCTCGCCATATTGGTGCTGCACCTCCCTACCTCTTGGAGCCATCTTCCTCCTAGTGCCGAACCGCATTGCCGCCGGTTTTTGCGAAGGAAGGAGGGGGGTTTGCGGGCTACCGCTCAAAAGGAGAGGAGGAGGGAGATTGTCGTCTCCAAGGTTCTTCCGCCTGTTTCCTGGTTGCTGCAAGGGTAACGTATACCGATCCTCGTCGTTTAATTAGTGGTAGATGCGATTTGGTTCATATTTGATTAGATCGAACTGCTGCGTTCAGAAAATCAATTCTGTCCAGATTGTTGCGGGGTCTGTTTCGTGGTTTTAGAGGCCGAATCTGAGATGATCATCTCCTAGAGATATTTAGGTCTTGTTCTTAGCTTTCAGTGGCCGCCAAGATCACCTCATTCTGACTTTCGAGTCAAAAGTTATGATAGATTTAATATCTGCTGTCCAGAATTCTGACGAGAATTACCTTTTGAGTTGTCTTTTAAAATAGGTGTATGTTAATGGACGAATCGGGGTTTCATCCCAACTAGGTTATGGTAGATAATTCGATAACCTTTTCAGATTGATAAAGAACGTTCAATTTGGAGTTGTACAACAAAAGTTATGGATATTTTATTTTAGCCGATATTTCTGTCTATTAATTCAGTCAACAGATTTGAGCCGTGGGCCAAATTTTGTTAAAGGAAAAATCTGAACTTTTGCCCAACTAGACTTTAGTAGGTTTTGTTCTTAGCTTTTCAGATTGTTAAAGAAAACCAATTTTGGTTTAGCCAATAAAAAGTTATGTCTGATACCGTGCTGCTGTCCAAGCTTGTTAGACAGACCTGGACAGATTCTGTTCCGCTGTTTCATTTATCTGTTAGTAAATTAAATTGGCCGAATTGGCTTACCTTGTCAACTAGAGTATTGTATATATGTCAGTTAAGAATCCATAGAAATTGGTCTCACCTCATTCCGAGTCCCAGACCAATAGATATGATTTTTACCGCTCTGCTGTCCAGCTGGGTTGTGCCCGAGTAGTCTGTTTTCGATTAGAGCTAATTAGTTAATTGTGGACTGTCGGGAAGTCGTTGTAGAACGTTAATGGAAGCGCTATGTTATATGTTGTATTTCGAGTACTTACTTATGTAGGCAGAGAGGCTTCGGTTTAGGGACATCCTCTTTACCTACTACCATGATTAGCATGGAAGGCAAGTACCTTGCCACCTTTATTGATTGTGATTGGTGAATGTTTTTATGATCTTGTTGTGATTCCGTATAATACATGAGAAGGTGGATTGTTTTTGTTTTTATATATGTGTTATATCCATATTTAGATATCATGTCTTTCAATATTCTCAATCCATGTTATACATTCATTTTGCATGTTTCATCCACGAGAGTGGATTTCAAGTCCCACCATTCCAATGTGGGCGTGTTGGACATTGTCATGTCCCGCCCACGGGAGTGGATTTGAAAGACCCATCAATTCCGAATGGGCATGTAAGACCCATTAATTCCGAATGGGCAACTTTGGACACCGTGATGAACGTTCTTCATACGGGAATTGATCCCGTATTTTTGTTAAGATGCGGGCTTAAGTGAACACCGACGTGTGTCACTCGCTATACCGTATAAGCATTTGTACAGTCCATCCTTGATTGCATTCATTCATTTCAAGTATTTCTTAAGTACACAATCGATTCAATGTTCGCATTCTTAAATGGTGATATCCTGTTTGTATATATGTTCTGCCTCTTTCATCAGATTTTGCTGAGTCGTGGACTCACTCTTGCGTTGTTTGTTTATTTTAGGTAACCCCGATGTTGGCTCACTTGGGAGGTAGTAGACACGCACTACTTGTTCACAACATCAAATTCATGTTCAAGACTAAATTTTAGTTCCATATTTCATTCGTTAATGATGAACCGTAATAATTAAACTATAATTGGAGAAGGAAGCATACCTTCTACACGATGATGTTGATTTATTACAATGCGAACCTTCTTTAATGATTATCTGTATTAAATAACTTAGAAGGTGAAGGAAGGATACCTTCACCATGTCCTGTTTATGTTAATGTTGTCATTTGGTTGATATAATTATTTCATATTCTTTCGCAATGTGTAGATTGTTATAGTAATTAGGTGGCATCTTGGCTTCTGAATAGCCGGGGTGTTACACCAGAATTCGAGTTTCTAACGTGGGCTCCACTTCTAATACAGCGAGAAAACCTTCTCCCACCATTTCAAGACTTAGGCGCTGAAGATCAGCACACAAGTTTTTGGCCGCAGGTAGAGAGGACATGCAGTTGCACTGTGACTTTTTGCTTAAAGCGTCCGCCACAACATTGGCTTTGCTAGGATGATAATGGATACCCATATCATTGTTCTTGATCAATTCAAGCCATCTTCTCTGCCTCATATTCAAATCAGCTTGAGTGAATATGTACTTCAGGCTTTTATGATCAGTATAGATCTCGCAACGACACGAGAAGATAATGTCGCCAAATCTTCAATGAATGAACCACGGCAGCCAATTCCAAATCATGAGTAGGATAATTGACTTCATGAGGTCGCAACTGCCGGGATGCATATGCCACAACTCGACCTTCTTGCATAAGGACACAACCAAGTCCATGGCGGGATGCATCGCAATAAATATTGAAGCTCTTATGAATATCCTAAGAGTGAGAACTGGAGCTCTAGTCAAGAGAGTTCTCAAAAGCTAAAACTCTCCTCACACTTAGCCGACCATTGAATTTCTTTTCCTTCTTCAAAAGTCGAGTCGAGGTCTTGCAATTTTGGAGAAATTTTCAATGAACCTACGGTAATAACCCGCAAGTCTAAGAAAGCTTCTGATATCGCAGAACATTCTTGGGCTGTTTCAATTTAGTACATCTTGTACCTTGCTTGGATCGACAATGATACCCCTTCTGATAACACATGTCCCAAAAATGCAACTCGCTTGAGCCGAAGGCACACTTGCTAAACTTAGCATACAATCGATGCGCGAAGTGTTTCAAAGACAAGCCTTAAATGTTGCTCATGGTCTTTGTCAGACTTGGAATAAATAAGAATGTCATCAATGAAAACGACAACAAAATTATCCAAGAACTCCATGAACACCGAATTCATAAGATTCATGAAATAAGCTGGAGCGTTGGTTAGACCAAAGGACATGACAGTATACTCGTATAGCCCATAACGAGTAGAAAAAGCTGTTTTTGGGATGTCCTCAGCTCAAACTTTGATTTGATGATAGCCCGACCGCAAATCAATTTTTGAAAAGACTCGGGCACCAACTAACTGATAAAAAAGATCATCAATTCGAGGCAAAGGATACTTGTTTTTTTTGGTAACCTCATTTAACGGACGGTAATCCACACACATCCGCAAAGTATTGTCTTTCTTTTTGACAAAAATTGCTGGGCATCCCCAAGGTGAGGAACTCGGTCGAATGAATCCTTTGTCAAGCAACTCTCCGAGCTGTTTCTTTAATTCAACCAGCTCATTGAGAGACATTCGATAAGGACTTCTGGATATAGGGGCAGTTCCAGGAACTAGATCAATTACGAACTCCACTTCTCGATCTGGCGGCACCCCGGGAAGGTCTTCGGGAAAGACATCAACATACTCACAAACAATTGGCACTGATTCCAATAAAGGAGTGGCATCAACTTGGTGAGCACAAAGATGAGAACCCACAGTCCTGGGTTGAAAAACGACTGAGGTGCCGCTTTCATTAGTTAAAGAAATGGATCTTTGGGCACAATTAATCTGCCCACGGTTCTTGGACAACCAATCCATTCCTAAAATAACATCCAACCCTTTAGAACCTATCACAATCAAATCCGCCCAAAAGTCTACCCCTTCAATAATTATGTTGACATTACGCACTTGATTAGTCACAAAGACTGATCCAGGTGAATGGATGCTATGGGGTGGATGAAGATGATGCACAACTAATTGATGTTGAGCAGCAAACTGCCTACTAACAAAAGAATGTGATGCTCCCGAATCAAATAAAACGGCAGTGCTGAAATTAACTAGGAGCATACCCAAGACAACCGGGGTATCAACCGCTTCTTGCGTAATCGATTCACATGGCCTCGGATCGAGCCGGTCGACTTGACCATAATCGAGGAAGATGGTGCAGACGACTTTACCGAGAAGGTTGAATAGGTGGTATCCCACGTGCCTTTGCATAACATTGGTTGGCAAAATGTCCTCGGCGCCACAAGTGATAGCAAATCACGCCTACCGACATTGACAACCGCGGTGGCCGATTTCCACTAGGCCTCGGTGAGTAGTGGAGGAGATGGGCGAGGTGCAAACACCGCCGCCTCGGTGAAAAGGAGCCGGTGCCCGCGGAGGTCTAGGCAACCACATACGAGGCCTTGGCAACCGCCACTAGGAATAAACGAGAAGTTCTCTGCATCGCTATGACTCCTCCAAAGTCTTGCTCTTGCTTTCAGCAACAATAGCTTTGTTGACAAGATGGGAGAAATTTCTAAGTCATGCAAAGCTACAACCATCTGCAATTCTTCGATGGCCCATTCAAGAATCGGTTCCGACGACGGAGGTGAGTCAAACATCATCGAGCGATCTCGAAAGGAAGTTAAATTCATGCAGTACTCGCTTCTGCCTTCCGCCTCTTGCTTAAGAGCGAGAATTCGCCGCTTGATCATCATGACTCCTCGTGAATATGGGCATCACGAAAGGCCTCCATGAACTCATCCCAAGTAGGGACGTGTCCAGCGAGTTGAATGGCAAGAAGATTATCCCACCAAATGCTAGCCATCCCATCCAATTGGTAACCGCAAAAGGACCTTCTCCTTTCGAACATTGAGCAATCAACACTTCTTCTCAATAGTCCGGCTAGTCTTCAACTTCCATTGATCTTGAGAGCCGGAGAACATCGCGGGTTGGTCCGCTGAAATTCAACAAGACTTCCACGCACATGATGACCTCCCGCTCGACACCGGGCGTGGCGATGGAAGAAGTATTGCGCGCAATTTGCTCTAAAATGCGCTGGTCGTCCATTCTCTGCGCCAATTTGCATGAGCACATCAGCCATAGTGGGTGGTGGAGGGAGCTCCTCTTCCTGGGGACCACCTTGCGGACCATGAGAACCAGAGGGTTCAGTCTGCTCCCCTGAGAGTGGGGCATTGGGGTTGATATACCCTTCCCTTGTTGTGTTTGCGCACAAGTAGTGGGTCCTGTCATCCTGTTACCACACAATGGTTAACAACATAACAAGGAGATACTCGGGCAAGCACAAACAAAGTTATAAATAGAAAAGCACGAACACTACACTTATAATGCATTATGTTATGTCATGCATTCAAATCAACATCAAAACCATAAACTTTACACATTCAGCAAAAGAAGTTCGGTCCCAGTCTCATATAGTAGTCGGCTACTACATTTATAATACAAACCAAAAGTCTGACTTACATATCCTTTACAAAATATCACATTTATTTAAGGGCAACTACTTGACGATATAACACCTATCCACGAGGGTTCATCGTCGAGGTACTAGCATAAAGATCACGGTTAAAGTTCACCGGAAACTCATTCAGAAGATGTGCTCCAGGGGAACCCGTGTCAATAGGATCCAAAGGACTGATGAGATGCCTCGGAGATCCTAGTAGTGGCTGATGACCTCCAAGAGGTGCACCGCAGCGGCGAGGAAAACTCGCAGATCATGCGGGCTTGACACACTTGTCCATAAATAGGGATACACCCGCTACACCGGAAGTCGATAAGTGGTGGTGCAAACGCACGTGGAGAGATCTCGTTGTCACCATAAAGCACGCTACGAGGAACGCGATTCATGTTGACTCCAAGTCTAAGGTACTCCGGCCTCGCTAAAACGATGCCGAAGTTTCCCACAACTCCTCACAAGGCAAATGATGGATTTGGTCCATGATGCGGACCATCGCCGCCAACCGCCGCACTTTGAGGTCTTCCCCAAACTGTACCTCATCAAACATGCTCACTTCTGCACTAGGACCTTGCTTCGGGAAGTGATCATAGGGTGGTCGAGACAACTCCGTCAAATCATGACGAAGGAGGCTCATCATCCTACTAGCAGCTTCCTGAACCGCCATAGACTCAGAAGTAGCAAGTGCTTGGACACAGTAGATGGCGTACTCCGGCTGGTAAGTGAAGTTGGCTTGCCACATCATGTCCCGTAGCAAAGCCGGAAATCCATCCACATCCTCAGCTCGGGTCTCCTTGACCAAGTACCACCAGCTCATCTATAGACAAAAGACAAAGTAAGAAAACAAGTTACTCTTGAAAAACAATGTAAAGTTGGGATAAGATTTGATACTAGGGAGGATAAGAAATAAAAGATGTCATACTTAAACTTTCAAAATTGTATTACTATCTTGAAAATAATTTCTAAACCTCTAATAACAACGACCATGCTATTTCTAACCTACAGGCAACGTATGCTCTGATACCAACGCTGTGGTAACCCCGGGATATTGGAAATGTGCTTAATTAAAATTATACAGTAGCACAATTCTTAATTAAGGAACAAGCATGCTCCTTTATTAAAGATCATGCTAGAAGCATAATTTTAATAAGTAACAAATCCAATATTCAGTTTCCTGATATATGTCTTACAATGGTTCCTGTGATTAGTGACCATTGCACATATATCCTTAAACAACATTGCATCATACACATACAAGTCATACATTTACATAATTAAACATAAGTTTACAATTCGTTGAGTACTACAATATCAAGTGACTTGGTCACTACAAAAGACCGACAAATGGAAGCAAAATAAACGACAAAACCACCAATGGCCCCATCCACCCGCAGAAGATTGCGCGGAGGAAAGAAATAGCTTTACTCGTTAGCGTCACCCCGATCGGCGCTAACGGCACTTCATAAAGATAACCGTCCTCACCGCAACAATAGGTTATAGCACCTTGAGTACGGAAGGTACTCAAGAAGACTTACACAAACTAATAAAAGAAAGTGTTTGTTAGAACCTATACAAAGGATTTAGATTTGTACATGCATAAGGCTACAACAGAAGGCATAATTGTTCAATTTTGCATAAAGCAATATATCCTAACCTACAATGGCTAGGTTTTGATAAAGCAATTTAATGAAACCAATTGACTAAAACAGTAAGTAAATGAAAATAAATGTAAACAGAATAGTGCATGAATTCCTCATGTCAACCGTAACCCAAACAAAGATTTGAAAACAAAATTCTATACAGTGACATCAACTCAAGTTATCATCCATGACGGTGGACACGCTATTCGAATAGTTTGATACCCTACAGGTGTACATCTTTACCCACATGACTTAGTTAGCCCGTAAGCCTCCGAATAATAGCACACATCCTTTGGTATGCTGGCCGGGGAAACTAAGATTTGGTATTTTTCAACAAGCTAACACTATTGAGTTGGATACCCATGTGTGAACTGATCTTGCTTAAACAACGACTGATAGCATCCGCTAACTGGGCACACATGTTGCGTCAGAATGCCGACCCAAACAAAAGAAATACATGTTGGGTTCGCTACCCATATTAGATTGCAATCGGCATCTTTAAGGTACGCACATGCGATGGAACACAAATACGCCTCACCCTTCTAAGAACATGTGATATTGATATAAAGCTCACATGGCATAAGACGCACCCAAGACATAAGCATTTATGCCATACAAGATCAATACACATATCCTTACTCTCCTGCTCCAACTCAATAGCATTAACCCTTTACTTAACCAAACAAATACCATACACCGCGCGGTGGAAGAACGTTGGTACTTGAATTGAATAATCGAGTTCACCCTTATTTGGTCCGCATGTCTAGCACATTTCCCAATCTCGTGCTCAAAGGCACCACCACTAGCTTCCTCTTGTCCCGATCAATTAAAATTTAAAATTCAAATCTGATTTAAAGAAATCGACAAAGAGTTAAAATGATCTGAAATTTATTTGTTGCTCCTGTGTTTGACAAGAGAATCTTGCCAAACTCTAACGCTCTATGGATCGCATGGCTAAGCAAAATTTGAAATTAAATATCATAGTATACAACCCAACTCTAAGTTTTGAGTGTATACTCAGATTGAAGGTAATCCACAATGTTAGGTCATAACTAACTACTAACATATCACAATTGTATTATCGTAAAATTAGCATGCAACAGTGTCACCGATTTGGAAAATCTATTGTATAAAACTTTGGGATCAACATGGTGCAAAGAGGATGCTTGCCTTGATAGTAATATACTTCTGGTGCAGGCTCTGGTGGTTCAGAAATAGAATCAAACACCTTAGAAGAACCAGATTCTAAAAAGAAGCAATAATAAACTCCAATGAATATGAAAGCTGACAGCAAATGAAAATGAACAGAAAATGAAGATGGTAATGCATAATTAACAATATGCTTAAGTTACATATACCCCAATACAGATAATAGACCATATTATCACTCATCAGTTCAAATGACAAACTAGAGTTTGGTCAAAGTTACGCTTTTCATTTTGAAAAGAATGGAAAATGTAGGCATCGCAGATTTTGAGTTGATTGAAAATAGACTAAGTAAAAGATCCTAAATTGAAGCTTAGTCTGATCTTTAGGGTAATTAACACCCCAGGCTAACTCTAACCTAACCCTAATCGGTCGACATGACATCATCAAAATTTCAAAAGTTGTCATTTAATGACAACAGATGACAGAGGTGGATCTTTGCTACAAAGCTAAATAGATGTCAACAAGAATCAAGAGAGTAATCGATTATGCCACTAGGGTTCAACTAAGAGCTAACTAGGCCAAAAGATAGCCAGGAAACCCTAGAACCGAAAACGATATGAAAGACCAAAAGTTATGAAAACTAATTTTCAGTTTAAAGAAGGTTGGATTTACTTATGTACAAGTGAATGATTCAAGGAGCTACAGAGTTCTTAGTGTACTTAAGATGACAAGAACTAAGGCCTTAGCTTACCAGATATGAGAAACACCGAAGGTTCCTAAAACCACTTTGATTATCGAGAAATAAATTTGGTTAACCTACAAAAGATGTTAAATCCTTACTACAATGTGAAACAAACGTTTAAGATGGATAAGCAAAGCGTAGGAGCAAGAAACTCCACCGAACGCAATGGAAGATGATGAGCTCCTTCGGTCAACAATGGCAAAGAAAAAACTAGGGTATATATATAAAGGTGGAACTACAGGCAAAGGGAAGTGTCTAGAGTCGATGAGGTGTATGATCCTTGATAACGCCTACTCCTAAGCACAAAGCCACACGGCACACAGAGGCAAGAAAGAAGAGATACGATTCTCGACATGCGGACCCCATCGGCAGTTGCAGCCGCGCGCCTCCTAAAACTCCAAAAGAGCATCGATCGTCCGATTAGAGATGGGCGTCGCGATGACAATAGGTGTTAAAAGAATTTAATCAAAATCGTTTAATATGGACCATGCGATTTCATACGGACGATTGAGATTTAATGGGGCCTACTAAGTCCGGAGGTTTTATTCAAAAGGAGCGTTAGATTAGAATCCAACGATCGATCTAAAAGGATACACGCCACTTTAAATGGGATGACGTGGTACCGTTAGATTGGTCTTCTACTGGCCAAGATTGAAGGAAGATCCTGAGTGGTCCAAATGTCATCTCGATAGGGACCCTACGATTAAAATCCAACGGTCCAATAAAACTAAGCCCTAAATGTACGCGTCAAAGGTGCACCGTAGGATTTGAATCCGACGGTCAAAGACGCATCGCGCGCTTTAAGTTCAAAACAAACAGGCGCGCGTTGGATCTAATATCAACGGTGGAGATCAAGAGAGGATCCGAGAGGTCCGAATGCCATCACCTCCTCGATCGCCCGATCTAGATCCAAAGGTGGAGATTGTTTCGCGTGACGTGGATAGCCCACGCGGCCGCAAATCTCGTCCGCTCGATGGAGATCAACGGCTCGCAACACGGAAGGGTTGGGCTCGCGCCAACGCGGATCGAGCCGACCAAATGCACCGTTGGACCCAACCTCATCGTTCGAGTCACTACAGCTGCTAAGGTTTGGGTTTAGACCGTAAGGGTTGACTAGCCCTAAATTCAAAGTTTAAAAGTTTGACGGGCTTTAGAAATAGTAAATAAATTTGTAAAACCATGAAATTTGGCAAGGGTGCCACTGGATGATATATTTCCCAAATAAAGTTCGAAACCACAGTTTCACTTTTAAAATTTATAGCTAATTATCTTTGCCCGATAAGGTTTATTTAAAGACAAGTATTTTTCTCCAAGGCAAAATAATTTTTAAAATTCAATAAAATTATTTTTGGGCAAGATAATTTATCTAGGCTTTGATAAAATACTTCCTACCATAATACAAGTATTGACTTGTGTAACACCCCACCGACATGAGCTCTGGAATGCTACTAAACAAACTCTAATAATTCCAAACTAGACAATCTTAATAAATTTCTACAGAACCTCCTTGTAAAGTTAATTACACGAAGGTTCCAACACACGATAATTCAAATATTAACTAAAACCTTCTTCCAAAGACATCAAAAGATAATCAAAGACATGCTAAGTATCTAACATAACTAGAGAGATATGAATTTCTACTACTCATCATTATTACATTTAATCCATTGCATGAGACGAAACATAATAAATCTTTGGGCATCTCGCCCAATTACTAAAACAATTACGCTCAAGATCATTCATCTTTATTTAGTTCATGTGGCAAGTGTGTGACTAGCAACCACTTCCCCATGCATGTCGCTCTTGGCTCTGGTACCTAAAACAACAATAAAGCAAGAGTGAGTCCATAGACTCAAGAAGTACATAAAGAAACTATAACATCAAAGATCCATGTAAAGGAGATCAACAATACAACATCTCATATGCAAATGCAATGCTCAAGGGTCCTTTCTCTTTATCTTTCTTTGTGCATTACACCGTAATGCAAAGTATGCAACCGCCGCCAAGATACCCATGCTCGTGCGCGCACGCACGTGGACCAAATGCCCAATACTCCGCAAGTATTGGGGACTCATGCCCACACTCCACGAGTGTGGGATCTCGCCACCACATTCATGACGGGATCTCAAAGGGAAATATACTTGGTCACCACGTGACTGTGCCTCAACATGATCTCAATATGCACATGCTCATCATTTAATCATCATCAATTTACCACAAAACGATAACATCATACCACAACAGAGCATAAACATATTTGGAGCATCCACCAATCTTAAACCAACATCATGCCATCAATCTCACTATACTATCACATATCGAAAAGCACACAAACACCAATCAATCGCAACCACGAATCAAACAATGCACTTGCCTTAACCCCGTGCGAATGGAGAACGTGAAGACGGTGCTGCCTCGCACCAATCCCCACCTAATACATTATGAATATAAACTAAGACCATAGTAACAAAAACATGAATTAAATAAGTTTAACTCATCAAGTAGCAAATTGCAACGCGATCCCGACTCGCTTAAGTACCTAAATGCCCTCGTGAATAGTCAAGTTCTAAAATTCATATCTTTCCGCATGCTGGTCCAAATTAGGTGTTCTTAGACTTCATTGAAAGGTAATCAAATTTTCCAACTAAACCTAGTTGGTGAGCCTCCCTGATTCGCCATCTAAAATCACTTTTAAGCTGATTAACTAATTAACAAAACATCGATTTCACGTCACCCTTTCTCGGACAGAACACTAAAACTAACGTAAATTTCAGCTCGTTTGTCCAAATGTCGCGTTCTTGGGCTTCCCTGAAAGCTACAACAATTATCTACAACTTTCGTTATACTGAGATCCTCTAATTCTCCTTTTAACTGATCTCTAAAGTCATATTACTAAACCCGCTCGAATCTCGACAGATTCGCAGAACAATCGCACTAAAAATTCATAACTTTTGCTACAGAGGTCCAAATAATATGATCTAGCACTTCATCGAAAGCTATTGACGTCTTCTACAACTCTCTAGGAGAAGCCCAAGACCGAATCCGCACTTAACTATATCAAAACGTCTGTCTAACGCGATCTTTCCCGAGGAGACAGAAATACCGACATTGCTACAACAATCAAATATGAATCTATTCGGGGCAAACCGGGTTACCCTTGACGAATCGCTGAGACCGCGATGCAATCCGTGAATCTTCCCTTCCTCTCTCTTCTTCCCTTCTCCTTTCTTCCTTCTTCTTCCTTTTTTCTTGGCCGCCACCACAATGAAGAGGCATCGGAGGAGAGGGGCACCACCATGGAGGAGATGGGTTGCTAGCAATGGTGCGCGGTATCTGTAGCACCCTAGGGTTCCCCTCCTTCTTTAGTTGGTTTCTGGTTTCCTCATGGGCCATGGGCCACTAAGCTGCTTTTTCCTCCACTTGACTATGGGTCAGGTGGCCCATTTTCTCTCAATTTCGATTTTTTTTCTTTTAATTATCTTAATTCTCTCTAATTTTTTTATTACATCCACTAACGACAAACGGGATATTACATTCTACTCCTTAAAAAGAATTCGACTCGAATTCTACTTTCACCAATCTACTTGAAAGGAATCAAATCAACAATCTTTAACGTATACCCAACGTGAACCACTCGGAGTATCGCCGCATACGCGAGACCGCACCACAAGTCGCCTCTTGGGCTTATGAGATCATATCACCTTGACGGATATCACGCCTTTCACCTCAACACTAGTCTCGACCTTTACAGTACACTCAACACACGGGACTCAAAGGTAAGGTCTTACTTAGCCAACAATCTAACAAAATCTCAAGCTCCGACCTCTCATGTGCTCTCTCAAAGACCGAAAACACAAGACATTGCGACTCGCGCAAGTACTCGAGACGGTCCTAGTGATACGCTAATCTACAAATTCCCGTGACAGGAATCTATCCAACACACCTTTGGTTAAACTTCCTTTCGCACAAGTACACCGCCTACACAAAACACATAGAACTCTTGTTCCAACTCTCCGATCACCTTACCTATGCAAGCAGATCTCCTTTACCAAGGGACGACAAAGAACTCGCCACCAACTCACTTATCCAAGAACTCAATTGAGAACAAAGGAGTCAAAATGCATCCAACTCAAAGCCATCTTCCCTTAGAAGAGCCCAATCCAAAATCAATGGATTTACCATGAAATTTTTTTCCACTTTTGAAATAGGTAGTTTAGAAATAAATGCCACACAAGCCAAAAACGAAATCACTCTAAAAACCATATTAACCTATTTTTTCTTAACTGGAAGGAATAACACATACCGACAAGAACCAACTCAATTTGTAATTGACATCCGTCATAACCACATAGTTCAAGTAAGAACTAAGAAAACATCTCACTATCCAAGACCACACCCTTTACCACAATCTTTCTTTAAGAAATCAAGTTTCTCTTAAACCATAGGATCCCAAATCATCGCATAACGATTAACTCATTTCTCTTAAATTGGCAATCCCAAACCTATGCTCTACCAACACAAAATCCACAATTATACGTAGACTCTTCCAATCCACAATATCGCATTCTAGCCAACTTCCCACCGAATGAATTACTTGTCAAAATAATTTCGAACACAACTCAATAGATTTCACCCACCATCACATCCCTTAATCCGCTAAGGATGAGCAATTTGAAATTCACATCACACACTCTCATATACTAGCCTCAAAGGATACTATCAATGATCATCCCACTACTCGAATCCACTCTTATTCTACCATCTCTACACATAATCATTGGCATCCAAGGTTCTAACATGAGAATGCAAAGCCTAAAATCAACCTCAAGTCTCCTACAATGAATTTCTCGTATGATTGATAGGAAATCTTCCAATTCATTTACTAAAATTTTACATAGCTCAACAATAACCTCAATCATTAACATCCACGCCTCACTAATCAAGTAATCGCTCAAGGCGCTTCATGTCACCAATCTTGGACCTTCACTAAACCACACTAATCAAAATTCAACTACACGACCACAATATACCCATTCATTACATACCTCACTATATGACTAAGATTCAAACATACCCAATCACTAATGTCAATAAATAAATATCTTCTTTGACCAAGATATCCTCAAGATAATTTAACTCTCATAAGGTCACTTCATCGAGGCCGAGTCATACGTGACAATAGCTCAACAATTCTCGCTATCCTCTAATTAGCATGACACTTAGGTTCCTCCACACCGCGACTCTTATTAAACTTCACCACCACAACTCTTCTGCACAATCATACTAAGTACCCAATTGTGATACTCTAATAAGTTTATCAAAAGTCCATAATTTCAATAGTCCCAATATTTCAACATGGACAAAGGTTACTGGATCATAATTCGCCATAGGTTCCACTAGTTGTAACACTAATCACTTTTATCTCATCGATAAACTTTCCATTTAAGTAGAATTCTCTCCAGGTGTTGTAAGTCGAAACCAATTCACATTATACCGCTTCTTCAAATAGATTGGTTCCCAAAAATATCAACAATTCCAAATACTTGACCACCTCCAACCAATCACCATGCTACTCTTTATAACACTTGGCAACACAATTTGGTTACTTCCTTATTCAAAAGGAAGAAATAAACAGATTTAAAGTTCGACGCATAAGAAATCATGGCTCAAGTGAGCACGAGACCAAGAGAAATAGTCAAATAGAAATAATCTCGAAAAAATGAATCGCGAATCCACAATGAGGGCAAAAGTCCCACAAGAAGAAATTTTCCATCTCCATAACTCATAGTAAAACATTGCTATGCAAACCCAAGAAACTCTTAAGTGAGACAACAAGTAAGTTATGGATTACATTTTTTTAGCTCCAACCTCAAATACTTATGGTAAACATTTTCCGTTAACACAACGAAAGCAATCTCTTTGATTACAACATTACTTGCCAAACCAAACAAGAGATGCTTTTAATACCAAATCACATTCATCACTGTAACCAAACGGAACCTTTCCATATGTCACATTGCTCAACTAATTTTATCTACTACATAAATCATGAGCTCCCAAGATCACGAATACGAAACTCCAAACATTTCATTTGATCGTTATTAAAATAATCAACTTACTTTCTCTAGAAGAATCATCATCACTCCAACGCGTCACAATCTCTTGTAGACCTTATTACTAACATCAAGAATAATTCACTCTTAACAAGGTTCGTTATCATCAACTCTTCCTTTATAAAGTCCCCAAAAGACCAAATGTTACATTTCACTTTATCCTCTCATCCTCAATTGAGAGTACACCAAATTCTTACACCCTCACTATAACAACCACAGATTTTTGAAGGAACCTACTACACAATTTACAAGGTTACACCAAAACCCTTTCATCAAAGACATACTATTATCCGACAATTTTACCATCGAGCAACCACATGTCACCTATAAATCCCATCATAAACCTTTCCAAAACAAACACAAAGATATTATTTCATAACATTTTGTTATCTCAATAAGATTGCAATACCAACCTGTTCTAGAGTATATCTAATACACCACTACACTATCGAGCAAGACCTCTTTTAACAATGGCATGCAGCCACAATACATCCTCGTGAAACACTCGTGAATAAATCACTTTCAAATTTCAACCCTTCAACTATTCGAATGCTCATACTTATTTAGTACCCACTAACTCCAATCTAGAGGTTATCATAAACTTTTGATGATTATTCAATCATGGATGAATTGTTGGTCTCAGATCATTTGTACTCCCACGAGCATAAATAAGATCATCAAATAGCCAATTAAAGAAAAATTCTATATTAATATCTACCAAGACGACAAATGAACACATCTTATATTTCTCTTCCCGCATGCTTAGATTAATCCATTGAGATCAAATAATCTAACAAGTTTAGCAAACTAAACAACTCTAGGGTCAAGCACTGCTAAAGTTACATGCTTGTTAATAACTCTATTGCTTCCAATTAGGTATAGCCATACACTTAATCACAGTTCAACAAGAACTACTACATGGCACCATCAAATTAGTCAACTTTCCTTCCAGGGATCTTAGTTAGGATCGATTATACACCACACTACTGATCCAACTTGATAACTCATATCATATTCACTAATTTCTCCGATTATAACCTCTCACTTAACCACGAGACGACATCGCTAAAGAGTTTAGCGTTTCTTTCATAAAAGAACTTTTCAACTTCAAAACTCAAGATACCCAAAAGAGATATATTGAATCAAAACTTTCACGCACTCACAGACTTGCAAAAGGAAACTTTCATTATCCAAATCATCAAGTGAAATAAATGGATCATGCTTTCCAAGAAGAAAGACGGAACTCCAATACAAAGGTCAGATTGACAACTAACCAAGTCCACCACCACAAGAATAACTCAAGAATTGAAAACAATAATTGCTTTATGGGACAAAGCCAATAAAACATAACAACCTTTCTCAAAGAAACCCATCAACCGAAATGAACTCATCACCCAAAGAAATTCATCGACCACAATGAACAAGAGTTGATCAAATTCAAATTCAAGGAAGTGGACAAAATTTTTTTCAAAAGATACTCACTATTAACGCTCAGACTAAGATATCTCGAGGTAACCTCTTCCCTTTTCTCTAACCACGAATAATGGTGTAACCTGGTAAAGCCTGGTACACAACCATGACCTCAATCCTCTCAACGAGGGCTGCTCTCACTCATAATAATCATATAATCATATTATAGGTATGTAAGATCATCTCATAACAGAATCATCATTACAACATGACGTAGCGTAAATGCAATGCTTGACCCACCCCATCCTATCAGGCACCAAAGGTGTCAAGTTTCAAGCATTAACCATTAGCAAATTTTTAACAAGCTAAGTTACCTAAGTTATTAATTGCTCACCACGGACTCTACACGTCGCCTCGATACCAACCAGAACACCCTGTACCACATGAGCTCGGAATGCTACTAAACAAACTCTAATAATTCCAAACTAGACAATCTTAATAAATTTCAGCAACCTCCCTTGTAAAGTTAATTACACGAAGGTTCCAACACATGCACAATTCAAATATTAACTAAAACCTTCTTCCAAAGACATCAAAAGATAATCAAAGACATGCTAAGTATCTAACATAACTAGAGAGATATGAATTTCTACTACTCATCATTATTACATTTAATCCATTGCATGAGACGAAACATAATAAATCTTTGGGCATCTCGCCCAATTACTAAAACAATTACGCTCAAGATCATTCATCTTTATTTAGTTCATGTGGCAAGTGTGTGACTAGCAAACTATTTCCCCATGCATGTCGTTCTTGGCTCTGTACCTAAAACAACAATAAAGCAAGAGTGAGTCCACAGACTCAAAGTACATAAAGAAACTATAACATCAGCATCCATGTAAAGGAGATCAACAATACAACATCTCATATGCAAATGCAATGCTCAAGGGTCCTTTCTTTATCTTTCTTTGTGCATTACACCAGTAATGCAAAGTATGCAACCGTCCGCCAAGATACCCATGCCTCATGCGCGCACGCACAGGACCAAATGCCCAATACTCCGCAAGTATTGGGACCTCATGCCCACACTCCACGAGTGTGGGGATCTCGGCCGCCACATTCATGACGGGATCTCAAAGGAAATATACTTGGTCACCACGTGACCAGGCCTCAACATGATCTCATATGCACATGCTCATCATTTAATCATCATCAATTTACCACAAAACGATAACATCATACCACAACAGAGCATAAACATATTTGGAGCATCCACCAATCTTAAACCAACATCATGCCATCAATCTCACTATACTATCACATATCGAAAAAGCACACAAACACCAATCAATCGCAACCACGAATCAAACAATGCACTTGCCTTAACCCGCGCGAATGGAGAACGTGAAGACGGTGCGCCTCCGTACCAATCCCCACCTAATACATTATGAATATAAACTAAGACCATAGTAACAAAAACATGAATTAAATAAGCGAACTCATCAAGTAGCAAATTGCAACGCGATCCCGACTCCGCTTTCTTAAGTATCGAAATGCCCTCTCGTGAACAGTCAAGTTCTAAAATTCATATCTTTCCGTACATTGGTCCAAATTAGGTGTTCTTGGACTTCATTGAAAGGTAATCAAATTTCCCAACTAAACCTAGTTGGTGAGCCTCCCTGATTCGGCCATCTAAAATTATTTTTAAGCTGATTAACAAAACATCGATTTCACGTCACCCTTTCTGGACAGAGCACTAAAACTAACGTAACATTCAGCTCGTTTGTCCAAATGTCGCGTTCTTGGGCTTCCCTGAAAGCTACAACAATTATCTACAACTTTCGTTATACTGAGATCCTCTAATTCTCCTTTTAACTGATCTCTACGGTCAGATTACTAAAACCTGTCAGAATACTGACAGATTCGCAGAACAATCGCACTAAAAAATTCATAACTTTTGCTACAGAGGTCCAAATAATACGATCTAGCACTTCATCGAAAGCTATTGACGTCTTCTACAACTCTCTAGGAGAAGCCCAAGACCGAATCCGTACTTAACTATATCAAAACGTCTGTCTAACGCGATCTGTCCTGAGGAGACAGAAATACCGACATTGCTACAACAATCAAATATGCATCTATTCGGGGGCAAACCGGGGTTACCCTTGACGAACCGCTGTAGACCGCGATGCAATCCGTGAATCTTCCCTTCCTCTCTTCTTCCCTTCTCCTTTCTTCCTCCTTCTTCCTTTTTTTGGCCGCCACCACAATGAAGAGGCATCGGAGGAGAGGGGCACCACCATGGAGGAGATGGGTTGCTATGAGTGGCGCTGGCATCTGTAGCACCCTAGGTTTCCCTCCTTCTTTAGTTGGTTTCGTTTCCTCATGGGCCATGGGCCACTAAGCTAGTTTTTCCTCCACTTGACTATGGGCCATGGGCCCATTTCTCTCTCAATTTCTGATTTTTTTCTTTTAATTATCTTAATTCTCTCTAATTTTTTATTACATCCACTAACGACAAACGGGATATTACAACTTGTATTCCCTTTAAAACTTCAAATGGGTTTTGGATTTTAGCCAGAAAGGGAAGTTTTATTTGCAACATAATGCCCAATCAGAATATGAATAGTGATGCCATGAATAGCATCTTATTACTGTTATGAACAGTACATTATTACTGTTTATAAAACATTTTATTACTATTCATAAAATTGGGGATGTTACATTAGGTGTTTCTGTGGGGATGTTACATTAGGTGTTTTTGTCAATGGATGCTAAATTAATTATACATTGGATCAATTGATTGGATGATATTATTTTGGAGTCGCATGCAAAATTGTGGTGATCTTAGATGATAAACTAATTGGGGGTTTTCCCTCACGTTGGATTAGTAATCTTTGGAGTTAGGACGCATAAGGATTTTATGAATTATTACATGATGGATAGCTCTTGTGATGATATATATGGAGGTATGGAGGTTGAATCGGGTGATTTAATTAATCATGAGTTAATTGATGGGATGTCTTAAGTAATAGCTATGCGAGTCTTATATGCTAGAATTGGGAGAAGATAGAATGGATTATTCAATTCGGATAAATATTTGGATTGTTGTGTAATTATTAGGTGCCTATGTGTCGTTGATGGAATTGTGCCTCTATTAGATTAGCGATAAAGGATTGTTAAATGATCGTAGATGCACATATGTGATTGGATTGGTAGGGTTCGCTCATGACTAAGTTCCGTGGTATGGATATGAGTTGATCGATTAGTGAGCAATTAGATGTTGGATGTGTTATTAAATTGTAAAGGTCATTAGGTGTTGGTTACTCAATTAAACCTCGATCGGTGGAAAATTGAGTGTATGCGATTATGACTTACCGAAGTTAGACTAGTAGAGCTAGTAGTTAGTATTAGCTTAATTAGTCTAGCAAAGAACAATTGATGGATTTGATTATAGTCATGCCCATAACTTGGTGGATTTAGTACATTTATCGGATGGATTGTATAGATGGAAGTTCATGAGTTCGGGAGTTATTTGTTGAATTGACTACCTTGATTATGCCATAGTGGAGGTTAGTATGGGATTTAGGTCAAGATATGAGAATATGATCGGAAAGTGTTATGTATGTGATTGGATTCAACACCGAAGAATCGGTTAAGTAAATGATTATGAGAAGATTAGATTTGTTTGTAGATGTTTTCCTTGAGGAATTAAATAGAAAAGAAAAGAAAATATGTAGGTCCCATTTGTAATGGTAGAGGCTAGGTTAGAATGAGTATAAAAGTATTAGATGCATTAAAAAAAATTCAGAAAAAAAATTATTTTTACACTAGAAATTGAATTAACTTCAAAATTTCATAGAAAATTCATTCGAACTCCAAATGGGGTGATTCAATTTTTATTGAACATAACTTTTTATTATATTTCCAACCATGCAATCCTTATCCCCACCACTGTTATGCAAATTTTCACCAAAGAATTTAATTAAGATGAACAATAATAGCTTCTATTTAAATTTGAATTTTCTAGAAATCTGAGATTCAAATCACCATAACTTTCACATACTAAATCCAAATGGAATAATTCTTTAACCTAAATTCATATAAAAACATGACCTACCCATTGAGTAAATTTCATGCATTTTGGAGTATTTTGAATTTTTGATTTATTTGATATTTATTGCAATATCGTCTTTCGATTAGGTTTTCGATGATACCGTTATATTTGTGAGATCAATATGTGAGTAACCTGAGATTGAACAAGTGATACTGGCAAAGGTGCGAGCACCCTCCTCTTGATCATATTGCTCCCAGTGGTTTTTAAAAGTTTTGTGTGAGTTTTATTATCGCAATTGCATGCTATTTTGAAAAATATGTTCATGGGTAGAAGTAGTTAAATTCATAATTGTTGCCTTGGCCCTCCTTTCAATGTTGATTACCCTTTTACCTTGAATGATTAAGGATATATGTTATATGGGTTTGTTTACTAATTTGTAGAACGCTGCTTAGCCATGCTAGTAGTTGTAGTCGAAAGCGGTTGATGGAGCTAGTCCATCAGCCGGTGGATTGAATTGAATCTTATTGAAATTTGAGGATTTTATGGATTGGATTATAATGGATTTGAGGGATATATCCAGATCTTCGCATATGGGGTTTGTGGACATGTTGGGCATGGGTTTTATGTTCTTAACTTGGACGGGTGTAGGGTGATGATGAATTATGGTTGTTGTTTGTTGTTATGGAATTGTGTAGCCCCGTCTGAGTGTTTAAGGACCGGTCTGTGGTGTGATGAATCAAGTATTATGTGCAACCACACGCCGGGATAATGGCGAAGGCTTGGCTAACTAATTTGCTATGTGTTAGCTATCAGAGCACAATCAGATTGACAATTGTTATTGTTATTTTTAATTGTTCTCTTTTCAATCTGGCGGGGGCATGTTAAGTCTCGCCTTACTTTCTCTTAAGGGTCTCTTGTTTAAAAGGGAGTTACTTACGCAACGAAGTTCACCTGTGGTTAGGAGGCTTTTCAGACTCCCATGGGGTTTTTGTTCCTCGGGTGGTTTGATAGTTAGGACATGATATTGTAACGGCCTCGTTATGCTACCTCAGTCACACTCCTATGGAAGAGTGCATTGGCCGACATTATGAGGATTGCATATCGTGTGGGTAAAGCTGTACAACTCTGTAGAGTAACTAAATCTATTCGAATAGCCTCGTCCTAGGTTATGGACATCACTTGTGGGAAAGCAGGCACAGTTAGCTTTTGGGAACTTAAGTTTGGGTTATGGTTGGTAATGTTTCGTCTTTATATTAGTTTGTTCGGAACTGAAATGTTATCATGAACGCGCAGTTCGTGCATTAATTTTTGTTGAGGAATGGATTGTGCCACGGATGAGATGTTCGTGTGTTGATTATATTTGGAGATTATACCATTGTTGATCATTACTTACTGTTACAAAATGTTTTCTAAATGTTTTTACAAATGGCAAGTTTGAATCTATAATGTTTATCTATATGCAAACCCTTCTTTATGCTGAAAATTGACTAGTGTAGTAGCCTTCCTTTGATAGTTACATGCATCTTTATTTTTCTTGAAAAGTCTTGCAGTACAACTTTGTACTTGAAAAGTGTCTATTTGATCGTAAAGACGACAAAGCAACGGCTTTAACTCCAGCTTGGTTGCTTGTGGGATTGTGGGCATGCCAACTCGGTTATTCCTCTTTATTTAAGTTAATCTTCTGCTGCGATTTATTTGTATTAATTAGATTTGGCCGATCGACCCTCTTATGTAATCTTGTACTTTAAGGTTCTATTTAAATGATGTTGTAATTGTTTCTATTATTCTTGTACATTGTGTATGGATGTGATTGCAATGTTGTGTACTAGGATAGGCGCATGTTAGCCACTGATTCTTGGGAGCTAACATGAGACGCATATCCGAGCACTCGGGATCGTTCTCGTCTCTCGTTAAGTGTTGCGCTTCCGGCATAACCACGTAACTTGGAACGGATCCGATCCCGGGAGGCCTCACACATATAGATAAATTCTAGTAAAAATTAATAACAATAGATTTAACCGTATAAAATGACCATTAGGGAAGGGTGGCTTGGCCGAGCTGGTCACGCACGACGACGCGCGGCACGGTGGCTCGTGTCGTGTTTAAGACAATGCCCACTCTAGCGCAGTGGCGTCGGGGCCATTAGGAAAACTGTTTAATTTCTAGTGAATCTAAATGATATTTGTAGCAATAGAGGCTAGTAGTAAAATAAATAAGTGTGGTGTCTGTAATTACTCGACCAAATGATTTAATTAGGTCGCCTGTGATAGCATCATAAATCAGCCCGTGCTTAATAAAATAAAATAAGATAAGATATCATAAATTTAGGTAATAAAAGTGAGTGCAGGCGTAACAAACCTGTATATATTGGACAAATAATCTAGCGAGTTGGGTTAAATGGTTAAGACATAATATCTTGGATTCTTGGCATTATTGAACTATGTATGTTATGAATGAACTAGGTGTGATGAGCTAAGTGTGAACTGAGTTTTATGTATGTGATGAACTAAGTTTTATGTATGTTGACTTGTGAGTTATGGTTTATGAGCTAAATGTCGTAAACTAAGTGTTATGTTTGTGATGAACTAATTAATGCACCTTGTTAGTGCTAATGTTATGTGTGGTTGCTGAAAATATGAACAATTCATGAATATTTGCATCAAACAAACTAGTTATATGTTTTTGTTAATTTATGGCATGCAATTTAAGGGGTTTTCATATTCCGAAAAAATATCTGTGACCATATTCGTTTCGATTCAGTATTCGCCCGTATTCGTATCCGCATCCAAAAAAATATGAAAACAAATATGGCAGAGCCATTATCCATCCGTATTCAATCCGTTTTCACTCCTAACTGTGTACCATGTTGTTCTGGATATGTGCACATTAGTCTTTGATCTTGGGAACTAATGTGAGACACATGTCCAGGGAAGCTGAAATCGGGCTCGTCTCCTGTTAAGAGTCATGCCTCTGGTATACTCTATTAACTTGAAACGATTTCGATTTCGAGGTCCCATAGTTCGTGGATCCAATGACCTCCATCGAAGACCCGCAACTCTACAGCGAAGGCAAGTCATAGACCTTTGATCATGTTGAACCTATGTTTATAAAAGTATATTGATCGTTATAAACCTGCATGGCTAGTTGTTTAAAAGTGGTTTCGGGAGTAGTTAAACACCCACTTTCCCTTATGACCCCTTGAATAATTGTGATCAACATGTTGACATGTATCCTTGGACACCCGTAGGATGGGTTATTTAGTTGGACATTGTTGAATACCAACCTGGGCGCGTAGTATGCTTAGTCCTGCTCTAGCTTGTGTTGGTCTCGGTCTCATGATCCTTTAATGTTTAAACTTTACTAATGAGCTATGGAACTGTGGCAACGCCACTGCTGTTAAAACTTGTCGTGCCAGGACTAGGGTGGTCCTTTGGCCGGGTTGAACCCAAAATGCTTTATGCTCGGACGAGCGACAGGAAGTGAGTGTAGGTGCTATACGCACAATGGGATGTGGATAGTCTCTGTGAGACCCCGGTTTATTTAGCTTGTAATGCTTAGTCCTCCATTGACTCTAGCATCACAAACAAAATATACCGTGCCTCGGGAAAATGTATACTTTCCAGAATTGTAGTATACACACCCTTTTACAAAATATTGCATCAATTCCATACAACACATATAACTGAAGCTTACTTTACAAGCAAAAGACATACATAATAGTTATTACAAAGGGAAGGCCAACCGGCCAAGACAAGTAAAAAGAGTTAATCAACAGCGGAAGCAAAATGCCACAAGATGGCTATAACAAAAGCCAACCGGTTTGCCATACACCCACAAGGCAGTCCGACCGGGCCGCCAAGCTAGTCGTCCACACCGCAGCAAAACTCACCAAAGTTGATCCCTTGGGGATCAACCTCCTCTGCAACAAATAAGCAAAGCAAATGAGTAAAAAAATGTACTCGCAAGACTTACGAGTAACAAACCTAGATACTACTATATGCAGGCTTTAATCAAAGGAGAAGGCTCAAGGTTAATTTTCAGCATAAAACAAGTTTTATTTGCAATAAGTAGTAGTTGAAGGCAGTTTTAACAATCTGAATTTTATTTGCATAAATAACAATAAGACAATAAGTAATATCATAACAACAACCTGGAGGTAACTAACCTAATAGCCATCACAAAAATAGTACGAATTACCCATTCGTACCACCCATGTCAAGTTTTAATTTAAAAGGTTGTAGTCTAACTCTTGCAAAACCTAATCAAACGTGTCCATAACCTAGGACGACGCTATTCGAATAGATCAAAACCCTGCAGGGGTGTACCAATGTACCCACACTTCAGACCGCCTTTTTGCCACTAGATGAAGCACACTTCCGAAGGTATGCCGGCACGGCTAAGTCCTACGAGACATTTCGAATGGATTGAGCTAATCAAGAGCCGCACGTATGGGGGTTAACCCTTAGTAATCACCAACAAATATGGATCACAAGGACCCATACATAGAGTAGGAAACACCGCCTTGGCGGTGCTCCTCCCCACAAACATGTCCATGTTGCATATACCCCATATGCAACCCACCACGTGACTCATTAATTAACACACCCCAAAGTACTTAGTCAAGAGAGGTCCCATTTCCCTCTAGTGTGGTTAGCGCACAAAAATGCTTGGATAGCGTGACACAAGATGTTCGGTCCCTGTTGACTCGGGCACCAACCATTCACACCCAAAAGCACACCATCTTACCATTGTGCCCAAGTCCAAATCATTTTGTTTTCAGTTTTAGTTTTCTCAAATAAATAAGGCACAAGATGTAGATCATAGGCAATAATAAGTTTTGTGATCAAGGTCATCGACTAAGTCGATAACCGCCCAATTCTACCGGTAACTAAGCATTGCTAAGCATCAAATCGCAAAGACAATAAAAATACCATAAATCATTCACCGGGCTCTAATTCACCAGTGAGGATAATAACCTATAGCAGTGGCAATGGTGAACAATTTCAAGGCAACAATGCAATAGGCTTAGCTACCTCTATTCGACAAAATTAACTTTGACACAAGAAGCATGCATACTTAGTTTTTGCAATCAAGATATTAGACTTTAAAAGTAATAGGAGCAATATGATCAAATGGTGTTACACTGCTTGCCTTGCTGGAGATCACTTTCTTGCTGCAGAGGATCACTCACGCAATCAACACAATCGTCGGAACTTATCGCAAAAATGCGAAAACCAATAAGAACGAAGAACACCAAACAAACCTCAACAAAGAAAAGCCATCCGATTCTCATGAAATTTACACAGCAGGTAGAGCATGATTTTAGACAAATTTAGCAACAAGAATTATTTGATTTGGATTAAAGATGCAAAAGTTATAGCCTAAACATTTTCTTTTAGCCTGAAAATTCAAATTAAATTAATTCCGGTTACTGTTCATGACACAATTTTCCGAAAAGATCTAGAACCTGAAATTTTTATGGTAGGTAGAGCATGGTATTCTAAGCATAGCAAAACTGGATTTACTTTATTTGGAGTTAAATTGAATTACTTATGATTTTTCTAAGTTGTGAAACTAGAACATATCATTTTTCAGAGGCAATGGCATGAACAAAACCTAGTCTACAATAAAGTACCTTATCAGAGGAATTTACCAATTTTTAGTTTGCTCAATTTGGAGTTATAGGGAATTACTTGTGTCTTTTACAAATTTTAAGCAATTTTTAAAGCATAATTAAGCTAATCAGGAATTAAATCTATTAACAAATTTTTCTAGAGCAAAACTATGACTACAAACATTTTTAGATTAAAGCTTAGTTAAACTCGGAATTAACCAAATTTGAACCAACCGAAAAGGATTTAAAATGAATTAGTTATGAAATTTTGAAATTTAAAACTTATTTTCAGATGACAATTAAACCTTACCAGGCTTTTACTAAAACTAACCGACGTGGAAAAGCCTAGGCCGTTGAGATCAAATCTAACGGCCAACTAATCGAGCACGCGCACACGCATGCACTCATGCGAGGCCACCGTTGGATTAGATCCAACGCTAAAAATGAATAGGACGTTCGGGTGACCCGAACGGCCCAATCGATCACACCGTTGAAAAGAAATCGGACGGCACACAGCGATTGGGACCCTCGGGCTGTCCCAACGGCCAAACAGATCTAGACCGTTGATCTAGATCTGACGGCCCACGGAGATTGAAACCTCCGAGTTCAAAGGTGCACTAGATCTGGGCCGTTGAAGCAAGATCCAACGGTCCAGGGTTGATCTCGCTGTCACATGCGATGCCGATCAGACCGTTGGTTTTAAATCCAACGTCCCCAATCATTTGAGTGTAACACATGCGCACGTGAGGTGCTTAAGATGCGGGCCCACTATCGCTGACACATGAGCCACACGCGGAGGTTTTAGCGCATTGGGTGATTTAAACGCGCGGCCCACATGTAAGTGGTCATGGGGGCTCGGCTAAGACAAGATAATGAACCAAACAAATGATTAAGAAATTAAATCGTGATTAGCATTAATGATGTCCTAATCGACAGCATGCGATAAATGTCCGAGGGGTTTAAAGAGTGGGCCCACCTGCCGCTGGGACACAAAGGACATGAACAGGGGTTTTAAGGTGCTGGGGCCCGCATGTAAGCGGCACCAAGGCCCTATCAGATAGCGATTAAATGCTAAGTGATGATTAGCATTTAATAAGTGAATCTTTGTCCTAATGACAACCGTGACAGCCATTTTCATTCGACAAAAACCCAAGCCTGATCAACGGCTTATCGCCGGCGATATAGACCTCGCTGGTGTGGTCCAAGTGCCAAAATGGAACTGCAATAGCACAACGCACGCGTTGGTGGAGGCAACTACTACGGGGAAGGACCACAACGGCGGTTAGCCGGAGTTGAGCGGCGGTGCAAAGCACGGCCAAAATGGAAAATAGCAAAGAGCTCTGCCGCAGTTCACAAAAGTGAGTGCCCAGGCTCCTAGGGACTACTAGGAGGGTACCTTAGCATTGTAGAGGCTCAAAGGTGGCTGGAGTTGCCTTGACCACGAAGGAGCTTCCCGAAGCTGAAGAAGAAGATGGAGAACACGCAACCTGAGCCAAAATGAACACGACCACGTGGTCAAAATAGCTTCACTAAGGTACACAGATGGTCCAAGAGCAAGCAATTGACAAATGGAGCACTTACCGGAGTGGGAGAAGAAAGGGGTGATTTCGACTCAAAGATCTAAACCCAAAATTTGACAAATCCTGTGAATGCCAAACAAAATTGGATTAGGGTTTTACTCAAGAGGTCGAGAAATAAATAGGAGCAAGAATATTGGAAAGAGAGCCACCGGAACACTTAAGTTCAAGGAGCTCGCTTGCGGCCTTCAATGGCGGATTTATGATTTCTTTGAATTGAGCTCAATTACGCAGAGAGGGTGTGTGAGACTCCAGTTTATTTAGCTTGTAATACTTAGCCTTCCCTTGGCTCTAACATCACAAACAAAATACACCGTGCTCGATGGATATGTGCTTCCTGCATTGCAAAGACACATAAATCTTACAAAATCATGCATCAATTCCATACATCACAATATAACAAGTCTAACAAAAGACATACATAATATAAAGTTATTACAAAAGAGCCGACTGGCCAAAAGACATCAAAGTATCAATAACAGCGGAAGCAAAAGGGTGCCATATGATGGCTTTAACCAAATTATGACCGGTTAGCCATAACCCACAAGGCAACCGACCGGGCCACCAAGCTAGTCGTCCATACCGCAGCAAAACTCACCAAAGTTGATCCCTTGGGGATCAACCTTCTTCCTCTACAACAATTAAGCAAAACAAATGAGTACAAAAATGTACTCGCAAGACTTACGGGTAACAAACCTAGTTACTACTACATGCAGGCTTTAATCAAGTGAGAAGGCTCAAGGTTAATTTTCAGTATAAAGCCAGTTTTTTTTGCAATAGATAATAATTTGAAGGCAATTTTGACAATCTGAATTTTAATTGCATAAATAACAATGATACAATAAGTAATAACATAAAGACATCCCGAGATGACTAACCCAATAGCCATCGCAACCATAGCACGAATTACCCATTCGCATCCACCCATGTCAAACTTTAATTTAAAAGGTTGTAGTCTAACTCTTGAAAAGCTTACCCAAGCGTGTCCATAACCTAGGACGAGGATATTCGAATAGTTTTAACCTCGCAGGGTGTACCAATGTACCCACACCTGCATCGCTTTTTGCCATATGATTTAGCACACTTCCTTTGGCATGCCGGCACGGCTAAGTCCTACGAGACATTTCCAATATTGTGTATCAACTACGAGCCGCTCGTATGGATAGCAACCTATACGCTTACATTGTAAAACCAAAAATATAACTACCCCTGGTAAAGCTTTTCGGACAACTACAATGCTCCCAACACACGAACCACTTCATTTTACCACAACACAACACACCTGCGACTCGTAGCCAACCCACGCCAAAGTACTAAGTCAAGAGAGGTCCCATTTCCCTCTAGTGTGGATAGCACGCACAAATTGCCTGGATAACAGAGACTCACAAGATGTTCGGTCCTTAATCGACTTGGGCACCATTCCAGTCACACCCAAAATCACACCATCTTACCATTGTGCCCAAGTCCAAATTGTTTTGTTTTCAGTTTTAGTTTTGCAATTTAAACATAGCACAAAGCTGAAATATAGAGATCATAACAAATTTGTGTGATCAAGGTTATCGACAAGTCGATAACCACCCATTTCTACCGATAACTAAAGCATAACTAAGCATTTCAACTCGTACTACTAAGTGACAAGGACACATCCAATGAACCCAAAATCACAGCAAATAACCCTAGGCTCAGTAGTAGAGGATAAACAGTTGCCTACTGATAATGCATCTAATGGGTTAACTATCGACAATAGTTAAAACAACATAGCAATGCATATGTAGAATTTGCAAATAATATATTAGAATTTGAAATTAATAGGATCAACATGATCAAATGAATGCTACATCTGCTTGCCTTGCTGGAGGGCAGAGTCTGGCTGCTGTGGCTCAGATTCAAGATCAATAACCTCTTCAGAACCTAACGTGAATAGGCGACAAAACCAATAAGAACGAAGAACACCAAATAAAATCCAACAGCAAAAGTAATTCAAAACTAATGAAATTTATACAGCAGCAAGATATTGATTTTAGACAATTTTAGGAACAAGAATTACTGCATTTGAACTAAGCATGCAAAAGTTATGGCTAAAACCATTTCTCTCAGCCTGTTAATTTATTAAATTAATTACTGATACTATTCTTGGCATAAATTTCTAGAATGATCTGGAACCTAAAAAGTTTACAGCAGGTAGACATAGATATCCTAAGAACAGCAAAGTTGAGTTTACCTAATTTGGAGTTAAAATGAATTCATTATGATTTTTCTAAGTTGTAAATCTAGCACACGTTACTTTTCAGAAATGAAATCATGATCAAACCTATTTCATATTAAAGTATGCTAACAGAGGAAATTAACAAGATTGAGTTTGCACATTTTAGAGTTATACAGAAAAAGATATGCATTTTACAAGTTTTAAAACAATTTTTGGTATATTCTAAAATGGCTGAAATCAAATTAACATTATTTACAAAATGTTATGGCACAGAACAAAGTCTAAAAGCATTTTTATATTAAACCTTAGTCAAACATGAATTTAACCCCACTGGAATCATCTAAAAAGGATTTAAAATGAATTAGTTATGAGTTTTCAAAGTTTTAATATATTTTTCAGTTCATAAATAAAGGCTTACCGAAATATAATGAAACTTATTAGAAATAAATCAATGTGGATGAACGTGGGCCCTTAATGCGATATCTAACGGCCCACGTGCACGGGGAATGGCACACGCGCGCGATCAAAAGGAGCTCACCGTTGGATCTAAATCTAACGGTCTACCAGGATTGGGCCGTTCGGGCGACGCGAACGCCACGATCAACCACAGCCGTAGATCTCAAGATGGAGGGCTCAGAGCGTGGCGCACTCCGGGTGACCCGAACGGCCCACTCATCGCGAGATGGACGGCCCGCGATTGGGAGCTTGGGTGGTCCAAACGGCCCCTCGATTTGAGCCGCAGATCTAGAGGTGGACGGCTCACGCGATTTGGGACATTCGGGGACCCAAAAGTCCCAGAAGATCTGGGCCGCAGATCTTGAAATCGATGGTCCACGATTAGTGCAACTAACACATGAGGGTTTGAAGTGCTCGGGGAGTGCTAAATGCGTGGGCCCACAAGGTAGTGGCCTAGTGGGCCAGTTTAGGACACATTAATTACCACTAATGATTAACAATGATTAAGTAATTAATGATGTCTTAATCGACAACGCAGAGTGACCATTTCGTCCGGCAAAAACCCAAGAGCGAAGAGAGGCTTGCCGCCGGCGGCTCCAGCCACGGCAGTGCCCGCAAAGTGCCAAAATGGGTTGCAAATAACATTGCGCACCAAGTGAGGGTAACCTCGACGGCGGTGATGGCCTAGAATGCCAGCGAGCTGGAGATCAAAGATGGTGACCAAAACGGCCGAAAGCGAAAATGGCTAAAAAGCTCCGCATTGTCCAAAGAAGCGGGTGCCACAGCATCTAAGGACTAATAAGAAGCTACCTTAGCCAAGAAGAGCTCCAAAGATGGCCAGAGAAGCTTTGACCACAGGGAAGCTCGCCGGAGTTGAAGAAGATGAAGTGGAAATAAAGGTCTGAGCAAAAATGAACACCACTGGTGGTCAAAATAGCCGCAATAAGGCCCACAGAAGAAGGTCTATGAACAATTAATTGCCAAAAGAACCACTTACCGGAGCTAGAGAAGAAAAGGGATGAATTCGGCCGAAAGAGATCCAAACTTAAAATTGGTCCATTCCTGTGAATGAAAACCAAAATCGAGTTAGGGGAAATGCATAGGGGGTTAAGGAGTTCAACAAGGTACAAGAAGAATTGAAGATGAACCACTGAGCGCCAAGATCCACAATTGAGCTCCACGGGTCAACAATGGTAGTTTTGGTGTTTTGAGCTCCCCAAGCAAAGAAGAGCCACGGGGTGGTGTAAAGGAGCACCAGGAGGGGTTTTGGGGAGCTTATAAAGCTGGAGGATTAGAGTTTGGCAACAAAACAACATTTTCGGGTGAGCTACGGCCGAAAGCACCTGCACCCACTAAATGCCGACCAAGGAGACGTTGTCGAGGGAGCAGACACGACCGAGGCCATGCCGCGCACTGTTCACGCACGGCTCGAGGAAGAAGATGACCAGAGAAAAGCCAGGGCGAGTATGGGTGGTTTGATTAGAAACGGATGGCTAGGATCGCCCCGACGCTCCTGAGGTTTAAAACGAAAGAGAAGATCGTGAGCGTTGGATTTTAATCAAACGGCTCAGAGCGAGGAGTGCAATCGGGAGGTCCGAACGTGTTGAACCATTCGGGCGACCTGAACGGCCCAACGAATCAGGACGGCTGGATCTTGATCCAACGGTCTAAATGAGTTGGCGCTACCGTGAGGTCCGAACAGCCCAATCAACGCGGGCTGTTCGATAGTAATCCAACGACGGAAATGCCACGCGCCCTTTGGCTGGCCCGCTGGTGCAATTAGGCGGTTGGGTTCAACCCAGTCATTTAGGTCGGGCTCGGGTCTGACTTGAGCCCAACAGTACTTTGACTTAGGGTTTTAATACTGAGCTGAACTTTGGGGATTTATTTGAGGTAGCAAAACAACTCCAAAAATTCTGAAATTTTTACAGGAGCTTTCTAACTTAGATATTAATTGTGTGTAAAATTTTTAGAGGTTTTTATGTAGTGCATTTTTCTGGTTTAGGGTTTGACTAAAAGTCAAACAGGTTTGACTACCCTCCAAAAGCATTCAAACAATTTCTAAAAATTGTGAAATTTTTCAGAGGGGTCACATACCATCCCTAGAACTTGGGAAAAATATTTCCAAAGGATGATCACAAGATTTGACAAGAATATTTTTGGAAGACAAAGTTTTGGATCAAAAGACTTGTGATTTTGCATTTTCATAATTCTTGTACAAGAATTGTTTAGAACATACAAGAAATACATGATGTAAGAAAAAGTTTTAATTTCTACTCATTTTCTTACATTTGAAACACAAGTCCAAAATTGGGATGTTACAGGGTGCTAGGGGTTGCGAGGGGATGTGTAAAGGAAGCTTAAGGAGGAGCTCAACGGCTTTATAGAGCCGGAGAGTTAGGGTTTAGAGCAAGGGAAAGTTCCACGGTGAACTAGGCTTATGGCACTGCCATGGACGAATTGAGTGACGGGAGCAGGTGAAGAACACGACTTTTGTAGGAGGACTTTAAGGCGTATTGAATGCTTGCAGCAAGTAGCCGTTTAAAGCTTCATGGACGTGACAAGGCACTACCTCTCCCACGTTCGGGCACAGCAATGGCGTGGGCGAGAGGTAGGAGATGACCAGGTTCAAAGGGGTCCCACCTATCAGCGAAACAAAGTGGCTCGAGCCCAACTGGTTAAGTGGGTTGAGCTAAGCCCATTCACTTTGGGTCATAGATCTTGACCGTTAGATTAAAATCCAACGGCACCAAGGCACACGCCACTTTAGAACTGGCTCGGTGCATTTAGTTGATTGGGCTCAACCAAGTGGCTCGAGCCAGTTGTTAAAGAGCGACCGAGTGCGAAGGGGTACACTCCACGACGGTTGGATCAAAATCCAACGGCTGAGAATCGCTGGCGCGTTCGGGGGGTCCGAAAGTTCACGGCAACGTGGACCGCCCGATGGGGATCTAACGGCTCGCAAGCGGTGGCGGGATCGGAGGTCCGAATGTTACCTTGATCTAGGCTGTGGAGAGGAAATCCAATGGCTGAGATTAGGTGCCCGCTTAAAGGGGTTCAGGAGGGTGCGGGAATGGTTGGGTCGCACTAGAAAAAAAAAATTGTTGGGCTCAAGTCCGACTCGTGTCCAACAGGACTTTGACTAGGGTTTGATTTTTGAGCTGAAAACTTTGAGGACTTTCTAGAGGTAGCAGACTAACTAAAAAAAAATTGAAATTTTTACAGTAGCTTGCTGGCCTTGAGATTGACCTTGTATAAAATTTTCAGAGGCTTTTATGTTGAGCATTTTTCTCCAGAAATTTTACAAGGATTGTTCTAGGGTTTGACTGCCTCTTAAAATATTCAAACAATTTCTAAAAATTGTGAAATTCTTTAGAGGGGTCACACAACATCTTTAGAACCCAGGAAAATTATTTTTAGTGGATGATCCCCAGATTTGACAAGGGTTGGAAAAGAAGGGTCATGCCTTTAGTCAATTTGGAGGTTTTGGTTTTTAATTTCCCACAATTCCATTCCAAGAATTGCATAGAAGTTCAAAAACTTCAAGATACAAGAAAAGTTTTAAATTTCTACTCATTTTCTTACATTTGAAACACAAACCCAGATTTGGGCTATTACAGTCTCGTCTAAGCAGCCAACTACGGACTTAACCTTGCGCCATTGATCTAGGTCATTACCGTGCAACCACATGTCCAGGATGGGGTGGACCTGGCCAACTAATTAGCGATGTTCTGGTTTCGGTTCTGTCGTGGTGGTGTGTGCTGATTCACATGGCGCAAGAGGGGGCCCAGAATGGCAAAAGCTTAGCGGGGTAGAACCGAATCAGGACAGACCTTTGTAAAGGCCTTGGCATCTGCTCTAGATAGCTTACCTAAGGCAGTGAGTGAGGGTAGCGACGGGTGCCCAACCAGCTAGAGAAAACTCATGTCATGTGGGTAAAGCTGTACACCTCTACAGAGTGTAAAATCTATTCGAATAGCCACGTCCTCCGTTATGAACACGCCCGGAGATTTCATTCAAGGGGTAGACTTTTCTTAAAAAGAGTGGTCGTGATCAGGGTGATCACGAGAGGTTTGCAAAGTGGACAAGGTATCCACGAGCTGTTTCAAAAAAAGAGAACTTGTTTACTTATGTATTAGTCTTTCAACTTCTGCTTTGCAATCTATTTAATGTATTTCTAGTCAATATTGCTTTTCTGCAAACTAACCATGCAGCCATGCTTTACATGAATATTATTGCATACATTTCACTATGACTTTTGAGTACATTCAAAAGTACTCACGGCTTGCGCCCTCTGGTTTATCAGTCGTCGAAGACCTCCCTAGGTGCTCCAAGTTCTTTGAAGAAGAGTTCCTTGAAGACCATGCGTGCTAGGGGATGTTCCTCCACTCGATAGCCTGTGGGCATGTCGAATAGTCTCCACGATGTCTTTTGTTATCCGTTGCAAGTGTTCTTTTGTTGTAAGCTCTGTGTGGCAACTTTGTAACAACCTTGACCGTAAGGTCTTCTGTTAATAATATTAATTTGTCTGCTTAATCTTCGAGTTTGTTGTATGGTTATGATCACACCAAGGTTGATCTGTGCGAGCTAGCAGCTAATCTTGGGACTAGCTCGGTATGCACAGAGGGTCCCGGGGTTGCTCTATTCGGGGACCCAACAAAGTGTTATGACCAATGATGGAGGCGGGGTTCCCGATCTTTCGATGAGATTGATAAATATCGATTTTTTTGTGGAGGTGACTCTCGCGATCCGACTACAACCGTACGACGACGCTTGCACCTTAGCAATCGTTGAACCAACTCCGCGACGTTATTGACCGTGCTGGAAACGCGATCAACCTGACCACGAAGGCCTATTCCTGCATGCAATCGAAGAACACGCAAGAACAAGATAAAACGCAATCTGAAATTGCAAATATGGATTGAAATATTTATAAATTGGGATTCCGAAAGCTGTCTTGACAGGTGGTCATCCAACACAACTGAAGAACAGAAGTTTGCACAATGGCTAAACCTTAACTCAACGAAATCCAAGAAAATTAGAGGGGGTGTGGCCTCCTTATATAGGGGAGGAAGAGCCACAAATCTAAAAGAAATAGCAGGGAGGGACTAAACTCGCGGGTTACTGTTCATGTGAACAGTAACCACACCTCTAGGTGGGCCGCCGGCATATGGGCCAAGTTGAGTTCGATTACAAAGCCCAGATTGGCCCAAACAGGTGATATGACGCCTTCTTTAGATGATTGCGATCAGTCCAGAAAGAATTTGAAGGTGAGGCCGGATCCGTTTGAAAGAGGACAAAATAAGCTTTCAATCAAGTACTCGTGGACCTCCAACGGACTCCGTATGTGAAAGTTATGTCTGTTTTAAGTTGCTGTTGTCAAGCTGATTCCAGAGGCCGAACTGGATTCCAAAACAAGTCCAGCTCGAATTGCTTGCTTGTCTTAGACCAAAAGTGACATGGTGCTGCACATATATATATTTCATCATTAGGTAGCATCATATAGTTCATATAATATAAATACACTCCTAAAAACAAGCTCACCTGATAATTTAAGTGAAGCGTACGAGCTCTTATACTTGGAACAGTAAGCATAGTAAACATGGTTATATCCATAGAGGTCATGTCCTCATCAACCAAGGGAGGTCGTGAAAGTGTTACGACCAGGGGAGGTCGTGGGAGGCTTAGCCGTGCTTAGTTGAATGAGAGAAGTATTCGACTACACCACAGTGGTCGAAAGAAGCAAAGGTTTGACTGTTTTGACGCGATCGAACAAACTAGTGAAAGAGCTAGAGAAGGTGTCGGAGCCCCCTCTGGTAAACAAACAACCCCTGGGACCCTCTATGCATACCGAGCTAGTTGTAACAACCCCAAATTAGGGTTTGTGTTTTAAATGTATAAAATTATGAAAATTTAAAAACTTTTGTTGTTGGTATTAAAATTTGTGTCGAAATTTCAAACTTTTAAACTTAAATTCCATTGCTATTTGAATTCCAGAGAAATATGTGAATGAAAGTTTCCAAAAATAATTTATTCAAATACTAGATTAATTATCTTGAGTTGTAATTATTTTTACCAAATTTTTAGAAGTCATTTTGCCTTCGCCAAAATTCAAACGAAATCATTAATGCAGGTTTGAAAGCAATTTAATTCTAACAAATTTTATAATACAAAGTGTTTGAAATTATTTTTCCTAAGTCCTTTGTGTACCTTAGAATGCCCACAAAAAAGTTTCAAAATTTTTAGAATTTTATTTCTAGTTCAACCGGCTAGGTCAAACTTGCTATTTTTCGGTCAAACCCTAAATCCAAATCTCGCCAGACATCGTTCCTCCGATCAACCCGTTTCGCCACTCTGGTCCGACTGCACCAGCTCACCCGAGTCCTCCTCCTCTCCCACCGACCTTCGGCCCCACCGACAAGCTTCTCCACGGCAGCAGCCGCACCAGCTCGCCGCGCTACCGCTTAGCCCCGACGCCGCATGCGCGCCACCACATCGTCGCCGGTTTGGCCATCACCACCATGGCGCGCGCTTCACCTCGCCCGCAACGCACCGCTTTTGCCATGCTCGCCCGCGATCGAGCCCATGCTCGCCCGACCTCCCGTCTTGGCGCCAGTTTGTCGCCACCGCCGCCGACTCTCGCCTCTGCTGTTCGCCCCTGCCTATTTAAGTCAAGCACCGTATGCCCGATCCCCTTTCTCCATTTTCCCACCTCCTTTCTTCAATTCCATTCTCTAAGAGCTCCAATGGAGTCATGAACCGAATGCCACTCTTGGACCCCGCGCTGCCTCCGAGTGTTCCGCCGCTCTGGCGGGCCCTGCCACCCACACCGCGCCACGGCGCCGCCTAGAGAAACAAAACGCCTCTATCAATTTGGAGCTATCACCACCGTGGAGCTGCGCGCACGCTTCTTCTTCAACTCCGCCGAAACCGCCTCCACCGCCGCCGCCTCCAATGAGCCCGAGCTCGATTCCTACCTCCTAAGCATCCCCGGTTTCTCTACCTTTCCCATCACTCACCCACTCTCTTGCTCCTCGGGGACCTCTCACGGTGACCACCTCGCCGCCACAGCTCACGCCGCAAGCCAACTCCGCCATCTCGGCTTCCTCGACAACGCCGGTAGGTTCCCTAAGCTTCACTAGTGTTCATGCTCACACTAGTTTTGCTCCAATTGCACCCGACGCCGCCGCCCCTTTTCACCCCTCGCCAGGCGCCGCCGCCCGCCGCTCGCCACCCCGCCTCTGCCACCCCGAGACCACCCCTAGCTTCAGAACCCTCGGCAACCCATTTTGGTCATCGCCACCACCTCCGCACCACTCCTCGCAACGACAACCTCGGCTTCGCCGCCGAGCTCACCGAGCCTCCTCGTTCTTCCTTGAGCTCCTCGTTGTCGATGTGGCTGACAAGTGGGTCCACTCCTTAAGCCCAATCTTATGTCGCTAATCAACCTTGCAAATGTCCATTAGTTCACTCAAATGTACCAACAAATTTGAAGTTAAGAAGTTTATATATATGAGTTCTCTGAAACTTTTCTCTGATTGTCAGTAAAACTGAAAGTCTTGTATTAGGTGTAGTGCATTATCAGAGAAGGTTTTCTGGAGGTGGGAAACCAACTGTAAGGTGTTGAGAGCAAACATGTTGACTAATACTTGTGTCACTCAAAAATGTAGTTGGTAAATTGAGAGTTCAGTTAGCTAGCAAGTTTAGTTAGTAGCACTTCATGTTAGAATTTTCTGTTGTCAGTATTTGACCAGTAAGTTGAAAATCTTTAGAGGAGAGACTTAGAATAATCAGACTTGTCAATAAACTAATGACCTTACTAACCCAGTAGTGAGTGTTGGTCTCAAATCATTTTAGCCAGTTGGGCAAATAGTTTTGAGTAGCAACTAAACCTGAAAGTTGTTTGTGCAAGAGGTCATCTAGCAGTAGTCCCTCTCTGTGTTGGATCTCAGTGTTTGGTCATATGGCAGTAACCTGAACAATGTTAGATTTGCCAAAAGACTAACACTTTGACTAATTTCTGTAATTAGAGTTCTCTTAATTATGACTAGCTAAACACTCCTCTTACTTCAGCAATCAAAAATCTGAAAGTTATTAGGATGTGAAGTTCTCAGAAAAACATCAGAGAGCAATCAACTTTTCTTTGGAGTGTTGAACATCAAAGAGAAGAGGTTAGATAGAAAGTTGTTATGTCAGTAGTATGTCTAAAGTTGCTAGAGTTTGTCTTTAAAAGTCTTTTGACAAAGTTCCTAACAGCAGCAACTAAATATGGCAAAACCTGGATAAATGTAGATTTTTCAGAAACCGACAGGGAAAAGAAGTTGACTTGGGGAAAATCTGAATTTGTTATCTAAAGGAAATGGTTCATAGCATCAGAATCGATGTATCCATTGTTGTAGGTGCATGAACCAAAATCAAGATAATCGTGTTATGTTAATGACTCTCACTACTACAAAACAGCTATAGAAGACACCCCATCGCTGCACGGGTTAATTTGAACTGCCTGCAGTTGGGTCTCGCTGGCGCAAAGATTTGCTTTGCCGGTCTATCACAGCATTTGCTTACT
Organism: Ampelocalamus luodianensis; assembly: GCA_036346255.1. Lineage (NCBI taxonomy): Eukaryota > Viridiplantae > Streptophyta > Magnoliopsida > Poales > Poaceae > Ampelocalamus > Ampelocalamus luodianensis. The sequence continues at coordinate 24,563,589 of CM070640.1, forward strand.
AGTAACCGTCGTGATATATGATTATCACGCACGTTTATATAAAGAACCGTCAGAAATATCACGGATTTATCAACCGCTCGTGATATCACGTATCATGCATTTATTTATTAATAGAGCCGTCAGGATATGTCACGCATATATAAACCGCTCATATAATCTCCATCACGCACGGTTCATAAAAGCACCGTCAGGACATATCACGACGGTTTTATTTATAAACCGCTCGTGATATATGCCTATCACAGATAGCTCATATTTGGAACCGCTCGTGTATCTCGCTTATAAATACCTTGAGTACCCCCGCCTATTCCCATTTGAGCCGCCACCAGATAAAAACCCATCACACACAGAGAGAGAGAGGGGAGGAGAAGGAGAGGAGAAAGGGAGGGAGAAGGAGAGGAGAAAGGGAAGAAGAAGAGAAAGAGAGGAGAAAGGGAGGGAGAAGGAGAGGAGAAAGGGAGGGAGACAGCAATCGGAATAGATCGATTTGGTATTTTCGTCGTGAGCTACGAGGGTAACATTCTTTATAACCCAATCGAGATATGGTAGAATATGCTAAGCATCGCGTGTATAAGAGTCGAAGTGGGAGTAAACTTTTGTATCCGATGTATGGCTAGCAATTCCTGAGGCTAGCCAAAAATCAGGAAAAAATGTAGTTAGTTTAATGAACTATCACAGACGGTTTTTTTTATAAAAACAGTCTGTGAAGACAGAGTATCACAGACGGTTCTAAGTAAAAAACGTCTGTGAACTCAGAGTATCACAGACGGTTCTAAGTAAAAACGTCGAACTCGAGTATCATGCATTTTTTAACAACGAACCGCTCGTGATAATCGACTTCACGACGTTGTAAATAATCGCTCGCGAAGACAGAGTATCATGACGGTTTTAAATAGAACCGCTCGTGATATTCGACTTCATGACGCTTTGTGACCATAACCGTCGTGGATACTCGTCTTCACAGCACGGTTGTTGATAAAAACCGCTCGTGATATTCATATCACGACGGCCATCGACCGCCTGTGATAACCACCTGTTATCACAGACCTATTTTTCTAGACGGTTCGAAAACCGTCTGTGATGACGGTTCCGAACCGTCTGTGATGGCTTTTTCTGTAGTAGTGTCTGTTAATGTAGTAGTTAGCTTAGAGACATTAAGTGATTAGTAGTTTGTAGATGATTAATTGACAGATTATGCTCTTAGCAGTTAGTGGGCAAATCAATTGACTAAAATGATAATTAAGTGAATGGTTAGACTAGAATAGTTAAATAGATATCTAGAACCCACCTGCGGATTATAGATGTGCACAAAATCACCATCATAGCCTGTCGAAAGAGGAGAGCATATAAGAGGATTGATTTTGGACTGTATGATTTTCGTGGAAAAAGTGAGTTTAGAAAGATCAGTAATAAGAAATCCTATCTAATTTAAAATAAACTCCAAATCAGCTAATTTGTTGTTCCTAAATTCATGATCTATAGAAGTGTTATTGATTTTTAAATGTTGTTGGCGTTCTGGTGTTTATTTGCTGTTTTTCGCTTTGGCAGTTTTTATCGTTAGATGACGTTGATATCGAGAGTGATCCTCTGCAGCAAATTGAATATCTCTAGCAAGGCAAAGGCAAGCAGTTTGATCATATCCACTCAATCCCATTACTTTTAAAATCTAATACTTTGTTTTACTCGTACGTATGCATGCTTTTGTGTCAATGATTAATTTTATCGATTAGAGGTAGTTAATCACATTGCATTGTTGCCCTGAAAATTGTTCACCCCTGCCACTACCTTAGGAATATTATCCTCACTGGTGAATTAGAGCCCGGTGAATTATTTATGGCCTTTTATTTGTCTTTGCGATATGATGCTTAGCAATGCTTAGATACCGATAGAATTGGGCGGTTATCGACTTAGTCGATAACTTTGATCACACAAAAATTATTATAACTTTATGATTCAGCATTTTTGCTATGTGTAATTGTGAAAACTAAAAATAAAAACAAAATGATTTGGACTTGGGCACAATGGTAAGTTGGTGTGATTTTTGGGTGTGACTGGAATGGTGCCCGAGTCAACAAGGACCGAACATCTTGTTACACTAAACCAAGCATTTTATGTATAACCACACTAGAGGGTATGGGACCTCTCTTGATTTAGTACTTTGGCGTGTATTGGCTCCGGTCGTAGGAGGTCGCGGAGGGATGGTGTTGGGAGCATGGTAGTTGTCCAAAAGCTTCACCCGTGATGGGATTTGTTGTCTTTTCGGCTTTACCATGTAAGCGTATGGATTTCTATCCATACGAGCGACTCGTAGTTGATACACAATATTGGAAAACGTCATGTTAGACTTAGCCGTGCCTGCATACCAAAGGAAGTATGCTAACCGTGGCTGGTGGAAAGGCGGTCTAAAGTGTGGGTACATTGGTACACCCCTGCAGGGTTAAAACTATTCGAATAGCCTCGTCCTAGGTTATGGACACGCTTGGGGAGGTCTTTCAAGAGTTAGACTACAACATTTTAATTAAAACTTGATGGGTTGGTATGAACGGGTGTTCATACTATTGTTGTGATGGCCATTGGGTTGGTCATCTCCAGGATATCTTTATGTTACTACTTACTGTATCGCTGTTATTTCTGCAAATAAAATTTGAATTGTTAAAACTGCCTTCAAACTATTACTTTATTGCAAAAGAAAACTTGCTTTCTGCTAAAAGAAAGTCCAGAGCCCCCTCCACTTAAATAAAGCTTGCATGTAGTTAAATTATAGTTCACATTCCCTTACACGTCATCTTATGAGTACAAAAATAATTTTTGTACTCAGATGCTTTGCTTAATGTTTTTGTTGCAGAGGAAGAAGGTGAGCCCCTAGGGCTTCCCTTTTTGTGAGTTGTGCTGCGGGTTTGACGACTAGCTTGGCGGCCCGGTTGGTTGCCTTGTGGGTAAAGGCACACTAATTGGCTCTTTTATTTATCGCCATCTTATGGCTTTTGCTTCCGCTGTGTAGTTTGTTATTTATTTTGTAAGTTATTTCCGTTGTATATTATGTAGTTTTGATATTGTAACCTCTCGTGTACGGAATTGATGCTTGATTTTGTAACGGGGTGTGTATACTGCATTTCTGGGAAGTATACATATCCCGAGGCTTGGTTTATTTGAATTGTGTTGCTAGGGTCAATGGAAGGCTAAGCATTACAAGTCGAATAAACTGGGGTCCTCACACTAGTCCCATGATCAGTAGCTAGCTCGCATAGTTTTCAACATAGATGCAATCAAAATCAAACGACAAGCTTACGGTAAAGCAGACAAATTAACTTATATTAACAGAGGACCTTACAGTCAAGATTGTTACAGAGGTCGCCACCACTGGCTTACAAAAATGACAACAAGAACACTTGCAGCGGAATGAAAAAAGCGTGCAGAGCCATCTGATAAGCCCACAGTCTATCGAGTGGAGGATGTCCCCTAGAAGGCCTGGTCTTCAAAGAACTCCTCTTCAAAGAGATCGGAACACCCTTGGTCTTCTTCGGCCACTGCTCAAACAGAGGACTTAAAGCCGTGAGTACGTTAAATGTACTCAGCAAGTCGCAGGGAACAAGTATGCAACTAATATTTATGTAGGGCTTGAAAAAAAGAGAGCTTTAGGGTTAGTTTGCATAACAGCAACATTGATAGGAAATATCATAAGTAGATTGCAAAGCTCAAGTTAAAAGAGTAATACATAAGTAACAGCTTTTTTGAAGGAGGTCGTGAGCACCCTGCTCACTCCTAGGACCACTCCCAAGAGGTCGGGTCGCACCAACGACCAGGACCACTCCCACGACCAGGTCGCACCAATGACCAAGACGTCCTAGACACCAACCACGACCACCCATTTGAGGAAAAGCTACCCCTTGCGCGATTTCACTAGGCAATGTCCATAACTGGGGACACAGCTATTCGAATAGATTTACACTCTGCAGAGGTTGTACAGCTTTACCCACAATTCACGACCTCTCTAGTTGGTTGGGCTCCAGTCAAAACCCCTATTCACTTCCAAAGGTGAGCAGTCTAGATAGCATGACAAGGTTTTACAGCACCGCCCCGGCTTGGTTCGCTTCTAAGGTTTCGCCATCACAGCCCCCTCTTGTGCCATGTGAATCAGCACACACCACCACAATAGAACCAAACCATCACATTGCTAATTAGTTGGCCCATGTAATATCCCAAATATTGGCTTGTGTTTCAAATGTATGAAAATGTGAAGAAATTAAAACTTTTCATGCATCTTGTTGTTATTTGAATATTATGAAAATTCTTGCAAAGGAATGGTAGAATTCAAAACCACAAGCTTCTTTTAACTTGAGTCTTGACCCTTTGGAAACTTTTCTGGATAATCTTGTGATCATCCTTTGGAAATATTTTTCCTTGGTTCTAGGGTTTCTGTGTGACTCCTCTGAAAAATTTCATAATTTTTAGAAATTATTTCATAATTTTAAGAGTCCAGTCAAACCAGTTTCACTGTTGGTCAAACCCCAGATCAGTACCTTGATAAATTTCTGGAGAAAAATTCTTCACATATAAACCTTTGGAAATTTTATCCAAGGTCAATCCTGGAGTTGGGCACCTCTTGTAAAAATTTTGGATTTTTTGGAGTTGTGTAGCTCCATCTAAAAATTTCTCAAAGTTTCAGCTTAAATCTTAAACCCTAGTCAAGCTACTATTGGGTCTAAGTCGAACTCTAGCCTCGCGGTCGAACCCAACCCTCTATGCGTTCGGACCCAGTCCATTTGAACGTGAAGTGTTTTGGGCCATCCGATCTCCATCGGACCATCTGTTTTCCTTGAAACGTTTGGACCTTTGAATGTCCTCCACCTGTTTGATCTTGATCTAACCGCCCCTGTGCGTCACCCCTTTGTACGCTGGCGCAGTCCAAACAAACCGACCTGAGCCTTTTGGTTGAACCCAACCAACTAAACGTACTCGAGCCCGTTCAAAAAGGCGCGTAGTGTTTGAACCGTTGGATTTCCTTTCGACCGTCCAGATTTAAGGGAACGTTTGGACCGCTTGAGAGTCCACTTCAATCAGGATCGTTCTTTCCCCATCGGACCGCCAGGATTGCTTTGAATGTTCAGACCATCCGAGCGTTACTTTCAATCTTAGCCGTTCATTTCTGATTGGATCGTCAAAGTGTTTTGACCCAGGTCTTTTAACTCAACCCAACCCACTCGTTCTATTTCGACCCGGGCCACTTTGGTTCTCTCGCTGACTGGTGGGCCCTCGCTGGTTCTGTTCTTCTTCTTCCTTGCTGGCCCGTACACGAGCGCCAGAGCGCCAGGGCATGAGAGAGCGCCTTGTCAACCTTAGTGCGTCATCTTCAACGGCTAGCCCTTGGTTTTGTTGACCGTCAGTGGTTTTTGCCCCCTAAGTCTTGGTCTTACTTGCCACCATTGCTTCTGTTCATCCATGGCAGAGCCATGAACCGAGCTCACCGTGGAGCTTCGTCCTCGCATAGCTCCTACTCTCCAGCTATAAATAGCCCTAGAGCTCCTCCTCATCTCTTTTTCAGCATCACCTTCACTTCCCCTAGCTCCCTCTCTGCTTATTTGAGCTCAAACTCTAGAGAGCCCCAAATCGCCATTGTCGGCTGACAAGCTCCTTCATCGTCGCCAGTGCTTCAGTGGTTCCTTTGCTTATCCTTTCACGTCACTTTGCACCCCTCATCACCTTAATCATTTCCTCTAACTTAATTTTGGATTGCCTTCACAGGAATCATCAAATTTGTGTTTTGTTCTTCTTTGGCCGAAGTTCACCCCTTTCTTCCTCAGCTCTGGTAAGGACCTCCTCTCTTCAATTGTTTGCTCATGAACCATCTCTCGAGCCTTTATGAAGCTCCCTTACCACCCTGGTCCTCTCCGCTTTGCTCAGCCACAACCTCCTCTTTGTCTTCCTGGCGGCGGTACTAGACTTCATCACCGAGCATCTCCGCCATCTCTCAACCTCTCCAGCCCTAGGTAGCCTCGCTAGTCCCTAGAAAGCTTTGGCACCCACTTCCTTGGACAATGCGGAACTCCTTGTCATTTTTGCTTATTATGCACCTTTAGCGTCGCCCATCTTCGCCTAGCCGGTATGGTCCTCCTCAGTGTCGCCACCTCCACCGAAGAGTTGCGCATGGCTATTGGGAACTCATTCATGACCTTGGCCCACGCTGGTGTGGTCCACATCGCCAGCGGTGAGCTTAGTTTTGAGCTCGGACGTTTGTCGTACTCCAACAAGCACTATAGCAACGCTTGCTATTTATTAATCCGGTCATTAATTGCTAATCATTGCTTAACAATTAATGGCTATCCTAAGATGGCTTAAATGTCACTTACTTGCGGGCCCCGCGCACTTAAACCGCGGTGTGTGCGTGCGCAGCGCGTAGTTGATCTTGGACCGTCCATTTTGAGATCTACGTCTTAGATCTCTCGATGTTCGCACTCTCGAACGCCTCCTTTCACTATGGACCGTCTATTTTAGATCAACGCCCGATCGCTAGGATGTTCGCATACCCAAACGCACCTTTGCTCTGAGCCATTCATTACTAGATCTGTAATCCATATCGTGTTGAACGTTCGAACCATCCGAACATCTTTTCCTTTTGGACCGTCCGATTTTGATCTAACGCCTGGATCGCGGCCGATCGTCCCCTTCGCTTGAGCCATTCGATTTAATCTCAACGGCCGAAGTGTTTTCCGCTGTGGGTTAATAAGAAAATCTAGTTTGTCTTTTATTTGTGAATTAAAAATTATGTTAAATTTCAAAATGGATTAAGTAATTTATTTTAACTCCTTTTTGGTTGATTGAAATTTTGTTATTTCCCAGTTTAACTGAACTTTAATCTAAAATTGGTTGAACCTTGTTTCGCCCGAAAAAGGTTGTTAGTAGTTTTATTTCGATTTGGCTTTATTGTTGCTCTAAAAATTCATTTAACTTGGAAAATGCATAAGTAATTCTTTGTAACTCCAATTTGAGTAAACTAAAATGTGTTAGATTCCTCTATTACCATGCTTTAGTGTAGAATAGGTTTTAAGTATGTCTTTGCTTATGAAAATCTTGTTCTACAAATTAATTGTGCACTACTTTCATAACTTAGAAAAATCATAAGAAATTCATGTTAACTCCAAATTAAGTGAACTAATTTTTGTTGTTCTTAGAATGTCATGCTCTATCTACCATGAAATTCTCATGTTCACCAACCTTTTGGAAATTTATGCATGAACAGTAATAGGAAGTTAATTATTTAATTTCTGCCTGACAAAAATGGTTTAGGCTATAACTTTTGCATGTGTCATCCAAATTGATTGATTCTTATTGCTAAATTCATTTAAAATCATGCTCTACCTGCTGTGTAAATTTCGTGGGTTTTGGTCGACCTTGGATTTTAAGTCTTTTCGGTGTTATTCGTTCTTATTGGATTTTTTTGTTCTTTCAATAGGTTCCGATGACTTCATTGAGTACAAGAGTGACCCTCTACAGCAAGACAATGATCTCTAGCAAGGCAAGCAGATGTTTCATTCATTTGATCATATTGATCCCATTAATTTAAAAGTCTAATATCTTGTTTGCAAAATCTATGTATACATGCTTTATTTTGATGTTAAATTAATCGATCGTTTAGTTGATCCTCTAGATGCATAATCTATAGGTAAATGTTCATCCTCTACTACTGAGCCTAGGGTATCCGTTGTGATTTAGAGCTCATTGGATGAGCCCTTGTCACTTAGCTTGTAGAACGAGTCGATGTCGCTTAGCAATGCTTAGAACGGTAGAATGGGGATCATCGCTTCGGCGGTGGTCATTATATCAACACTTTAAATTACTTGGGTCGGGGTATCCATGTATGTATTGTATTTGAGAAAACAATAATTAAAAATAAAATATTTTAGACTTGGGCACATTGGTGAGATGGTGTGCTTTTAGTTGTGTGAATGATTGGTTCCTGAGTCAACAATGACTGAACATCTTGTGTCACACTATCTAGACATTTTTGTGTATTAATCACATGAGAGGGATATGGGACATCTCTTGACTTAGTACTTTGGCGTGTGTTGGCTCCAAGTCGCAGGAGGAGGGTGTGTGTGTTGTGTGAAAAATGAAATGTGTTTATGTGTTGGGTGCACGGGAGTGGAATCCTTTCTAGGTTCTCCACACCGAGGGGTATTGTAGTTGTCCGATTGTTTTACCCTATATGGGTAGTTGACTCCAACTTTACAATGACTCCGATGCAACGTATGGGTTTCTATCCATACGGGCGACTTGTGGTTAATACACAATAAAGGAAGTGTGCTAAATAGCTTGGCAAAAAGACGGTCTGACATGTGGGTACATTGGTACACCCCTGCAGGGTTCAATCTATTCGAATAGCCTCATCCTAGGTTATGGACACGCTTGGTTAGGTTTTGCAAGAGTTAGACTCTAACATTTTCATTAAAACTTCAATTCGGGTGGTACGAATGGGAAATGCTGTGGTGGCTATTGGGTTAGTCACCTCTAGGTTGTTATTTATGTTATTATTGTTGTCTCGCTGTTATTTCAACAAATAAAAACAGATTTGTCAAATTGGCTTCAATCTATTACAATATTGCAAATGAAAATTGCTTTATGCGTCCAATGAACCATATGACCATCTCCTTTGTTTCAGCTTACATATAGCTATGTATAGGCTTGTTACTCGTAAGTCTTGCGAGTACATTCTTATACTCAGTTGCATTTCTTAATTGTTGCAGAGGAGGTGACCCCCGAGGGGTTAGATTTTGTGAGACAGACTACGCGCTGGACGACTAGCTTGGCGGTCCGGTCGATTGCCGTGTGGGTAAATGGCAAACCGGTTGGCTTTTGTTATCACCATTTTATAGCATTTTGCTTCCGCTATTCCTTTTGTTGTTATGGTGTCATTTAGCCAGTCGGCCCTTTTGTAATAACTCTATTATGTATGTCTTTGCTTTAGACTCGGTATTGTAATCTTGTATAGAAATGATGCATGATTTTGTAAAGGTGTATGTGTACTGCAATTTTGGGAAGTACATATTCATCGCGGTTTAGGATATTTGATTAGTAATACTAGAACCATTTAGAAGGTTAAGTATTACGAGTTAAATACCCCGGGTTCTCACAAAGTTGGTATCAGAGCCAGACTGACCGTAGAAACCCCTAGCTTGGTCGTCTTTTAGGATGTTTTAAAAGAACTTAGTTTCAAAATATCAAAGGATTTATGAAAGCTTAAGAAAGTTATCATATTTTACTCTTTACCTATCTTAGCTTGCACACCTTACCTTGTTCTTGTTGAGTTTGAAAAAGTTGTTTTCCTCTCTTTTTCTTCCAAAATATAGTTGTTATCGTTTAAATTCGGTTTTGAGGAACCAATGAGAGTTGTAAATTTGAAGTGTGGCTGTCTTTTGGTAAAGTTTGGAAGCTTCTGGAGTTGAAAATTTTAGCTTGGAGCTTGGATGCAAAATCTGGACAGCAAAGCAAGCCTTAGTTTCAAGTTAGGGCTGAAAATGAGAGGATAGTTTAACTAAAACTCATGGGAATAAAAAGGTAAGATGTGATATTAGTTGGCTGGTGTACAGCACACCCTTAGATGGTTTTTACCTTGCTCAGTAGGTGTGATAGAACTTGAGTTGTGCTCTGAATTTTTTCTTCCTAACAAATTGCTCGTTCTTTCAATATGAGTTAGTCGTACCGGGAAGTTGATTTCATGTATTGAGGTTTTGTGCTGATTCTTTTGCCTGTTTATAAGCCCTTGGAGTTCGTTTCTTAGCTGGGTTGTTTGTTTTCTTTCGCCTCCAGTTTTCAGGGTTTTGTTGCTAACCCATTCTAGTGGAACAGGATGGCTGGACGAACTCGAAGCGGACAAGGTCTTCAGGCTGGTCATACTGAGGAGCTCCCGCCTCCTCCGACCATGGCCGAGGTTCTCGCTCAGATCGAGCGTAACCAAATGGATCAGACGAGGATCCTGAAAGTTATTACGAGGAATACCTCCGCTCTTTCCGTGCCTCCGATCAAGGGGAGGAGGTGGACATCGGTCGCGGGGGCTCTGAGTTCCTTCGCACTCCACCACCCACTTTCTCTCGGACAAAGGATCCACTTGATGCGCATAACCGGTTGCGCCTCGTTGAGGGGAAGCTCAACATTGCTCGCCAAGATCCCGAGAAGGCACTCCTGGCTCCCATCACCGGAGGGTGCAGACTTTCTTGGTGGGAGAACTTCTCGCCATGTAGTTCGCGGGCAAGTTGTCACTTGGGAGGAGTTCAGATCGCTTGCCGTCGGGCTCATGTCCCCACCAGCTTGATGAAGTTCAAGAAGGAGTTTCTGCGCCAAGCAAGGGCGCAGATCTATGACTGAGTATTTGCACGAGTTCAACCACTTGGCTTGGTATGCTCCGCAGGAGGTGTCCTCCGATGAAGGCAAGGTGAGAAGTTCATGGATGGTTTGTCCGAGGAGCCGCAGGACAAGCTATCAATCGCTGACTTCCGACTTTCATACCTTGGTTGACAAGGTCATTGTTGCCGAGCACAAGGGAAGAGAGCCGAGAGTCCCTCAAGCGCAAGTGGGAGGCCCGAAGTCGCTGAGGGCCAACCTTTCGCCCTCGTGTTGGGCAAGCCCCGCTGCCCTATCCTTAGGCTCCACCACCACTGAGGTCGTCAGCGCCTGTACCTCGTCCTCCGTAGGCCGTGTTTCAACCACGTGCACCTGCGGGTCAGCAAGGTGGCCTCCGCAATCCAGCTGCCGAGGTCACTTATTTCTTCTGCAACAACAAGGACCACTATGCGAATAGTTGTCCTAAGAAGAACGGAGCGGCCCCTCGTCCTAATGGGGGACGCAGGCATGGAAGTGGTCATCCTCTAGACCCAGAGCTTGGGAAGCGGCCGAGTCAACCACATCTCGACCGAGGAAGCGCAGGAGGCACCCGACGTTGTGTTGGGTACGCTTCTTGTCAACTCTCATCCTGCTGTTGTTTTGTTCGATTCCGGAGCTTTGCATTCCTTTATTTCAAAGTCTTTTGCTGCTGTTGGTGATCTTCACTTTGCTCCTTTGCATGTTCCTTTGCTCATTCGCTCTCCGGGTTCTCACAACCCAGACCACTCCATAAATGATCTTGTTGTTGCACGCTATACTCGGATCAAAAGAACACAAAGTTAAGTCCTTAGACCACCCAGGCGAGACAACCTCATCCCAATGTGCATATAGCACTCCCTTTACTGCACGATCACTCGCCCGAGTAAGAAAACATTTGAGTTCAACCTGGCCAAAAGACCACCCTGGTCTTGGCAAAACAAGTTTTAACAACGGTGACATCGCACCACGATCGACACAACTGTGGCATCCCACCACAGCTGCACAACAGTGGCATCACACCACAAATTCTATAGTTCAATTAATCAAGTTTAACAATTAAGATACATGATTCGCGAGACCTACGTAACTAAAACAGGGCTAAGCATAACTACACTCCTAGGTTGGTAATACCAATACAAGACCAACTAAGAATATCCATACTATGGTGTCCAAGGGGAACATGTCAAACATGTCAAGCACAATCATTCAAGGAGGCACACTGTCAAATAGGAAATTAACTACTGCCCAAACCATTTTTATGCAAGTAGCTATGCAGGTAGATATAAAACAATATACTTTTGAAAGCTAGGTACAACATGATCAAAGGTCTGCGACTTGCCTTCGCTGTATAGTTGGGAGTCTTCGATGGAGGTCGTTGGATCCACGCACTCTTCAGAGTAGCCGGAATCTACACGTACAAGAAGAACAAAATCAATAAAGCAACACCAAATAAAGACCAAAGAGCTCTCCAAACCAGAGCCAAAAGAAAGGTTACGGAGAAGAACGGAGAAGAGAGTTTGAACCACTCTAGAGAGAGCTTGAGCAAAGGAGGTCCAAAGGAAGAGGGTGGTCTTTACAAAAAGAGGAGGTCGTGACCAACTGGGTGGTCAAGACCGAGAGGGTGGTCTTTGCAAAAAGAGGAGGTCGTGACCATCTGGATGGTCAAGACCGAGAGGGTGGCCTTTGCAAAAAAAAAAACAAGAGAAGGAGGAGGAGGCGATAGCAAGGAAAATTCGTGAAACGGAGCCGCGATTTGATCGGTGCAAGAAACGATAAGAACGTTCGACTGCTCGAGGTCGCAACACGATCTAGCGGTTCAACTAGATCGGACGGCAAAATGATAGGAACGTTCGGAGGTCCGAACGTAACCATCAGATCTACTAGCCGTCCATCAAGGATTGAATGGTGCGAGGAGGGAGGTCACGACTGGGTCGTAGAAAAAGGAAGCGGATGAGGAGAACCCGATTTAAACTCCAAGTAAAAAGCGATAGAGTTCAAATAAATTCAACTTTAAGTTAATTGAAGTTTGGAATTATTCAAATTAAATCGTTTTTTGAAAGCAAAATTTCATGTTAAGCTTGGGCAACTTAATAAACCGAATGGTTCCTTTTTGGCTTTGAAAGTTTGCAAGAACTCTGGACAAATGGGATGTTACACCCGTATCCCTTCAGTGGTATCAGAGCCATCCTTCATAGTTTTTGATCTGGATCAGTCGCATATACTGGATATGTGGCAATAGTAGATTGGATCTATTACCGGTTTGGTCTTTCTCGGCGCCCCAGGTAGCTCTACCCGAGACCCTCTGTGCACCAAGCCAGTCCCAGGACAAATGGCTAGCTCATACAGTCACAACAGAGATGGAATCACAACCATACAACAAGCTAAAAGATGAAGCAGATAAATTAATATTAACATAAGCAAAAGACCTTATGGTCAAAGTTGTTACAGAGGTGCCACTCTGGGCTTACAGCAAAAGAGATAACCACAGCAGCGGAAAACAAAATAGCGCAGGGTCCATTCGACCAGCCCCCATAGGCTATCGAGTGGAGGACGTCCCCTAGGCTGCAAGGTCTTCAAAGAACTCCTCTTCATAGATCACTGAACTCCCTTGATCACCCTCCTCTGCTGATCAAACAGAGGGTGCAAGTCATGAGTACTTTGAATGTACTCAGCAAGTCATAGGGAATGCATGCAAATAATAATCATGTAAAACTTGATAAGGAGGGGCTGCATGGTTAGTTGGCTGAAAGCAACATTTACAAGAGATATATTAAGTAGATTTCAAAGCATTAGTTGAAAGAAAAACTCAAAAGTAAACAAGTTTATGTTTAAAGCACTTGTGGACGTCCTGTCCACACCCAGACCTCGCTGTGATCACCCTAACCACAACTCGGACCACCCAGACTGCACAAGACCTCAACTAGGTCACCACATTTTGAGAAAAGTCTACCCCTTGCGTGAAATCACCGGGCATGTCCATCACCGAGGATGCGGCTATTCAAATAGATTTTACACTATACAGAGATTATACATTTTACCCACAACAGGTAGTCGCTTGATACGACACATGTTTCCTTGGATGTGTGAATCAAGTAGAGACCACCACCAGGTCTTTACAAAGGTCCACTTGACTCGGTTCTGCTCGCTAAGGTTTTGCCGTACCGGACCCCTCTTGCGCCATTCTCAACCATCATATAACCGACTCAAGCTTCTCTAATTATTGCACCCGGTCCACCCCATCCTGGACATATGGTTGCACGGAGAGACCCAGATCAATGGTTCAAGGTTAAGTCCTTAGTTGGCTGCTCAGGCGAAGCTATCCACATCCCAATGTGCTTCCTGCACCCATACTAACCACCTTCCACATCGTCCGAGCATAAAACATTTTAGGGTTCCTCCCCGGCCAAAGGACCACCCTAGTCCTGGCACTGCAATTTCATCAAGTGGCATTGCCACGGTTCCATATTTCTTTAGTCAATTTAACAATAAAGAAAACAAAAGGTTGTAACCATCGTAAGCTACAGCATGGCTAAGCATAAACATACCCATGTTGGTATTCAACAGAGACCAACAAACAGCCCACCCTACGGATGTCAAGGAAACATGTCAACATGTATGTTTCAAATAACCAAGGATGTCTTTACTGGTAAGAGGGTACATAGCTACTCCCAAAACCATTTGTATACAAAAAGCCATGCAAGATATGTTAAAGCAATATACATTTTTGCAAAGATGGGTTCAACATGATCAAGGTCTATGACTTGCCTTCAGTAAAAACTGGGAAGCTTCTGTTGATGTGGCCGGGTCCAAGAACTCCTCTAAGAAACCGGGATCTACACGTTCGTGGAAAACCAAAATAAGTAAAGCAACTCAAACAAAAAGCTTAAAGAACTCACCAAATAAGAGCCAAAGAAAGGTTACGAAAGAAGGTGGGAACAGGAGCTTGAATCTCTCAAGGAAGGGGCTCAAACAAAGGAGGTCTTAGCTCTGGAGGAGATCTAAGGCACTGGGCAACAAACAGAGACTAGAGAGCTCTCTCAGACCTTTTGTAGGCACAGGGAGATCCTGGGAGAAAAGGGATGCCACATTTAATGTATGCGACAGGAGCAGGTGATGGAGATAAAAGGAGCAAGTCAAGGAAGTGACTAAAGAGGAAAACAAAGTACTGCAGAAGCAATGACATTTAATGCTTGAAGACTTTTGCTGCAGCAGTACACAACAGGAGGAAAAAGAGACTGAGCCAGATCTAACAAACGGCCAGTCAAAGCACGAGAGGCTGGGCCAACCCAGAGAGGAGGTCCAAAAAGGGTGGTATTTGCAAAAAGATCAGGGGGTGGTCTTTGCAAAAAGACCAGTCATGACCAACAGGAGGTCTTGACCAAAACGGGGAGGTCGTGACCCACGGGAGGGTGGTCTTTGCAAAAAGACAAGCAGGTGTGGTCTTTGCAAAAAGACAGCGAAAGGTCCTGAGGAGGTCCAGGGGTGGTCCTAAGTGGTCCAGATCGAGCCATGTAGGCGCTTCAAAGGAGGAAGTCCAAAGGAGGACATCAAGGGAGGTCCTGGATGGTCATATCAAAATCAAGGGAGGTCTTGACGGTCAGATCAAAATCAAGGAAGGTCTTGACGGTCAAGATGGGACAAGAGGAGGTCCAAATGAACACTGGGGGTCCAAAAGGAACACAAAGGGAGGTTTGAACCTAAGGGAGGTCCAAACACAAAAGGGAGGTCTGAACCTAAGGGAGGTCCAAACACAAAAGGGAGGTCTGAACCTAAGGGATGTCCAAACACGAAGGGAGGTCCAAACACAAAGGGAGGTCTAAAGAGGGAAAGCTAGGCCGAGAGATACATAGGGCTTAACAGAGAAGGGAAACTAGAAACCAAATAACTCCAACAACTCAAGATCAACCCGAAAGAGTTAATTGGAGTTTTGAACCTAAGGGAGGTCCAAACACAAAGGGAGGTCTGAAGAGGGAAAGCTAGGCCGAGAGATACACAGGGCTTAACAGAGAAGAGAAACTGGAAACCAAATAACTCCAACAACTCGAGATCAACCCGAAAGAGTTAATTGGAGTTCAGTTTATTCAAGTTAAATCTCCCAAATTTTCCAAAATTCCAAGTTAAGCTTGAGCAATTACAGAACCGAAAGGTTACTTTTGAGTTTTGAAATTTTTTCAAAAAGGCTCCGAAAATTGGGATGTTACAGTCTTATAACCTAGATCAGTTCATATGGATGGAACGATCTATCACTGGTCGATAAGATCAATCAGTTTTCGGTGGTAGCTGATGGGTCTACGAGGAGGTATGAGCTAAAAGGACCTGATGGTCTTCTGCGCTTGTTCACGACCACATTGTATGATACTTCTACTGGTCAGAATTCCGCCATCGGAGTATGCCGCAGTGCGTGGTCGTATCAAGGCAGTGATCTGTAATACCCCAAATTAGAATTCGGGAAGAAACCTAGTTAAGAAAAAGGAAAAAAAAGTATTACAGAGTTGGTTCCGGCGGAGGATTAATTAGAAATTATGTTTTAGCGGGACAAAGAGGGGGGTTTTGGAAGTTTCCGGCAACTTGGGCCTGGGCTTTGGCCCATAGTGGCCCATGTGTGGCCGGCCAAGGGGGGGAACACCCCTTTTCCTCCCCCTCCCTAACCCTAGCCGCCTCCCTTGCCCCTCCACCCTTTGGCCGCCACCCCATCTCCGCCTCCTCCTCTTTGCGCAGACCCACCGCCGACCACCTCCTGGTTCCTCTTCCCCTTGCGCCATCTTCAGCCCCGTGGTGCTCCTCGCCGCCTTGGAGCCCTTTGCCGCCATAGGAGGAGGAAGAGAGGCGAGGAAAGGAGGTCATCTTCACGGGGAGGATTCTTCTTCTTGCTGGGGTTCTTCAAGGGTAACTTTGGGTATTCTTCGCTGTTCGGATTGTATAAGTTGCTATGGTTGAAGTTTGGTATATCGAGTCCTGTCATTTGATAGATCGCAATCTGTCCAGAAGTTTGGACGAGGATTTTCACGTTGTTAGAAGCAGAATCTGGAGACCCAACCTCTTAGAGAAAGTTGGGTTACGTCCTTAGCTTTCGGTGGCCGCCAAGTTCACCTAATTCCGACATACGGATCAAAAGTTATGAATTTTTTAGTGGGACTGTTCTGTGAATCAGCCGGTATTCTGACAGAATTTAGAAATCCGATTGGAGAGAGATTTTAAAGGTAAATTAGGGGATCTCAGAATAACAAAAGTTGTGGGTAATTGTCGTAGCTTTCAGGGAAGGGCAAGAACGCCAAATTTGGTCAAACGAGTTGAAAGTTATGGTAGTTTTTATGCACTGTCCAGAAAACCTGACGCGAGATCGATGTTCTGTTAGGAGGCAAATTAGGGGAAGTTAGTGGCCGAATCAGGAAGTCCCACCAACTAGTCTTAGAAGGGGAATTTAATAACCTTTCAATCAAGTCTAAGATCACCTCATTTGGACCCCTGTACTAAAAGTTACGAATTTTACAATATGGCTGTTTATAGGAGGGTTAATTCAGCATGTAGGAAAAGTGGAGTCGGGGTCACGTTTCAAGCTTTTGTTATCTCGTGCTTGCTATTATAGTTTATTTGGTATATTGCCATTGTCTTAGGAAGCTTTTAAATGTATTCTTAGGTAGGGGACTGGTTCCGGAAGCAGCACCTACTTCGCATCCACCGTTCTCACGCGGTTGAGGAAGTACCTTTTTAAGAAGAGTAACTATGGATGGTTTGACCATGTTTTGCTAGTGCGTGGTATTGATAGCATTGGTTGATTGATAGAGTGACATGCTTGTTAATGATGATAATTGTGCTTGATACATGCTATTGGCAATATGATGAATGCTACGGATGATGAATGTTTTGATACATGTGTTAGATGGTGTGAAATGATGGATAAATATGATGACAGATTATGATATGTTTGGTATGCACCATATACGCTTCTAGTATTGTTCATGCATCGTGCAATCATGTTAATGTTTATTTGCACCATTGGGCATACACAAGGATGCATGATTAAGATCCCCACATTCCCGGAATGTGGGCGCTGAGGAGAGATCCCCATCGTAACGATGGCAAAGATCCCCACACTTGCGGTGTGGGCTTGAGGTCCCTATACTTGCGGAGTATAGGGCAATTGGTCCTCGTGCTTGCAGCACGTGCATGGGCTCGTAGCGACGGTTGCTTGCCCCGCACACGGTGTAATGCGCAAATGAGTAAAAGTGAAAAGTTGCATTGCATGCCCGCATTCATGCCCATGTGATGAAGTTTTGAGTAATTGTGTAGCACCGTAACTTGATGTTTCAATTATTAATGTGGTGTGATCTTATATGGTACTTGCTGAGTTCTTGAACTCACCCTTGTTTTTGTTGTGCTTTTAGGTACCGTTGCAAGAACGTCATGCATGGGGGAAAAGTAGATCCGAACTGGATGCACACATTGCCACTATCATTTAAGTTTGATTAGTTTACGGAATGATTACTAATAATTGAGCAAACTGTTTGAGACTGGTTTATGATTAGATTTCAGGCAATAGGTTTTGTAATAATGATGAGTAGCACTCCCTAAACTTTTGGTTATTGTTCTAGTTGTTAATCATACTTCTATTGAATAGTGATGATTTTTTTTTGATGAATAGATTTGGAGATATGATTCATTAATTAATGTTGAAACCTCCGGCTTGCTTCTAATATAGGAAGGTTCTCAGAAAATTTTAATAAAGTGACTTAAGTTTTCAATTGTTTAGTATAGGTTGGTAGCATTCCGTGCTCACGTGGTTGGGGTGTTACAGAGTTTTCAATTGTTTAGTATAGGTTGGTAGCATTCCCGCTCACGTAATGGGTGTTACAGCTTGGTATCGAGCGGTTGTAGGTCCGTGGTGACTAGAATTTTTTTTTGTTTATGGCTAATCAACTTAAAATTTGACACACCGTGCATGTAGGATGGGATGGGCAAAGCATTGCATTTACGTTTCCGCTTTATTTTATTGTCGATTGTCGATATGATCCGAGTATGACCGCTCAATAAGTGACTATATGATTATTATGTGTGAGGATAACCCATTTTGAGAGGTTGAGGTCGTGTTGTGGCCCCGGCTTTACCAGTGCTACACCCCGCTCGTAGTTTGATAATAAAGATTATCGTTCAAGGGTTGTTCTCTTCCTTGAATTTAATTTGGTCACACTTGTCCAGCTTGGGCTTGACGAATTTTTCTTCTGTTAGTAGTTTTATTCATGTCGATATGTTTCCATTGGCTTGATTTGTTCTCAGAAGCAATCATTGTTTCCCCAACCGATGAGTTATTCTTGCGGCTGTGAACTTGGTTGATTATCAAGTTTGACCTTTAAACCGAGATATACCTTTCTCATTGGAAAACTTGATCTATTTATTCGCTTGATGTTTTGGTTAATGAAAGTTTCCTTTGCAAGTCCTTTAGTTCATGAAGGCTTTGACTCAACGTATCTCTCTGGGTATTTTGAGTGTTGAAGATTAATGGTTGTGTTATGAGTTTCAAGTTGAGTTCGCAGTGTGCATGATCGATTGTAATTAAGGTCCTTATCAAGGGAAGTTGAATAAGTGGAGGTTGTCCTCTAGTAGTTCTTGATGAGCCGTGACGATGAGTATGACAATATTTAGTTGGAATCAATAGAGTTATCAAGAGGTGTGGTATATTGATGACTTGGTCTAATCGTTAGGATTGTGGAATCAGGTAGATTTATTGGATAACACGGAGTAATGTATCTGAATGGATTAGCCTACCCATTAGTGATGGTTATGTTAAGAATGTGTTTCAGCGATGCCTTAGAGGATATCAAATTTGGAATTTTCATAAACTGGTTATTTGATGATCATACATAATAGCTAGATTGAAACATGTATATTGGATTAAACGAATGTGGAGGTAGCATGTTATGAAACCTCATTGTACAGAGATGAGACTATTAAATGTTGACTTGGTGTTTATAGATGGTTATGTGACTACAAATAGAAGTAGGACCTTTTTTTTGCATACATGATACATACAATTGACAATTGTTAATGATAGTTGGAGCGGGTGTGAGTAACACTAATGGTTGAGTGGATGAATGAGTAAGTGGCCTTTGATAGTGTGCTTTGCGAAATTATTATTTGATAGTATGAACTAGATAAAATAGGTTTGTTTCAACCTTGTGGCTTGTATTTCTTTTGGAGAAATTTATGATGGGATAAGAGGCTATGATGAGTCTCGTTAAGAGCGTATTGTTACATTACTAGTGCGATTGTCAGTAAGGGATTATGTTGATAATATTGAATGTTATGTATAAAGGGACTGGATTGCTCGCCAGATAATGATTAATTGAATATGTTTCTAGTTCATGTTGTGATCTTTCGACCTCATGTTGATGTGATAGCTGAATTTGTTTAGAGCGAAGTGACGTGTTGAGAGGTTTTATTAGTTCCTAAGTGGATTAGGTGTTGTGATCTTCAAATACTCTTTGTCGGAATTGGCATGGTGATGCTGTAACCAACGAAAGTTGAGGGAAGTAGAAGTATTTGAGATTGAAGTAAAGTTTCAGAACTTGCAGATTATTGAAGTTTGTCTAAAACTTTTATTCTTGCCCATAGGTGTTTTCACAAATTTTAAAAGCAGTGTTTTATTCTCGTTTGAGGTTTGATATTCTCTCGCCAGGGACGTGCGCCTCAACTTTTATCATATCTGTTGGTTTTCGAGAACAATTTTATCTCGATCGCTTCTCTTGATCTTGTAACTATTGTGAGGGGTAACATTTTCCTTTGTGCTGAAATTTATTTCTTTTGCCTCTTCTTCTAAGAAAGGGTTAACCGAATCAGTATTGCAAAGTCTGTCGGTTGTGATTTGGCATCTAGATAGTGGTGGTCTAGTAGATGGTTTGGTGAACCTTTAGGTGTCGAAGTTGTCTAAGAGGCTCGGAGTAATAAATCGATTTATTAGAATAATCATTGGAGAGGATTTGAGTTAAAAGAATATTTGTCTTTGGAGCTAATAGATTTCATTGCCGCAACTAGTAGAACCTATAGCGAGAAGTAGTCCAAGATTTGGTGTTCTTTTTGATCGAACATTACAAATAGCAAGTATGGAAATCGGATCGTTTATTGAGTGTCGCAATTGGATACTTAGTAATGTTGTGTAGAAGAATTTTGATGGTGAAATTAATGAGAGTAGCAGTAGAAAAATCTATTAGTTGTGTTAATGATGGGATAGCAGGATTGTTAAGTAATTGTCAAGTATGACTTGGTCTCGTGATTAACCCTATGGGAGTTAGATTATCTCTAAAGATAGCTTGGTCAAGAACATAATCATTTATTGATGTTAGTGACTCGAGTATGTTTGAATCTTGATCAATCGGTTAAAGTATTGTGAATGGGTATATTGTGGTTGTGTAGCTGAATTTAATGGATATGGGTTAGAGAAGGGCTAAGGTTGGTGAAATGAATCGCTTTAGGCGATTCGATTAGTGAGGAATGATGATATTAATAACCGAGGTTATTGATTGAGCTGGGTGAATTTTAGTAAACGAATTTGAGGATTTCCTATCAATCTTACTAGAAATTCATGGTAGGAAACTTGGAGGTTAATTTTGGGGCTTTGTATGTTATGCTAGGACCCTAGAGACCCCATATTATGTGTAGAGGTGGATGAATGTACAAATTTTGAATGGTGTGTGATCTTTGATAGAATACTTTGGGTAAATGAGTGTGGATGTGTTGAATTTCACATGGTTTATCCATGACAGATGAAGGTGACGTGATTATGAGGAAATCTATTTTTAGGTGTGTTGGGAATTATTTGTCAAAGTAATTCCTTTAGTAGAGAGGTTGAACATAGTATGTTATTATGAATCGGAGGAGTATCTCTATCTAGGCGTGGATTTGCGTACAGCTTGAGCATAGCTTTGAGATGGCCAAATTACAAGAAACGAATTGGTGTGTTTATGCGATGATTTGGAGTCTCATGGTTTAAGAGAAAGTTAAGTTCTTAAAGAATGTTTGAGAAAAAGGTTGTATTTTTTAATGATGAATTATTCTCTTGGTTTATATTTGAGCTTGACTCTATGACAGATGCCAAATTATAAATGGAGTCATTTCTTCTTTCTGGTTTGTGTGGTTCTTTTCGGTTAAGACAAAGAAAGGGAATGGTTGTATTGGGCATACGAGTGATTTTTGCTTTGGGCTTTGTGGTGTTCATTGGCAAACCGCTACTTGGAAAGTGGAAGAATTACACGTTGAATCTTTTGGTTTTGGATTTAACTCTTTGGTAAGGAGTTGATAATGCATGTTGCGATGAGAATCTTTTATTTTCAATGAGTTCTGCTTTTAAACGAGATTGTTTTAAAACAAGTTCATGCAGCGCCTCGGTTAACTGAGGTGCTCATTTTCAAAGTGAAGAGATCGAAGATACAAAGAACAAGGGTTCTATATGTTATGCCCAGTTTTGTGGTTTGGTACCAAAGGGAATGTTGGCCCAAGGTACATTGGTTGTTTCGAAGTCGCGAGTTGTAGGAGATAGCGTATCACTAGGACCATTTGGAGTCCCGGCTTGTAGCATGGAATGTTTTGTATGACCTATTGTCGAGGAGTATTGGAGAAATCTGAGGGTAAAGTTTCCTTAGAACAGCTTGATCCACTGTAAGACCGTGCCTTTGAGACGTGTCCATAGAGTGACTCTTGAGAGGTTGGGACAAGTAGTAAGGTGTAACGCACAAGACGTCTGGTGGTTTTGTCGCCGCAAACCGAGATAGAGGCCACTTGTGAATGGAGTCTCGCATGCGCGAGCTATATTTAGACTTGTTCACATCGTGTGTGTATTCTTGTTGCTAAGTTCCAATCTCTGATTTATCTCGGGAAGTTTGGCGTTTAGATTCGGGTCGAACTCGTTAAGGGGGTAGAATGTAATACCCCAAATTAGAATTCGGAAGAAACCTAGTTAAGAAAAAGGAAAAAAGTATTACTGAGTTGGTTCCATGAGGATTAATTAGAAATTATGTTTTAGCGGGAGAAAGAGGGGGTTTTGAAGTTTCCTGCAACTTGGGCCTGGGCTTTGGCCCATAGCGCCCATGTGTGGCCGGCCAAGGGGGAACACCCTTTCCTCCCCTCCCTAACCCTAGCCGCCCCTCCCTTGCCCTCCACCCTTTGGCCGCCACCCCATCTCTCCCGCCTCCTCCTCTTGCGAAGACCGGCCGACCACCTCCTGGTTCCCTCTTCCCCTTGCGCCATCTTCACCCCGTGGTGCTCCTCGCCGCCTTGGAGCCCTTTGCCGCCATAGGAGGAGGAAGAGAGGCGAGGAAAGGAGGTCATCTTCACGGGAGGATTCTTCTTCTTGCTGGGGTTCTTCAAGGGTAACTTTGGGTATTCTTCGCTGTTCGGATTGTATAAGTTGCTATGGTTGAAGTTTGGTATATCGAGTCCGTCATTTGATAGATCGCAATCTGTCCGTAAGTTTGGACGAGGATTTTCACGTTGTTAGAAGCAGAATCTGAGACCCAACCTCTTAGAGAAAGTTGGGTTACGTCCTTAGCTTTCGTGGCCGCTAAGTTCACCTAATTCGACATACGGATCAAAAGTTATGAATTGTTTAGTGGGACTGTTCTGTGAATCACCCAGAAATTAGGGATCTCATAATAACAAAAGTTGTGGGTAATTGTCGTAGCTTTCAGGAAGGGCAAGAACGCCAAATTTGGTCAAACGAGTTGAAAGTTATGGTAGTTTTTATGCACTGCCCGTAAAACCCGACGCGAGATCGATGTTCTGTTAGGAGGCAAATTAGGGAAGTTAGTGGCCGAATCAGGAAGTCCCACCAACTAGTCTTAGAAGGGAATTTAATAACCTTTCAATCAAGTCTAAGATCACCTCATTTGGACCCTGTACTAAAAGTTACGAATTTTACAATATGGCTGTTTACAGGAGGGTTAATCCAGCATGTAGGAAAAGTGGAGTCGGGTCACGTTTCAAGCTTTTGTTATCTCGTGCTTGCTATTATAGTTTATTTGGTATATTGCCATTGTCTTAGGAAGCTTTTAAATGTATTCTTAGGTGGGGACTGGTTCCGGAAGCAGCACCTACTTCGCATCCACCGCTCACGCGGTTGAGGCAAGTACCTTTTAAGAAGAGTAACTATGGATGGTTTGACCATGTTTTGCTATTACGTGGTATTGATAGCATTGGTTGATTGATAGAGTGACATGCTTGTTAATGATGATAATTGTGCTTGATACATGCTATTGGCAATATGATGAATGCTACAGATGATGAATGTTTTGATACATGTGTTAGATGGTGTGAAATGATGGATAAATATGATGACAGATTATGATATGTTTGGTATGCACCATATACGCTTCTAGTATTGTTCATGCATCGTGCAATCATGTTAATGTTTATTTGCACCATTGGGCATACACAAGGATGCATGATTAAGATCCCCACATTCCTGGAATGTGGGCGCTGAGAGAGATCCCCATCGTGTAACGATGGCAAAGATCCCCACACTTGCGTGTGGGCTTGAGGTCCCCTATACTTGCGGAGTATAGGGCAATTGGTCCTCGTGCTTGCGAGCACAGCATGGGCTCAGAAGCGACGGTTGCTTGCCCCGCACATCGTGTAATGCGCAATGAGTAAAAGTGAAAAGTTGCATTGCATGCCCGCATTCATGCCCATGTGATGAAGTTTTGAGTAATTGTGTAGCACCGTAACTTGATGTTTCAATTATTAATGTGATGTGATCTTATATGGTACTTGCTGAGTTCTTGAACTCACCCTTGTTTTTGTTGTGCTTTTAGGTACCGTTGCAAGAACGTCATGCATGGGGAAAAGTAGATCCGAATGGATGCACACATTGCCACTATCATTTAAGTTTGATTAGTTTACTAATGATTACTAATAATTGAGCAAACTGTTTGAGACTGGTTTATGATTAGACTTCAGGCAATAGGTTTTGTAATAATCATGAGTAGCACTCCCTAAACTTTTGGTTATTGTTCTAGTTGTTAATCATACTTCTATTGAATAGTGATGATTTTTTTTTGGATGAATAGATTTGGAGATATGATTCATTAATTAATGTTGAAACCTCCGGCTTGCTTCTAATATAGGGAAGGTTCTGCCGAAAATTTTAATAAAGTGACTTAAGTTTTCAATTGTTTAGTATAGGTTGGTAGCATTCCGTGCTCACGTGGGGTGTTACAGTAGTTTTCAATTGTTTAGTATAGGTTGGTAGCATTCCTGGCCACGTGGGCTGGGGTGTTACATAATCAGATTGGTTCGGAATAGGGTTAATATGATTAATCCGATGATTTTCGAGGCTCGGTTACGTGAATAAGATTCATGTCTCAAAAAAAATTTCCGAGAGCGCTGCCCTCGACCAGCGAGGGGCGCTGCCCCTTCGAATCCCGCCCACTAACCAGCTAGCGGGACCACCGTGGTCGTAGCTGCGTTATATAGATTGTATGTGTTCATATTACCCGATAGAATTGGATTATATGCATAACTTGTTTTTGTAGGGTTTGATGTGATTAGTATGGCCCATTGTGTATGTGATACACGAATGGATTTCTCATGGCCTACGTGTCATGCTGTGAGATAGTCATCTAGTTACAAATTATTGTATAACGATCTGCGTATCGACATGTGATGCTTGATATTATCGCTTTAATTCATTACTAGCTTTTAAGAGTAATTGCTTAGTAGATGAATGCGGTCAAGACATCAAGCATGATGGTTGGAGAACAGAAGCATGATGATGGAGATCGTTGTGTTAAGGGTCATACTATTTCACGCTTTAATTTGATTATCTCGTGAATGTTTATTCTGTTATGCTATTTAATCATGTTTTATCATTAGATGTTTTGACATGATAGAATAGTATCCTCAAGAAAAATTAAGTAAATTGATGCCTTTCCAATTGTGCGCCTATCACGATTTTTATCATTAATTGGTAGGTCTACCAAAGTAGGGTGCCATTGACTACCTTAATAAGATGGGGTGGGTGTCTGACACCCACATGTATAGTATTTGTTTTACTTAACAAGGCTATCAAAATAGTTTTGAGCCTTGGGGCATAGTGTTGATTGGAAGTGCATGGAGATGTCACCGATCAAACAAGTCATATGTGATATGATTAGAAAGGGTTGTTGTGAGACTGGTTTATTTAGCTTGTAATACTTCGCCCATTGGCTCTAGCATCACAAACAAAATACACCGTGTCTCGATGGACATGTGCTTCCTGCACTGCAGCACATATGCGCATTACAAAATCATGCATCAATTCCATACATCACATTAACAAGTCTACCAAAAGACATATATAATATAAGTTATTACAAAAGAGTGGGCCGACCAGCCAAAAGACAATAAAGTAACAGTAACAGCGGAAGCAAAAGTGCCATCAGATGGCTATAAACAAAAGCCAATTAGTGTGCCTTAACCCACAAGGCAACCAACCAGATCGCCGAGCTAGTCGTCCCAAAAGCCGCACATTTCACAAAAGTAAGGTCCTTGGGGCTCACCCTCTTCCTCTGCACACAACAAGCAATGCAGATGAGTACAATAATGTACTCGCAAGACTTACGAGTAACAAGCCTATACATAGCTACATGCGGGCTGAATTCAAAGGAAATGGTTATAAGGTTGTTTGGACGCATAAGGCAATTTTCATTTGCAATAATGTAATAGATTGAAGGCAATTGATAAAATCTGTTGTTAAGCATTGAAATAACAGCGAGTAGCAATAAAAATAATCAAGTAACCACCTAGAGGTGACTAACCCAATAGCCACCACAACATAGCATGAATCCCTGATTCATACCACCCATCAAGTTTTAATTGAAATGTTGTAGTCTAGTTCTCACGGGGCGTATCCGAGCGTGTCCATAACCTAGACAAGGCTATTCGAATAGTTCAAAACCCTACAGGGGTGTACCAATGTACCCACACTTCGCATCGCCTTTGCCAAGCTATTAAGCACACCTCCTTTGGTATGCCTACACGGTTAAGTCCTACGAGACATTTTCAATGGATTGAGCTAATCAAGAGCCGCACGTATAGGGGTTAACCTTAGTGATCTGCCGACTAAATATAGATCACAAGGACCCATACGTGGAGTAGGAGACACCGACCTGGCGGGTGCTCCACTCCCACAAACATGTCCATGTTGCATATAGTTAAATATACAACCCACACGCGACCCATTAATTAACACCCCCAAAGTACTTAGTCAAGAGAGGTCCCATATATCTCTAGTGTGGTTAGCACGCGAATTGCTCAGTACGGTGGCGTAAGTTACTCGGTCCTTAATGACTCTGCACCATTCCATCCACACCCAAAAGCACACCAACATACCATTGTGCCCAAGTCTAAATCATTTTATTTTTAGTTTTTAATTTTTGCAATTAGACATATCACAAAACTGAAACATAAGGATCATAATAAGTTTATGTGATCAAGGTTATCGACAAGTCGATAACCGCCCATTTCTACCGGTAGCTAAGCATGGCTAAGCAACATACTCGAAAGCTACTAACTGACAAGGACTCATCCATCGAACCCAAAATCACAGCAAATATTCCTAGGCTAGTAGTAGAGGATAAACATTGGCCTACAGACTATGCATCTAATAGGTCAACTAACCGACAATAGTTTAAACAAGATAGCAATGCATACGTAGAATTTGAAAACAACATATTAGAATTTGAAAATAATAGGAACAACATGATCAAATGATGCTACATCTGCTTGCCTTGCTGGAGGGCAGGGTCAGGTTGCTGAGGATCAGATTCAATATCAATAATGTCTTCGGAACCAAACGCGAAAAGGCGATAAACCAATAAGAACGAAGAACACCAAATAAAACTCAACAACAAAAGTCACCCAAATCTTATGAAATTCATACAGCAGCAAGACTATGATTTTAAATGAATTTAGAAACAAGAATCAGGTCATTTGGATTAAGCATGCACAAGTTATAGCTAAAATAATTTCTTTCAGCCTGTTAATTCCAATGAAATTAATTACTGGTACTGTTCATAGCGAAAATTTCTAGAATGATCTAAAGTCTGAAATTTTTATGCTAGGTAGATAATGACATCCTAAGGTCAGCAAAGTTGGGTTTACCAAAATTGGAGTTAAAATGAATTATTTATGATTTTTATAAGTTGTAAACCTAGCACAAGTTACTTTACAGAAAAGAAATCATGATCAAAACCTATTTCATATTAAAGGTTGCCAACAGAGGAATTTAACAAAATTGAGTTTGCACATTTTGGAGTTATACGGAAAAAGATATGCATTTAACAAAGTTCAATTCAATTTCTGGAATATGCTAAAATGGCCGAAAACAAGTTAATAGTATTTACAAAATTTTCTGACACAGAACATTGTGTAAAAGCATTTTTAGATTAAACTTTATTTAAATATGAATTTATTCTAGCTGGAATTACCTAAAAAGGATTTACAATGCATCAGTTATGAGTTTTCAAAGTTTAATACAATTTTCGCTAATAAATAAAGGCTTATCAAACATAATCAAACTCAACGAAATAGAATGACATGGACGAACGTGGGCCTTTGATGCGAAATCGACGCCCACGCAAGACGAGAACAAACCACGCGCACGAACCTAAAGAGAGTCACCGTTGGATCTAGATCCAACGGCCCACGCGAAATGGGTTGTTCGGCGACGCGCTTGCCACGAACAACCACTACCAGATCTCAAGATGGAGGGCTCAGAGCACCGTTGATGAGGACATCCCTAACTTGGATACAATCGCGTCTACACACACAAACATCCACAACAAATGTTACAAGGACCAATTACTCGAGCTCGTGTCGCTAACTTAATCACCGTGTGAATTGCTCATAGATTTATATATTACTAAGAATAGATCGCTACCTAATGCAAGTGATTTAATTGTGCTTAGGAATATGGGAAAGGACCAAGGAGAGGTATGTGGAGTCATGGACAAGCATAGGAGGCATAATGGTGGTCATCACGTCACTTTGGGTCCGAGCCAAGCAAGAATTCGAGTTGGCCTGCTCGATTCGAGTTCGGATTGTTGCAACAAAGACTAAGTTCAAACGCACGTAACTTCTTCATACGGGCTCCGCTTGGGACGTTCTTGGACTTCATTGAAAGCTTATCAACTCTACTTTTAATGGATACAACCTCAGCTTCAAATTCCAATCGAGCCGCCACAATAAACAATACAATTCACATCTATTTTTTGTCCGAGCCAAAAAGGGTGCCGCGCTACCTCCTCTTGGGCCCATGGGCCTTGTAACCCTAGGGCCGCCACCCCGGTCGTATTCCCATATAGGAGCCGCTGCCTTGGTCGAACTTTGATTTCGTTGAGTTTAGGTTTAGCCATTGTGCAAACTGCTCTTCGCCAGTGTTTGACGACCACCACCAAGACACTTTCGATCCCACCTTTGATTTTCAATACCATCTACGCTACATTCTTATTCGCAATATCAGATTGCCTATATTTTATTCTTGCTAGTTCTTCGATTGCTCGCAGAATCGAACCTCGTGTTCGTGTTGATCGCGCTTCTAGCACGGCCAATAACATCTCGAGTTGGTTCAACGATTGCTAAGGCGCAAGCGCCGTCGCACGGTTGTAGTCGGATTGCGAGAGTCACCTCCACCAAAATCGATAGTTATCAATCTCATCGAAAGATCGTACCCGCCTCCATCAAGTGGTATCGAGCTCAAGGTTGCTCGGTGAGAATTTATCGTTTTCGTAGTTAGGTTGCTTAATTCAAAGTCCGAAAAGCCAAAAAATTATAGGATTAGATCACTATCCGCCCAAGACCAATTGCGCCATTGCATCTTTCTTTTCGGCATTGCATTGTTGAACTTTCGAGTGCATCGCCGTGTCTTTTGTCTGGTCTTAGTGTCTAGTTCCTTTAGAGTTTCGAGTTCGCCACGCTTGGTCGCACTGCTGCGCTTGGGTTCAATCGCCGCTTACCTCCATCGCTGCGCCCTGCCGCCGCCCAGAGAGCCGCTGTCGTTTTTGCCTTCACACCGCCACGACCACCGAGCCGCTGTCGCGACCACCACGCCCGCCACCATCCCTTGTCGCGCCCCACCGAGCCACCATCCTCCCGCCACCGCCACACCAAGGAAACCCTAACCAAGAACAAAAGTTCGTTTTGGCCAGGACAGAAAAAGAAAAGAGAGAAAAAAAAAGAGAGGTTGTTTTCGTGCTGCCAAAAGTAAACATAAGTTTCATCTAACTTCGGCAACGAGATAAAAAAAAATCAAAGTTTAGAGAGAGAGAGAGAGAGTATCTTTTAATTACCTTTGTACCCCTACTTTTTAGAAAAAGTTTGTGACCCATATACCTCCCTAGGCCTAAAAGAGGACTTTGAGAGTTTTGAGTGAGGTGCACATTTGCAAAAAAAAAGGAGCAAAAAAAAAGTTTCTCAAAATTTGCTCAAAATTGACAGAGCCTTTTTGTAAGTGATTCTAAGGTTCCCCGTGAAGACAGCATCCTTTTTCGAGCTTCTGCCGCATCGTGCTTTCATTTGTGTTCTAGGCTCGCGTCTCTAGTACTGGTCTAGTCTAGAACCAGCACTAACCGGTGTTGAACGATTTTTCGGCTTGCTTTCTCCGATTTGATAGTTGTTAATCCATTGCTATCATACTTGAGCCTTCCTAGCTACACCTTTTCTACAACCGCACAAAGCAAACTTCACCGCAATCGCTCCATCCAATCTTCGAGATACATTCACACCACTGGTTGCCGATAACCCCTGCTTTGCTTGGTAAGAATTGGTAAGAATTGATAGAAGGCTTGAGTGTGAGCGACTTTTGAACTACCACATCCTAGTAGTTGTTAGGGACATATACTTGTGATTTGCTAACAATGGCAGGTTCGCAGAGCATTCGATGAGGATACATCTCATACTCCTCGCACGAAGGGAATCGCACAACATTTTCGCGCCTCATGAACCTTCAGACGGAGGATCTTGAGGAAGATGTCGGGTCACAATGAGCGACTTGCTCAACTTGAGGGTGCCCAAATTGAGACAAACGCCACGCCGCGCGATGGAGAGAGCGCAAGGCGCCACTAACACTTCTTTGGCAGTATTATGGCGCTGCCTTGACGAGATGGCCCATGCATCCACCGCCGTTTCCCGCCGCCTTGGTGGTAGAGGGACAAGATGAATTCGACTATGTGACCGATACCGAGGCCAATGACATGGGTAATAATAACAACGATCGAGCTCATCGACAGCCATGCTTTAACCGAAAAGGTATGCGACGAGATGCCCCACGACGTGAGGTACGTGACCACGATGATTCTTTTGCTAAGGTTAAATTCACTATTCTCTTTTAATGGTAAATATGATCCCGATGGTTATCTTAATTGGGAACTAGCCGTTGATCAAAAATTTGCTTGCCATGAAGTTCCCGAGATTAGACGAGTTAGGCTGCTACTAGTGAATTTACTGATTTTGCTTCTATTTGGTGGAAAGAACATTGCCACAACATCCCAATAACATACCTAATACTTGGGAGGCTTTAAAATTGCTTATGCGGCATCGATTTGTTCCTCATATTATGCTCGTAATTTGTTAAATAAATTACAACGCTTAAGACAAGGTACAAAGTCTATGGAAGACTACTATCAAGAATTACAAATTGGTATATTGCGTTGTGGTTTAGATGAGAATGAGGAGGCAAATGGCTAGGTTTTTGGGAGGGTTGAATTGAGAAATTCAAGACATCCTTGATTATAAAGAATACAACTCCATTACTAGATTGTTTCATCTTGCTTGCAAAGTCAACGTGAAGTGCGTGGACGCCAGACGAGGACACGATCTAACTCTTCCGCAGTCGCACAAACTCATGGACACCACGCACCTCATCGCCTCGCCATCGCACCCCCACCGCCACCCTTCAACAAGCCGCGCCGCTACTTCAAATCCAAAGACCACGAAGTTTCGACGCAACCAAATCAGCACCACAAGCGCCTCGAAAACCTCTCTCTTCGCTTGCTTCGACAGACGAACTAAAGATATTCAATGCCATCGCAAAGGCTATGGACACATGATGCGGATTGTCCAAACAAGCGCATCGACCATACACGATGATGGCGGGTATTCTCGCTAGTGATTTTGATGATGAAACATATGCTATGCTTGTAATCGACTTCGCAGACTTGATGATGAATCGATCATGAGGAGGAACATGTTGGCGCTGAAGATGCCGATAAGTATTTAAGCATTATAGTGCAACGCGCATTAAGTGCACAAGTTTCGTGTCGAGCAAAATCAGCGCCATAATTTGTTTCAAATCAAGGGCGTTGTCAAGGAACGCCGATTCGCATAATTATTGATGGTGGAGTTGCAACAATTTGGCGAGTATGGATATGGTGGAGAAGCTTGCTTTGCCGACCAACCTCATCCCCACCCATACCATATTCAATGGTTCAACAACAGTGGTAAGTTGAAGGTAACACGAATGGTGAGAGTAAACTTTTCTATGGGTTCATACCATGATTATGTTGATTGCGATGTTGTTCCTATGCAAGCTTGTTCATTGTTATTAGGACGACCTTGGTAATACGATACTGATTGTGTGCATTATGGTAGGAATAATCAATACTCTCTCATGTTAAAGGGAAAGAAAATTGTGATGCATCCTATGACTCCTGAACAAATTGTTAAGAATGAACTTGCTAGAGCTAGTAGAGAGAAGAATCAGAAGAATGCTAGGAGCGAAAATCAGATTGTAGCAAAAGAACTTGAGCAACATAAAAAGAAAGAACCTAAATCTACTCATGTGAAGAATAAAGAAATTAAATTGAAAGGTGCTAGTTTTCTTGCTACCAAATCTGATATGACTAAATTGGATGCTAGTAATTCTGTTTGCTATGCATTGGTTTGCAAAGAAGCTTTGTTTTCGTTTGAGGATACATCTTCTTCTTTGCCTCCTGCTATCACTAACATTTTGCAGGAGTACAATGATGTCTTCTCAAGGACATATCGCCGGTTGCCACCGCTTCGAGGGATTGAGCATCAAATTGATTTAATTCCCGACGATCATCGCCAAATCACAAGCACCACATAGGACCAATCCAGAAGAAACTAAAGAAATTCAGCGCCAAGTTCAAGAATTGCTTGCTAAAGGGTATGTACGTGAATCTCTTAGTCCTTGTGTTGTTCCGGTCATTTTAGTGCCTAAGAAAGATGGATCATGGCGCATGTGTGTAGATTGTAGAGCAATTAATAGTATCACCATTAGGTATCGTCATCCTATTCCTAGGTTAGATGATATGCTTGATGAATTGAGTGGCTCTATTGTTTTCTAAGGTTGATTTATGAGTGGATATCACCAAATTCGCATGAAATTAGGCGATGAATGGAAAACAACATTTAAAACTAAGTTCGGGTTATATAAGTGGTTAGTAATGCCTTTTGATTAACTAATGCACCTAGCACCTTCATGAGACTAATGAACGAGGTTTAGCGTGCTTTCATTGGTAGATTCGTGGTGGTTTATTTTGATGACATATTGATATACAAAGAAACCTTAGAGGAACATCTTGACCATTTGCGTGTTGTTTTTAATGCCTTACGTGATGCACGCTTATTTGGTAACCTTGAGAAGTGCACCTTTGCACCGATCGAGTCGCTTCTTGGCTATGTTGTTACTCCACGTGAATTGAAGTTGATCAAGCCAAGATTGAAGCAATACAGAGTTGGCCGACTCCTAACACGGTCACACAGGTACGAAGCTTTTTAGGACTTGCTTGATTCTACCGCCGCTTCGTGAAGGATTTTAGCACCATCGCCGCACCATTGAATGAGCTCACCAAGAAGGGCGTGTATTTGTTTGGAGCGCCGCACAGAGAACGCCACCACATTGAAAGATAAGTTAACACATGCACTACTACTCCAACCCCCTGACTTTAATAAGACTTTTGAACTAGAATGTGATGCGAGTGGAATTGGTTTAGGTGGTGTATTGCTACAAGAAGGTAAACCTATAGCATACTTCAGTGAGAAATTGAGTGGGCCTAATTTGAACTATTCTACTTATGATGAGGAATTATATGCACTATTTCGAACTTTGGAAACTTGGTAACATTATTTATGGCCCAAAGAATTTGTTATACATTCTGATCACGAATCTTTAAAGCATATTCGAAGTCAAAGTAAATTGAACCGTAGACATGCAAAGTGGGTTGAATTTATTGAGTCTTTTCCTTATGTCATAAAACACAAGAAGGGAAAGGAGAACATTATAGCTCATGCTTTGTCTAGAGATATACCATGCTTTCACAACTTGACTTCAAAATTTTTGGATTGGAGACTATTATTAAAGAGCAATATGTGCATGATGCTGATTTTACAGATATATTGTTGAATTGTAAAGAAGGGAAAACGTGGAACAAATTTGTTATTAATGATGGATTTGTGTTTAGAGCTAACAAGCTATGCATTCCAAATAGCCCGCTCGCTTGTTGTTGTTACAGAAGCGCATGGAGGCGGGTGATGGGACACTTTGGCGTGAAGAAAACGGAGGATATACTTGCTGATCATTTCTTTTGGCCAAAGATGAGACGGACGCCGAGCGCCACGCTGCTCGCTGCACTACATGTCAAAGAGCCAAGTCACGACTTAATCCTCATGGTTTATACATGCCTCTACCAGCCCTGTTCCGTGGGAAGATATTTCGATGGATTTTGTTTTAGGATTGTCTAGAACAAAGAAGGAGCGATAGTATATTCGTGGTTGTTGATAGATTTATACCATGTCATAAGAGCAATGATGCTGCCAATATTGCTGATTTATTTTTTCGTGAAGTTGTTCGATTGCATGGTGTGCCTAATACTATAGTTTTAGATCGTGATACTAAATTCCTTAGCCATTTTGGAGAACTTTATGGGCTAAATTTGGGACTAAGCGCTATTTTCTACTACTTGTCATCCCCAAACTGATGGACAAACCGGTTGTGAATAGAACTTTATCTACAATGCTTAGGGTTGTGTTAAAAAGAATTTAAAAATGTGGGAAGAATGCTTGCCTCATATTGAGTTTGCTTATAATCGTTCATTGCATTCTACTACAAAGATGTGCCCTTTGAAGTTGTTTATGGTTTTTTCCTCGTGCTCCTATTGATTTAATGCCTATTCCATCTTCAGATAAATTGAACTTTGATGCTAAACAACGTGCTGAATTAATTTTAAAAATGCATGAGACAACTAAGGAGAATATAGAGCGCATGAATGCTAAATATAAACTTGTTGGTAGTCAGGGGAGAAAACATTTAACTTTTGAACCAGGAGATCTTGTTTGGTTGCACTTGAGAAAAGATAGGTTCCCTGAATTGAGAAAGTCAAAATTGATGCCTCGAGCTGATGGTCCTTTTAAAGTGTTAGAAAAGGTTAATGATAATGCATACAAACTTGACCTGCCTGCAGATTTTGGGGTTAGTTCCACATTTAACATTGCAGATTTGAAGCCATACTTGGGAGCAGAGGATGAGCTTGAGTCGAGGACGACTCAAATGCAAGAAGAGGAGGATGATGAGGACATCCCTAACTTGGATACAACCGCGTCTACACACACATCTGATCCACAACAAATGTTACAAGGACCAATTACTCGAGCTCGTGCTCGCCAACTTAATCACCAGTGAATTGCTCATAGGTTTATATATTATCGAGAATAGATCGCTACCTAATGCAAGTGATTTAATTGTGCTTAGGAATATGGGAAAGGACCAAGGAGAGGTATGTGGAGTCATGGACAAGCATAGGAGCCATAATGGAGGTCATCACGTCACTTTGGGTCCGAGCAAGCAAGAATTCGAGTTGGGCTGTTCGATTCGAGTTCGGACTGCTGCAATAAAGACTAAGTTCAAACGGACGAACTTCATCATACGGACTCCGCTTGGGACGTTCTTGGACTTCGTTGAAAGCTTATCAAGTCTACTTTTTAATGGATGAAACCTCAGCTTCAAATTCCAATCGAGCCGACCACAATAAATAAAACAATTCACGTCTGTTTTTTATCCGAGCCAAAAAGGGTGCCGTGTCACCTCCTCTTGGGCCCATGGGCCTTGTAACCCTAGGGCGCGCGCCCACTTCCCGGCCGCCACCCCGGTCGTATTCCCATATAGGAGCCGCTGCTCCTTGGCCGAACTCGGATTTCGTTGAGTTTAGGTTTAGCCATTGTGCAAACTGCTCTTCATTGTGTTTGACGACCACCGTCAAGACACTTTCTCGATCCCACCTTTGATTTTCAATACCATCTACGCTACATTCTTATTCACAATATCGATTGCCTATATTTTATTCTTGCTAGTTCTTCGATTGCTCGCAGAATCGAACCTCGTGTTCGTGTTGATCGCGCTTCTGCACGGTCAATAACATCTCGTAGTTGGTTCAACGATTGCTAAGGCGCAAGCGCCGCCGCACGGTTGTAGTCGGATCGCGAGTCACCTCCACCAAAATCGATAGTTATCAATCTCATCGAAAGATCGGTACCCGCCTCCATCACCGTGCTCTTCGGCGACCCAACGCCCAATCCATCTCGCTTGCTCATCGCGAGATGGACGACACGCCGCGATTTGGAGCGCGGTGGTCCGAACGGCCACGCGCTCGAGCCAAGATCAAGAGATGGACGGCCAGATCCGCAGCGCGCCGTAACCCAATCAAGACATTGATCGTGAGATCGACGGCCGCTATTGACTTGGAACCTTCGGGACCAAATCCCGTAAGACCGGGCCACGATATTGAAATCGACGATCCATGATTAGCGCAAATAACACATGTGGATGTTAAGTGCGGGGGAGGTTTAAGTGCATGGGCCCACATGTTAGTGAGACAGAGGACGATTAGACGCCTAATTAATGCTACCCCAATGATTAGTGATGATAAGCATTAATTATGTCCTAATGTTTTCGCGATCGAAAGGGTTTAAGTGGTCAGCCCACCGATGCTGACTCAATGAGTCATTGCCGGCGTCATTTAATACTAACCACTAATTACCAATGATTAAGCATTAATGATGTCCTAAAGATGTTGAATAGAGCCGACGGGGGTTTTTAGATGGCTGGACCCACTAGTCAGTGGCACAATGGGCCGGCTTAAGACATATAAATTACCCCCAATGATTAGCAATGATTAGGCCATAAATGATGTCCTAATGACAACGGCTTAGAGAGAGGTTTTCATTCAAGAAACCCGAGCGACAAGAGTGGCTCGTTGTCGGGCGGCCCGCCACTGCGGCGCCACAAACTACCAAAATAGGTTCGCAATAGGCTTGCGGACCCAAAGGTGGTGACTCGCGGCAAAGGCCCGTAACGCCAATGAGCCTAAAATAGCAAAGGTGACCAAAACGGCCGAAAGTGAAAATGCACAAAAAGCTCTGCATTGTCTAAAGAAGCATGTGCCACAGCATCTAAGGACTAATAAGAAACTACCTTGACCAAGGAGAGCTTCAAAGATGGCCTAAAAGCTTGACAGAGGATAAGCCCACCGAGTTGGGGAAGAAGGTATGAAAATGATAACTGAGCAAAATGAACACCTCCGGGTGGTCAAAATAGCTTCATTATAGCTCATAGAAGCTCCACAAGCAATTAATTGCAAAAGAACCACTTACCGAGCCGAGGAAGGAAAGGGTAGAATCGTCGAAAGATCCAAACTTAAAATTGGTCCATTCCCGAGAATATCAAACCAAATTAAGTTAGGGAAAAGCAAAGGAGGTTAAGGAGCTCGAAAGGGTGCAAAAGATTTGAAAAGAACCACCTGAGCACCCAAGTTCACAATGGAGCTTCACTACCGCAATGGCGAATTGAGAATTTCAGAGTGATGAGGTTCAAAAACAAAGAAGAAGCTAGGGTGGTGTAAAGGAACACCAGGAGGGTTTTGGGGTTATTTATAGTTGGGAAGCTAGGGTTTGAGCCTGACTTAGCTCAATGGTGAGCTCTTGTTCATGAAGTCGCCATGGACCAAAGAAATGATGGGAGCAAGTGAAGATTAGGACATGGGAGCCGAAAGCCCGGGCGCATTTAATGCCCCACAGAGATGTTGACGAGGGCGAGCTCGGTGACAAGGCGAGTCGCTTCTCCCACCATGGCTCGCGCGCAGCACGGGCTCGCGAGGAAAAAGAAGAACAGAAGGAGCCGCCGTGACCGTTGGATTCAAGATGGACGGCCACGATTAAAGGGGCCTACCGAGGTTTCTAACACTCCACCAATTAGAGCGCCCGATCTAGAACGAACGATCGAGATCAATTGAGACCTTCGAGTGACCCGAACAGCCTTAAGATCGTGACGGCTGATCTTAATCCAACGGCCTCATTAGATGGTGCGCTCATGAGTTCCGAACGACCCAATCGACACGGGCTGTTCGATTTAAATCTAACGGCTGAGAAGAGGCGCGCGTTTTACGCCGGGCCCAAGTACATTTAGTTGGTTGGGTCGAATCAAGTGGCTCGAGCCAGACTTGGGTCCGACCCAAACCCAACCAGAGTTGACTAGGTTTTAATTTTAGACTCAAACTTTGGAGGATTTTTAAAGGTAGCAAAACAACTCCAAAAATTCTGAAATTTTGACAGGAGCTTTCTAACTTTGACATTGACCTCGTATAAAATTTTCAGAGGTTTCTGTCCAGTAAATTTTTCTCCAAAAATTCTGCAAGGTTCTGAGTTAAGGTTTGACTAGGGTCAAACAGGTTTGACTGCCCTCTAAAAATACTCAAACAATTTCTAAAAATTGTGAAATTTTTCCAGAGGGGCCACATGCCATCCCAGGAACTTAGGAAAAATATTTCCAAAGGATGATCACAAGATTTGACAAGATTGTTTTTGGAAGACAAGGTTTTGGATCAAAAGACTTGTGACTTTGTATTTTCATAATTCTTGTATATGAATTGTTTAGAACATACAGGAAATACATGATGTAAGCAAAGTTTTAATTTCTACTCATTTTCTTATATTTGAAACACAAGTCTAAAATTTGGAATGTTACAGTTGCTTACCTAAAATCACTAAATTTCTATTAGTGATGCCAAAGCTCATTAGGACTTAATGATTGAAGGATCTTGAACTCACTATATGTTGTTTGAGGAAAACATGGTTTATAGTGGGGGTATCTTTTATTAAATTGTTTAATAGAAGATCTTACATAAATATAGTGCTGAATTTTTGCATATTTTGTTGTAGATCATGGCACCTACTACTTTTTCTGCACCTACCTTTAATTTGTGATCTATTCTTGAAAAAGAAAAGCTGAATGGAACCAACTTTATTGACTGGTTTCGTAATCTGAGAATTGTTCTCAAACAATAAAAGAAGGAATATGTTCTAGAGAGTCCCTATCCCGAGGAACCGAGTGTCGATGCTCCTCGTGCTGAAAAGAATGCTTATGAGAAGCACTGCAATGATGTAGTCGATGTGCACTGTCTGATACTTGCTACCATGAACTCTGAGCTTCAGAAGCAATATGAGACCACGAATGCTTACAATATGATTGTGAGTTTGAAAGGTATGTTTTAGGATCAAGCAAGGGCAGAGAGGTTTAATACCTCTAAGGTATTGTTTTCTTGTAGGCTATCAGAAGGTAACCTTGGCCACCCTCATGTGATCAATATGATTGGTCTCATTGAGAGCTTAGAAAGCTTGGTTTTCCTTTTAGCCAAGAGTTGGCATCGATGTGATTATTCAATCGCCCTCCCACGAGCTTTGAGCTCCGCATACTGAATTTTCATATGAATGGTACGGAGAAGTCAATGACCGAGTTACATAGTATGCTTAAGGGTGCTGAGGAGAGCATTAAGAAAAGTTCCAATCATGTAATGATTGTTCAAAAGACTACAACCTTCAAGAAGAAGGGTAAGTCGGGAAAGGCAAAAGGCAAAGAGAAGACTTGATATGAGAATAAAAAACAATGATATTTACACTAAATTAGCATACAAACATGCCTTCAGAACCTTTAAGGGTATTTCAGATATTTCATCCTTCTTCCACAGCTTGAAGTAGTAAACCACCCAACAAAAACCGCATCATAGACGATCTCTCATAAAAGCTATAGCCAATAGCTACAAATGCTTTTAGCCCGTAAAGAAAAAATATCTTTTCATAAAAGCTACGGCATAGACCTTGTTTGGGACTGCTTCGGCTTTTCTCCTGGAAAAGCCTGAAGTCGTCCCAAACGAACGGCTTTTTTCCGCAACTTTTCTCGAAGCCGAAAGCTACGTTTAACATGGGAAAGACTGAAGCCGCCTTCCCTCCTCCCGCGCCGGCACCGCCGCCTCCTCCTCCTCCCTGCATGTCATCGCCTCCTCCTCCCCGGTGCCCTCCTCCTCCCATGCCTGCCCTCCCTCCTCCTTACTTACCGCCTCCTCCTCCCCCGCCTCCTCCCGCGCCGCCTCCACTATGCCTTCCTCCCTGCGCCTCGCCACCCGCGCATGCCACCTCCTCCTCCTCCCGATGTGGCGCCGCCTCCTCCTCTCCCGAGTCGCCGCCTCCCGCTCCCTCAGAGCCACCGTCTTTTCTTTTAAAAACAATTCTTGTTGTAAATTTATTATTTATGTAATAATTATTTTTGTAATAATTATTTATTATGTAATAATTGTTTATTATAATAATTATTATTAATTATCATTAATTGCGCTATTGCGTTAATTATCGTTAGTTACTGGCCAAATGCGTTAATTGTCATTAATTGTGGTCAATTGCATTAATTACCGTTAAATGCATCAATTGCGAATTGTCGTAATGTGCGGTCAATTATCGTTAGTTGTCGCAATTTCCATCTATTGTCGCATTGTCGCTAAATAACGCCAAATAAACCATCATTTGCTTAAGAGATAATTCAAATATTTACTAACTCAGAAACTCAATCAATTTATCTAAAAACGAGAAATATTTTCAGCTCAGACGTTCGACCCTTCGGTACAGCCGAAAACGTTTTCAGAAAAGCTGTAGCGTCGTATATATTTTTGGTGTGCTTTCATCCCCCAATTCCTGAGCTCCAAGCGGAACCTTTCCGTGCTCTTCTCCGACTCCGACTTCGACCTTCCAAACTCCTCTCACCAAATTCACAATTTGACACGAAATCCACAATTCCACAGCAATCTACCAGTCTCACCTCCGAGGCCCCATCCGATTTGAGAAGACGCAGACCACCGAACCTCCGCCGCCGCCGCCAACCACGCCGTTCTTCCACTATCCCTTTGGAACCACCGGCCGGGAGTGCTCTCAAGTTCCTCCTCTTCTTCGAGTTCCACTCTACTGGTGATCCTTCCGGGCTTTTTCTTGGTAAGCCCAAACCTCGGTGGTTTTTCGTTTCCGTAATTTGTTCTGCGACTGCGAAAAATCAAGCCCGAATCTTTTGTGCTTGATTCCGTCCAGTTCTTGAAATCGCGTCGATTGTTCTCTTCTAATTGCTGTCTTTTTATTGATGGTACTGATGCGATCCGTCCGTACGTATGGTTAGGTTCTTGAGAAGACGCTTAGGTTGCGGAGATGAACTGCGAGACCTGTCAACTGAACGAGCTGGTCGGATCGAAATTCCACCCTGTTTTTATGGTTCTTTTCGGTTTCTTTTGCCCCAAAATTGTTGGCATCATTTCTGTGTTAATTTATTTTTTCTGTGGTACTTGGTTGGGTCGCAGGAGCTGGAGCCTCTGGAGATCAAGGATGTGCTGCGATGTGAGTGTTGGTCTCTTTTTCCCTTACTATATCTCTTTATGTCTTGGTTTAAAAATATGTTCTTTGTTTCTTTCAAGAATCTGCAGTCCCATAAAATCGTTGTAAGTTGTAACACATCCTTAAGATAAAACACTGGAACAATGGAATTATAAGGTGCTTATTCATTGTTTTGCGCTCGGTTATCTGTGGACTCAAGTAACTTCGGTAAAGCTCCCATTTGAAAAATCGTGAAGGAGATGTAGCGTACTAGGCCTAATTATCACCTATGTGTTCCCATATCCTCACTATTATAAAAGAACTTGGTGTTCTTTTGCATATGATACTTGAAGGATCTTCTGTGGAAAATTATATTATATGTGCATGTGGCTTGTTTATCAAATGCAAATTATGTATGCAACTTTTCATGTGTAGGAAAATTAACTTATGCATATTGATTTTACAAATTTAGAATTTATATTATGTTTGAGATCCGTTGCAACGCACGGTTACTCGGCTAGTGAAAAAAAAATACTAGGTAGATGATGCTAGAGGAAATCAAAGAACAGTTGGATTATTGGATATAACCTAATCGCACACTAGATTCTTAGCTTTGCAAGAACCCTTTGTTTTTGTTACTTTGGATTTTAATATCACATGCTTAACGAATACTGTTCTTTAAAAGTTCTTTTCTGTGCTTGTTGTGAAGTGTGATTTCTTGAACTTTTTTTTACCTTTGAATTCCTTCGATATGGAGAGCTAGATTTTCAGCATTTTCTTATTTGTTATTAAAATAATAACTTGAAAGCAGTATGTGTGTGTGTCCTTCTCGATATCATGAAATCCTTGCTGATGGATATGCTGTATATGACTCTGCTGCAGGCATTTTACACACCATATTCTTCCACAGAACCCTAAGCCTTGTTCGCCCAAAGACGTTGATTGTGATTTCTTTGAGATCACCTACGTGAGTATTTCCCATAGAATGATCTGCAACTGTTTAATTTACTGAATGCATTTGTGATATTAGCGACCAAAGTACACAAATTCATACCTACTTCAATTGCCTAGTATTTGTAGGAATGACTATGGTTTAACAGTTGCACATATTTTGTGCTTGCTGGCAGTTGGGTCTTCATGCTTGCTAGTTGTGCATCCTGAACCATGGTTTAGTCTTGTTGTTATTAACAGAGAAATCTATTTGACTGGGAAGGTATAGTTGGGATATTTATGGTTTAGGTATGATACTATATTAGGAATTGAAGGAACCTTCAAGTCAACAACTTATGCATCAGCATTATTACAGTAGACCAATAGGTCTATATATAGAGAGCACACGCGTATAGAAGAGCCCAAAGTAAAGATAATACAGGAGTAATCCTAAACCAAACATTGTATATCCTTAAGACCTTAACACATTTGTCTTTTTTATTGATGTAATGTCTTCTATTCAATTTTTTGATAGTAACAGCTTCAGAAGAGTGTCTGGAAAGTCACTGAAGGCTTCTGTGAATAGCTTGTGATAAGCTGTATTACTGCATGACCATTATGAAGTGACTAGAGACTTTTCTGTTAATTCACTAAAGAATTCTGCAAAATCTCTAGGTAAATCCAAACCTTTGCTATCCTAGTAGCTTGATTAACCTGTTCTAAGTCCTCTCCATGCTTGCTTAACACCATAAGAATGTAGTCGAAAGTCCCCAAAGTCATTGCACATATCCCATGATGCCTGCCTCTATTGTAGTG
The DNA here is from genome assembly GCA_036346255.1 of Ampelocalamus luodianensis. NCBI lineage: Eukaryota > Viridiplantae > Streptophyta > Magnoliopsida > Poales > Poaceae > Ampelocalamus > Ampelocalamus luodianensis. The sequence goes on from CM070640.1 coordinate 24,606,348, forward strand.
GTTTATTTGCATGACCTAGTTCTGAACATGGGCTGATCCAGAGGCCAGGGCACATGCATTGGGATCCTGCGAGGCTGTGACCCTGACGCCACATTGCCATTCCCAAAGAGACATTTTTATGTATGAGAGTTAGCAGCCTAGGGTAAGCAACCCCAAGTCAAACGGATTAAGGGACCCCAAGTCCCAGCAACCTCAGCCCAATGCCTGTCCTCCAGACCATTCATGTGCATGTCATCCCAAAACTCCTCTCACATTCCTCGGCCCATCATGGCATGTCATCCCAAAACTCCTCTCACATTCCTTGGCCCATCATGTTGGTGTCCCACCCACACATGCACATGCTTTGAGCTGTTGATCTATTCTTTGCACTCTGCAGGCCAATCCATGCTGTGTGGCTCCAAATTCCAAATTAGGCTAAACAATAAACACCATTCACTGCAATTCCATCAACTCCTGACTCCTACAACTGCTCAAATCTGCATGCAGCACATGATCACAGTGAGCTAAACACCCACACAAACACAACAGCTCAACCTTAACAGCGCTGCAGACTATGGCAACTTGTTGGCTCCAGCAGGCAACCTGTGATACAGGTTTGATGTGAATTTGACAGTGGCGAGGTAGCCTGCAGTTCAGCAATCCAAAGGTCAAGCTTCAATAATTGTGCTACTTTTAGAACTTTATTTTGCAAACCTTCAATTCTTACAACCTAACCCTTTAATAGGAATCTAGCGAGCAACATGCTTCTGGGTCCACTGCTAAACCTAATAGAAATGGATCAATCCACTCTGTTTTGTGCAATGATGAGTCTTTGTATCATTTATAACTGTACAACATTGAGAATGTTAGTAGTAATGAAGTCTATCAAAAGCCTGACTAAGTATAAGATTACACTCTGGCTTTTGCATCTAGGTTTCATTATCTGACATTTGAACAAGTATTGATGTGAGTTTGTTTTGTTCAAATATTTACTACCTTACGTATGGTGATGTCTTGTGTGGTCTATTAACTTTTTTTATTATGATTACAATTATTTTTGGCATTATTCTTTGTTGTTACTTACTTTTGTGTTTGTGTGTGTTTAGGTGCAATGTGGACTTCCTGAATTAGAAAAGGAGGTTGATGAAAAGATTGACCAGTTCATTGCATGGGTAGACAAACATCCAAACCGCAGAACTCAGGTTGCTATTCCCATCTCTATATTCTGCAGTTTACTTCCTTTTCTGCTAACTTGTATTATCTGTGTTCCGATTTTAATTAGCGTGTAAGATGAATATCTTAGGTGTGCCTCTCCTTTTCAACGAAAACAAACACCCAGGTTGGTTTGGCAACAAAACAGAGCGCATTTATTGGGAACAATGGTTCATCGGTTTGCATGTCATAACCCCAAGAGGACATGGCAAATCACATAGCTCTAAAGCACTGCAAAATATTGAGGTAATTTTTATTACATACACTTTCACAATCTTCACAAAGCTATCCTTAGTCCCATGCAACGGTGACATGTGATGCAATATTTTTAGGGCAAGCATTGGAAGAGAGTAGCTCAAGACATGCTGCATTGGAATCGTCAATTCATGAAGTACTATTCCAAATCATAAACTTTGCCAATGAGAAAAAGGACCACATACCTGCAATCCCTGATAGAATATTCAATCATGAGATATCCATCCCAAGGTGTGTGCTATATTGTGTATAATTATATACCCAAGGCTGCATAATGTGCAGTCGGTCTGTGATAAGAACTATCCATAATAGTACCAAATAAATTTTTGTTGAGTTTTCTACGTATATCTGGATGCCCAGGTGACACGTTTTCCTTGGACGTGTTGACAGCTCCTCGGATTCTGTGTTTGGATGGAACACCGATGTTCTTAGGAGAGTGTTGAATAGTGGGCATCCCTACTCGCTTTAAATGAAGATGACCAATGCTACCATCCGGTTTGGAAGATGCTTTTCTGTCATCATCAGCTATATGCTTACAAGGAACTAATGATGTGTACAGAACAGTGTGTACTGCCCAGAGAACATGTAAATATTTATGTGCTAATTTAATTTTTATTTTGAACTTTGCTGCGTGTTCTAGGGAATTTGAGGATCAGACGCTGAATGTTACTGCAAATATGATTCACCGTGGTGGAGACCTTGGTTTGAACTGTCAATGGATATCCTCCATATTCCCAAATGTCTGTTGTTGCTTGTGGTGTCTCCACTGACCTTTGTTGTAGTGTGTTATTTATGTATATCGCTAGGTGGTGCTAGGACTGCTCTGACCAAGTTTCCATATGCTTCTGTCATTACAGTTTCCATTATGCTTCTGTCCTGAGCAAATGACAATATAATGCATTAACTGTGGATTTTAGTTGCATTCTATGAGTTAAAAATGTGGACAGGAAACTGCTAAATATGACACTAATATGCATTTTCCTGAAGTCCTGTTTAGGCAGCAGCAGTTTATGGTCAAATTTGTGTATTAAGTCTAGGGGTAATGTTTTATGTAAGGAATTCTGCGGTACTAGAGAAACTACAATAACAGATAAGTATATGATTATCAGCTCAAGGAGTAACAAGACTTGGAAAAGGGCCTGCTGCAGCTGTTAAGTGATGACACGATTCGTGCGTGCCGTTGGATTGAGAGGCAACCGTCCGGATGGAACACGGCAGAAAAAAAGAGCATTTTTTTGTCATTTTTCAGCGAAGGATTAACCGGAACCATCAATAGCCAGAACCGACTGCTCTGATTGAGTTGTAATACTGAGATGACAGATCATAGCAAATTAGCAATGCAAACGAATATGTTACAACAGTTTTCGTGAAGAAGAATATTCCACGGTTACTGACAAGGCGGGCTCAACTAGGTAGCCTGCAGGTGTTGGAAGTTACCGTGCGCTCTATGAAGTAGTATGTATGTACAACAAAATAAAGTTTGTGTATAGCATTGCCGCTTCTCCTGTCAAACATAGAACTATCTGAAGAAGATTGTTGACGAAGCTGACTTTGAAGGGGGCAATGTGTTGAGGAGAATTTGGAGCAATGGAATAAACGGAGGGCTAAAGCTAGTTTTTACTAAACTGAAGAATTTGAAGGCTAGCTATAGTACTTAGTCAGTTCGCCTGACTTTTGCTTTAGTTTTAGTTGGAGTCACATTTGGACTCTGTTCTTTAGCTATCATCTACACTGAAATTTAAGTAGGCCCTGAACTCCACTGAATTTGACCTCTCGGATGTGGGTGTTTTATTTAAGGAATGTCGCGGTGTTATGATCTCTGATTTTTCTCAAGTGTGCGTCATTCCTTGTTTGCGTGAATGTAATAAAGTAGCTGATAGGCTTGCCAGTGTTTTATTTTATTTTATTTTTATTTAAAAATAGAAGTATAACTTTCGATCTCTGCACTAACTAAGAATGCACATAGTCATAATAGGCACTCAAATTCGCCAAGAGGACTTAAACCTAGGTAGTGGAGGTGTACATCCACATCATCCCACCAATCGAGCTAGACTTGCCGTTGTTGGCTCGAGTTTTGTGATGGAGAGGTCCATGATATGGATAGACCAAAATCCTTTTGTAATCGATTTGGTAACCGCGATTTGTCTGACCTAACGCTTAATGGAATTTCCTTTCCTTTTTATTAAAAATCCAGCTTTTTCAAGACTCTAGTCAATTTATAGTTTTGTCGACGATATAAATGCCACGGCCCACGGACCACGGTATACTCGGTTGGCACTTATTGTATGTACGAGTAGTAATTCTAGTTTTCCAGAGCATAAAATCCATGGACTCAAAGTTCAACTTGACCTAGACGCCATACAAATTAAGAACATTGGACCATAAAAGGTTAACTTGACCTGATGCAAAGATCGTTCGAGCAGATTGTGTTTTTTTATAGCTCGCCTGTGGCGGAGCCAATAGGTGTCGATATGCATCAAGACTCTAAAATATGAAAACCGCCAGAGGTCGCTTCTCCCAAAGCCATGCTTCACCAAAGCCCATTAGCCCACCAAATGCCAAAGACTCAAGAGCCACCACCGAAGCCCGAAGGTCCATGTCTCCTCTCGAGTCCCGAATACACCACTGCAGCACGGAGACACTGACAACTCCAACTCCAAATCGGCAAATCCAATCCTCTCCTATCTCCTCCTAGCTCGGCAGCTCCCTAGTCCCCAACCCAACCCTAATCTCTCCCCTTAGTCCTCCGGGGAAGTAGGCGGCGTGGCACAGGAGCAGGCTGCCAGCAGCGCGACATGGGAGGACGGCAGCGCGAGGCGTGTTGTGCGAGCAGGCAGTTGGTGGCACAGCGCGCAGGTGCGACTCGACGCGGCGGGAGGGTGCTAGCACGGCGGACTCGGAGCCGGACGGCGGACGGGCCGGTGCCCGGCGTCGGTGCTCGTAGCTCAGTGCCGCCACAGACACCGGTCGGCCGTGCCCGTGCTCACGCTCGTGATTAAATTTGGTGATTGTGATTTGTCAAGGACTGAAGTCTGAAGGCGTGAAGCTGTGAACTGTGAAGCAGTCAAGGCTTCAAGCAGGTGAGTTGTTTACTTGTTTAATGCTTTGAGGCGTTGAGCTGTGAGCCTGTGAGTTACTTCTGTATGTCACTATGTTGGTTGGACTTTGGAGACTTGGTCACTTGGAGACTGCAGAGAGAGAGAGTGGACTTAGAGTCCAGAAGAATGGAGCATGAGTATTGAGTAGTGAACTAGTGATTGCTTTCTACTACTTGCTCGTATGTTAATTGAATAATTGTGAATGGAAAATGGCATTGTGCTTTTGATTAATTTGGAATCTATGTGTTGGATATATGATGTTATGAAACCATTGTATAAACTATAGAATTATGAGTGTGAAATGTGCACCCCTACCTGGCTCGAAGGGAACCTCGAATTCGGCATATGAGTAAACTAGGGCCATCCAATGACGTGATTAGATGAGTGATTGATGTGTTTTAAGATTTTAGCATCTGAAAATGGATTAGGCAGACATGTTATTAGAGTGGAATATTTAAGCATAACATATAATTGGGCATCCTACTTGTAACATCCCGTTTGCCTTAAAGTTCTTGTAGTTTCCAGTTCCCAAAAGAGAACCATTTGGTTTGCTAAGTTATTCAAGCTTAAATTGATATTTTAGAAATCTGGATCTTAACTTGACCTAAACCAAACTTTAACCAAATCCTTTTCGGTTTGGGATCCTGTCTTTTTGAAGCTCTTTAGTGTTCTGGCTTTATTTGTTTCTTCTTTGTCGCCTTGAGTGCCTTTGGTTTAGTTGTACTCCTCTAGACCTCCCCTCTGCTGGTTTGATCCCCTTGAGGTTTAAACCTCCCTCTCTGTTTAATTTTACCTTCGATTCTGGACCTCCTTTGTGCCCTTGGATCTCCCTTTGTTTGGGGTTTAAAGGTTCGCACCTTCTTTGCTTTGGACCTCCTTCAAAGGTTCCAAATGTTCGTGTTTCAAATGTTTTTGTTATCTCAAACTCAAATTCGGTTGCTCTCCGCCTCTCTTAGACCTCCTTGAACTTTCCTTTTGGACCTCCTTCGTGCCCAATCGAACCTCCTACTCGATCTTGGCTTTCACCGCTTGAACCGCCCGATTCGTGTTGGGCGCTTGATCTTGTTGGCGTGTTCTGCTAAGCCCGAATGTCCCTATTGTTCTCACCACTGCTTTCGTGTCAAGATTTCGATTTGCCGAACGCTCGACCTCCAAACGCTTCCCTTCTTTTGGACCACCCGATCCAGCTTGAACGGCCGATCGAGTTGCTTCCGAGAGCACGAACAACCCATTTGTTTCGCCCATTTGATCGTAATCCAACCGCCCCGCTTGGAGATCTTATCCGCTAGGACCTCCCTTGTAGATCTTAACCGCTGAGACCTCCCCACAGATCTTAACCGTTAGAACCTCCCTTTGGAGATCTTATCCGCTAGGACCCCTTGCAGATCTTAACCGTTGAGACATCCCCTGCGATCTTAACCGTTAGGACCTCCCTTTGGAGATCTTACCCGCTAGGACCCCCTTGTAGATCTTAACCGTCAGACCTCCCTTTGCCTTCTCGATCTTGACCGTTGGACCTCCTTTCGTGAGATCTAACCGCCGACCTCCCTTTGCCTTCGATCTTGACCGTTGGACCTCCTTTCGTGAGATCTAACCGTCAGACCTCCTTTGCCTTCGATCTTGACCGTTGGACCTCCTTTCGTGAGATCTAACCGCCGTGACCTCCCTTTGCCTTCTCGATCTTCACCGTTGGACCTCCTTTCCGAGATCTAACCGCCAGACCTCCCTTTGCCTTCTCGATCTTGACCGTTGGACCCCTTTGTGAGATCTAACCGTAGGACCTCCCTTTGCTTTCTCGGTCTTGACCATTGGGGCTCTTTTGTGAGATCTAACCGCCAGACCTCCCTTTAGCATTTTGGACCTCCCGACCAGACCTCTTTAGTGTTTTGGACCTCCCGTCTGTGACCTCTTTGTGTTCGAGCTCTTGTCACTTAGTAGTTGCGAATTAATTGCTTAGCCATGCTTAGCTTCCTAGAATGGGCGGTTATCGACTTGTCGATAACCTTGATCACATAAAACTTATTATGATTATAATTTCCACCTTGTGCCATGTCTATTTATGAAAACTAAAACCTAAAAACAAAAGGATTTAGACTTGGGCACAATGGTATGATTGGTGTGCTTTGGGTGTGACCGAATGGTGCCCAAGTCAATTAAGGACCGAACATCTTGTGAGTACCGTTATCCGAGCAATTTGTGCGTGCTAACCACACTAGAGGGTGTGGGGCCTCTCTTGACTTAATACTTTGGCATGTATTGGCTTCGGTCGCAGGAGTCGCAGAGGGATGGTGCTGGAGCATTGTAGTGTCCGAAGGCTTCCGCCGTGATGGCTGGTTGTCTTTCGCTTGCAATGTAAGTGTATGGATTCTCGATCCATACGAGTGGCTCGTAGTCAATGCACAATATTGGAAAGCGCTCGTAGGACTTAGCCGCGCTTGCATACCTTCTAAGTGTGCTTTGTGGCTTAAAGGCGGTCCAAGTGTGGGTACATTGGTACACCCCGCAGGTTAAAACTATTCGAATAGCCTTGTCCTAGGTTATGGACACGCTTGGGTAAGCTTTCAAGAGTTAGACTACAACCTTTAATTAAAACTTGATGGGTGGTACGAATCGGGATTCGTGCTATGTTGTGGTGGCTATTGGGATAGTCACTTCTGTGTGGTTACTTGTATGTATCTTTATTTCGCTGTTATTTTGACATTAAAACAGATTTGCACACTTGCTTTTAAGTGTATTACATTATTGTAAATAAAGATGGCTTTGTGCAAAATGAGACATACAACCTCCACCTAAATAAGCTTGCATGTAGTTTATGAATAGGTCTGCTATTCCACACGCCGCCTTATGAGTACCTTTGTGTACTCAGTTATCTTGCTTAAATGTATTTGTTGCAGAGGAAGAAGGTGAGCTTGAGGGGCTTCACTTCTGTGAGTTGTGCCGTGGTAGCCCGAGAGGCGTCTAGCTTGGCGGCCCGGTCGGTTGCCTTGTGGGTTGTGTGGCTAACCCGGTCGACTTTTGTTCTAGCCATCTTATGGCACCTTTGCTTCATTGCCGCTCTTGTATATTGTGTTATTTGGCCTGGTCGGCTCTTTTGTAATAACTTACTTTATCTATGTCCTTTACTAGACTTGTTAATGTATGTTGTATGGAAATGATGTGTAATTTTGTGATGATGTGCATGTGCTGCAATTCTGGGAAGCATATGTCCATCGAGGCTTAGAATGTTTAATTAGTAACGCTAGAACCATTTGGAGGTTAAGTGTTATTAGTTAAATATTCCGGTCCTCACACGAAGGAACTCTTCATCTTCCATTGTCGCCCAAAGGAGTTTCCTGCTCCTACCCTTTTCTTATCCATCCTAGATGTTTGTTTCACTTTGTGATATAAACTTAGCATCTTTTGTAGGTTGAAACCGAGGTTTTTCTCTCGTTGATCAGAGCGCTTTTAGGAACCTTCTGTGTATCTCATGTCCCGTAAGCTAAGGCATTAATTTATGCCATCTTGAACACCTTAAGGACCTTAGAAGCTCACATGAATCATTCACTTGTACATCAAGAATCCAACCTTCTTTAAACCGAAAAGTTGTTTTCATAACTTTTCGGTCTTTCATATCGCTTTCAAATTCTAGGGTTTTCCCGTCAACTTATCATCCTGCTTAGGTCTCGCTGAACCCTAGTAGCATAATAAGTTGTTCTTTTAATTCTTGTTGTCATCTAGTTAACTTTGTAGCATAGGTTTATCTCGTCATCCGTTGTCTACCAACCGACAACTTCGTTTTTCATTAGTTTCTGTAATCTGATCGCTTAGGATTAGATTAGGGTTAGCCTGGGATATTATCTACTCTAAAGATTAGGCTAAGCTTCAATTTAGAATCTTTTGCTTGGTCTATTTTCAATCAACCCAAAATCGCAATCACCTGCTTTCCTTTCTTTTCAAAATCAAATCAGTAACCTTGACCTAAATTCTAGTCTCTGTTATTTAAAGGATGTAGATAATAATATGGGTTATTATCTTTAATGGGGTAGATATAATCTAAGCATATTGTTAATTATACATTACAATCTTGATCATACCTTTTCTTTTCATTTTTATGTACTGTCAGTTTTTGTATTCATTGAATTTTATTGTCTCTTTTTAGAATCTGGTTCTTCTGAAGTATTTGACTCTATTTTTTGAGCAACCAGAGCCTGCACAAGAAGTATATTATTATCAAGGCAAGCATCTTCTTTGCACCATGTTGATCTTATTTGACTCTGTTGTATGCTAATTTTCTGAAAATATAATTGTAATCTGTTAGTAGTTAGTTATGACCTAACATTGTGGATTACCTTAATTATAATCATGCACTCAAACCTAGAGTAGTATTGTATACTACAAGGTTTATTTTCAGAGCTTGCTTAGCCATGCAGTCTAGAGAACCTTAAAGTTTGACAAGATTATCTTGTCAAACATGGGAACAACAAATAAATTTTAGTCACTTTAACTTCTGTCCAATTTCTTTAGATCGTAGTGAATTTTTAAATTTCAATTGATCTGACAAGAGGATGCTAGTGGTGGTGCCTTTGTGCACGAGATTTGGAAATATGGTGGACTTGTCTAGATCAATTAAGGACTGAACTCGATTATTCAATTCAAGTCCCTACGCACTTCCACACGCGTGTATGGGCGCTGCTTGGTTAAGTAAAGGGTTAATACTATTGAGTTGGAGACAGGGAGTAAGGATATGTGTATTGATCTTGTATGGCATAGATGCTTAGGTCTTCTGGCCGTGTCTTATGCCATGTAAGTTTTATATCAATATCGATGTTCTCGTAAGGGTGAGGCGTATTTGTGTTCCATCGCATGTACGCACCTTAAAGATGCCGATTGCAATCTAATATGGGTAGCGAACCCAGCATTGTATTTCTTTTGTTTGGGTCGGCATTCTCGACGCAACATGTGTGCCTTGCTAAGCGTGATGCTATCGATCGTTGTTTGCGAGATCGGTTCACACATGGGTATCCAACTCGATAGTGTCAACTTGTTGAAAATGCCAAATCTTAGTTTCCCAATGGGCATACCAAAGGAAGTATGTCATCATTCAAAGGCATCCAAGGCAACGGGCTGACTAAGTCGTGCGGGTAAAGTTGTACACCCCTGCACGGTATTAAACTATTCGAATAGCCGTGTCCACGGCCATGGACGATAACTTGAGTTGATGTCACCGATAGAGTTTTGATTTAAACTTTTGTTTTGGTTTCTCGTTCAAGATGAGGAATTCATGCAATGTCTGTTTACATTTATTTTCATTTACTCACTGTTTTAGTCCAGTTTGTTTCATTAAATTGCTTTATCAAAACTTAGCAATTGTAGGTTAAGACGGCTTTATGCAAAATTGAACCAATATGTCTTCCTGTTGCAACCTTATGCATGTATAAATTCTACTCCTTTGTATAGGTTCTAACAAACACTTTCTTTTATTAGTTTATGTAAGTCTTGCTGAGTACCTTCCGTACTCAAGGTGCTATAACCTATTGTTGCAGGTGAGGACGGTTATTTATATGAAGTGCCCGTTAGCGCCGATCAGGGTGACGCTAACGAGTGAAGCTATTTCTTTCCTCCACGCAATAGCTCGCGGATGATGGGGCCATTGGTGGTTTTGTCGTTATTTTGCTTCCGCTGGGCCTTTCAGAGTGACCAAGTCACTTGATATTGTAGTACTCAACCGAATTGTAAACTTATGTTTAATTATGTAAATGTATGACTTGTATGTGTATGATGCAATGTTGTTTAAGGATATATGTGCAATGGTCACTGATCCTGGGAACCATTGTAAGACATATATCCGGGAAACCTAAATATTGGATTTGTTACTTATTAAAATTATGCTTCTAGCATGATAAAATAAAGGAGCAGCACTGTTCCTTAATTAAAAATTGTGCTATAGTATAATTTTAATTAAGCACATTTCCAATATCCCGGGGTCTCCACAATACATAAGAATTGAAACATAGCTATTGCTTGTTCTTTGTAAAACCAAAGTTCATGCGAGAATTTTGAGAGAGGACTAGGCGATCCATTGGTTTGTTCTGCAATTCAAGGTCAAGTCGCTGCTCCATTGGGAATCGGACTTGGCGATCGCGCTCGTGGTCTCACGACGATCAACTATCCAATGTGTTTTGGGTGTATTCCAAAGAGTTGAGCGCTCGTGTATTGGCGCGAGTGTTCAGCTAGCGACATCGTCTACTTCGCATCAACTATCAACAGTAAACGTCATGAACAGTAACTCTAAATAGTACTACCATGAACAGTGCTTTCGAATAGTCCCTTGGCCAAGACTATATGTTGAGGGTTAGACCCCCCATTATAACCGCAGACCAGTTTATGCATAAGAATTGAAACATAGCTATTGCCTGTTCTTTCTAAAACCAGAGTTCATGCAAGGACTTTGAGAGAGGACTAGGTGATCCATTGGTCTGCTCGCAATTCAAGGTCAAGCCGTCTTTCCATTGGGAATCGGGACTTGGCGATCATTGTTCGTGGTCTCACGACGATCAACTTGTAACATCCCAATTCTCAACTTGTGTTTCAAATGTAAGAAAATATGTAGAAATTAAAACTTTTCTTGCATCTTGAAGTTTTGAGCTTTTCTATAATTCTTGTAAAGGAATTGTGGGAAATCAAAACCCAAACCTCCAAATTGACTAAAGTCATGGCCCTTGTTTTTCAACCATTGTTAAATCTGGTGATCATCCACTGAAATAATTTTTATGGGTTCTAAGGACACTGGTGACCCTCTAAAAATTTCACAATTTTTAGAAATGGTTTGAATATTTTAAGAGGTAGTCAAACCATTGGACCTTTGGTCAAACCCTAACCTAACCTTGAGGAATTTCTAAGAAAAATACTCAACATAAAAACCTCTGAAAATTTTACACAAGGTCAGTCTTAAAGTCAGAAGCTCTCAGAAATTTTCAGGAATTTTAGAGTTAGTTTGCTACCCCTAAAAATCCTTCAAAGTTTCAGCTCAATCTAAACCCTAAGTCAAACTCCACCTGGGAACCCAACCTCTTAGAGCACCTCTGCTCGCCCTGGGCTCGCCCCGCTCACCGTTGGATCTCTGGCCTACCGCTGCGATCTCTGGAGCGCCTGACCTCCCTCTCGCTCGCACCACCTCGTGTCTTTTTGCCAAGAACACCTCTCTGACCTCCCTTGATCACCTTCATATCTTTGCAAAGACCACCCTTGGTCATTGCAAAGACCCCTCAAAAGACCTCCTGAGACCACCTCACACCACCTTGGTATTTTTGCAAAGACCATCCCGCTGGTCTTTGCAAAACAACCTCCGCACCACCTCCGCGACCACCTCTGTTAGCGCCTTGGTGATCGTGGGCGTCCATATCTTGATCTCGTGTCTCGATCTCCTTGAACGTTAGGACCTCCGAACCTCACTTAAAATCGGGCGCCGCTTCAAATCCAACCGCCAAGACCTCCCAACTCGATTCCAACACTTAACCTCACCGTTATGTTCTTTGACCATCCACTTGAGCTCTTTCACCGATCGTGGGACCTCTGAGCTGGTCATCATCACCTTCCTCGCAAGGCGCCATGGCGAGGAGGAGCAGTGCTTTGTCAATTCTTTGTCCTTGTCAACGCTCTTTCATCGCCAAACATTAAATGTGCGCGTAACCTTTCCCCAAAGTCCTCTTCGCCGCCTTGTCAAATCGAGTGCGCCCATGGCGCGCTCTAGCTCTGCACCCATAGAACTTTGCCTTGCTCCACACCTTTGCCCTCTGGCTATAAAAGACCCCCGAGCTCCTCCTTGAGCTTCTTTTAGACACCACCTTGCAGCCCTAGCTTTCCTCTCTGTTGCTTGAGCTCAAACACCCGAGAACACTTTTCGCCATTGCTGGACCTTGGAGCTCCTCGTTGACCTCAGGGCTCTAGTGGTTCAATTGCAACTCTTGGCGTGTCAACTTGTTCATCTGGTCACCTTGAGCATTTCCCCTAACTTGTTTTGTTTGACCTTCGCAGAGATTGTCAAATTTGGGGACTTGCTCTTTATCGGCCAAACTCACCCCTTTCTTCCTCAGTGCCGGTAAGCATCTCAACCTTTCAATTATGTGCTCATGGACCTTCTATGGGCTATATTGAAGCTATCCTTACTCTAGTTCACTCCCTTTTTGCTCAGATCTCCCTATCTCCATCATCTTCCCCAACTTCGGCAAGATACTTGGTCGCTGGAGCTCCTCCGACTATGTTCTTGCCTTCTCCGTCCTCAGGTAACCTCTTATTAGTCCCTAGAGTGATGAGTACATCCCTTCCACTGATACAACCATCTCTACTACTTCTACTCTTCAACTTGATATGCAAGGACCAATTACTAGAGCACGTGCTCGCCAACTGAATTATCAGGTAACTTCGTTTCTAGGAGTTTATAATTGTTCCATTGAGGATGGTGAGGATGGATTGATACCTAAGTCTGGTGATGTTATTCTACTCAGGAACAACGGCAAGGGGGGTACCGCAACTACTACAACAAGTCTAAGCCTCCAGAATCAGCCTGGCAATACCAACTTAAAACAGGTATAACTTTCACATACGGAGTCCGTTAGAGGTCCACGAGTACTTGATTGAAAGCTTATTTCGTCTTCTTTCCAACGGATCTGGTGTCATCTTCAAATTCCTTGTGGACTGATCGTAATCATCAAAAGAAGACATCATATCACTTGTTTGGGCCAATCTGGGCCTTGTAATCATACAGAACTTGGCCCATCTGATGGCGAACCACTTGGGGGTGCAGTTACTGTTCACATGAACAGTACCCATGAAATTAGTCCCACCCCTTAGTTCTATTAGATGTGGCTCCTCATCCCTATTTAAGGAGGCCGCACTCTCTAGTTTTCTTGGATTTTGTTTATATTTAGTTTGCCTTTGTTGCAACTTGAATCATTTGCGTGTGTCGGCTAGACCACCTAATTAAGATCCTTATTCGTAATCCCAACTCAATTCAAATATTTCAATTCCTATTTGCAATTTCAGATTGCTTGATCTTGTTCTTGCGTGCTTCTTCTGTGTATGCAGAATCAACCTTCGTGGTCGTCATCCGGTATTCGTACCGTTGATAACGATTTGTCGAGCGCTCAATGATTGCGTGGTTTCAAGCCTTGCGTGTTCCTAGCCAGATCGTGAGAGTTGAGCGACGCCATCGAACTTATCATTCTCATCGAAAGATCGCCAACAATCGACCTCCGGTCCATAAGGTGGTATTAGAGCTACAGTTCATCGATGATAATTTTTTCCTACACATCCACATAAGCCAAAACTCAAAAAAATTTATAGGTTTAGTTCATCATCCAAACCAATTTGTGGCTTTGCAATTTATTCATTTTAGTTTGCTTTATTGAATTGTCGTTGCATCGCCGAGTCGTTAGCCGGGTTCTTGTTTAGATTGGTCTAGCTTTAGGTTTATTGTCGATCGCCTAGCATGTCGAAGAGATACGGAAAACATTATATCGATCGGTTTGTCCGCCATCCTCGCGCAATCGCCGCCCCAAGGGTTCACGCGCGCATCAATCGATCAAAACACCACCGAACAAGCCTCGTTGGTTAATCGCCACGGGTTCGCTGTCGTTGTCATCCAACGCCAGCGTAAGCATTCATTCATAAAAAGATAACAGACGGTTGGTTTTTTTCTCAGCCGCCGCCGGAAAGCCGACGCCACCACCGAGCCGCACCGCTTCCACCCGTACACCTCGCAGCCGCTGCGCCCGCGCGCGCCCGCAGTTCCACCGCCCGCGCCGCTTGGTTTTTGTTCTTCGAGCCGTAGCCGCATCGTGGCGCCGACGCCGCCGCTCGAAGCCACCGCCCACCGCTCGCCGCCGAACCGCCACCGCACCGGGCCGCAAGGTCGCCGCGCCATCTTGTGCCGCACGAGCCCACGCTGCCGCCGGCCGACCGCCCGTCGCGCCGCGGGTCTCCGCCATCGCCGCACCGCCGACGCGCCGATCGAGCCGCTTGGGCCGCTACCGCATCAATCGCCACCATTGAGCGCCGCCCGCGCCACCGCCGCCGCCAGAAGGGCGCCGCCGCGCACCGCTTTGCCGCCGCTGGCCTCACAAGAAAGAACCGCCGCGCCGGGAGCCGCCCAAACCCGGAACGAAGGATCCCGAATTCTATGTTTATACACTAGTCCAGATTTCTAGTGTACACAGCCAAACAAAAGTGATAGGACAATCATATCACGCACTTTATTAATAATAACTAAGAGTTTATTACAAAAGGAGCCTCGAGGCCAAATAGATAAATAACACAATGAAAGCAAATGTAGTAGACCACACGACTTTCCACATGCAATGGTCTAGGCGAGGCCTAGTTGTCAAGATCCTCACTGTCCTGATAGAGGTATTCTCCTGAATAAAGATTATTCAGCAAGATTAAGCACAACTTTCGTGCTTGCAAGTTACACCCAATATTGAAAGATAATGCATGCATAAGGTAAACAAAGGATATTGGCAGGGTTCATTTTGCATAAACAACATTTTCAAATTAAATACTCATATTAATTTCTAAGGCCAGTTTGTATACTATAACTAAAATCAGTGTTTAAAATGATAGATGTATAGTGGATAACCTCCATTGATTGAATGCTGAAGGATACCCTCCTATCACTTAGCTAACCGCCCAATTTTTACCATAAGATTAACCATCCTAAAATCATCTGTTGAAATCATTTTATAAACCAAAAACAAAGTCTAACTTAGAGTGGCTTTGCTAGCATGTCTATGACCATGACGCGCTATTCGAATAGTTTTCTACTCGCAGAGTCCATGCATTTTACCCACACGAGATAATATGCTTTTAATGTCGGCCAAAGCACGCTTTGAAAGCGTGTGACTAAGCAATTATCCCGAGGCCTTTACAATGCAATGTCTTATTGTATTTACGCTCGTTAAGGTTTCACTACCATTGGACTAACCATCCTCCAGAGCCCTCTGCGCCAGTGGGACTAATGTCTATCCGACCCCACACAAACGATATAGCACAAATAACACTAAGACACTACAAATTATTTAGCCAAACCTGTCCCATTCCAAACATGTGGTGGTACAAGAAGGCGTAGCAAAATACGCCAAAGACTGGTCCTTAATCGACTCTGCGACTCCAATTAAAACCCTAGGCCTTAATCCTAACTGATTGAGCCCTGCATAAACTCCGCACTCCACCGCTCATCCATTCGCCCAAGTCCAAACCCATTTTGATTTTATTTAGAGTAAAATCCTCTTTATAAACCTTTTGTGGTGAAACAATACCACGTAATCAAATTAAAAGTAAGTATGTAAAGGATTTGGCTAAACCTTCCCAAATTCATAAGTGTGATCTAAGCATGGCTAAGCATATGACTAATTGTAGTAGAATTTGGTCTAATGGTGACAAGGTATTCATGTTCAATACTCAAATTGGCCATACAACGAAGATTGGAATAAGTATACACAAAAATAGGGCATGGAAAATAATTGTATAACATATGCATGCATTAAGTAATTTAAAACTGAAAATACATTTAAATTAATGGGATCAACATGATCAATGGTATAACTTGCCTTCGTTGACGTCCCGAAAATCTAGGTCTTCTGATGGTCAAACTCTCCGAGTCGCCGAGGTCTATACGCTAAAATACGATAAATTCAATTCAAATTCAAATAAATTCAAAATACAACTCAAATTAACTCCAAATTGAAATATTTTGGTATATTTATCTAGATTATAATTTATACAAATTTTGAAACTTGAATCACCCAATTTGGAGTTTCAGATGCAAAAGATATGAATTTTTGAAGTTTAAACCTAAATCTGCAATTTAAATGAATTTCCCGAATTATTTTTCTAAAGGAAAATCTATTTACTGCGCAATGCTGACGTCAGCAAGGAATTTTCAGGATTTAAAGGAATTAAAATAATTCCCTGACGTGTGGGCCCCACGTGTCATAGACACGGTCTATGTGGACCAAGCACATGGGCTTATTGTAATAGCCCCAATTTTATGAACAGAATAAAATGTTTTATGAATAGTAATAATGTAATCGTTCATAGCAGAATAAGATGCTATTCATGGCATCACTGCTCATATTTACAAATTGGGCATTATGTTGCAAATAAAACTTCCCTTCCTAGCTAAAATCCAAAACCCATTTGAAGTTTTAAAGGGAATACAAGTCAATACTTGTATTATGACTGGAAGTATTTTATCAAAGCCTAGATAAATTATCTTGCCCAAAAATAATTTTATTGAATTTTAGAAATTATTTTGCCTTGGAGAAAAATACTTATCTTTAAATATACCTTATCGGGTTAAGATAATTATCTATAAATTTTAAAAGTGAAACCGTGGTTTTCGAACTTTATTTGGGAAATATAGCATCCTAGTGGCACCCTTGCCAAATTTCATGGTTTTACAAATTTATTTACTATTTCTAAAGCCCGCCAAACTTTTAAACTTTGAATTCAGTGGCTAGTCAACCCTTCGGTCTAAACCCAAACCTTAGCATCAGTAGTAACTCGAACCCGATGAGGTTGGGTCCAACCGTGCATTTGGTCCGCCACCACGCCATGCGAGCCCAACCTTCCCGTGACGCGAGCCGTTGATCTCCATCGAACGGACGAGATTTGCGGCGCGCGGGCTATCCACGACGCGAAACAATCTCCACCTTTGGATCTAGATTGGGCGATCGAGGGAGGTGGTGGCATTCGGACCTCTCCGGATCCTCTCTTGATCTCCACCGCTGATATTAGATCCAACCGCGCCACCGCTTGTTTTGAACTTAAAGGCGCGTTAGCTGCCTTTGACCGTCGATTCAAATCCTACGGCACCTTTTGACCGCGTATATTTAGGGCTTAGTTTTATTGGACCGTTGGATTTTAATCGTAGGGTCCCTATCGAGATGACATTCGACCACTCCGATCTTCCTTCAATTTTGACCGTAGAAGACCAATCGACGGCACCACGCCATCCCATTTAAAGTAACGTATCCTTTTAGATCGATCGTTGGATTCTAATCCAACGCTCCTTTTAATAAAACCTCCGCACTTCGTAGGCCCCATTAAATCTCAATCGTCCGTATGAAATCGCATGGTCCATATTAAACGATTTCGATTAAATTTTTTAACACCTATTTTCATCGCAATAGCCATCTCTAATCGGACGGCCGATGCTCTTTGGTTTTAGGAGGCGCGCGATCGCGTCGCCAATGGGTCCGCATGTCGTGAATCGATTCTTCTTTCTTGCTCTCGCCGCCGCCGCTTTGTAACCGAGTAGAGGCGTTATCCAAGGATCATGCAGCTATTATCCGATATTTAGCCCCAATTGGACACCTCATCGCCTCTAGACACTTCCCTTGCCCCGTAGTTCCACCTTTATATATATACCCTAGTTTTTGTTGTCGCCATTGTTGACCGAAGGAGCTCATCATCTTCCATTGCTGTTCCAAAGGGAGTTTCTTGCTCCTACACTTTGCTTATCCATCTTAAACGTTTGTTTTACCTTGTAGTAAGGATTTAGCATCTTTGTAGGTTAACCTGCATTTATTTCTCCGATAATCAAAGTCGGTTTTAGGAACCTTCTGTTTCTCATATCCCGTAAGCTAAGGCCTTAGTTCTTGTCATCTTAAGTACACTAAGAACTCTGTAGCTCCCTTGAATCATTCACTTGTACATAAGTAAATCCAACCTTCTTTAAACCAAAATTAGTTTTCATAACTTTTCGGTCTTTCATATCGCTTTCCAGCTCTAGGGTTTCCCTGCTATCTTTTGGCCTAGTTAGCTCTTAGTTGAACCCTAGTGGCATAATCAGTTACTCTTTTGATTCTTGTTGTCATCTATTTAGCTTTGTAGCAAAGATCCACCTCTCACATCTATTGCCTGGCTAAATCGACAACTTTTGAAATTTTGACAAGATTCAGAATCAACCGATTAGGTTAGGTTAGAGTTAGCCTAGGTGTTAATTACCCTAAAGATCAGACTAAGCTTCAATTTAGTATCTTTTACTTAGTCTATTTTCAAACGACGCAAAATCTACAGTCTGCCCTGTTTTCCATTCTTTTCAAAATCTGAAAACTGTAACTTTGACCGAAACTCTAGTTTCTGTCATTTGAAAGTAGTAGGTGATAATGTGGTCTATTATCTGTATTGGGGTATATGTAACTTAAGCATATTGTTACTTATGCATTACCATCTTGATCATATATTTTCTGTTCATTTTCATTTGCTGTCAGCTTTCATATTCATTGGAGTTTATTGCTTCTTTTTAGAATCTGGTTCTTCTGAGGTGTTTGATTCTATTTCTGGACCACCAGAGCCTGCACCAGAAGTATATTACTATCAAGGCAAGCATCCTCTTTGCACCATGTTGATCCCAAAGTTTTATACAATATATTTTCCAAATACAGTGACACTTGTTGCATGTTAATTTTCTGATAATACAATTGTGATCTGTTAGTAGTTAGTTATGACCTAACATTGTGGATTACCTTCAATCTGAGTATACACTCAAAACTTAGAGTAGGGTTGTATACTACGATATTTAATTTCAGAATTTTGCTTAGTCATGCAGTCCATAGAACGTTAGAGTTTGGCAAGATTCTCTTGTCAAACCTGAGAGCAACAAATAAATTTCAGTCATTTTAACTCTTTGTCCAGTTTCTTTAAATCAAATTTGAATTTTAAATTTCAATTGATCTAGACAAGAGGAAGCTAGTGGTGGTGCATTTGAGCACGAGATTGGGAAATGTGGTGGACTTGTCCGACCAAATAAGGACCGAACTCGATTATTCAATTCAAGTCCTAACGTGCTTCCACACGCGTGTATGGCGCTTGTGGTTAAGTAAAGGTTAAGGCTATTGAGTTAGAAACAGGAGAGTAAGGATATGTGTATTGATCTTGTATGGCATAGATGCTTATGTCTTCGGCCGCCTTATGCCATGTGAGCTTTATATCAATATCGATGTTCTTAGAAGGGTGAGGGCGTATTTGTGTTCCATCGCATGTACGCACCTTAAAGATAACGATTGCAATCTAGTATGGGTAGCGTAACCCAACCTATATTTCTTTTGTTTGGTCGGCATTCCCGACGCAACATGTGTGCCCTGCTAAGCGGATGCTAGCGATGTTGTTTGCGAGATCAGTTCACACATGGATATCCAACTCAATAGTGTCACTTGTTGAAAATACCAAATCTTAGTTTCCTACCGCATACCAAAGGTTGTGTGCTATTATTCCGAGGCTTACGGGCTAACTAAGTCGTGGGTAAAGATGTACACCTCTCGCAGGTATCAAACTATTCAATAGCCGTGTCCAAGGTCATGGACGATAACTTGAGTTGATGTCACCAGATAGAATTTTGTTTTCAAATACTGTTTGTTCTAGTTCAAAGATGAGAGAATTCATGCAATCGCTCGCTTACATTTATTTTCATTTACTTACTGTTTTAGTCCAATTGGTTTTATTAAATTGCTTTATCAAAACCTAGCCATTGTAGGTTAGGATATATTGCTTTATGCAAAATTGAACAATTATGCCATCCTGTTGTAGCCTTATGCATGTACAAATCTAAATCCTTTGTATAGGTTCTGATGAGGATATCCCTACTACTTATGAGGTTATTCGTGAAGCAGAGCTAAACTTCTCAAACAACAGTGCATTTGTTTCTTAAT